>CM036336.1:2400000-3116888 GCA_020615435.1 Telenomus remus
TTGAACTTTCAACAATTAGTTTGTTTATGATGAAATTAATTTTGAAAACATATCTTTCAAAATGTAAATAAACATAGTTTTAATGTAAACAAATGGAAAAAACATGTTCAAAAAGAAACAGTTTGTTTTTATTTTTAGTTTGTAGTTAACTTTTGTAATGAAATTTGGAATGAAATGTTTGCACAACCGAAGAAATGTACGAAATGAGTGTTGCGTTATGTTAAAGTTAATGGTTGCGCGATCTGGCTTTGTGATTTGAGTGTTGAGTCTTAATTGTTCCCACGAGATTTGGTAACGAAGTTGAGTTGCCAAAAAAGAGTTGAATGCAAGAATTGACTGATGTCGTGAATACATCAAGGTTGAAAACATTGTTTTATGTAGGTTAGCAGAGTGTGGTAATGAGTGGTTATCTGAAATCGTGATACGCGCGCATCTGATATTCTGATACGGTTCGCCTCATGTGCGACGGCCGTGTTCATCGCTTGGAACGACGGGCCATCATGTCTCAAAGGCCACGTTTAGAAATCGCACAAAAAACCCCCAGTTCAATTCCAAATAATAACACCAACAACAAATGTCAAAACAAACATTCAAAAATCAAACGAACTTTGTCAACAATGGAATATTTTGATTTTTTATTTTCATTTTCTTCATCAAATAACAAAAATAATAACAAATGTCAAAACAAACATTCAACAATCAACCCAACTTTGTCAACAATGGAATGTTTTGATTTTGTATTTCCATTTTATTCACCAAATAACACCAACAACAAATGTTATAACAAACAATCAAAAAATCAACACAACTTTGTCAACAACTGTATGTTTTGATTGTATATTTTCGTTTTTAATTTTTTTAAGTTTTCATTTTCACAAATCATAGTCCGTTATGATTGCGACTATTGCAACTGTTCTGCCAAGTTACGGCTCGTTTGAGGGAACCCTCAAAGCTGAGAAGTTTGTTTTACATTTTCTACCTTTGTTCTTTCTTTGTTAGTGGAGTTGTAAACATTTAAATCTTAATTCTTTTTCCAGCAGTTTCAAATGTAAAAGTCAGATTATGATCAACTTTTGTAAATTTTATTCAAATGTCAAAACAGTTGTGTCATTTAAAATAAGTTTTTTCACTAGATGATTTTTCAAACAGGAAACCAAAAGTTTGCTCTGTTCCTGTCTGCTGGTTCGCTGACAATATCTCATAAATTTAACGCCAAATTGCGACGACGTGTACCGTTTCTTTTTTTTCCTCCATAATTTACACCTTATAAAATAAATGCTCTGTCATCCATTAACTCGAATTTTACTCTGTCTATCTCAGATCTTCAAAAACCTTCATTTTAATTTTCAAAACATTGTTTGTCGTGAAAAACAAGCTATAACTTTTGTTTGGTGCGAGAAAAAGATGTTGTATAGTGGAAACCAAAAAAATGTTCACAAGATCGGAGAAAACTGCTCTTGTAAAAGGGGGTAAAGAGTAAGAGTTGCATGGATCGATGATAGCGATTGGCGATTACACTAACCAAACACTGAGGTTACGCCCCTGTAATTTGTCCGATCATCATCTCGGCCTAATCACCGCGCTAATAACAGGATTACGTATCCTGCTCGCGGGATCGTATACTTATCCCTAATTCGCCATGTCGTTATTAATATGCAATACAATATAATACAATTTAAACGCGTGGCTTTGCTTCAGGCACCGCTAAATAATCATGTACCCTCAGAACCATTTTTTTTTTCAAAATAAAAAGGGCGTCAAGTACGTACCCAAAACGTGACATTTATTCCTTTCAAGTCACTTTTTTTTATTTAAAAAAAAGTTGTTTAACTTTCGTTCATTTTTAGTTTTTTTTTCAAAATTTGTTTGTTTATTTTTCTACCTTTTGTTTATCTCTGCTTATCAATTCTTTGATTTTGTTGAAACGAGTGAAAATTGAAAAAAAAACTTTTGAGCCTTTTTTAACGCGAAAGCACATTCGTAACGATGATACAAGCGAAAAACTTTCTGATTTAAATAATGAATAACGTCAAAGTTTTCCGTTCAGACATTGAACAGCGATTTTTTTTTGTTTTTTTTTCTCTGTCCATTCGGTATTTCCCAACTAATTTTACCGGCTGGACTTTTGTTGTTTGTTTATTCATGCTTTACACTTTGCAAAGTGCGAATGCGATTTTCAATGAGAATTTCGTCATTGCATTTCAAAATCGATGATATCCCGTTACAAACGGACTTGCATCGATACAAAACGTTGTGCAAGTAATAAACAACCAATTAATATCGCGTAAAAATCACGATCTAGAATAGATGCTTATCGGCTGTCTAATCGATAGGGATATAAAAGAATAAACTGTGCATCGAAAATAAAACTTTTGTCCCTATCAAGGCATCGACTTTGGAATCTACATCTGAAATCTTGTTTAGGAATTGTAGATCTCGTTTCAGATGTGCCTTGGTTTACTTGCGAAATTTCAAAATTTCAATCCCAACTGCTTTTTAAGTCACAAAAAGTTCAACCTTACAAAATTTCAAACTTTTGTAACATTTTTCAACTCTAACCTTATTTAACTTTTGGTTAAAAAGTGGTTATCTAACTTTAAATTTCAAGTAATTCAAAGACAAGAAAGTCGAGCTTCCAAAATTCCAAAGTTTCAATTCGTTTTTAACTCTCTTCTGAGAAGGAGTTAAATGTCCAAAAAATTTGCTCAAAAAAATGGTTTGGTGAAAGAAAGAAAAAGTTGGTCAAGAATTTTGAGGGGTTGAAAAAAGTTGTTGAATGGAAAAAAGGAACTCACGTGTAATGAGAATAGGGGGAATTAGTTTGGTCGATGTGCGAGGACGCCGAGAGGCCCTGCACAATAGGATCTCTAGCCGGGGACGAATTTTGTGCAGCAGCCGGCGGTCCAGCATGATGGTAGCGTTGGCACATTTCGGCCAAATTCCACCCATGGGCATCCATATATTAGCACTGCGTCGCGGCCGCTCTTTGGTGCACCATCCATTTCAATCGTGAAGCATTGCCCGGTCCTGGCTTCGCAGTCGCCCGTCCCGATCACGCAAAACAACGCTAACGACACACACGACACAACACCCTCGCTTCCGATCCTGCTCCTGCTTCATCGGGCCCTTTTTATCCCGCCAGAAGCTTCCTTCTCGAAGGCCGACGCTTTACTTTACGGCCCCTCGAGATTTCGCATTCTGAAACAAACCCAAATATATATCAGTCAATTATTAGATTAATCGACCATCATACTAGATATCTCACAAACCACCTTTTTTCAACTTAAATTCTTTCAACATCCAAACAGTCCTGAACAACCTTCTGACTAGAAACAATCGTTCAAAACAACAAAAAATAATAATAAATAAAACTACTTGATTTTTTTAGAATTTGATGTTGATATTTTGAATTTAAAATAACAGAGTTTTAGGACCCAAGTTGGGCGCATTTTCGAAATTTAAATACAATTTTTGAATTTTCAAAACTGAAAAAAGATTTTGATTGAAGGTGGAAATGAAACGGGTGACTAAGTAGCATCAAGTGCAAATGCTTAATTTTCTTAGAATGTGATTTTGATTTTTTGCTTCGAGTTAAGTTAAGCACGGATCTAATTGGACAATTATTTGAGGCCGTATAGCGCTCAAGATTACTGATAATTGTCATCCAGCTCCGGTATACTCGGACAAACGATACCCAGGTTCTATATCTTTTATCGCAGTTTACCAGGTCGGCGGGATCAAGAAAGGATACTCAGATAATCATCAGCTCCTGGATTAGACTCCGATCGACTACTATTTCACGTTCGTCACTCACACGAACCCAACATTCGTATCGTTCATTAAGTTCTGGATACACCGTCTTTAAAATCGAACAAATTTTGAGTTCCAATTTCAAATAACAGAAAAAAATTGATTCCGCTATTGACGTTTGCAAGGCTGACTTGAGACGTCAAGTTTTGTTCGAGTTTGTAAACAAAATAACAAACGTTTATCGGCATCGACGATTTTTTAATTATAGACACGCCTTTTGTTGTTTCTCTTCACTGCTTAATGAGAAGTAATGGCAGATAAGTGGCGCAATCTCAAACGCCGATTACAATCGTGAACAAAGTGTTTATGTAATTTTTCGTCTGATGATCTAATTAAAAGTACATGTGTTTCGTTACGTTACGTCTTGACCCAACTCGCCTTTTGTTTTCTTCGTTTTAAAATGCGAAAATTATAAAAACAAATTCATGAAAAACATTGAAATTGAGCCATGAGTTTTAAGTTATTTTTCAAAAAAAAAAACAAAAAGAAAAACAAAACAAAGAAAAAAATAAAACATGTCAATGTCAAATTTTGCAAAATAATCGCAAACATTGAAGGGTAACCTGAGAGCCAATTTTCAAAAAATGTAAACAACAGTTGCAATACACCAAATTAATCAAAACATAACAAGTAAAATCAATAACAAAAATAACAAAGCAATAACAAACTGAAAAAAAGAAAAATAACAGGTCAAATCAATAACAAACAAAACAATAACAAACAGAAAAAAAAGAAAAATAACAGGTAAAATCAATAACAAACAAAACAATAACAAACAGAAAAGTAGAGTGATTGAGGCTGCACGTTTGGCGCGAATTTCAAATTTAAAATGTGGTATAGAAAAAAATGGTAAAAACTGAAGGTTGAATGAATGGTGGTGGATGTTGGTGTTGAACTTTGAAACACATCGACTGTTGTAATCGCATCCTCGGTACGTCGCGACGCCTATATCGCGTATCGATCTAGCATCATGATTATTATTGCGTTACGTCTTGGTAGGATTGAGACCTCCGTTAGTGATACGTGGATAGTACAGCTGTGTGGCTGTTGTGCACGTAGCTGCACGTGCGCCACGTACAATAACGTTAAGTTGGTTCATTTTATGCTTTTCCTCAGAGCTCGGTTCCTGTGCACATGCGCGAAACCGGCCTTTCCTCGTCTCCAGGCGTGCAACCAGAGAAACGTCTATACACTTTGTTTATATATCTTATATTTATGGGTGTGCGAGGTGTTGCGTCTGTGGTCGTGCCAGCACACCCACTACAACCTCGCCTGCATCGGCTCTTCGTTTCTACGTGCCATTCAGCGCTACTCTTATCTCAGTCACAACTTCGTTTTCCACGCGGCTAATCTACAACTCCAACAAGCAATCCACGCCAAACCATTCACCTAAATTTGTCGCCCGCAAACTATTTTTCTTACTGGTTTTTTTTTTTGAACTTTTTCTCAGTTATAATTGTTGCAAACTTTTTTTTGCAATTTCTTGTTTTTCTGCACTGTAATTATTTTAATCGATGATCGCCGATCGTCAAATGTTAATTATCCGAGTGGATTTTTCAGAACGCTATGACGATAGCAGAAAGTGTTTTCATCAGCCGTACAGTCATTCAATTTTCTGGTTTTGTGGACATGAAAACGTGTAATTAAGCGTTACATCTGTGGTCGACTTGAAACGCGCTAACTGAATAAGGAACGACAGTTCCAATAAATAAACTCTGCTCAGTGTATTTTGATTTGAAGTTTGTTGATGTTTTTTTTTTACTTTTTTGTTTTGTAATGAAAACTTTGCGTTTGGTAATTGGAGTCATCATTTTCTTATCGAAAATGCAACGCACATAACTAATTTACGAGGCTCCATGGTTGAGACGCATGGATGCTCGTAAATCACGTTATTCCGTCGTGCCAAACTAATCAACATTATCAGCGAGATTATTATCTAAATGGAAATGTTCATAAAATTTTATGTGAAATCGAAGGAAAAAAAAAAGTTCAATTGACATTTTCCAAGTTTGACTTTTTTGCATCCACTAAATTATGGATCTATAAATTTGTTGACGAAACTTCAATCAGGATTCTCAACTCTGAAACTTTGGGTTTTCATCAAACAATTTGATTGCAACTTTTCACAATTTCACAACATTAATTATTCGTCCCTAACAAAAACCAAGAAGAATTTTTGATTAAATACAAATCAACATTTTTTTTCAATTTTGAAAGGACTAGTCTGAAGGTTGGAGAAAAGTTTTGAATGAAAAGTTCAAAAAAGGGGGGATAAAAAAAAGGAGGGGGGGGGAGCTGTGAAAATGTGTATGGCTGGGTCCGAAAGTGCCGAAAATGGAGAACGTCGTGACGTCTGGCGACGTTTAATTAGGTGGCTTCGGGTCGTTTGGTGGTAGCTCTGGGCAAAAACGCTCTCGCGATCTCACCGCAAGAACGCCCACGTCGAGAGCGGCATCGCGCATTTCTCGCTTATTATATCCTTTCCTTCGATTTGCCGCAAAAATCAGCACATCGTATCTTCGCGCGTGTGACTCATGCACAATAGGCTGCAACAGTCTAGCCACGCGTGATTTACAGCTCATTACCGATTTCGTACGCGACGCTGCCCCCAACAATCGCTGTCTGTTACTTTAAGCAATTTTTCCTTCCCCCCCCCCCATCCAGAATCCTAATTTTTGATCTTGTTTCAGTTCTTTCAAAATGAAACTTTGCCATCAAACAACACAACTTTTTATTCAAAACAACAAAATCAATAAACAATTTTGAAACAAGATAATGTAAACAAATTTCGAATGTTATTTTTCATGTTTTTTATTTTATTAACGGGAGGCTTTGTAAACAAAAGTAAAAAACATTGTTTAGACTTTTGAAATGGAGTCTATGACTCGACTGTGAATTTATTTTGTTTGTTTTTTTTTAAAGAAAGTTTTTTTGTGTACAATTTTCTGTACATGAATAGGCATCCAACTTGTAGCATAGCAGCGTCAATTGATGAATATTGTATTTCTGCCATATCATTCTGTAACGGTGTTGTATTGTGATATAGTGTATCAGGGATGAATTTAAACGTCACGAATACTTGATTTAAATTTGATTTTGTTTTCAATGAGCGCAGTTAAAATAGCATTTACAATTTGTCGATCAATGATTGCACACTTTGTAACGTCTAATCTCAATATCTAAGTATAAACAATTTTCACAATTCATTCCTCTCTTTCTAAACAGCGCCTTATCTTCATTCGCTTCTATTCTTCTTCTCTTTCATCAAACACTTTCTTTCACTGAAGAAATTTACAGTTCAAAAAAATTGTAAATGCAAAAGTTTAACTTTTTCATTGATACAACTTTTTTGCCCCCCCCCTTTTTTTTGGACAAACTAATTGAATTTGGAAACTTTGAGAAAAGTACTAGGCTCGACTTGGACAAACGCTTTTTTACGTTGTTGATGTAAAAAATTTTTTTCTACTCGTTGTCATGAAATTCAATGATATGTTCAAGGTGATTTGATGTGCTGCAGTACAGAAAGTTTTGCATATTATTTTTCTAGCGCCGTTTTATACAATCAGTTTTGCTGGATTGTTTTTCGAAAAAACTTGCTCGACAAACATGCGTATCAGTCGCAGTTGACCGTCAGCGAAAAGTGGACCGTCTGGAAATTCGTAAATCGCAACCGCAGATCGGAACAAAGTATAAGAAATCGAGCAGATACCACTCAGCCGATATGATTAACAGTTTTATCGTCTGATAGTGCCAAGTGACGAACGTTTGGACATTTTTAAAACACGAGTTTTAATTCAAAATAATATTTGTTTTATAATTGAATGATGAAATTTTCATCCGTTCGTCTTCCATTCAGTTGATGTTGCTGTCAAAAAATTTCAATGTTTTGAAAGAAAAATTCGAATGAAAAACTTGCTTTGGTGCAATTCGAACTCGAAGGCAATTATAAATGCAAGCAATTTACCAGTCGAGACGAAACCATTGACAGTAATTGAACAAGTAATTTCACATTAAACAAACGACTCGTTGATTTTGATGCAGAACAAAAATGCAATTTACACGATCTCCATCTTTGTCACGAAAACAAAAATCTCTGTCAAAACGTTTTGCCCCAAAGAAAATTAATTTTTCCAACTTTCCAAAAAAAACCAATTTTCCAACATTTTTCATTACACAAAATCTTGTAACACTCGTGACGTTTTAAATCACTGGGAGAGGGGGAGGGGGGGAAATTGCAAACAAATTTTTGGTCGCACATAGAAAACAAAACTGACCTCCAAAATAATCGGTTGGAAAAGCGCGCACCGGGTTTGCGATTAGCGGGCGCCACTGGAACACAAAAGTCACGTTTTTCACTGGCAACTCGTGTTTGTTCGCGCACTCAAAATTCGGACGCTATTTCGGATGAGTTGTGCGGGTGTTTTCGCGCACTGTCACGGCGGAACGAAAGTGAGTGCCGCGCGCGTTGATTTTTTGCGTATTCACAGGCTTGCAAGTGAGCCTGTCTGTTGCGTGTTCCACGACTCGAGCGGACTGAGTAGCTCTCGAGGTGAACGGAGGTGACTTGCGACTCGCGATCGGCGAACCAGCACCGTAGCGGCGCGGGCGGGAGAAGCCTCGTGAATCCGCCTGTACACACATCAGACATAGGCACCCGAGCTGCTCGGGTTGCTTCGTCGACCTCAACCAAACTATTTTTCTCTCCTTTTTTTTACCCTTCCTTAAAACATTTTTCTCATCAAACATTATTTATAATTTATTATTCGTCAATGTAAATATTTATGATAAGAATTAATCAATTAGTTAAACTAGTTATGTGAATTCAATAAGTATTTAATTTATTAATTAAGTAATTTTTGTAAATGTTTCAGGTTGGTGGTTGAAAATTTGGTTTGGGAATTGTTGTTGGGGAGATTGAATGAAGAATCATAATTGAGTGGTTAAAAGAATGATGGTAAAAGTCCATAAAATAACAATGAAACAACAAATTTGCAATTAACAATATCGGGACTTGATGGAATAATTTGATAGCAAATGTTTTGTACATACAAGTGAAACGGGAAAAAAGTTCGATGTGTAAGTTGATTGCAAGCTTGGTGGTTCTGATTTCACGCATGAACATTTTTTTATGTTTTGTTGTTGTTTTTTCTCTCGCCAGGTTGTAATTAATTTCTTCGTACAGTTTTAGCGGTAAATTTTTCTTCTTATAAGGTATGGAATTTGATACAAATTTTGCAACCAAATCGGAATGAAATCATTGCAGGTGCTAAATTGTCAGGTGCTAAACAATTATTTACTTTTGCAAACTTAAAAATTAGTGAATTCAAAAGTTTTTTAAGTTCAGTTTCAGTTTGGACAGTTTTGGTTACTCCATCGAAATTTTATATTTGCATCATTTACTTCCTTTTCTTTTTGCCTTTTGTTTTTTTTTCTGTTCCAGTTAAGGTAACACTTACTTAATTTCACACCAACCAATTCGAATCTTAATAGAGTGTGGAAACGTTTCTACGAACATATTATGCAATTTCCCAAACGGTTTATGAAATCGGATCACCTTAATCGCAACTTTTTGGTGCGAATAAAATAAAATTCAATTTCCTTGATTTGTTTATCTCAATGGCACGCTAGTTTGTTGTAATTTTAGAATTCAAAACATTTTGTCTCATTCGTCGTTCGTACGAATGCTCAAGTTTCATGCTCTTTTAACACTGAAAATAAATCAATCATTGAAAATGTGATTAAACAAACGTTACGAGCCGGCATTACAAAAATATCGTCCGCTTCTGTAAACACGACTATTTTGACCGTAACCCTTCTAATTAAATTCTCAGGAAGTTGTATAACCCAAATGCAAACAACGTTAACTAAATTTTAGTGAAAGTAATTTAATCAGCTGACAACTGTGAAAGTCATGAACACAACCGAACCGAGAATATATTTCATCTGTACAATACAAAGGGACGAAACAAAATTATGCAATCAAAAGCAATTGCGAATACAAATTGTTTCCAAAATTTCGAATTACATAAACTCAAAAACCAAATTGCAAATCTAAAAGGAGAAAAAAGAAGGGAAAAAAAGGAAACTTTTTTTTTCACTCGATGTGAAATAGATCAACTTTCGGTCAATTATCAGGATCACAATGACGGAATTATCATTTTCGCACGATTTTCCGCAGATCAAATAATTATTTTTGATTTCATTAGTAGCTGACAATTGTGAGCAGGTCTGGGAAGCGGCCGCTGATCAAAACTCTAAAACGCACGAAGGAAGCCAAGTACACGAGAAATTGTTGTGGTACAAATAATGGGATTAGAGAAAGTGGAGGCTGGTTACGTGTTGTGGCGCGCTATTGGAATTACTTTTTGCTCTGATATGATATCATAAGGGGGTCACGATTAATTAGCTATTAGGTTTGTTTTATCGGGCTGGCGTAACGAGTGTCACAAAAAAGCGCTCAACCAAACTTTCCAACTTTTCTGGATTACAAATTACAGATTATACAAATTTTCTCTCATTTTTTTTTCAATCAATTTTTTTAAAGTTCAAAGTTTTTTCAATTTTATGATTTACAAATTGCAGCTTGACAATTTGCAAATTACAAATTTCAATCAGGCAACTTTTAGATCAAATTTTTCATTTTCATAAAATCAAAATGAAGAAGTAAAACATGGTACTTTTTAAATTTCATTATTGAAACGAAAATGAGTTTCAAAACAAAAATGAGTTTTGAAACAAAAATGAGTTTTGAAATAATAAAGTGATTAAAAAGAATAACATTCCTGACGGTAATTCTAAATCAAGTTTGCTCGTAACATTGGTTACTCATGAGAGCGACGTTGATTATGGGGACAGCTACCTTATGGGATGTCAACCGTAAAATTTGTGGGGCGTAAAAAGCATGCAAACTGTTAATGCGTCAGTTTAATTTATCCGTGCTTCAGTCCGAGACAAGACCATCTTGTCGCGCCAACAGTTGACCTTTTTTAATAAACACATGAAACATTATACCAACACATTTTTCATCCTTTTTTCTCTCTTACAACACTTCGTTCAAAGTGACCAACAAATTCGTTCAAACGCCATAAAAATTGCACGAAAATCATTCTACTAAAACATTGACTAGAATTGTTGCCATGATTTCAAAATAAAAAAAAAAGTTGGAAACAATTATTGTTGGAGGAAAAGTTTGGTTGGTGATGAGTAATCTGAAGCCAGCGTTGCATTAAAGCGTCACATAAATCACGCGGATAAAAATACGCGGTTCAACAAAAGAGTTTGAATCAAGTTGTAGCGCGCAAATAATAATCGCGAGAATATTATTCAAATTTCGCCCTCTGTCGGAACGTAAGGCTTCCTTACATAATTACGAGCGTAGGAAGCGGATCGATTAGCACACCCGAAGAGAAAGGCAGACTATTCGTGGATCGTTTTAAGGACTCTGTGAATCACCGCGGGGGTCTGTCTGCGGATACATGAAATAGTTCGACTACTTAGAAGTAAATATGGAAGCTGCAACAAGTACACGCTACCACGTAATCGTGACTCCGCACCGGCAACATGAATTATAACTCAAACTTGACACGGGCGCCGCAACTTCGCGAAATTTGCTGTCCATGAACAAAAAAACATAAATAAACAAAAGCATCGAAAAGTAGTTTTTTTTTTCATTTTTTCACTTTTCACCCTCTCTCTCTTTCTGACTTATTTCAATAGTTTTCATTGATCAATTTTATTAAAATTCAATTGTTATCATCTTTTTTTGTTTTTGTTTCTGTTTCATCACAAACAAAGTATTACTTTTTTACGATCTAAGATTTTAGTTGTTTTCGTTGTTATAAACACATTGTTGACAGTAAATATTACATTTTTTTTAGTTATTTACTTTTTTCGTTACTTTACTTTTTTATTTACAATTTACTTTCTTTCTTTTTGAGTGACAGAAACTTTTAAAAAATAAAAAAAAACTGAACCGTGAAAAGTATTGTAACCACAAAATTGAAAAGTTTTCAAATTGAATTCTTGTTTAACCCACTTAATGTTTCAAAGGGGTTAAAAGTATAATTGAATTAAAAGTGGTTCGCCTTAAATAAGTAATAAATTTTGCATTGCATAATTAAGGGATGGAAGAGGACGAAAAGGCAAGGGAAAAGGTTGGAAATGGTCGGAAAAACTCGGATATTCGCACGCAGCGTCACTTGTTGATACCATCCACTATCATTATCTGTAGTAATTATATGTTTTATATCAGCAACATTAATTCACCGCACCTGTTCGCTTTAACGCTTCGTTAACGTGCAACGCTCGACGAAGTCCCTCGCGGTTAGCGCAAAAATGTATAAGAAAGATATAGCGTGCACAACCTAAGATGTTCACTAACGTATGAAAGCAAAAAAAAACAGAAAGAAAAAGAATATGCCATAACAACCTGGCGTGTATATAATTTTTCGCTGTGATTCGCCTGTTCTTCAGGCCGGGAAATACGTCAAACATGGTAAACGATATTAATACACGTCAAATCGCACGTTAACTGCCGTGAAATTATGGATTTTCGTGTTGCTTATAATTCGCGCGTTTTGTAGACACGACTGTTACAACTTGAGTGAAAAAAAAAATTCGAGTGATGAATGGGGTGGCAATTTTTTTTGGGAATAAAAATTAGGGATGAAAAGGGCAGAACAGCGGGCAAATTTGTGAGAGGTTAAATGACATTTTAAGTAGCGACATTTGTATGATTCTGTGAATTGAAAGTTATTACGGCGGTTTTTATTTTATAGACAAAGACAATGGCGTGGTTAAAATAACGTACACTTTTTTCAGCACGTACATTGAGAAAACGATATCCCCGGCTGTAATTTATTCAAGGACAGTAGTACCAGAGTTACATTGTATCCTGTTATCTAGATTACAAGATTTTGAATCTAGTCGGTAATTATTACGATCTAAATAGCATTTAGATGTAATCGCAGGCCAAGGGACTGTAACCTAATTTTTCGAATTAGTTTCATCCAGTCATGTACTTTCTTCAGGAGGAAAATAATACAAATTAATTAATACTGTTACTATTAGAATTAATTAATAATGATTATTTTACAAAAAGTTCAATTTTTTGAAAAAAAAATTCAAAGTTGACTTCTTTTTTTTAAATGCTTTTATTCACTAATTGTGTGGTTTAATGTAAGGCGATTTTTCGAATCGTTTGAGATGCTTATCGTTAATTAATGGTGGATGAGATGATTTATCCATTTAGTCGCAAGTTTTTTATGTAAATGTTACTCAATGTCTGTTGCACGAACTGAGACGAACTTCTTCAACTGTGAGGATTTTCCGTGTGATGTAATTTTCAAGAAAATTCATTTTCTTTTTTCTTTTTTGTGGAACAAAAGTAACAAAAGTTCTGAGAAGTATAATTGTATTACGAGATTTGCAAGTTTCCTCTTGAATTGAATATTTTTTGGTTGTTAAGAACAGTGAATTCAATGATATTATAAAAGACTAATCGAATATTTGTCAAAGTGAATCTTTTTCATTTCTGTCTCATTGTAGAGTTTGTAATTTTCCATCCAAAAATACCCCTTGTTTTATTTACAGAAAAGCACTGAAATTTTCCAAAAAATTTCAGTAAAGTACGATGTCCAAATGAAAAAAAAAATAAATTCATGTTTCTCATTGTGTACTTTGAAAGAAAAAATGTAAAAAAACTAAAATCTGAAGTTTCTGAAATATAAAATTACTAAGTTTTTATTTATAGAATAAAAATGGAAAAACAAATGGAACAATTTGAAAAGGTACCTGAATTGAAAAAAAAGTTCATTTGAACAAATACAAGTAACAACAAATTCCATACCACTTCTTGTAACAAAATTGTATGGAGAATTATAACAAACAAAGAGTCAAAAAGAGCTATAAAAAATGAAATTTATCCGATTCCCAAACGACTTGTTGAAAAATGTAATGAGTTATCGAATCTTAAATGTAGACAGACATTGAAATTAAAATTTGTCAGATTTAGAAGACAATCAAAACCAAAATCTCGAAACAAAATTCAGTCAAGAAAGTACACAGAGCACTTTTTGTAGCGGCAGAACTAAAAAATTGAGGACGAAGAAAAGCGTACGGACGTGAAAAAAGAGAGTGTGGAAAAGTGGAACAAGTGGTTGGCCTTAAGTCGCGGTAGCACCCTTAGGAGGGCCATAACCCTTTCGGCGTGCATTTGTTTACGCAACGATGACCTTCGGGGAATGCACGCGGGTCCCCTCTCTGGCCGTTTGAATCTCCGCCAATTCCGCTCGTACATTTTTATCAGCTTCTCTCTCTCGGAGGGAGATCTGCGCGTACGCGTATAAAGTAGGCCTGTTGAGTTTCGCCGTCCCCTCGCGAGCAGCGTGACCAATCCGCGCGTCGCGCGAGCTGCGTGAAGGCGGAACGTGGCCTCGCGTATTTATTATTCAGTTTGCAAATACGTGGCAAAAATGATCTCTCGGATGCTCGAGGAGGTGGAGCCAGCGGGCCCGATCGCCCGTTAATTTGTTACAAACCGGCCCGACACACACAACCCAAGCCGTGCCTTTTATTGCTCGCGATATTCCGACTCCAATTTTTCGTTCCACACACGGCTTCCGCAGATCCGGGATTCGCGCACCCGATTATCCAGAATTAATGTCCCGCTTTTCAATGCGAAGATGCGAATTATGGAAACAAGCTCCCCTTCAACTCACTTCCAATTCGACCCTCACTAAATTCGCAAATGAGTCGCTATTTTCTCTCTCAAATACCAACAGTTTTGTGAAAATTCATAACTACTTTGGTTTCTTTACGTTCTTTTATTCTTTTTGTTTTTATCTCAGTGTATTTTGTTTTTGTTTTTTTCAGGTTTTGATCCTTGTTTTGGAAATAACATATCAAAACAATCAAAAGCAAATCAAAACAATCAAAACCAAATTTGAACATTTTGTATCACAATTCTACAGAATTGTTTACATGAGAGAGAATGTTAAAAGTAGTTTTGTATTTGTATATGTGGTTTTTGCAAGGGATAAAAATCTGTTAAACTTTGTCTAAAAAGTTGAAAAAATGTTACTTCCATGTTTATGTCGCTTGGGTAATTTGTGAACAGAATTTTGAAATCAAAATGAAACCAAGTTTTTTACCTCTTGTTTGACGTGCAACTATTTCACCTTCACTCATTAATTTATTATTACGATTGTTGGAATTTCATTATGGAATTATCATCATGCAAATCTAGTGACATAAAAAGCTTCAACAATGTCGATCCGAGCAGATTGCAGTATTCAATGCAATTGAAAAAAGACTTTTTTTCTTCTTGAACTATATTAGGAATGGAAATTCTATAAATAAACAATTAAAAAAGACAACAAAAAAAGTACAAATCTTGCAATTACAATTTTTTATTAAGACAACAGATTTGAATTGTTATACAAAATCAAAATACAAAATTCCAATTTTCAATGTTGTCATTATTAGAAAAGTTGTAATTTCATTTTTAACATAATTATTTACTGATACAAACCATTTTGAGAGAGAAAGAAATTCTGCAAATTTTGTATGCAGATGCAAATGTTGCTAAGAGCGAGAAAACAAGAATTTTGTTAACAGGCCAAATGGACGGGAAAATTACAGCGAGAATTTTTCTTGTACTCAGCATGGAAACGAAAAGGATAAATGCTGATAACAAAAGGACAGCAATATATTTCGTTCGCGACGTCCGCAGCGGTAGTGGAGACAAGACGGCACGTTGTCGCGACGGGGAATTTGCTAATGCACCGGGCAATCGTTGCTCTTACTTTATTGCCTGCATTTGTTCCCTGGTCAGATTTTTTTACATCCTCCTGTATTTAACGTTGCTCGAATTGTCTGTCAACTGCAATCTACTTCAGGAACTCAATCGCAACACTTTTACAATGAAAAATTACATTCGCAACCCTCGATTTTTCTTTCGAATTTCAGACATAACCTAAAAGTGAGGTTACACAATGTTTCATACATTTTTGTTGATGTTTTTGTTGTTGCAAGAGTTTGAATTAGAACACAACCTAAAAGTGAGGTTAGGAATTTGTTTACAAGATGTTGTTGATATTTTTATTGTTGAAAGAGTTTGAAAAATGGTAAAAAGGTTATATCATAAACATAACCTAAAATTGAGGTTAGGAAAATACGGTTCCCATAGCTCTGAGGATGACGAAAATCGTTTGATGTAAGAACAGGAGTTGCAACATCACGGCGGCGTTGCGCGCGCATCTGCATATTAATGATTAACGCAATTGTTTTAATTACAGCGACAGTATCACAAAAGTAACGACCTTAGAAGAATGTCCGTTCGCGTACCGCACGACCCGTACAAATGAAGAGAACAAACATTTCCGCACGGCGCACTTTTGCGCTTGATATCATCGCGCGATTCTTTTCATCGCCACGTTATTTTCAGGCACTCGCTCTCCGCCGTACAGAAGCGTCGCACGGAAACGATTATTTAATCACTGTCGTCGCCGCTGACGTTCTTATCGGTTCCCTTGAGACGCTCGATTCCATTTGATTTTACGATTATTTATTGATCTCTCACTTTTTCCCAACCGTAAAACAAACAATTCTTCATATTTTTTTTCACTTTTGTTAATTACAAAGAATTTTTCAAGAATTGACTTCTATTTTTAAAGGTCATTCTTTAGTTTTGAAAGAAAAATTTTTTAGAAAAAAAATAGGAAATGGGAAATGTGGGAAATGAAACCGTCTAGGCTGATTCGAATTTGACTGGGGAAAAAAATGAGTGTAAGTTGAGTTTTCGTAAGTTGATCAAAAGTAAACGACCGCAAGTTAATTGACACCACAGCCAAGCGAGCTTTGTCGAGCGGTAGATGACTCGGTGCAAGTAATTTCTCGTTACGTTCGCAAGTCGCAAATACCGTCAATTAAAAGCGAGCAGCAGAAAAGGGGTCGTTGAATTGAAATACGACGCACAGTAATAACAACAACAATAATAAAAACATTAATAATGAAATGAATATAGTCATCTACTTTTCAGCAAAGTTTTATTTCATTACAGTTGAACAATTTTTTCAACATTCAAAACCGTTCTTATAATAAAAATGGAAGAATATTAAAATAAACAATCTAAGCAATGAACAAAAATCATCACAAATAATTGGTTTCTTTATTTTCTTTTCTTATTTTTATTGACAAACAGTATTTGTGTTCACGATTCTCTGTTTGTTTACATTCTTTTACTAGTTTGTTTTCATTTTTATTGACAAACAGTATTTGTGTTTACGATTGTGTTTGTTTACGTTCTTTCATTATTTTGTTTACATTCTTTCATTAGTTTGTTTTTATTTTTATTGGCAAACAGTATAACGTTTACGATTCTGTTTGTTTACATTCTTTCATTAGTTTGTTTTCAATTTTTTATAAAATCTTTCCTGAACAAAAATGTTCCTCCTTGAGAACCAAATGAATATTTTATAACCTAACAACTTTTCCTTGATTGAAAAGTTGAAATTACATAAAAACAGAAGCAAACTCAAGATTTCTCATCGAAAAAATCGATGAAGCGTTGATGACGAAGAGTAATTTATGTTGGCAGAGTGTGAGTCCCGTTAATTCGCGGGATGCATATCCCTGCGGCTTGGGTCTGCGTTTCCGGTCGCAAGGCCGTTAAAAATGTCAGATTTTCCAGGTGAATTATTTACGGACTTGGGCGCGCGAAACGGGAGCGCTCTGTGAAAGGCGGCCCCCTCGCGTCGCTGCTCTCTAACCCTTTCCGTTAAGCCAAGAAAGCGCCGCGCCGAAGTTGGCAGCCAGCGACACCGGGTGCCCTCGCTAGGAAATAAGAAATTTGCTAAGAGATGCGAGAAGGGGCCGCACAACCAGAGAGGGAGCACGCCTAGCCAAGCGAACATAGTTAATTTAGATTGTATCGCGTGAGAAGCAGGAAATGACGAAATATCCTGAGTGCTGACTTATACCGGGCCCGCTCCTAACAGACTCAGAAGCGCGACCTCAGAATGCGAGAACCGACACGCAACCGGCGGAGGCCCCACGAGCAAAAAAATTGTGCGTTTTCTCGCTCCTAGGAAAACGCCCGACAGAGGATGTGAACCGCACAGCTCTAATCGTTCCCCTGCTTATGAGCGAAAAATAATCATCTTAATTTTGACGCACCAAGTTCAGAATCTCGCGAAAAAAACTACTCTTTGGGGTAGGTCCAAAAGTAAACAAGCCAAGGCGGAGTTCGTTTACATTTTGCTTATTGTTATTCCATTTGTTTTGTTTTTTTTTTTACTATTTTGTTTTTGTATTATTCGAGGGGGGCCGAAAAGTAAACAAACCAAGGCGAGGTTTGTTTACATTTTGCTTATTGTTATTCCATTTGTTTTGTTTTTATATGTTTTTGTATTATTTTTGAGTTGGGCCGAAAAGTAAACAAACCAAGGCGAGGTTTGTTTACATTTTGCTTATTGCCATTCCATTTGTTTTGTTATTTTTCTCGTTTAGTATTTAATCGGTATTATTCGTCTTGATTTGCTTGATTTGTAAAATTCGTTGAACATTTTACACGAAACAGGAAACGGCACTGGAATTGCAACATCAGTAAAGTTTCACAAATGAGCAAAATAGTTGAAATTTCGATTGTCTGAATCAATTAAATTGTAGTTTAACAAATTCTTGGCAATTATTTTACAATTTTCCGATCGAACAAGTGAGAACATCGCGTAACGTGTAAAATTGTTGGTAAATATAGTTGATATTTCGTTGATCTTTGATAACGAAATGTTGAATCGTTAGAAAAAAAACGTTTGAAAAACATTACGATGCAAAAAAGTCAGTGTCTTCGCGTCCTCGTTTCTTTTAACAAGATGTGGTGACGTCTAACAAGTTGTGAGATTACTTTTATCATTGGTTTTTAAGTACAAGACATTGTATATATACTTCTAATTCTAATTTTGAATTATTTTCAAAACTTTAACATCAAAGTAAGAACATAACTTTTCGTTGAGGTTATGTATCTGTAGAAAGCAGATTTTGAAATCAAAACTGCTAGGATTTCTTTGATGAAAACTTCGCAGAAGAGAAAAATGACGGTATGAAAATTGTGAAAAGATTTTGCAACGTATCATCGAGGATTTATCGAGTATACTGATCTCGGTTGGTCTTTCAAGTGCCGAACTCTTTTGTGTCAATTATGAAACATCTATTTAGTACATTGCGGCGGGATAATTGCGACGCATCGAATGCGACGGCGGCGGCGTTTTGATGCTCGATTAAAGTTGCATTATTTATCAAAGTGATTCAAATAAGTGTCATTGGAGTGAAAAAAAGCGGGACGTCGAATGACTTTGAAAAATGTGGCCAACTCAAAGCTTCATTACGTGCGTTCGATGATGCGCGTCTGTAATGATTCGTGCGTCACTTCCGGTCTCGGGCGGCGCGCCGCAAAGAGCAACAAGAGGTTTTCAGGGTGTGGAGCCACCAATATAAATTGATCCGAGAGTCCGAACTCGTCAAGTCAGCATGAATATCGCCTTCTCGTCTCTTTAAATCGCTCTATTAATTTTTATTCCTTTTTTTTTCTTCGCAGACTCGCATCTCGCGCCTGCATACAATGCTTGCTGCTTTGCATGTACTTATGCGTTTCTCACTTTTAACACCACGGAGAAATAGAAAAATTTTCCAGATCGATTCGAATCCTGATACAAACTGCTGATTACTGCGTCGTTACGCCGGAAAAATATTTTTCTTTTTCGCACGAAAAACCTTTATGCTGATGAAGACAGTTTGGAGTATAATTTTTGCAAAATAATACGAAGAATCCATGTTTGATTTTGTTGTTAAAAACAAACAAACCAAACTGAAATAAAATCAAAACAAATGTAAACAAAATGAAAAGTAGAACGAAAATTTGAAACATTCGAAATGAAAACATTCACAATCAAAACAAAACTGAAACTGAGTCACATTTCCAATCAAAACAAACAATAAAATCAACAAAATCAAAACAACACTATAAATCACAATGAATTACCAACTAATCACAATTAATTGAAACAAAATCAAAACAAATTCAAAACAAAAACTGCAGCGAATTCACAAAATACTCAAATGAAAACAAACCTGAAACGAATTCATAACATCACCAATCACAAACCAATCAAAACAAAACTGCCACAAAATCAAAACAACGGAATGGTAACTGCAGATCACAAGGACGAAACATGTCCACATTTTGAAGTCAGAGTTTAAATGGCCCGAAGCTTATGACGGTGGAACGCACGAAACCTAGTTTCGTTCGTTCCAGTCTCCTGACGCCGCTTGGTCACCTGAAGAGTTACTATGCCCAATTAACCCTTTGAGAACCGTACACTTCTCAAGACTTGCCACTTCCGACGTTGCAATTTAGTTTTCGCTATAATTTCCTCGCCGTTTTGCCATTATTTTGCCGTCGATGGCGAAGCCACCGAAGCGCGAACACGTCAAAATCGCAAAGATTTCGTTACGAGAAACTAAATCAAGACAAGCTTTATGGCGCGCCATTAGCATAAATTAAAAATTCATCTGACTAATGCGTTTAGCAATTAGCAAAGTGAAATGCTTGGAATATATTTTAAACGCCCCGGTCGTCGAAGAATACGCATTTTCGAGCTATCGCATTGTTGTTTGTTTATTGGTGTTATTAAAACATTGTTTCTGATCGCTCACACTGTATCGCTACGTGCGATCGATTTCTATCCCTGGGAAGTGGGATTGTTTTTCTCCCAACTGTGCTAAACGATCGACGATCAACAACCAAATGTATTCATCAATTTTCTAGCCTTTCAATTTCTACTGTTTCATTCTCTTTTGAAAGTTATTTTTACAAGGTAAACAATTTATTTCAAATTTGCAATTCAAACATGATAAATATAGCCTTATTTTGAGGTTATGTTTGTAGGGTGATCAATTTTCATTACGTTTAAGCAATTTTTGATAATTGACAAACATAACCTCGATCGAAAGTTGTTATAAGACATTTTTGTGACATTTTTTCAGGTGCCAAAAAGTCAAAACGGTTACACAGAGTGAAAAATTCTCATCGAAGCACAATCCATGATGAAACAGCGCACGTTAAAAGCCTGTGCAGTGACATTTAACGAGAGCTCCGGGGGAAACAGGTGAATGAATAGGAAATCGGGCATTTAATCTCACCAGTGTCAAAGATCAAGTGGTAATTCTGAATAAAGGTCGCACACGAGTATTCCGCAGTGCACAGAAGAACCACGCGACGTCAAGGGCACGACTAAAACTCAGATTCTTGAATTTGACAGTTACATTATAAACAGATAAACAGTGGAATAACAAACCTGAATCAAGTTGTATTTACAGTTGTTTGTTTTGCTGATTTAAATGAAAAATAACAAGGATAGCAAATAAAATTCAAAATATCAATTTATCTTTTTATTTTAATTTTAAGAGAAAAATATAATTTTTCAATTTTTCAGTATGATTGTTGAGTCCAGGATTTGAGGGAGATAAAATGAAATAAATAAATGAACAATGACACAAAGCTGAAACGGTACGCAGTAATTGAGATCGAGATAAAATATTGCAATCAGTCCAACTGATTTTGAGTTTGATAATAACAAATTAGTTCTGTCAGTCGGGACTGTGATATCAAAATCTTCGCGATAACATGTGGTATAAATACCCAGATTTTGATTTATTCGACAAAGTGGTCAGAAAATGTTTTTAATAATTCTATTTTTCGCAGTGCTAACAGTCGGTTCCGGTAAACAAACAAAACAAATAACAACATCATTTCCACACAAATTGAAAAAAAAACAAACTAAATTATAAAAATTCTTCAAACAGCACACTTACTGCCAGATGACTATCCCTTCAGAAACACAAGGATCGTCGGTGGAGTTCCAGTTCCAATAGAGGATTACCCGCACCAGGTCTCACTGCAGGACGACGGTCGGCACTTCTGTGGCGGTAGTATCCTGGACGCAAATCACATTATTACAGCTGGCCACTGTGCGGATCGCTTGCAATCTCCCTCATCAAGTGTCCGGGCCGGGTCAAATGTAACATCCTCCGGTGGATCCCAGCACAAGATCGTCTGGGTGAAAAAGCACGAGGACTTTGGCAGAAGTCCAACTGGAGAGCCGAGAAACGACATCGCCTTGGCAAAAGTTGACCCACCTTTCCAAATCGATAATAGCAGGTCGCCGATAACGCTGTATTATGCCGAGGAGGACATCAGCGAGGGTCAAATGAGTGTCATCTCAGGCTACGGAAGGACCAGCGAAGGCGGCAGCCGCAGCCGCTCTCTCATGGCTGTGAAAGTGCCAATTGTTAGTCGGAAGAGGTGTGCTGAGATTTACACCACGTATGGCGATTCAGAAATTACGGAGGATTTCATCTGTGCCGGCACTACCGAAGGTGGAAAAGACTCGTGTCAGGGCGACTCCGGCGGCCCGGTCGTCGTGAAAGGTCAGCTGGCCGGAATCGTCTCATTTGGTATTGGTTGTGGTCGGCCTGGAATCCCTGGAGTTTATACCAATGTTGCGTACTTTGTCAAGTGGATTGCCAAAAATACTTTGTAATTATTTTTACGTAACTGAAGTTGTCCCTTGTGACAGAATTGTAGAACCTAACCTCACTTTAAGACTACTTTTTGTTTACATTCATTTTCACTCAACTAGATTGTAAACAAGTTCTGAACATAACCTCACAAATTATTTCTGTGAAATTCGCGAAAAACTTTTTGTAAACAATAACAGCGTCAATCATAACATCATTTCTAATTCCTTTTCTTTTCATTATTTACAGTTGAGATTTCACAAAACTGATAACCACATATCAGAAATCTGCGTTATTTTCAAATGATGCATAAATCCGGACTGATCGCCTTTATTAGAAAGCAGCAAAGTTTTGATTGGAAATCTGCGCGTGAAACTGTTTAATATTTGCTACGCAGCTAATATCCTGCTGACAATGAGGAGGTTTCCCCACGCTAAGGCCGACATATTAACATCGAAAAAACAACAGGGAGAAAGAAAAAAAAATTGATGCACGTCGTACAATCGGAATACTCGCGATATTCCCACGTGGAAAAGCGAACCGTTAAAATCGAAGAGCCATTAATTACGCGACGCGAAGAGTGGCACTCAGCGTCATTTCACTTGGAATTGAAATTTTAAAATAATTAGAGCCGGGCTTGGCAATTAGTCCAGCGCGTTAATAATTGAGAAGGAGCGCAGCCAAGTCCTTTATCTTCGAGGGCAATTATACGCAGCGCGATCAAAGCCGTGATAAACGAATTAACGCCATGATCAAGCGCAAAAATAGGATGAGAACACGCAGTCGGTAGTCGACGTGTTGTTAAACATGTTATGCGAGAATGTAGATAAACTTTGTTGCTGCATAATTTTCAGACGTATGCGCCTCTTCGTTTACTTTTTTTTGTACCGTTGCGTTCTTCGACATAGTTCAAGACTGTAATGAACCCCTGCGTGAAACGAATCATAAGTGGATCATCGGTAACGCCGATCTTCTGCATCGCAAATTTGTATTGATGCGGTTAGAAATTATTTGCTATTTTAATGATCCAATACCGTACGCTATTGTTTGTAATTATTTATATTTCATTCATTATTCTTTGTACAAACTGCGCATGTATAATCAAATGATTCAAACTCTAAAATCGTAACCTTATTTTGAGGTTATGTTCCGAACTTAACGATTTCCATTAATTTTTTGACTTTGATTTTGAGGTTATGTTACATTAAAAGTTTGTTTACATTGATGAACTAACAAGGAGCTTGTTGTTTTTAAGATTCCATAATGTTTAATACATAAAAATAAATAATTGATAAAACTGACTTTGTAAGTGTATTAAAAATGCAAAAAATCGAGGAAACTGTTGAAGTTTCTTTGCAGTTATATTAATTAGCGTATTGTAAATGAGCTTATTAGCGATAAGGCGATTACGTTGCGGCTCACCAATAAATAAAATTGAATCTCAAATTTTGTATGATGAATTTACACATTTTAATGAAACAATATCTACATCAGCGGAATAAATAAAGCCGAACATATATGAATTATGAATTTTTCACATAAGCGCTATTACATGAACCATTAGGAGCACGCTGACTGTAATTTTTATATAATTGAGTATTATGTAATAGACGTAAACTATAATTTGAATACCTCCGCCTGCGGATTTTTAATTACACTCTTTATGCCTCTGCTCGTATGAGGAAAAAAAATTAATTTTCAGCAGAACGTTTTTTCCCATGACTGCAAAAACTCATTTTCCAAATTGTGATTCCACTTTGTTTCCATTTTTGAAAAATGTTTCCACGTTTCAAAAATTTGCAGAATTCGTTTTGTTATTTAGTTTGCAATCCAAAAAAGTTGAATGGATATTTTTCGTTCGTCGCTGTTTTTCATTTCTTTGATTATGGTAATCTTGAGGATGATTTTTTGTGCAATTTTTTTTTCTACAGTACCATCATCAAGGGGACATCTTGAGCCACACCAATCTCGGCCAACAACAAAGTACAAGAATATTAAGATTGCATCGATGTCCGTTGCGAAAGGCGTGTATAAATGGTGATTTGAGCCGAGCCTCCCACACACGGGATAAATCCTTACGAAAGTTTTAAAACGCGGACCTCGCCTCTCGTCGAGGCGAGGTCCTAGATCATCCTTTTTGCAAAATAGAAAGCAATAGCAAACCACTTCTGATGTTTATTGTTCGGTTAATGCAATTTATGCCCAGTCACTCTGTCAAACGTTTTATTATAAACACTCAATCTCAAATTGATTTTCATTCATTCAAAAGGAGAAATTTCAAAACCGTTTCGGGGCAAAAACCAAAAACAAATCATTTTGCTCAAAAAGACGAGAATCTTTATTCTGAATGTGAAAGAAAACGAGAGGATGAAATTTATGATTTATTTGAATGAGAATTTGAAGAAGATGAAGTCAACTGATTTTGGAGGCTAAAATGCGAGGAATAATAACGAAGTGAAGAATTGGAAGGGGTTAAGAAACTCTCGACACCGGAAGCAGGGGCCTTGCTTTCTGGGCTAATAACCCTACCCACGTCTGCGTGCGTTGCACGTACGCGTGCATGTACGTACCAACTGCCAGATTCGTCAGGGTGGGAGGACGCGTCTTTGTTCTTCTCTTTCGGCGACCCGCGAATCTTGCCTAAAAAGTCGCGGTGCCCAATAGTACCAACCCCCATGCAAAACATTGTTTTACTCACTTTTTTCAACCACTCTCAAACTTCGATACCAAATTTCAACAATCAATCCTACATTTGTTGATTAACTTCTTAACTTACTTTTTTTAATAACAAAAATTTTTAATTTTATTCGAAATAAACATTTCAAATTTTCAATTGAATAAAATTTTGAATAGTGCTTTGGAGTTGAAATTGAAAATGTGAACCGAGGTATGATCTTAAAATTCGCATAGAAAAAGTGGATAATGGAAATGAAAGAAAAAAAAGTTGACTGTGATATTTACTATCGTGCAATCTGTTTTACAGCAAACCACTGTAAATAACGGCGATTCGCGACAGATGAATAACGCTAAGAAAATCTGAATAGTAAACTAGATAATTTTTACAAGCCAGAGTAGGACTAATAAGGCAGAGTGCTCTGAAGAAATAGTCGGTTAATGATATTCGCATACTCGTATGCATACCTCGGTCATTTTAGCGCGTACGACTTTCCAGTTTTTGGTTCTCCCTATTGTCTGCTCGATGAAACAAAAAAGCACGCCAAATTAACTGATATCAATCAGTGCAACATTTTTTTTCAAACATAAAAGTCCATTCAACCTTTTTTCTGTCGAGTTTGAACGTTCACCGTGTACTTAAAGGTTGGAAAGAAGAAATTATTCACTCGACTCGATTTCACACCTCGAGCCCATTCGCTTGATTTTATAGATGCGGTTACAGTTAAGGTGCAGTGTGTAAACATTGATTTTCGTTACAGCTTGCAGTTCGTAATAATCCGACGTTATTATCCTGTAACAATATTTGAACCAACGGTACCAGTGATCTTAGAGTTATAGTTCAGTTTTTTCCACCTCGCTAATCCCTGGTCGTCACTCTTTACTTGCAACCTTTTTTCTTTCAAAGCGCAAAAAATGAAATGTTTGAAAAATACCATTTCGTAATTGAGACGAAAAAAATGGTTGCGCAAAATTTGGTCGACAGGATGAGAGTAATAGAAAAATGTAGGATTCGAGTTCACACAATTCTCACTGTGAAAATAACGTGCGGCTAAGTGAGTTCTCTCGCGGATGCCTGACCTCCTGGTCTGACTGCTTTAATTACGTTTGTCATTTTGTATCTGGCGTCTCATTATGAAAAGTTAAGAAAGTTCCCCCGAGTTAACACTGCGTTGCGAACCTAGGTGGCCTCTTTCTGGTAACGGCACCGAACCGTCAGTCGACGAACCGAGAGCTGAACCGAGTCGCCGGCTCAGCCCAAGAGCCCCCTTTTACCTCACGGTTTACGGCTCGCTTCGCCGATCCAGATCTTCGGATAAGACCGAACAGCATTTTAGCGGTTCCTTACACACCAGACATCCGTTCGCGAACCCTCCTGTAACGAGAGAGCGTATTTTCACCGCCAAGTGTCGAGCTTCGAGAATTTCTCGACTTGTTCCAACCGCGTATTATGTACAATTACCTTTGATCCCTTTGCCAATATCGAATTAGACCACCACTATAGAGTCATTAACCCATTTCCAACTCCAAACACTTCCATACTCATTTTTTCATGATTTTCAACTTCAGACTTTTTCAACTCTTTTTCAATCTTATCTAACTTATTTTTTCTTTCTTTTTACAACTCGTTTCATTGAATTTCATTTGTTTGAAATCCTTTCAAACTTCAAAATTTTGCAGTTTTGTTAAACTTCTTTTAACTCCATACAAATCCCTTTTTACTGTGTGAGTTTTTCTTTTGTTTTCTAAAATCTACAATTTTCTATGAATTGTGATGATTTTTATTGAAAAAGTGTCATTTTCGGTTTAATTTTGTTTTTTTTTTTCAGACACAATCTTCAATAAAAGAAATAGAAAAAAGTTAAATCCAGATTTTTTTCTTGGAATGATTGTTGATAACATTTCCAAAATTTCCAAACTCTTTTTATCCTACTTTATCTTCATAGGTACTTCAAAATTTTTCAATTGTTTCATTGAAAGCTTTAATTTAAAAATGCTTAAACAAGTTGAAATTCAAAAAGAAAAAAGTCTTAACAAAAATTCAAAGTTCTCATCATTTTCCACAGGAGAAAAAAAGTTGACAAAATGTTGAAAAATCATTCCCAAAATTACACTTTTTTCACGAAAACAAAATCTGCTAAGAAGTTTGTTTTTGTTCAAACAATAGCAAAACGACGTCGAGAGCAATGTTTGCAAATTTCAACGCTGCTTTTGCTGTCGCAACTGCATTCTTTTTTTTTCGCAATGTCCATGCATACGGCTGGGTTCCTAAAAGTATTGCAGCATTTCCTAACGTCGTTGTTTCGTTTCGAGGGAACTAACGCGAGCTACCACACGCGTGCGAAAGTTTATTGCTCTATGCGAGTGACGTTCAGAAGGCGCTGTTATTCAAGTATATACGCGCGTTAAAGTTATTCTACGTAGAACTACCAATTAAAATACGACAGAGGCATAATAAAAAATAACAGATTGTCGGTTTTACTGCCTGCCGCTCGACTACAGCTTGAAATCGCGCAACTCCATAACAAATAAAGAAATCATCCAAATGAAAAGCAACATTCATTTACAAACAATTTTCTCAATAAAATTTTATCAATTTTTTTATAAATTTTAGGTATTTTTTTCACAAAAATTCGTCGAAAATTTCTTTTCAGAGTAAAATTGTTTTGAAAAAAAAAAACATTTTGGATATAAGAAATTGTTTGCGAGGAAAAAAAATGTTTAGAAAAATTAGAAAAAAAATAACAAAGAGGCTGTTATCGTCGAAATAGCGCGTTTTCGCGCGTCGCCTCCCTGGCTTTTATTTATTGTCGGGCGGGCGCGCCTGGAACTCGTCGTATAGCGAACCGCTGGAGCCGGAGAAATACTTTTCTGTCGAAAGCCGGTCGCAATACATTCTTCTTCGATCTTGTCCGATGCTTCGGTTTACTTGCGCCACGGGAGTCTGCATAAAACTGCTCCCTGAGTTTGGCGCAGGGTCATGCAACTTTTTGTTCCCGATCTTCCATCCCGATAACAATAACTCATCGGAAAAATGTGTCAATGTCCATCGAACGCTTTTTTCTACCTGAAATCAAAAAATCTGTCATATCAAACATTCAAAAGCGAACCAACTATTCTCCCCCTGGCGCCCAACGTGGGACATTGAAAATTGTAAACAAAATAAAAAATAGGACTTATTAAAAAAATTGAACAAAATTGTTTCTTGGCGCTCAACGTGGGGCTCACAAGATTGGGAGAAAAATGTGAACAAGTTGAAAAATGTAGATGCTGTGAGAGAAAAATGCTTGCGTTACGATTTGAAAAATGTTAAACCTGCGAAAGCTGGTAGCAAAAGAGCGGAAGGTTCATTTTTCCTATAATGACCAAAAGGGCCTGCGCGACTGCGGGTGTTTTTTTTTCTGCCCGATTTTGTACGAATCGAAGCCGCTCCTAATCTGCATGAGGCGATCTCGGGCCGCAGAAAACGTCGGCGAGTTGCGAGGGATCCGGCGACAAAAAGGTGAGCGACGCCCCTCGGACTTGGACAAAGCGCGGATATTTCTCAGCGTCAGTCAGCGACCGGCTACTGACTTCTCCCCTTCCCTATGTTTTGCTTTTCATTTTATCCGCGTCTCCTTTTCTACCGCACATTTCTCTCTCTTTCTCTCTCCTATGCCGACATTTAATTAACTTAACGCAATAACGCCCGATAAATTATTTGCATTGGTCATAAACTTGTAACCGCCTCCAACGCCGCTGATAAGCTTTATCGTTGCCTCGCGCAACGTGCTGAGATATTTACTCATTTGACCTTTTATCTCGCAGTCCAACAAAACCCACGAAATTCTGTTACGCTTATACAATTCACAATCTAATCAAAGAAACACAGTTGCGGTACTTTTGCGGTACGTTTTTGTTAGAAACAATTTTTGGAAAAGGATTGGTTTTGTGAAAAAACATTTTCAACGAGAAAACTTTGATGATGTGAAAAAACTTGTTTTGCGGTACTTTTGCGGTACGTTTTTTTTTGGTAGATGATGTTTGAGGAAAAAAAAGGTTGGTTTGGGAAAAATGAAATACATTCTCAGACAAGGGGAAACTTGGAGTTAATCGCGGTCCAGCGTCGTGTCAGCAGCTGCGATCAGACGCACATTTACGCCCACACCGACACTAGCACTCTGTTACAACGACGAATTTACGACACGTACGAGAGGTACGGTGCACATAAGTGTGTCTACCTAGGTGAACGCGGGGCTTTACGTGAGATTGTGCGTCGCCCCCGCACACAACGTTCCGTTACGTAATCGTATTTATTTTGACTTTTGGTATTAAACATTTTCAATAATGATGTTGCATTTTTGTACGGCTCGAGAAAAAACACCAAGTTGGAAAGTCGAAGATTAGAGAAATCGTCTAAGAGTGGGCTTATTTAAATGAAAAATTGTAGTCTGCAATTTTACCTGCAATTTTTTCAACACCTTTTCTCAAATCAACCCATTATATAGTGATTCTACTTTTTTGCAAATCTTTACAAATTTCGTTGTTATAAATAGAAAATAATTAGTTGTTATAATTAAAAATGTATTTTTTTATCAGATTATACCAAATGTAAATAATAGTTAAAACAGAAATGACTATTAATCTTTGTTATTCCCTTTCATTTTTGAAATGATCTACTACCTAGTCCTAAAAATATTCGAAAATTGACTTTCAAAAGATGAGAAGTAAAAAAGCAAAAAGTAAAAAATGATTATCGAACACAAACAAGTGTCAATAACCCGGCCAGTTGTACGTACGTATACGCACGCACGTAAACCCAATTAAACAAACAACGTAAGCTCTACTACTTACACGGTTATTAAACGAATTGAATAAACGCTCTGCATCGAGCAGATCGGTATCGTTAGGCATTGAATTATCGTATCCAAAGCAGCGGGGACACGCATTAGAAACAAATTCCTGGACTTTGCTGGTGCCTCCTCGCTGTTATCTTTTATTATCGCTATAAACTATCGGCCAATTTCGTTAGCAGGTGGATAAATTGAGCGCAAAAGCTCTCCGTTCGAACGTGATTTTTTTTGTTCTTTCGTATCGCTCCTTTCCCCTTCGTTGTTCGATTTTATGTTTTATCACCGCACAAACGATCCGTTAGATCGCGAGATCCGTGCGATCGATAAAGCGTCAGGCGACGCTGCTTATGGGAGATAAAAAGCTTGGGGATTCTCTCTCCTTTTTTATTGTCTTAATTAACGTGGGCGGAGGACGCAAAAGAGGAACAAGTGGACCACGTTGACATCGCGTAAATCATGATTACCTCCCGCTAATTACACACAATGCACTCAAGTCAAAAATTGACACTCGCGCTTCCGCGGATGCAACATTCAAATTGAAAAGTTGAACAATTTTCATTGTTTTCTGGGAACAATGTTATCCGAACATGATTTATTGAAGTTGAGTTTATAAACTTTATCGTTGTGGATGTAAACTTATCAGTGTCTTTGTTTTATAAAATTTTAACGTCGTACTTGATTAGACAAGTAATTTGTAAATAAAAACAAATGAAAAAATCGAGAAACTAAACAATAATTGAAGACGAAATTAATTAATTCTCTTAAATAAGAATCCAAATTCACTCGAGTTGTTGAAAAATAAGGGTCGTGTTATGCAAAGTCATCTTCGTTGCATAAATCATCAATTGGTTCTTCCTTTATCTCGTCTTTTATCTCGCGCTTGATCCCCTGAAATTAAATTGTAAATTTAAGTACGGATTCAACGCTGATTTTGTTTTGTTACTTTGGTAATTTCAAATAAACGTTTACACTTCTTCTGTTCCTGCCACGAAGATCATTCAACATAGCATTAATAGCCTTGCCTAAATCGCCGACTTTGTAATTCCATTTTGGAAACTTAATTGCCACGTGATCTGAAAAATAACAATTTTCATGTGAACGAGTACAGAATTAAGTTCAAAATTCAAAACCGAAATTCAAAACAACTTAAAATTTACCGTAAATCGCGTCGAGAATCGTACTATCAAGTGCCGCAAAGTTCGGGCTGTCGTTTTTTCTTATTCTACTGGCTCCACCTCTCAAGTTGCTGATTAACAGAATGTTTCTAGGGATAAGGGCTTTTACTAAAGCGACCGCCAAAGAAGTGGGTGTCCTCCTACTTGAGATAGAACACCATTGATTCCGATCGACAAATACCCCACTTCCTTCCTGACCGATTTCGTACTGCAAAAATGAAAATAAAAAATGGTTAATGTTAAATTACAACGAGTTAAGGAAGAAATGTAATAAATATTGTTAATCTTGTTTTCTTAATTATTAGTTTACCTGTGAACCAACTTTAAAATTCTTACGAACATTTTCACTTTTGACTTTTGGTTTAGCACTTTTCTTTGATTTTGCAGTCGGTTTTGCAATCGTTTTTGCAGCCGTTTTTCAGTCGGTTTTGCAGCCGGTTTTTCAGTCGGTTTTGCAAGAGGATTGGCAACTGTCTTCGCGAAAGTTTGTGTAACATTAGGCGTGGCGGGTTGTGGTTGATTTTTCACCAAAGTTTGGACCAAATTTGTTAGGACGTCCATTTTTTGACTCATAAGGCTCACTGATTTGGACAATGCTTCGATCTTCTTTTCATTATTTTGGTTGGCTGGAAAATATTTTTGTTTAAATTTCAAACTTTATAATTTGTCAATGCTTTGATTTTTTAGGAGTAGATTTATTTAATTATTTGGATTAATTATAAAAAAATTGAACTTTTCACTTTATTTTATTGATGAATTTTGGAAAGAACTTGTCATGGAAACGAAATTCTCACTTTGCTCCATCGTGATTAACTGTTGACTTAAACTGCTAGAACTAGATGAACAACAGGTATTTTCTGCAGCATCAACAGACTTTTTCCAATTTCGTGAAGATCGATTCAGAGACTGTGGTTCCTCCTGAGGTTCTGCGAATTTTCTCGCGACATTTTGGATCCTCTCGTACCCCCCAACTGCGTTAACAACTGTGCTCATATCTTTTCCACTCGCTGAAACAAAAAATTACTTGCGTCAATTTTGTAAAACAAAATAATATCCAGTCAACTACAGTTAAAAAAAATAACTGGTTTTGTTTACTGAAAGTGGAAATAACAATAAAAATTGAAAAACGAAATTTGTAAACAAATTAGGACAAAGTTTGTTTATTGATATTTATTGACTCACACAACACTTTGACAACAACAGCATTATCAACTTTCCATCCGAATTTTGATTTTCGTCTCGTGCTTCTACACTTTGCAAGGCTGTTTGCGTCACAGGTATTGTCGTCGTTGCAGTCTCGCAAAAATTCTTCAGTGGAAAAATTTCGTATCCAATGAGTTGGGACGAATGAAAAGTTGCCTGAATCTGATCCCCCGATCCACTGGACTAATGCCAAGGGTTCTTTTCCTGTGTTTTGGTCCTCATTATTGGGATCTGATGTTTCCATTCTTGTTTTTTATTAAAAAAGCACGCAATTATTCGAATTGAAGGACAATTATAAATAAAACAAAAGTAATGAGGTTAGACAACTTGTACAACTTGATATATATAGGAAAACATGCTTATTTGAAAACATTTGCACAATACATGAAAATTGTTATCGAATTGGATTAGAAATTGTTGTTTGTTATACTTACGTGGATGAAGCTGGCTAGTTTTTCACTACTTGTCAGAAAAAGTTTGGAGCAATCGAAAAGAAACAGTTTGACTGAAGGAAAAACAATAACACGAAAGGACAATGCTCGTTGGAGCGCTTAGATTGACACGAGTTGGCGTTTTTCGCAGTACCTCAGACGCCCTCTGTTATGTAAACAAAACCCTATTTCTTTATTTTGCTGATTTAAAATGTCACATTACCAAATAATCGTTTTATTTAAAAAGGTCCATAGGAGTTCGGAATCTAAATAAAGATATAATTCGAAGAATACTGTCTCTTTGTTTACATGATTTAATTGTCAAATGTTGATAATTACATTTTAGTTTTAGTTCTTTCATTGGACTAATGCAAAAAGATCCGTTCCGTTGCAGCTGTTTTTGTTCTGATCATCCTCAGGTTGACTATTGGCATCGGACTTTGAAGCTTCCATGATTCTTTTTATATAGAACAAATAATAAAATTATAAATACACAATGTTGGACAAAAAAATAAATAAATAATTTGAATAAGGGTTAGAAAAAGACTTTTGGAACGACATCAACAAAGTATTGTATACAATAGTGCAGCGATAACAACTTTGTTTTGATTTTCTAATTTTGTTTATTTACTTACAAGATGAATGATTATTTGTTATTAACTTGTGTCATAAGTTTGAGAAGGAAGAGAAGGGGAAGGGGTTGGAAAGGAGGGACGAGGGGGAGGAAGAATCTGCAAATGCATGACAGAACAGCTTCTGCCAAACAATGTATGATATAGATGGAGCGCTGTGGAGAACGCCGCTTAGCAATATATAACGAAAGAGACGAGGACGAGGGGGCTTGGTTTTGCACGTGCAGTAGTATATGCTAAATGGGACGTGCGTATACTGGCGGGACAGATCGGTAGAGAAACAGAATGCAACGACGTAACAGAAGCGAAACGCTAGGCAGAGGAGAGGACGCCGAGAACGAGGAGGACGAGGCAAGTTATATTGGCGCGAGGCTCGGCCTTAAATCTTGGCGTTGTCTCCGCGGCGGGTTCTTGCGCTGCCGTCCCGCGGGACAAGAAACAGCCGAACCAAAGAGAGAACCAAGAGCTCATGCTAAGGTAAAGAGAGCACCGGTTGCGAAAAGAATGAGCTGCACAAGATATATCTGCGCTCGAGTGCGCCCAGCTCGAAAAAACAAAACAACAAAAATGAGGGAAAAAAGAATCGCCCCTCTGCGTTACGCACACAGCAGCCCCGCGCGACGTGTTTATTCCGCCATGCGAATTATTAATGACCCCGCGCGAGGGATTTTCCGCGCGCCCGATAAATATCGCGGCTCGGCCACTTGAAAGAGGCCCCCAACAAGTGTGGTAAGTGTAAGCCACGCCAATTGTCCCGTGCGCATGCGCCCAACAGGAAAAACCACGACGACTTTTGCGTGACGCTGTAAATATTACGGCTATTCAGCTAACGCTCGCTGCCGCCGCGTACCCGCGGCCTCAATATCCCTCATGCCGTACGATCTTTAACTCAGCATCGCCTTCGAGGCCTGCACGTAACAGTCCCATGGAATTTATACACCACGTCCCTTTTGTCCGCGAACATATCATAATATAACTATTCACGTTTTCAGTGTCAAAGTTACTGTCGTCTGCGCTCGTTTGTTTCTAAGCTTTCTTGTTTTGTTGTCATTTTTGTACCGGTCTTTGCAATAAACAGTTTTGCAAACCATTTTGCAAAAAGTAGTGATTGTTTCATTTCTTTTCATTTCATTTCTAATGAACTATTGTAAAAAATTGTCATTTGTCGTTACTTATCATTTATTTACAGTCTTGATTTATTCACTTTTGTTTTGTTTATGCAATGTGTACCCTTTGTTGCGGTGAAGAGTTATGTAAACAACCATTCACTGTTTATTTTCATTTTTTCAAGATCACATTGATGAAATTTAAACTAATGTCATTGTTTGTAAACAACATTTGAACCAAATTGTAACTTTTTTTTTAATTTTCACCTTTTGTTATTTGTTTTTGTTTATATTGTTATTTTGTCAGGAAAGTCTAAGCATTTTTGTTTACATTTTAGGATTAATGAAACAAACAAAAAGAAAAACATCAGGTGATCTTCGCCATGGACTCAGTCAGTGGTCGAACTGACAGTGAAGAAAATTTATCTACGTGTCGAACAACATCTCAAGCTACAACACTCTCATGAATGAATTCTTTTTACCCCTAGAGCTCGCGTTATTTGTCATCTGATTGCAAAAAAAACACTTGCGTGACCATATCGCCTGAAATACGTTACAAATCAACAACCGACACCGAATAAATAATTCGCAGGTTTTAATTGTCGTCTCTGTGACGTTGAAAGATGCTACCTATTGGGGTTGTCTGTATTTCCGCGCAAGTACAAAACTTATTATAGGCTTATTGTTATATATATGCTGGCGTATTTACTCTGCTCGCATCCGGAATCTCGTTGGTTCTAAACAAATTCCGCATTGTATATGCAGCGTTGAATCCAAGGCATACATTCAACGATCCAATTTTGTTTACTTTATTGGTTCGCCATGTAGGGAAATTTATTCTACCTTCAATGAATAAAACCGAGGAAAAATAAATTAATTGTTTTTTTTGTTTTAATATCAACCTCAACTATTTACACTCACATAACCTCAAACTTTGGTTGGATTTTGAACACTGACAACGTTAAATTTTGTTTACATCCATTCTTTGTTATTCTTACATTTTTCAAGCTAAAAATAAAAACAAAACAAACAAAATAAAACAGTTTCAGGTGAAAAATTATTGTTTACATTGCTGGCACTCCTTGAACCTGAAAGTTTGTTTACATTTACTGGCTTCATTTATGTTTTCAAATGAAAAAAAGGTATTTCTCTATAAAATGATGTTTATTTGTTAATTTTAGAAGGTGTTTGTCCACAAATAAAAGTAAATTGTGTCTGGAAACGATCGATTGAACGTAACATGGTGGATTTGAGAATGGAAACTGAATACCATTGTGAATGTACAGGTTGCTTTATAAATGGATTGTTAAATTAAGACAAACCGGAGTTGGGAGGTAAAAATGCGATGGATTGCTTTGGAAACGGTGTTTCGAGTGACATATTAGGTTGAAGTCCCTTTGACAATGAAAGAAGTGCTCGGCGTCAAGTTGATTCAGTCGTTCGTCGCCACTGTTGAACATCGCAGTTAAGGTCAGGGCTCTTATCTGCTTTGCAAACAATAGAAATTGAGTAAAAGTTGCTCGATAGGCTGCACACTTTTTGAGCATCAGCCAAGGTGCTGCAAGCGTTTAAGTAACAAATGTCAGGTTGTTTACAAGCTGACGACTATCGCAACCATTCATGAACTTTGAAAATTACCTTTAAATCATTTAAAACTAAATTTAAAATAAACACATTTCCTATACCATTTTTCTAATTTTAACCATTAAAAAAATACAAACTGATGTTGATTTTTTATTTTTTTCAAGTTTCGTTCTGTGTTATTGTTGTTTTTTCAAATTTGTTTACAAAAAGTTAAGAAAATTCTTAATTAAAAATTTAACAAACATATTAGATAATAATTGTAAACTTTTTTTAATTGTTTCTGGATTTTTAAAATTTCCTCAGTGTAACACGAGAAATAAACATGGACGGAACGCGGAAACGGTCGCTCGTGTGAAAATTCGTCTAAGGAACAATAAAGGAGACTTGGTAATTACGACTCAAAAGATTCTAACTAGACAAATCAAACTACAAACTACTCATATTTTCATTGATGAACTTTTGCTTTGCTTTTGCTACAACTGTTTATTTTTCACGTTAAAAAACGTGGATACAAAAAGTTTGGAAAAATTGTCGGAAAACTGGTCGTTGGATGAAAGAGACTTGTTGAGGGCTGCTGAAATTTATATACTCGAGCAGCATTTTTCGTATAATTAACTCTTTTAATTAGACAGCGGTGAGCCGTGTTTGGTACACATTTTTAGCGGTTACTCGATTTTATGCTAATTAGAGCCGGCAGATCCGCACAAGATAGAACTTATTGCCGCTCGCAATTCCGCCTCTCATCTTTGGTTCGTTCCATTTGACAGCGACCAATGACAATGATTTATCAAATTCGATTCCACTTTTTCCTATCAACTCCTCCACACTTGTATGATCCCTAATTGCATTCTTGAACATTTTTCACTTTCTATAAAAATATCCTCCTAATTTTTTTTATTATTTTTTTTTATTTTTTTTTCTTCTGAGTCTTTGTTTTGTCATCGGGTAGGAAAACAATATGAAAGTCTAGTTGGGCGTTAGATAAATATGTAACGTACGACTTTGCGAGGTTTCCGCAAGTTTGCCATACCAAGAGCCGTTAGTGCGACCTTAAGAAGGCTTGTCGCGGTAAATTGACTGCCCCTGGGTCAGTGCTATCGATGTAATACGTGTCCCGACAGTCATCGCGATCATACGATCACAATTTAGAACCTCTCAATCTGTTGCAAATTATACGTTCGGGTCTCCCATCTAGGCGTGATACAATCATCCCGATAACAACCAGGTGAAAAGTGCCTGCGCCAAATTATGCGATCAATCTTGTAACAACAGTTTTTCAAACCAACACAATCAAACTGTCAACTTAGATCAACACCTCCTTTGAATAAACAAAAACTTTCCAAACAAAACATTTCAAAACAAGTTCTAAAATAAAATATTTTGAAAAAAAAAAACAAACAATTCTTGTTTACATTTATTGAGCCCCCCCCCCCACCAAGAGCAAAAAGATTAATTTTGCAAACAAAAAATGTGTAAAAATGGTAAATAAACAAAAACAAGTTTATTGGAGTAGAAAAAAGAAGAGAAAAGGTTTTGATAATGAAGGTATGGTTGATGAGAAGAATGTTGGTAGTGGCGTGATTGGTGGAAGGAAGAGGCGTTTCTGTGCGATAACGAGATCGCGATACACCTGCCTGGCACACGTTCGAATGTATATCGTGGAAAGTTAGTAGCGCGATCTGCGATCTGCGTCCACGAGAGGGGGAGAAAAAGGAGTTTTATCCCGCAGGATAGTGCGTCCTTGTTAGTTGCAAAGGTGTCTTTGTCGTATCGGGCCGGCATATTTATTCCTTTCTCCTTCGCAGGCTGCCTTTCTTCTTCCTCGACTTTTTCTTTATTTCTGCTTCTTTTGGCCGTTTTCTTCTTCCGCAAGCGACAGTCGCTTATTTATACCCGTCTTTGCATCGCGCACGGGAGCGAGGCTTTTGCGTTTACATTACTCGATCGCGAACGATTGGCGCGCTGCGTCTGTGCGACGTACGTGTGTTATACATACACCCGCGCTCGCCTTCGTAGCTCCAACACACAGGCCTGTGTGCCATTATGTATATATAGAAATGTAATACAGAAGGACTCGCACAAAAATTATTGTCCCAAAGCAAAAGAGATATTCTATAGTTAAGACTGTCAAGTCGCGGTTCAGTTAAGAGGAACGGCCCACTTTTGTTGCCGTGCGCTTCCAAAACAAGCAGATACCAACATTTTCTTCCAACATTAATTGTCTAAACGACAAAACATTTCTACCCGTGGCAATGTCGATTTTGTTTTGTTTTTGTTTCTGAATATAAGTATCAGAGAAAAGCCACAATTGGTTGCACAACAATTTTTTTTCTCTGGGAAATTATTTTTTTGTATGAAACAATCTTGCTTCTTTTAAGTTTTGCTAAAAAGTTTAGCTGAAACAGTAGTGATGAAACAATCAAAATTTGAGAAAAATTTTTAAACTTTTGAAAAGCTGAAAAATTAAAATTCGCAAAAACGTTGTCAAATGTTGTTTAAATTAATCAATCAAAAACAGGGACAAATATTAAAATGTATTCAAAAGATTATTTTTCAAAATCGTCGTTCGATAAAACAATTTTGGAACAAGGAATATTTCAATTCTAAAATTTGAACATAAATTGTATTAATTGACAATTTCAGCCAGTGTAATTACTGTCTTAAATGAAATGCACAAAAGCACGAAATTTGTACAAACTGGAAAGAACTTAAAAAAGTCATAAAATTAAAAAAAAACCAAAAAAAAACGTTTTTTTGAAAAAAAATTTAAGAATTATTGGAATTAAAATGTCTAAAAAGTTGAATTCTGAAATGAAACCTGGAAAAATGTTCATTCACAACCAGAGCATGTTGGTAGTGATAGAATTACAATTACAACTCAATATGAAAGCAGAATCTTATTGCATCAATCGCGGTTCAAAGAGAGCCGTCCGAGACGTAAATTCAGATCTGGCATTCGGAAGCTGAATGGCTGTCTGGACGCAGCCACCCTTCGTCCCCGAGAGCATCAACTGTCAGCGCGAAACACTCATGCGTTGCGTAGGTCTATATTACTATCCAGCCGGGGTAATTGAGCCACCCCTCCCTCCCCTGTCACCTCCCCTGTGAATCGTCGGATCTTTCAGAAGCTCGACCTTTAGGTACGTTGTTTGTACGCTCGGTTGTCGCGGGGTTGAACTGCTGTCCAGCTCGCATCTCTCCAGCAAATGCGTGACGTGATTTATAGAGCGCGTCTCATCGCCATCGCCGTCACTCTTCTCCTATTCAACAGATAGACGCGAGTCACAAATTTGCAAATCTCAACTTCAATGAACATTTTGCATTTTTTTTTTGATTTCCCATTTTTTTATTTTTCACCCCCACCTACTTTTCTCAAATCAAAACTAAAGACAAACTTTGTTTTTTGCAAGTTTTTTGATACAAATAATAATTATAATAACGAATTATTTGTACCTGATTGGTACCTGGGAAGTTTTATTTGATGAAACTGAAATGCAGTTTTTTGTTGGCGGGAATAAATAGTTGATTTGGTATTGAAAATAGTTTTTTGGCTGCACGACAAATCATGGCGCGTGAATCTATAAATTTGTTCTGACAAAAAAGAAAATTTATAGTTGCAAACTACGGCTGGGAGAGGAAGGAATTGGGGCTGCGAGATTCTCTTCGCTGGTCCTTGTATCGGTCGCTCAAAGCGACAAAAAGCCGTCGCACGCGGCGAAATAAATCTCTCGCAGACGAAAAAGAGACGTTTCATAATCATTCAACAACTCAATCTTTCATTCCAAGTGTCACTCAAATTCCAGACACGCGATCCCAGCGCGAATCTCTGTCGGTGTCACTTCAACTCCATAAACACTGCAGACTTTTTCTCTTATTTTTCTATTTCATTTTTTTCTTTAAGAAGTACATCAACTATATCTTTATTTTTAAACCAATTGTTCAATTTCATAATTTTAATTTGAAAAAAAGTGATGATTTGATTTTTGAAAGTAAAGAACAATTTTTCAAGGCTTTTTTTAAAAAATTTAGATCTATAGATTGCCAATTCTTTTTAGAAATGAATTGTAGATAGTTGATCAAGGCACATGCCAGTTTTTTTGAAACAGAAAAAAAACGATCTTTGGGATGAATCAACAAGTAGAAAGATTAACGTCAAAAAAAATTGTTTGTTAGTGTTTTAAAAATTGGAGCTAAGGGTACATGTAGAGGAGTGCAAAATGGTAGTACGCAAAAGCTTGGGCAAAGAGATAAACGCTGAAAAGAGGAACAAAACCGACATTATGTGGCATTAACATACAAAGTATGTCAGAGCCGCGGTATCCGAGGCATAACATAGTATTGCGGCTTAGCGGAGGACCGCCGCGGCGAAGGGTGAAAACGAGAAGGATGATAAAACCGGCCGGGACAAAACGTACGGCGAAAAAGGAACGCGCCTCGCCGACGTACCTGCGTCTCTGTCGATTGTCGCGACGCGGTGCGGCGCGGCAAAGGCTCGCAGCGCATCCAAAAGGAAAAATTTTTCGCCCATATATATTGGCGGCACAGCAGCCACGACGACAACCGGCCAACAGAACACGAGACCCGCATCCTCTTCCTCCACCTATAGCCCCCAACTATCCAGTAGTACCGATACGTTTACAAAACTGCTTATTATTATCGATTGTCCACCGACGTCCAATCATTGTCCTGCGAACACAAAAGTTCTGATCAAAATATTGCGCGGTGAATAAAGGATTCCTTTTAGTTTTATATTTCGAACCTTGATATGATGAACCTGGTTTCTAAAGTTGTAAAATGATTGAGCTTCAAACCTAAACCTTTGAAAAGTTAGTTCACAATGATTGTTACTTTACTAAAAAAGTTTCACATTCTTTTAGAAAATTGAAACGAAACTTTTTGACTATAAAAATATATTTCGCTAATATCGATTCATAACTAGTTATATTATTGAATACACAAACCTGAACACCATATTGAACATTTTAAAAGTAACAGAGTTAAACAACGTTTGCAGAGATACAATAAAAGATAATTGATTTTAGTGTTGACTAAGGAAATGTATTATTTTTCATCTACGATTTAAACAAGATTGAAATTAATAAAATTTGAAAATGACCAAACAACGCCATCTGACTTGTGCGAACTATAATCATCGAGTGAAGAGGTAACCACCGTTGGTGTTTAGATTTTCTGTTTTAACATCGCGAAAATGAATCATACAATCTGCACGGTATACAATTTTCATTATATTTCTATAAGGAATGAAATTGAATAGAGGTTTTCCGGAAAGTGTTATTTCTTGATCTGCACCAAGTATCCTTTCGATGACAAAACGCCGCGACATTTCAGGTGTACTTGGTAACGAACGACCCAATCTAAACAAGCATTTTCGCCGTACAATTCGGTCACTGTTTCTTTTGGCAGTATTTCTGTGAAATGAAAATGAAATTTTGATTATACGAAGTAAACTTTTGATTTTGATACAACAGTTTTATTGAACTTACGACAAGGATCATTGTGAGTCAGCAACATGATATCATTATCCTTTGAAAATTGCTGTAAAGCAGGTGGCACTACGCAACAAGCATCCAAATTGATTTGGATAATATTCGGTTTCACCTGAAAACAATTTTTTATTAGCTTAAATATTTATAATCAACAGATAGTATAATTAACAGTATAATTGAGCTGTTATTTAAATTTTCTTATGTTCAATATTGTAATTTAAACTTTAAGGCAGAGACCAGAGATACAAAATGTTACATATTTGGTTGCACAACCACCTTAATTAAAGAACTTTTTTAGTTGACTTTTCAGTGACATTGTATACCTTGGACCAATTAAAAAGTTTGATAAATAAGTCGGTATCAACGTCACTAACTCCAACAGACATCAATTTGGAAGAACTGACGTATTCTTCAATAACTGTCCAGAGTGATTGCAGAGCCGTTAATTCATCCTCTGAAAACTCCGACTTATCGAATGCAAGTATCAATGATTCTATTGAATCTGTCTGTAAAATATCCAATGCTGAAACGAAAAATTCATTTAGCAATTATTTTAATTTGATTAAATGTTTTTATTTGGGAAAACAATTTTTTCATTACTCTTGTCCAATGCGTCTCTCAAAACATCAGCTTTTGTTGTTGAAATGAAAACTTTAATTGTTATTTTCAGTTCCTTTCTATCAACATTTTCAGATGCAAGATGGTTGGCCTGTGAAAATGATAATCATTAAAATTTCTCAAGAAAAAAATAGTAGCAAAAACAGTGAACAATTATACTCACAGTTGAGACACCGTCACCTTTACTGTTCTGGTCCAAAACAATTTTCAATGTTTCTTTCAGCTGAAAATGAAACGAATGATTTATTTATTTTGAATAATCTTGAAAAGTTGCAAATCATAGTGGAAATTAATGATTTTTCAATTTCAGTGGCTAATTGCTGGTTTTATAAATGAATTATTTATTAGAACAGATAACGTAATAGATAACATTTTGCATTGCAACGATACATAACCTCAAAAATTGTCACTTATTCGTGACAGTAAACTGTGCAGAAACAAAGATAAAACAAAACCAAAATTATAAATATGAAAAACTCACCTCCTCTTTGGGTGTCAATCCGACTTTCAGTTTTAATTCATTCAGTTGGAGAATATTTCCGGTGGTTATCAAACGCTCCTTTGCAACTGACATGTTTCAATTTCGCAGCAAACAATGAAACAAATTTTAATTTCTACTTAGATCGAGTTTGTTTTCAGTTTTAAAAAGTGTAAACAAACACTTTTTTTTCTAAAAATTGAAAAGACAGAAGTACAAAATTTTTGTTTTGAAAATTTGGAAATGTCAAAAAGATCCTTGAAGTTATTTGTTGAGTCTTGTAGAAAGTGATATCACAATTTGATAGTTGACAAAAAATCAAATCATTACACAGGTTTGCGATAAGAATTTTCAATCGCCAACTCGCGATGAAAATAAAAATAAAAAACTGGTAGGAGTCGCGGTTCTGAGTTGTTTGCACGTGCGAGTCTCACGTCACATTGTCGGTCTGATCATATAGAGACGCGTGCGCAAAAACCAACCGAACATGATACGTTGTGTATACAATAAGTACAATAAAACAATCAATTTTCATTAAGATCGATTAAAGCTGATGTTTTGCAAAATGGAACTTCGAGTTGTCAATTTTACTCAATCATTCACTGAATCTAATTTGTGTAATTTTGTCAAATGACTTTTGCTTTTACTTTTGTCAATTTCATTTGTTTGTTTTTTTGTTTTGTTTATGTTGTTGTTTGTTTTATTTTAATTAATTGTTTGTTTACATTTTTGTAATTTTTTTATTTGTTTAATAATTTTTTGTTTCCTCCTTCTATATTTGAGTTATAGTTAGAAATGTAGTTTTATAAAAATATTTGTTTGAAATTTGAAATTAAAGTTAGTCTCACCTAACAACAAAGTTTCCTTGCTTACCGACGAACTTAAGCGTTCAAATTGCGAGGCATATACATATATATGTTGCGAGGTGATGCAAAACAGAACGAAAATATGTTCTTCTTCGTTTTTTTGAATCAAAAATTTTTGGTTTTTCAGAATTAAAAATTTCAGAGTTTGATTTTTGTCCACTCAAAAATATCAGTTTCAAAATACCAGAAATAAATAATGGGTACTAATCCGCTTAGTAAATACTGTATACAAATCCATTAAAACGGATTTGTTTCTATTGTTTGAAATGAAACAAAAGGAACAGAAAGAGACAATGAAAAAAAGAAGCTTGTTGTCATAAACGAAAAATCGGCATTTCCCAAGCATTTCCATAAAGGCCATAAATTTGTCGGATTACCGAGATCTTAAATTTGGTCCCAAACAAACAACATCTTGAATGGGGGTTGCCCACGAAAAAAGGAAAAGACTTTTTACGACCTTGAAAGGTATGCGACAATCCGACGCGAAATTCGAGCCATGTGTTTCTGAGGAAAATCCTTCAACAATGCGTAAATCTGGACAAAAAAACCCGCTTTCTAATTTAACTGCCTTTGTGCCGTTATCTCACATTGCATTATTCGATGTATTTTATTAAACATAAAAAATCCATTTATTAATAACATTCACCATCGTGAAGATCACCGTTTGTTTTATTGTTTTGATTTCAAACCTTTTTCAATTTTTTTGATTGATTTCATAACAGCTTGACAACAAATACTGATAAAAATATGAACATAAATCGTCAACAAACAAAACGGAAAGAAAGAAAATTTTAAATATAAACAAATATATGTTTATATGTAAATATGTAAAAAATGGAATTGAAGTTAAACTGGAACCTTCTAGAATGTTGTAGAATGTGTATTATAAACTAACTATCTCACAACAATCGGACAATTTCTGTCTTTCTCTCTTTTCATTTATTATTATTATTTTTTTTAATCAAAATATCAATAGATTCACCCAATTCACCTTGAAATTCACATCATAGTCAAATAATGATCTTAATTATTAATGAACAATTATTTTAATTGTCGACTAATTATCAAATCATAACACTCCCATGAGTGATAAACAATAATAAAAAAAAAAAAACAACCAATCAAAGGACCTGTTACTTTGCCTATTACAAAAAACGTAAACAAAATCGTTTTCTAATGGTCAAGGGAAGAAGAGGGGCCGAAGAAAAAACAAAGCGCCAAGTGTCTCCCACCCCTCAGGCGCCAGGACCAGGACCACCAGCGCACTCAGCAGTTTGGTTGACGCCTCAAGTCGGTCGCCTCGTCATACGTCACAGTAATCAATTGCCGGTCAACGAGATCAGTCGTGCGCGCCGATCCCGACAGTTCCAAGTTTTAATTTTTCTACACTTTTACACAATCGCCAATTTCAATCAACCATTTTTTATCCGCATTTATTATTCTTATCCAGTTTTTTGGATAACGCGAAAATAACCAATCACGACAATTTTCTTTGTTATTTTTTTCGTTTTGTAATCTTACAATGAAATTCGCCAAGATGGAGGTCATCAAATTGCCAAGATCGTCCTACGACTACAAACCATCCTGGAGCTTGTGCGGCCAGAGCTTCGCCAACGAAAGCTACAAACTACCGTGTCTGTATCCTCACAACCCGAGCTTGGAGGATGAACTCAAACGACTTTTCGCTGACTTTACTGTGCAACAAGTTTCCGAGACTCGACAAAGAAGTAAGTGTAAACTAAAAAAAGAACAAATAAAAAACCAAAAACGCAACGGCTTTTCTTTCGAGATTGTTCAAACGCCATTTTGAATTTGTTTAGCTTTCGTGTCCTTTTTTGAACTTGAATAAAACGTTTTCTTTATTTTGTTTTGTTTTTGTCTATTTCATGTTCAGCTACAAACACTGAAAAGTAACGATTTTTATTACAAAATTGTCCAAATGCCATTTTGAACTGTTTTTATTTTCGTGCCCTTGTTGAACAAAACGTCTCTTTGTTTTGAATTTTTATTTTGCTTTTTTTCCTTTCGTTTGACGTTTGTTTACAAAATTATATTTTCCATTCGTTAGTTTATCAATAAAACAGTTGATTGTTTACGAAAAAGGGCGAAAAAAAGTGAAAAATGTTATCTGCTGTGTCGATGCTCAAAGCACGTCTCAACTTGTTTCGCGCAACCGGCACAACTCTTATTACGTCTTTGCTCTCTTCGTCTTTCTTTCTCTGTCTGTCTCTTTTCTTTGTTGTTTTTTTCCGAGTATGTTTTTCGCTACAATTTTTCGTTTTCATTGGTGTATACTAACAAATTTTTTCAGTTTGAAAAATCACAAAAAGGTGTTTCGGTTGGCATTGTCGAAATTCTGCCGACTTGTTGATTCTCCTCCGACCTTGGTATCGGGTTGTGTTTACATTCGACGCTGGGGCTAAGCCGATGTTGCAAAGTTAAATTTTTTCTAACCAACGAACTTTTTAAATTGTTGCCGCTTCAAAATTATTCGTCACCATGTTGTTTTTTCATTTACTCTTATTTTTTTCAATAAACAAATTACATTAAAAATTGTAAACATTTTTCAACAAACAACAAAAGATTATTTCGTGAACACATCAGAAAAAATTCAATTTCTTACGGAATTTTGATACCAAAAAAATAATTTTAAATGAAACACCAACTTCTTTAATTTTAAAGTTAAAATTGAAAATGGAGTTCCCAAAAATTATGACATCTTGACTTTTATTTTTCAAAAAAAATTCAAATTAGAAAATGATTGCAGTTTCTAAATTATAACAAAGTGAAATAATTATTCAGACAGTTCGAATTCTTGTCAAAAATGTCCCTTTTAAATACTCTGTAGAGGTATATGAGTCACAGTCAACCTACAACTTGACACCGGTAACTCGACCCCGATTTTCAAGTGCCAAAATGTTTTCTTCCCCGAATGATCTTTTTAATTCGACTCAGCTGAATTGTATAGTTACTTATCGCATTTCCTTGAAGTTTCCTTGGAATTTCAAATAAATTTCTGCTCTCAATCGACGACTTTTTTTCAATTCGAACATAACTTGACTAGAGTTAAGATGAAATGGTACTTTTCATCTCTTTTAATTCATAAAAATATCCTATTTTATTTATTTTGTTCAACAAATTCTTAAAAATTAAACCCAACTAAAAATTCAATTCTTCTCAAGTACATTTTTTTGAAAATTTTTATTTGATTGAAAACAAAAGATTCCATTGAGAAAAAAGTCAATTAAAAAAAATAAAAATACCGACTGGAACCAGAATGTTCATTCTTTTTAATGTTTTCAGCTGAAGGGATCAGAGAGGAGTTCAAACAGAACGGTTTGGATACAGAATACTGTCCAGAATTGGAAAACGGAATCATTCCGACTGCAGTAAAAAAATCAAAGAAAAACAAGAAACCACTTCCAACAGAGTGCGTTTTCTGTAAGAACAACGGAGAGGACGCCAAATTTTACACTCAACATGTGCTCAAGGACCAAGATGGACGAGTTATTTGTCCTGTTCTAAGGTATATACAAACTTCCAACAAAACACTAACTTTTTTTTCAAATCATTTCATTTGATTTCCTTATTTTTTCTGAAATAATTGATTGTTTGAAAAAAAAAACTCGAATTTCTTTTTTCATTTTCAGGGCTTACACCTGTCCAATCTGTCTGCAAAACGGCGACAACGCTCACACTCTGAAGTACTGTCCAGAAAACCGAAGCGGAGACGTGACATCGCCTGTTCAAGCTCTGAAGGAATCGCGAAACTCAACTGGTAAACGCCGTTCGAGATAAACCGATTCTCCACCTCCCAATCGTGCCAAAGTTAGATTACCAACGTGCCATTCAATCACCGGTTTCTTATTCTATTCAACGTTTCGTTTTACACCCTCCATTATTTTTTTTCTCGAGTAAAAAAAACTTGGAGCCCCTGATCATTGTCATCTTTGAAATCGAGCGACCCATTTATCAAATTATTGCAAACTCAATTATTTTTATCGACTGAAAAAATTCGAGTTTTGTTCCAAGTTCGATTTGTGTTGTTTGAAAAGGATTTGCAAACCGGTGATTCGTATTATTTATTAAACAAACGCATAACTTGATATTTAAAGAATTGAAAAAAAGATATTTAAGGAAGAATCATGTTCCGGTTTGATTATAGACTTTAGTGGATAAGCAGAGTCAATCATGTGATCAGTTTCAAATTTTGAGATAACTTTAATCGCGAGAATAATGACTGATAGATTCAAAACGGTATCCTTATTTTAATTTACATACAATTTTTGGAAGTTTTTATTTTTTTTTATTTCTTTTTTTCGTACAGCGAAGATCTTTTTGTATTGTGTCGTCCTTGATATAGAATTTTGCACATAAGATTTGTAAATAGATTTGTAAGCAGGCCACTTTTGTAGAATAAGTTTACATCCCTGGTCATATCAAAGTAAATAATTGTGATTAACGAAAATGTTCCCAGGTTTGCATGCTCAGATGTAACCTGACAGTTTTCTTTAGTTCGATAGAAAGACTCAATCTTGCATTTAAAAATTATTTTCTTTTCTCATAAGAAAATTACACCGTTACAATTAGCAATAGACATTTTACGTTGCAACTAATGACAAAATCATAATTTAAGATTAAGGAAAACCAAATCATGTAAACGTACTAAAGATAGTATTAGGTTGACAATTATCAAGAGGTATAATTTTTTTGTCACAGAGCGTGTTCATAAAAATGTTCCTATGTGACGTTGCAAGGTACTTAAACCAAAGTTTGAGGTTGAACTATTTTTATACGATGGAAAGAATTTAAAAGAGTAGTTCTAAGAGTTGAATAATACGATAGTTTTTTTGTACAATACTTGTATTGTACAAATTGTTAACTTAATGAATTACGGCAGCTAAGGATAAATTATTGTTAAAAAGCGAACGAGAGAGTTGAACTTTTGTGTCACGTTGATTTCAATTCCGAAGATAATTGTAGATAACAATTGATTCATACTTTTTCTCATTTATGATAATAATTATAAAATGAATTTTTTTATTTTCGTCTCTTGACACCGCAATCAAATGAAATGTACAAATTAAAAAAATGTATCGACACAAAATCGACAAAACTCGTTCGCTTTTCTTTTTTTCTAAGGCAAGTTTTTTTTCTCGCATAATTATTATTTTAATGGACTATTATTGTAAGGTAAAAAACACTTTTACTTTTTATAATCCGATCTCAGAGTGACATATGCTTGTTTATGATTTTTGAGCTGCGTTCCTACGACAAATTTAAATAGCATGTATGTTTGCAGAATGGATTAATTTTATTTCGAGTTTATGCTCAGTTACAAGTGTCAGTTTAATTTAACTATGAAATAAAAGGTTGTACAATTATATCAATGTGTTTTGTAGATCATAAGCAGTTTGTGGACGACAAAGTTTATAATTTCAATTTCATTTGTATATTTTTTTTTACATTGATCTTTTTGAACAAAACAGGTTTGGTATTGATGTCGAAAACTTGTTAACAAAAAATTAGTTATATTTTTTTTGAATTCTTATCGATAAATAAGATTCCTGTGTTTGAACGAAAGTTGAACTTTTTTCATCGCACTAGTATATGGTTAAGTTGCGTTATTGCTCCGGTTAACAAATTTCTTCAAATCGTAATAACATGTATCAACGAAATTAAAAAATCTTATATTTTCGAATTCTATACTTTCAACATTGTAAACTGCAATTACCGACCGAAAGTACTTGAGAGTTATTCCACGGTCGGTAACTCTGCCGTCAATCAATATAAATTCCATGGCGCTAGTATCGTAGATGGCGCTACCATGCAGACACTAAAAATTACGTTTTCCACTCGATTTTAAAGAATTGTTGCTTGAAAATCATTGAATAATGATGATATTTTTTCAAATTTTCAATTCACTTTCGCCAAACGGTCTTTATGGGCTGCGGATGTGATTTTAATTGCTATAATGAGACATATACTGCTGTGTAGTTTTAGAGGGTCCTATGTTTTCACTTCTATCACATTCCTCGGTAGTATAGTGGTTAGTATCTCCGCCTGTCACGTGGAAGACCGGGGTTCGATTCCCCGCCGGGGAGGATTCTTTTTGCAATTTTTACGGAAAATATTTTGAATTTTTGTCGATTAGTTTTGTCAAATTATCCACGTGTACAAAAACTACAAGAGATTAAATATGTATTCAAAATATGAAAGTTTGGCGAAAGAAAATTAAGAGCAATTGAAATTTAAAGTTAATTCACTGCGAGTTCACAAAATATTTCAACGCTGTCCGAAATGGCAATAAATAGTCGATGCTTTTACTTCGAAATTTTTTTCATCGTTAGGAAATTCGTACATTTGTTTGAACTTTAGACCTGAAACTTAAATATGGTTTTATCAAGGGTGTTAAGGTTGTTTTTGTAAAAATGATAGCAATCAGTTATGCAAAACGCTATCGTAAAGATTGTAAAAAATGTTGTGCATGTAGCTCGGGTTATAATTGGGCCGATAAATTTGGTTGAACATGGACTTTGCGGAATCGCGCGGGAAAATGAGTCTTGTAGCGGATCGCGGTATTGCCATTATTGGTGCACAGTGCATAATTCGAAAGTTCGGCGTTGTATCTCGGAGCGCTGGCTCTCGAGATGTTGCGCGCATCCGCAACGCTCGCGTCTCTTATCCACGGGACACTTAGTAGCACTTACTCTTATCTTAATGACTAGGGACGCGCGTACCGTTAATGGTCCTCTTAAAATTAGCACAACCTACGCTTCTTTTTTTTATTTTCACCTTGTCGAGTTACGCAATGTCAAATCGCGTTCGTTTTCATCATTCTGATAAGTCGACGGGTGACAATTTGAATTTCTCAAAAAATCTATTCCTATAACTAAATTTTCAAGTTGGAAATGAAAAAAAAATTACTATAAAGTTAAAAACTGAAATAATTTTAAATTTTGATTCTAAAATATTTCATCGCAAAAAATAGTACATTTCGAACTTATACTCGGTCTGCATTGTGAATTCATTATAAAATTGAATTTTCACCCAGTGGCATTAATTGGGACTGAATAAAAGATGGAATATTGTGATTAGATTGATTTGGGTTCAATTTTAGGTTAGGAATGAAAAACCGGTACCCTTCGTTCATATGATATTTTACGTGCTGTCGGTAAAGAAAATTTTCGTTCTATTAAGAGCAATTTAGAGAGATGTACTTTTGGAGCAACCCACGTTTTCACGTTTTTCACATTCCTCGGTAGTATAGTGGTTAGTATCTCCGCCTGTCACGTGGAAGACCGGGGTTCGATTCCCCGCCGGGGAGGATTTCTTTTTGCAATTTTCACGATGAAAAGAAGTCGAAACTTCGTCTAGAATATTTTTTGTGAGATCAAATACTCATGCGTATGGAAAAAACCAAATGTTTGGCAAGACAAGATTTGTTTATCTTACTAGTGAGAAAATTTGGGCGTTTTTCCACTAGTAAGGAAAAGCAGTTAGTATTTTACTGATGAAAAATAAAAATCCTTCCTCTTTTATCACTAGTGAAATAATACCTGCTATTATTTGCATGTGATATTTGATATTGGGGAAGTTTTATTGCACACAAGATTATTAAATGGTGAGCAGTTTGTTGCAGAGTTTTTGATGTTGATTTTCATCGAGTGTTTAATCAAGTTTTCACTTTCCTAATTGGGCGGACGTCGGGTGGTTCAGGATCGTTTCGTGGTGTTAGGCACGTGAGGGATTTTGCCTGTCAACACAAGATAGAGTGAAACTCAGCGCAATTCGGACATTTCTAAGTCCACGAAGCTTACAAACAAAAGTCCTAAGACTTTGTCAATTTCCGAACTCTTTCCTCATCGTAAGATCAAAAAACCATAATTTTTTCAAAAAATTTTTATTTCATTCAGTCTCTCTTCTACTTATAGTTGCAACCCAACCTTAAAGATTAGTTAGAATCGTTACTGACACAAAAATCAAACAAAAAACAACTGCAAAAATAAGATAAATAGTTTTTACTTTTAAAATTTTATTGAATCACACAGTTTACATTGTACAAGGTTGAATCGACCGATTACATTGCTGGTAAAAAGAAATTGAAAAATGTAATTCGCAAAACATATGTCTGACAAAGGCCTGATTGGTGAAAAGAACGATGTCAATTGCTAAAATTGTCTAGTCTATATTGGCGTGCGGACGCTTGATAATTAATCATTTGATTAAACGATCAGTTTCATCCATTATAGCGTGACTGGTCTTCTGCAGAGTGTAATCGCATCCGATGATTCGCTGGATGCTCAACTGCTAATCAGAAACCAATTACTGGAGGCGGGCCTGGACGAGTTTAATCGCATCAAATATTAAAATGTCACGAAACGAGCTGCAGCGCGGTGTTTTGTCCCAGTGGACAAAGCCAATACTGAATTGTACTCTCCTACTCTTATACGGGGCATAGAATTACTTACACGATTCAGTCATTGTCCTCAAAATACGAGCTACATACACGATCGCATCAACCTGCATCGTAGTCCCCAGGGAAAATATCCTCAACGGTCTCCACTGTATCATTGCTTGTTTACAAAGGTCAGAATACTATTTTGTTTTGATTTTATCGCATTGTAAACAACCAAATATTCAACACTGAATTTTAATATGTTGTTTGTTGTGTTTTGTCAGGTTAACCTTATCGTGCAAAATTTGTTTTGGTTTAATTGTCAACAATAAACTGATGGTTGAAAAATTTTAGGTTAAGTGACATCATGGGTAAGTTGATTGTGCAAATTTGGTTTTGATTATAAAAAGTTACGAAAATGGCAACTATTTGATTTAATTTCGTTCAAATGTTCAGGTCGGACGAGCTGATTGATTCAGTTGACTATTTAATCAAGTCATAACCCGGGCGACTGCTCCCCTGTCTCTTCTGAAATTACGTATCGAATTACAGCAAAACAGAACGCAGAAAACAAAACGTGCGGATCTCACGGATCGGATACATAAAACAAGCCCGAGACAATGGACGAGTGTGCGCGTGCTCCAACGTCTCGTCCTATGAAATGGAGATGGGATTTTTCTCCAGGGATTTGAACAGAGCAAGACTCGTTATTCGTAAGTGATTAAAGTGCAAATTCCGTGCAGTTCACGTGCCGCCCCACTGGGGTGAACTTTATTTCAATGCAATTTATGCCAGAAGATTTCACAGGCCACACCGCACTGCTTCGCTCAATAACGTCTGCGTTTCGTTCATAACTCAATCACCAATTTCTGCATTCATCGCAAATGAGGAAACTGGAGTAGACGAATTTCTACAGATTTATTTCCATTTAACTATGTCAATTGAGATGTACTTTTTTTGTAAACAGTAACTTGTTATACATTTAACATATAACATTGTTATACAACATAAACACTTTGTAAACGTTTGAAAAATTTGTTTGAAAAAAGGCACATTGTAATTTAAAATAGGGGAAAAAATAATTTTCCATTTTGTTAGTGCCTTGTAAAAGTGTGAAATGTAATTATTTAACTGCAACTAATGAAATAGAATGCGTCAGAAAAACGAGGAGACAAAAACTGTAAACTGAAAATTGGATGTTTATAAAGTGCAATTCACTGTACACAAATGTATAAATCAGCTAGACTGTTACGTCAGGAATTGCGTGTGGGATGAAAAGGAGAGCCACTTTATTTTAGAATTGTTGACTGTGCATCTGTCATCTGTCATTAGGATGGATATGGGGCGCAGACACAACAAGCGAGACACATGAAAGTGTAATAAGCTTGTAGATATCTCACACCCTGCAAAACTAACCGAACTCAAATGTCAAAAACTGAAATCCATCAATGCTGTCAATACTTAAAAAAAAACAACACAAATATAACATAGTAAAACAAAACATAACAAAACAAAAAAAAAGCAAAAAAAAAACAGAAACAAAATTGTTCGACCATCTGCTAAATTCACCTGCAGCAAAATTTTCAAAACTCGATGAATGAAGTTTGTCTAGTTAGGTTTTTTGGGTTCGTTTTGTTTCTGGCGAAACCTTTAGCTCGAGGACAAAGCTGTGCGAGGCAAATAAAGAGAGTTTCGTAAAGTTGGTTGCGTTCGATATCCTATAATCTGGCGTAAGCTGTTGTTTAAATCGAGCGTCGTAATTAGAGCCATTAAACCTACGGCTACAAACAAAAATTTGAGCGCGTTTTCGGCCGGGCGTTAAGTCTAACGAAATGAGAGAGCTGGAACGGTGCAGACTGCGGTGCCTGCTTGGGCCTCTCATTGTCTCACCGCAAAACTATCGGAAATGGAAACGTCCGAGTTTCTCGAGAAACAGGAAGCGAATAGTTAATGGCCGATGCTTAGAATTGGCCAAGAGCAAGTGCCTCGTGACGCGGAAATGAAAATTGATAGTCCGACGATATGTACGACTCTCAAACATGTCATTTCGTACCTGCCAAAGTGTTTTGTCGAAACCGTTTTTTTCTCCTCTGCCATTTCTCTTCTTCTTCCTTTGTTAATTTATCACCACCAATTTGTCACGTTTTAGAACCTTTGAGATTTATCTGTTTTTAAACCTGTGAACATTGTCCGAGTCATTTGTCCTATAAATTTATCGAAAAGAGATTTTTAATTCAAATGTTCCTTCTATGAAACCTGATGCCAAATCAATGATTTTTAAAAAAATCATTTTTATTATGTTTTCATAAATTGAAATCTTTTTTAATTTGTTGATACATTTTTCAACTGTTATTGTTAAATAAAACATGAGATCTACACCAGAAATTGCAATTTTTTCACCAAAATTATCAAGTTTCATTAAAAATTTTTCAATTTTTGAAAATTTCTTCTCAAAATTTGGAACTATTTTTTTTTGAACGAATTAATTGAATATTGCGAAATGATTAATTAGGAAATTTTTCAAAAAATGTTACAAAAGAATAGCTTCGCACAGATAAACGCTTGGGGTGTATAGGTGTTTATGAAATGTTCATGGTTTGCGCATGCTTGAAATAGTGACACAAGTGAATTTATTGTGATTGCATTTCACACTCGTCTGCCCACACTACGCGAGCAGCAACCGCGATTCTTTTCCCCTGACGGCTTCACTATATACAACTACCCCTACGGTGTTTTATGAAAAAATTAACAGCACAAAAATTAGATCATGACAACTTCAGCCATGAACAAATTATTCAATTAAAATAACATTTTTCATTTTTCTTTTCATTTCAACTCCATTTTTTTCATATTTCATAATAATAATAATAATAATAATAATAATAATAATAATAATAATAATAATAATAATAATAATAATAATAATAATAATAATAATAATAATAATAATAACATTGGATAGTCTTTTTTTAATTTGGAATTCAAATAGATCATTACTTTAAAGTTAATAATTTTGCAGATTACAAAAAAATGAACAAAAATGAACAAAAAAAAATATGAAAAGTTGGCGTCAAGTTCGAAGAAAGATTTTTGATGTCGAACAGAGAGACAAACCGCGAAAGGATCTTGAAAATTATAGAGCGTCAGAGATTTGAGAAAACCACTGGAACCTGTTTTTAGCTGGACGAGACAAAGACGTCAAACTGCAGCGTCGTTCATTGAGATTTATTACTGATACATTTTCTCTCCAATGATTCGAATTTAAGGCTTTTAAACGACGTTTCAAGAATGATTAATGACGAGATTTGTTTTGACAGATACCTTGCACTGACTCGAGGTAAACGGATAAATGAAAGCCAATTAGAGCAGCGCACACAATTCTTTAATAGTTTTTTTTGAATAAATCAGGTTTCATAAATTTTCAGTCAGTTCCAATCCACAATCTGACGTCCGATTGACTTTTTAGATTTAGAAAAAAGCTGATCGAAGTAAAAAAAGGGTTGCGAGAAAGCATTTTAGATAAAATTAGAAGACGGGAGTTTCAAAAATTAGCACAATAATTTGGGTTCTTATTTTATTAGACTGTTGAACGATATTGATCCTTTAGTTTGATAGACGGATTGATTTTTTCCACAATTAAATATATAGATTAATTAGACATCAAAAAATTGAGTGTCTAAAAAATCAATTCAGTTTAACCTGATTTAATTATTTCATAGTCTGATTTACAGAAAAAGTGTAGAAAAAAAAACGAGTCGAGAAAATAATTGTGAGACAGAATCGCAACTGTTTGATCAATTTTGGGTTGTGCACACATCGTCGAGGCGCTAAATTCTTTTGTTGTTCGTCGTTGGCCGGCGTTATTGTCTGCTCTACAATTATCGGCAGTAAAGCCAGCCACATCCGGGCAAGTTGAAAGCTAGCAGTGACCCACAACGTCCTAAAACAGGCCAACGTCATTCCGAAGAAATAAAACAATTACCGTGAATTAACTTGACCTGTTATTGACCATACGAGAAGCTACAGCGACTGTTACAATTTTTGGAGAAAGATAAACCGTATCAATGAGAAACGGAAACTGTGGTCGATTTTTCGAAACTTTCTAAAAATCTCAACATTACCTGTACGAGCTTTTTATCTTCCAACGTCTTGTTTATCACAAAGTTTCCTTTTTCTAATTAAATAGAAATTTACAATAATCAATTTTTTAATAATAATAGTAATTTTATTATTTCTAGATAAGTAAAATGAAAAATTAAAATGAAATTAATCAAAAAGAAACGTTTTTAAGTACATGATTTAAATTGAACATTAATGAGGCAGGGTTGTTTTGTAAAAAGAAATGAAGCAATAATTTGAAATGTATATAGATACATCTAATTTATCAATCATATAATATGCAGATCACTTTGCTCTATGGTATGTACAACGTTGTATTAATAGGTACATGACATCACATAGCTTGATATTCAAATACTAAATCACGGTTTATCTTTAAAGTAGAGTACAGATGTCGCGTAGAGTTATTCTTTAAACTCGTAGTATAAAGATCACGTGGTACTGTTATACATAATATATTTATATGAATAATATTACATTAAAATTTGCATTTATTTTCTCCTATGTTCAATTAGACCTATTTACAATAATCATTCGATGATAAATGATAACACCACATTTTACATGAAATATTTACAGCAAATAGTTCAAAAACGTCCGAATATTCCCTCGCATTTTCACGCCAACTGTTATTTACAATGATATGTTACGATTATTTAGCAAACATTTGACTGCAGTTGAAAATCGCTTTTCTAAACTAACATGATGGAATTGAAAAAAAAAGATATTTAAATGAAAATGTTGAAATGAAAAGTGAATGAGTTGCAAAACCATTGCAATCACGTACAAATAATGTTTCAAATAAATAATCATAACATTTACAGGAGGGCGCGGCGGACAAAATTATGGCATTGTGAGTAGGAGTTCAATCACTGAGATCAAAAAAAGAACAAAAAATTGTTAATCGACCTCATTTACACTCAAATTACAATTACTCAAATCGCCTTTCGAAAATGTTACTGAGAAAGCTCTTAACTATTTACACATCTTGTGATTCGCAACTGACTCGGTTCTGAAAATTGAACTAGCAATTTTGCGAGATTTGTTGCTTGTTTTTTTTTGAAGTTTTTCTTTCTTTTTTCATTAAAAAGTACATTATTTTGAGTTGATTGAATCGAATCGAGAGGGACTAAAGGTTGAATTTGCTAACTCAATTTTCGTCCTTGAAGTCGAAATGATAGAATCACCTCGGTAATAATCGAGTATTGCACAAAAGTTGTGACGCTAAATGCGTTGCGAAAAGTATGCCATTTTGGAATCAGCTTCTCCATTACTTTAATCAAAGTGATAACTCAACGATGTTACCATAATTGCGTAATTTTCGGTACGGAAACTTAAGCACTTAACACAAAACGTGAGAATCACGCATGCGGTGAGACTGCATGTGGTACAGGCGAATAGCTTTACCTCAAATATTCCAAACGCTTCGTCACCGCTAAGTTCGTTTGAGTATGTTCCCTTGTTATTGTGCCAACGCTCGTTGCACAACTCAAAATCATGTAACTCGTTTCAATCTCCTTTTCAAACAAATCAAATCAAAATAACAAAAATCGCTGTTTTCAAATCGACCGAAAACTTGTTACAATCATTTTTGTGTTTCATTTTTGATTCCAACTTGACAAATATAAAAGGACCAAAAGTGCGGGAGCTCTTTGTAGGGCTCTTAATTTGCAGTTTTTATGTAATCGCCGCGCGAACGAGTTTTTAATTTACTTTTTAGGTCAGAGCTAACGTATCGCTACGTGTATCTTTGAGAAATTAAAAAGATATTAATTTGGAACGGTTAAACTGAGTTTGCATGAGCTTTGTGACGAAAAACGAAAATATTGCTCAATGCCACATTATTCGACGATTTATAAATAAAAACGTTGTGCAATTGTCGTAAGGTCCACAAAAATCGCACTTGTTTCCCTTTATTTCTGCGCTATTTACAAGATAAGAGATACTATACACCAAGAATATACAGCATTTATTTACATTGGCGCTTTGCTTATGATTGTGGGGGGTTTTTTTTAAATATGCTTTTACAACGCTGAGCATCGTTTTAATCCGAAAATACAAAACACGATACAGTATCTTGAAATCGTCGGAGTCAGTCTTCAATAACCAGAACAAAAATTTATCTTGACAATTTGTATCATATTTTACATTGTTACTCGTTAGCATTGAATTCATCCGAACAATTTCAGTCAATCATCTTCAAGACTACAAAAATAAATAAAAAAATTTGCAAAAAAACCTGTTGCACACATTAACAAAAAACTAGAACAATTTTGCTGTCTAAGAAAAAAAAATCACTAAACTTAAAACTTAATCAATAGAATCACATTTGAATCACCTTTTTTTCATCAGAGAAACGCAACTTGTTCTCTATACATTTCAATGTAATTTCAATCACAAAAATCAAAATTTACAACCTATCGATAAATACAATTAAATAGACGTTTTTGAGTTGTTCAGAAAAGTTATTCCAGTAAATCTGTATTTAAGACTGACTCGTGTGCGTTTCTTAAAAGAAAAACGATTAGCAAATAGGTTCGGCTAACGGTTGAGGAGGCCCGTAAGGGGATGCCCATTGTCCCACTGGGTGCGATAATGTTGGCGGACCAGGCTGGCTGTCCAAATTCGATACGGGAGCACCTGCAGGATGGTTTGGTACTGAGGCAGGATAACCAACCTTCCCCAACGCTTCTGCTTGCAATGATAACATCAACCGATTTGCAGCTTGTCGTTCGGCTTCACGTTCCTCTGCTGTTTGTCTCCTACAAAAAATCAAAGTTTTGTTTTAATTTGTTTTGTCACATTTCTTGTGATTTATTTGTTGATTTCAGTTTATTTGTTTGTCTTTACTTCAACTCACTTTTCCTAAAGAAAAAAATTGGCATACAATTGAAAATAAAAAAAAACGTTAAAAATTAATCGATCAAAAAATGACTTTTTAATTAAAGATCGAATGTCAAAACACATCAGTTAATACTGTGAAAATAAAAGTATGGAATTATTAATGACATGATTCAATCAGGAATTATTCAGGAATTGAAGCCGAGAAATCTGACACTGTCGGTGTCATTTAAAAACGTTTAATTTAAACTTATTTATAAAGACCGATTTGTAATAACTGGCATCGAATCACGTCAAAATGTATCAACGATTTAATAGAGCGTAAAGAGTCAAACGCTGACAGTGAAAGTTGAGTCGCAATTTTAAGTTGGAATAAACGCACGGATGTAAATTGTTGAGAAAATTTCTTCAATTCCGTTTGGCTGGTTGCATAAAGCGGTTTAAAATTTATGTAAATTTCCTTGAATTCATTTTCCCATCAATCTTGTTACTTTGAACGTATTTTCTTACGTTTCAGTCATTGAATAACTTTTAATTATATAAAAATAGGTTAAAAATTTGAACAAAAATAAACAACGAGGATGTGCTGGTAAATAACAACAAGTAAAAATAAAAGGTGGATTTTAATTGGCGCAGACACGTAGAAGAAAAATAAGTACACATTGTAAAACAACAAAAGGGATGTACATTACGTATGTTGGGTTAAACGCACGTGTTTGACATAAAGACTTGGGTTGGATAAAGTCGTGGCCCTAAAAAAGTTGATTGGTCTTGAGAGTGGAGAAGAGACGCGAATGAAAGTGACTGGCGCAAAACAGAAGATAAATGTAATAAAGTTAATTCGATTCGTCTCTAAGGCAGCCGTGTCTGCTTTCTAGCGCGCTGTCTATTACGCCATGCCAAAATGGCGGCTCTCTTGTTGCGTGTGAACAGCTCGCAAATATCGCAGAGCCCTTATTGGGGAAGACGGGCATGTCCACCGAAAGTTGGATTTTTTTGCAAGTCAAGAACCGTCGCACGAAACAACGTACATAAACAAACACTCGGATTAAAAAAAATATGTTTACTTTGAAAGTTTTGTTATCATATTTCAGTATTTATCGAATGTTTTGTAAATAATCAAAAAAATAACAAAAATATATAAGTAACGTCATAATTAAATGAAGTAAACAAATATTTCAAATGTGTCGAAACTATTCAAAACAATGAGTTAATAATCGATTATTTTTAACTTGTAAACAAACGATGTTGTCCTAACACGAAAGCAATCAAGAAAAATGATAGGCTTCATTTCGTAACGTCATTTGCCCACGCAACTGATCAATTTCAATTGAACTCAATTCAAAAATTCCATTTAATTTTGCTTGTTAGATACATATTCGTCGATCGCAAAATAGCTTCATCATGATGAGAATTGTTTGCAACTTTGAACCGTATTCTAATTCGTTATTAATCGTCAGTCAAAAGGTTCTAGAATGTTGAAAAACAATATTCTGTTTTCAAAAAGTAAACACTGAAGAAACCGCGTAAGTAAACTTTAAGGTTATGGATGTAAATGGTGGTACAGAGAGATCGATTGTTATTTTGGCTTTTGGAACTTATCGGAAAAAGATGGGCCCGAATGTTGAGAGCAAACCAGTTCATGTTATCGCACACATACAAAGCACCCTGCTTCTGCTTCATTAATAACTTATTCGGCTAACGGTGACATTTTTAAAGCGGCAGGGTGAGGCTGACTTTTGCTCGGAGAAACTCGAGCCCGCGAGATAACCCAAAAGTTATTCAGTCTGGTAGGCGCCAGAGTGCGGGCCTTTTCGGGCCCCGAAAAAACACCGTCGTTCCATTAGAGTTAATCTCGCTGGCGCGGTAATTAAAAGGTTTCGTTGTACCCCGTTTATCGCTCCTTACCTTTTTTTTCAACTTTGGTAGCCGTGTACTATTTTATGTTTTATTCAATCCGAGACCCCACAGCGACTCATTTTCAAAAGGCGCCAGCACGCATTCCTTTTCATTCTAACTTTTGTCTATTAGTTTATTTTGCACATTTGCATATCACATTTCAACCCACTCCCCTTCCTTCTCAATCATTAACGCCACATAACCTCAAACTTGAGTCACAAGAATGTTCAATATCTTTTGTTTACTTTGTTCAAAGCTAATGACGTCACATAACCTCAATGTTTGGTTACGTGAATTGTACCATCAAATGTTGTTCGTTTTGTATTTCTAATAAATATATTTTTGAATAAATAATAATAAACTAATAAATTTTTGTAGTAAACACCCATATGCAGTTGGAAAATGAAAATTGGTTAAAATTATTCATGAGCCATAAATTTTGTTCGTTTTTGAATCATCATTTTCGGTTCAATATGTCGTTCAGGTTGTAAATCATCAGTTTTATCGATTTCTTGTAACTTTTTTCCTCCAATTTTTACCGACATTTAAAGTGTAATAAATGATTCATTTTTACATCAGATGATTCATTTCAGCTCTGGAATTTTCGTCTCGTTTTTGTTTTTACTTTTTCTCTCTCTCTGTCTTTTTTGTTAATTTTTGACGAAATACATACTGGACCTGCGGCCAAAACAACGTTTAAGATAACGCGGGCCATAAAAATAAGTATTTGGAAATACGAGTGACGGAATTCGTGTCTTCAGCTTGAGATGAATATTCACGAGCGATGTAGAAGAGTTTAATAACACGTTTATGTTTAAAAAGCTTATGTGGTATAACCTCGCTTGATTGTCCCGTCATCGTTTACAGATCTCCTGGACGATTAGAGCTAATTGCTTGTTTTTGTCCTTGTTTTTTCGTCACTTTTTTTTGTTTTCGCTTCGTAAGATTTTACTTTTTTTTGTCTTCCTTTCAAAAATTATCATTTGTCAATCAATCTTACACTTTCAAATGTTTTAATAATAGTAAACACTGATTTTCGTCAATGTTAAATGTTGATTTGTGACAATTTCAAGTAAACAAACAAAACAAAAACAAATTTATTTCTTTTTCCTTTTCTGAATCAATTTTGTTTGTTTTTGTTACATTTTTTTTTGTTTACAATATTAAGTACTGAAGAATTGTAACAATCCAAAGTGAAACAAAAAGACAAAGAATACCAATGGAGTGTTAATGCGCTGGTGAAAAAGGATTCTCGTGTCGCGTGTATTAAAACCGTCATATCTGCTACTTTAGAAAGCGATATATATTGATGTTTGCCGAATGCCTGATAAATAAACTCGACTCTATTTAAAACCGTATTTGAATGTCCCATCTTGACGAACGACTTGAAAACAACTTGAGATAATATTTTAATAAATAGCTGATAACCGTCGTTCAAATTTACATATTTTACGACGCACTCAAATTGTACATCCACCCCATCTTAACTGTAACAATTTCATGTCACTTCAAATCTTGTAAAAAAAAAAATAATGATAATTCAAAATTCTTCCATCCTGAAAAAACACTTCAAAAATTTTTCTCAAAATAACAATAGTTATTATTTTAATGTTTAATGTTGATGTTCAATTTGAAAATACGAAATTGAAAATTGTAACCAGGGTTGTAATTTGACTTTATCATATGAAAGGTGATAACGGCATTTAGTGTCAGCAACATTTAATTTTCACGTTTGAATATTGCGCTTGGTATATCTATGGACTAGAGATATAATTGTTGGGATGCACTGGTGTAGAGCACTATTGTTTAAGTGACAGGTGTTCCTGCACCCTCGCAAGTAATTAACGTAGTTAGCTATTAATAATTGAGCACGTCCTACCGATTACATTTCGCAGCCCCGACGGCAACTCTCGAGCACAGGCCAACTTCCACCCAGTCCACTCTCTGCTCGATATAACACCCATAGTCGCTTCTCTACTTCTATTACTTTTATCATTACTATACCTAAATTTAACCAACATTTTTTCAACCTTAAACCCCCATTCATTTTCAAATTTATCAATAACAATTATTAAACAAAATTTAATTTCAACCAAAAAAGAAGGAAGATTCTAAATCATTGAATATTTACATAATATTTAATTAAGGCCGAAAAAAGAAATTGATGCGACACTGAAATCGGTGTTTTTTTAAACGTTCCATCTAGAAATGGCAATCAATCATTTTGCAAGAACGATTTGGCGTCAAAATATCCAACCTGCCGCTTGCTGGAGCACACTTTTTCCGTTCGTTACGCGCAGTAGCGCATTCGTGACACTTAATTCACGTTTTTCTTATTAACGTTACGTGGCACTGGAATGTATGTAACTCCAATCAAAAATGCCTAGTCGACAATTATTGCACCTACTAAGTATCCTGTGAATATTCAATTACAACCAACCGCTATAAATTATTCCGCGACGTTTTAACACGCGGACATTTTGCACGATCGACTTTTTTTTTCAAATTTTTTTCCGTCACTGCAAATTGTAACACACGATTCCCCACTTTTTTGGCCCGAGTCTTTATGTAAAACAATGTTACCTTGACAGCATCAATTCATTTTTTCATTTTCAGTCTTACAAAAATTCATCAACATTTTAATTTAAATTTCTTACAAAAAACGGTCATCCTAATTTTTTGTCACATTTTATCTGAATTCGAAATTGGCTTTCGCAATGAAAAATTGACTCCTGAAAATGTATTTGCGTGAAAATAACACTCGATCACTGATAATGTTGCGGCAAATAACTTTTTGTTTTCATTTTTGTCGAGAAATTGTAATGCATCAAAGAGTCATTTGGGGTTTTTTTCGAATACGATGTTATCAGTTGAGAGATGAGAGGATTAACACGCGTCTAACCTTTTTGTCTGACTTAGTTTTTGGTAATACATCGCCTCAAAACAAATGTTACTTGTTTGACACTTGGAATTTTTTCACCTCAAAGCAATTAATCTTGGATCGACTTCAATTGATTTGACAATTTTTGATCCTTTACTGACGCTCATTTGGCCTCACGAATTATAATTTAAAATTAGGATTTTTTTCTGGCCGAATCGATAACTGTCTGAAGCCTCTAAAACGACCGAAAAACGTTTTCATTTTTTGTGTCCGGCCGAAGATGAACACACTTTGTTGAACAGTTTCTTTACTTTTATTTTAAATTGTTCTCTTTTTTCCTTTACACCTCGACCTTGACTTGTATCATACGAGGATGTCATACTGTTTACTCTTCTTTTAATTATATTTATCTACTCATTTAGCCATTTTTGCAATTAAAAGCAAATTAGCCGAAGATCGCTGTGATCCTACCAGATAGTGTCACTCAAAGCTTAAAACTCGTAATTAAAACAATTTCGCAGGCGGAAAAATAAGTGATGAAATTAAAATGATTCGAAACATCTTGATTATATCATTTAAAAACGTCATAATAGGAAAACATTGTCAAATTGTATAATTTCCTTGTTACTTTGTATTCCTAACCTAAAAAAAAACAGTTTTGGACTATTCTTGAAAATGTTGACTGTAAACATTCAACGTTTTTGTTATTTGTTTTGAATTGATTGATTTTGTTTTAAATTGCCAAAATGATTTTGTTCGACTGTTTCAGACGGTTTGAAAAAAGAAAGAACAGTTTGACTCATTTATCTAAAGGATTTCTTGGTAACAATTTGAATTGGTTGCCCATTCGATTACTAGTCCTAAATCGTTCACATTATGACCTACGTATCAAACGTTTACAAACCCACGCTCTCTTATCATTAAGCTTAATAACAGTAATTGTATACACGGCTGGAACAATCGTGAACCTGCGCAATAGTATGGCCGAATAACCGAACGTACGAGCTCATTTTTGCAACGGCTGCGTTCATTATGTTGCGAAATGAAGGGAAAAAATTAAATTGCCATGGCAAAAAGAAAACAATCGACCTAATGATTTTCTGTTTGCAAATCCAATCGTTGTCTGGTTGCTCATAACGTTAGGGGTCAACAGCATTTGAAACAAAACAAAAACAAACAAGGTCAAAATAAAATGAGATTAAAAGTAGATAGAAGGTAAACATCATTTTGTAAACAAAGTACGAATCAAAACAAACTGAATTGAAACCAAAACATATTCAAACGAAATATAAACAAAAGTAGCAACAAAACAACTAATTAAGAAATAAACAATAACAAAAAAAGGAACGAGTTAGCAATAAAAAAACTAAAACAAACAAGTTTCAAAATGAAATGAGATTAAAAGTAGATGAGAAAATAAACATCATTTTGTAAACAAAGTGCGAATCAAAACAAACTGAACCGAAACCAAAACATATTCAAACAAAACATACTCAAAAGCAACAACAAAACAACTAAATAAGAAATAAACAATAACAATAAAAGGATCGAGTTAGCAATAATCAGAATAATTGATCCGAAAATGACGTTAAATTTGTTTGTAAACATAACCCTGGTTTAAACGACAGTGATAATTGCCGAAGTATCAAGTTGTGGCAAATCTGCGATAAAAAATGTTGCGGGTGAGCGTAAGCAGAGAGGGGAAAGGGAGGAGGCTGAAATTGGCAAAGTTTCTCTCCACCCTTCGACGGCCTGCCCTTTCCAGCGGCAAACGCCAATATGGCGCTATCCGTGTAGATCGTGTTCAAGCATTTACGGGCGTGGTTGTACACAGCGGCTGATGAATGTTTTAACGACGCCAGCGGTGGGGCGCAAGAGGCAGGCGCAAGCAATTCAAACGACGGATTCGAATGTTTGACAGTTCTGAAGAGGAAAGATCGAAGAAGTGACAAAAAAGGGTGCGAGCGCCGGTGAAAAGCCGAGTCGCGCCAGAGGGCGCGCGCAAACACCGAGGGGCCTGTGCGACCCTGCATTATGCACGGCACAGGGCTAAGCTGTTAGCTATCTGAATTATTAACGCCGGGTTATCTCATCCAAACCTACAGTCATCTCGTTATTTTAAACGCCGTGCCGTCTATGCAGCTGCCTCTTGGTTTCTCATGCAAATGTGACTTTCAAGAAGCGGTTACTACTCCGTGTACCAGTTTTGGAGAAAGTTATTAATCGCGATTCATTCACAATTATTTACATCTTTTTAGTCCAATAATACAACTTTCAACGTCACTAATTTTATTATTTTCTTTTTTAGGTTCGTGTGAACTGAACCAGTACTTGAAAATTGTTGATGATTATGTAAACAAACAGTTTGGACATTGGGGACTCCAATTACTCCACATAACCTCAAAATATTTTGCAGAAACTCGTTTACTTTGTTTATAAATCTTTTTCGGATCAAAACATTACACAAAAAGGTAACACAAGTATTTTGATCAAAAATTTTGAAATTGCCGAACAATTTATTATAAGTTCGCACACCGAACAAATTGTTTTTCTTGAATCTTAAAGCCCTTTTAAAATTCAAAAGACGTTGTTAAAAATACAATAACAACAGGTCTTATAATGTTATTATTATCGTTCATTATAAAAGAATAAGCCAATCAATTGGCAAGTACGTGAAAACGTTTCCAGGCTTTATGAATGTTGAAACATTTTTTTTTCTGGAATATCGTGATGCACGTCAAGGTAAATTACACTATATAGCGAGAGTTGCGCGTGTGTGCTCGAAGTAACTTACTGATCAACAATGTGATACGTTATTCTCTTTTAGGAGATACCGCCGAGCTATATCATTTGCCGTACAGCAAAGCGTTTTCAGAGATGATGATTTTAAATATACAAGCATCGCTTGCGATCGAGTAGGTACATCGTTAAAAAATCGACCCAGCACGTAAGAATTCATTTTGCAAGCCGTTCCCTCCATCAAATAAAAGCAAAATGGTGCACAAAAAGTGACCTTTCCTCATTCCAAAACATTTTTATTTTTTCATCGACATTTTCAAGACTGAATTTTTGTTTCCACAATACACTTGAAAGATATTAATTATTTCATTTGAGTTTCCTGCTTTTTAGGGGAAGGGAAGGATACAAATTTGATCAAGTTTTTATATTTACCTCCATTTTGTCCGCCTATTTTGGAACCAGGTTTTAACTTGAGCGTCAGTCATCTTTAATGATTTTGCCAGCGCGGCTCGCTCCGCCGACGCCAAATATTTCTGTTTATGAAAACGTTTCTCCAATTCTGCTATTTGTAACCTAGTGAAACTTGTCCGCGGTTTCTTCCGTTTGGGCGGCGTTCTGTTTTGGTAAGGATGTCCAATCCGCCTTGGAAACGCACCTGCAACTGCAACAATCGAATTGAAATTCAACCTTTTTCATGTACCAAACATTTTCCTGTTTGAATATCAAAATTTCTACAATCAATAAAAATGAACCGGTTAATTTCTAAAACCTTCGATGATGGCATTTTGGAAGACGTTTTTTCTTAATTTAAATGCACTTCAAGTAAACTGCTTCGATGGCTTTAATTATAAAATCAGTTTTTCTTCTTACAACCAGGATGGCTGTTATCTGATGTAGAAGGTTCATTAAATATGAGAAATGTTTAAATCGGTGCACGAATCTTTTTGTCAGTGCTCAACGAAAAAAAAAACGGTTTGTCTGTTATTTTTAAAAGGATTTAATGTGTCGCATGATTTGTGTCAATTAAACAAAAAATGGGACGGACAAACTTTTTTCAGTACATTTTTTTTGTTGGCGTCTAAAATTGAAAGGTGAATGTTTTTTGATCAATACTTTCAAGCAGTTGTTGTTTTTACAATAAAAACAATGCATCAATTTCTCATCATAAACGTTGATTTGAAATATCACTTGAATTCTTCACTGAAAGATAACCTCAAAAATGAAAATTTTTGATTTTTGAGGTTACGTTACATTTTTTTGACTTTTTTGATATTTTGGACCCCTGTCTTGTGGGTACTCTAACGAAAGTATTTTTCAACATCTATTCAATGGGGTAAAAATCTTGTTTGTCTTCTGTTACTTTCGACTAAAAGTTGAATTTTAATTTTTTACAGAGAACCAGCTCGACGTTAGAAGTCAACGATGATCGGAGGGCCCGCAAATATTGGCCGTTACATTATTCATTTTATTAGCGTTTCGTTCTTATCACGGAGTCGTAAAGGCGCACTCTCCTCACTTTGTTCAACCCTTTTTCCCCCGGCAGTGGTAATTCACGGTTTAACAATATGCCTCTTTTTCATCCCACCCCGAACTCAAAGCTTTTGCATCACTCTCGCTTATTAGAACGATAATCGCGTAGCAGCCATTACGCCTGTTACATTATCATGCTCGTAACGCCGTTTTACCAGGCTTTCTCGTAATTCATTCGTAATTACTTTCTTAGAACCGGATGCACGCTCAATAAAACGTACCATCGTGCTCAATGGAAGACGCATACCTACAATGTATTCTCTGCCACTCTATCGTTTCAGTAACTTGTCAATGATCGTTTTTTTTCCTACTTTGTTTGTACAAAAACTTTCATACTTCTTTTAAATTCTTCATCTTTTTTTCAAAAAAAGTTTATTTCACCTTGTCAGATTTAGTTGGAAATTGTTTTGTATCCCCTTAACGATTCAACGAACCGACTAAAAAATGTGTGGCAAGTTGAATTCTCGTTTGGAAAACATAAACAAAGGCGAATTAAAAGTACGTAAATGCTGCGATGAGAAACATTGTTCTCAGAAAAATCATACAAAGCAAAGAGAGTCAGGACGTTAAAAAAAGTTATTTGCTCTCTCATTGTCATTAACATTTTACTTCTCCAGTAGTAAATTGATTTTTGTATTCAGCCTTCTTTTCCTTATTAGTTAATGATATTTGGTATCAACTTTGAATAATCAAAGACAAAAAATTGGGTCGTTGGAAACTTCACTTATAATTTTTACTTTTCAGATTCATACGTCATGAGCGAGGCGAAGAAGTTGAACTGCAATGGAACCTAGATTGACACATTTTTAGCGTGTACAGTCAGGAGTTAATTTGGTCGGACGTTGTCGGCGCAGGAGAAAAGGAAAAACAATGATCGCGTTTCTCAGCAGACGACCTTGTTTGATCAGAACCACCCCTGTTTTCCACAATCGTCTCGCTAACTTGCGTGTCAGGAGACATGCATTATAACGTCTTTTTTTGTTGCCTCACAAAGCGACTTGTCTCATGGCAATCGTTTGACTTGAAATCAATTATTCGTAACCGAGAGAGGGGGCAAGAGGGGGAGGGGGTTAAAAGAACCTTTTCATTCGCAGTCCATGAAAACTGAAAAGTCCGTTTCGTGTATGAGAAAAGAATGAGGCAACTTGAGCGGATGAATATTTCAGTCAGAGTTTGTTAGTGACATTAAGAAAGTGATATGAATAAAGTCGTGAATAAAACAGCGCTTAATGTGACTGCTTGAGTTTTACAAAAGTCCTCGCTTCCCCGTGTCGCGAATTATTCAGCGATTTCATTCTCACAGCCAAAGTACGAGGGAGCGAGAGAGGCGAGAGGAAAAAAAAATAACGAAATGTTTTAGCCGTCGTTTCCCGTCGGGCCAATTTGCACCGACGCGCGAATTTTTGAATTATTTAATTCCTGCCGATGTTAGGCAATCAATCCGTCAATTGGATTCCAATTGAACAACATGTTTTAATCTTTTTTTCTCTCTCCAAAGAACCATTTTAGATTTGTAGTTGGGTGCCAGGTACGAAGATGTAAATTAAACTCAAAACAACAAGCAATTGTTGAAAAAATGTGTTATTTTTGTTAAGATAAGAATTGGAAGATAAAGTAACAAGATGGCGAGTTGAATGGAGCAACAAAATGGTCGCGTTGTGAATAAATGAAGCGGTCTAAAAAGATCGCCGCGGCGGAACGAGTGAATGTTTAACGAGGAGATTCGGATTTGTGAAAGAAAAAATCATAGCCGCTGATGTTGGCGGGCGTTTTCAATTTGCACGGCGTTAAAAAATAATTTGTTTAATCAAGCGTCGGCACAATAAAATTGCTTATCTTTGTTCGGCCTGGCAGGTAGGAATAATTTGTATGTGCGAGATCTCCTAGCTGCGTTCCCACCCCGCCGTCAGAGTCCAATCTGAATTGAATCTAAATCGAGCCCAAGTGCGGTTTGTTATACCTTTAGGTATTTCCAACTTGTAATCTGCCTTGATTCGTGTTCGCATTGGGAATTACACTAACTAGTCGTTAGCAGTTATCGCTCCTCTTGATTACAATTTGCGGCCTTTATATCATACTTGATATTGCGAAACGTTAGATAAAAGCCTCCAACAAAGGTCTACTTTTTCACTTTGACATTTCGTGCTCTCGTTTTAACTTTAAACCTTTCTTTTCCTTTTTTCTATCCTTCCACTTCTTTTTGACTGAAAAATATTGCGAAATTATAATACTTCTTTTTTGATAGATAATTTTTAATTTTTTTTTTTCAATGTTTTTCAATAATGAAACAAGATGGAGTATTAAAAATAATAGTACAAGACTCGATTTGAATAATTGAAGATCTAATTGAACGAGGATAGTGAAACAATGAGCGTTAAATGAAGCCTGGTTTCGCGAGACGGAGATTTTCATTTTCTCTGACCCAGTGAGCTTGAGACATAACCTTTGTTACGTCTCCTAATTTCTGGCATGATTTAAGACGGTGTCATTTGATGACGCAACTCAGACCCAACTGCGACAGTGGCTATTATATTAGAGAAAGTCATTATTCCGTCGCACACGTTTCGCCAGGGTAATGGAGTTTGCGGCCTTCAAAGTAAATTGTTTTCTCTGAGATGCAACGAACTGCAAAAGATTCTGCACTCGCTGGGGCACGTGCTTTGGCAAAAACATCTCAAGGTTGTCATTTTCATTTTCAATCCCAAACCAAATTGCTTTTTCTTTCTACCCCCTCCCCCTCTCCATTATCTAGACTTCAACATTAACATTTGTAAAATATTCAATCTTATTTTTTCTGCAAAATTGAAAATTTCAAACTCAGCCTGTATTGAAATTAATGGATTTTTGAAATGATTTTGTATAAATTGATATTAAAGATGGAACGAAAAAAGCTTGTTGAGAACTTTTTTTTTAACAAGTTGGTTGCAACTTGTTAAACAAGCAATTATTGGAGTTGCGTGCTAGATGGCGCGCATCGACAGGAAGTATTTTGCGTTACCGCGTATTTCTCGCGGAGGAATTACGAGTTTTCTGCATGATGCGATTATTCGAAACGGCAGCTACATTTATTTATACATACACAACTATTTTGTAATTCCTGGGCGGGTAATTTGAACGGCTTAGTTTCGCTGATGTTGTACATAGTTGTAGGCCCAGCAACGCACGCCATTATAAAGTGCACGTGATAAAGTAACGTGCATACGATCCTCCCCTTAGGGCTAGCTCCTCGGCCAGCCTGGCCAATACACTAAATAGGCATAATTGAACCACTGCAGCAGACAGCTAAACAACTTTGAACCGATTCGTAGAACAGATATTTTGCTCTATAAAATTGCTCCAGCTCCCACTCCAACTAAATGTGCAATTTAATTTTTTTGTCTTTTTTTTTAATGAGTTAACAAATTTCAACAACGTTTGAAATACGTATTTGAACTGGTTCAAAGTAATTGACTTTTTTTGCAATTTTCTCTGGTAAAATGAATGAAAAAAAATCAAATTGAAAGACGTGTAAATTTTTATTTCACAGAGGCAAGATCATAACATTTTATTACAAATTTATAACTGTTGTTTTGTCGGCGCCCATTTTTCCGGATGAAGATATACTTTGTTTGGAACCGCGAAAACTGCCGCCATCGTTTCTCAAAGTTCATAACTTGATGTAAACCATCCAGGCGCGAGGGGTTGTCGGATAACTTATACATTATCGATATTATGAGACGTCGATAAAAAAATCGCATAAAATTAAACAAACCTGCCACGTGGTTGGTGTAAAATTGTTCTTATACTGAGACAATAAACTTGCACGAGTGAACTTGTTATTTTCGCGTGTACAACTTTTGCTATCCGAGTTTTTTATTCGATTTTTATTATTATATAAAATATTGTATAAAATTTAGTTCGTGTAAATCATTTTCAAAAATTGGAATTGTCAAGTTTGCAAAATAAGCGACTAGGTAATGTTTCTTTTCTGTTTGTTATTATTTTTTGCTGTTTCACTCCATTGTTTTGTTAATGTTTTTAGAATTGACAAAAGAAAAATTGTATAATAGTATTGTTGCTTCTTGAATTATTAAACCGATCGATAATTCCAACTGACAGAGTTGTCGAATTGAAATTTATGCCTGAAGACGACCAGTTTCGTCGTCATTAAATTCGTTATAAAAGTAAATAAAAAAGAAGAGAAGACTAGTTTCATAAGATTCAAAAAATTTTGAAAACATTTGTTTTCAAAAGTACAAAATAAAAATTGTTGCAATCTGACGTGATAAGTCAAACAAGTGGAATGGATAAATAATCAATGTCGAACCACCTCGCGATTTGCGGTGACTTGTTTTTCTAGCAGCCAATCGTTTAGGGATTCATTTTCATAGTTATCTATTCCTGGCTTGAAGACACGACTTCGTCAATTATTTTCAGCTATGACCGAATGCATGCACTTGTCACTCAATGGTATTATCAACCGAATCTCAAAATATAACAGATATTTTAAGATATCTATTTACGAATGTGATTTTACAACTCTGAGAATTCTCGTAAACAATTTTTTTTTAACTTACAAAAAAAGAAATACAAAAAAATTGTTTTTGCACGGTATCGAAATCATTTCGTGCTTATTTTGCTGAGAATCTGATGTGACGTGCAAGTTGCAAGTTGCAAATCCCACGATTTCTCCAGGGAGAGCGAAAAATCGAGAATAATGCGCCCAAATCCAGAAAAAACTTTTGCAGCTAAATTATCGTTCCTACATATTCGATTGGCTGTCGCTCTCTCGCGAACTTTTTCCGTATCGCATTCCGCGTCTCCCCTGGGATGTTTTACTCTCGACATTTACCGATTTCCTATATTTCAATTTGTTTACACCCCTTTTACCATCTCTTTTTCATTCGAAAATTGTTATTCGAATAAATATCTATTTTGCTCATCTCCCAAACGGACGATTCCAAAAACCAAAACAAAACAAACCAAAAAACAAAACAAAACAATTCCAAAAAACAAAACAAACCAAAAAACAAAACAAAACAATTCCAAAAAACAAAACAAAACAAACCAAAAAACCAAACAAAACAATTCCAAAAAACAAAACAAAACAATTCCAATAAACAAAACAAAACAAACCAAAAAGCAAAACAAAACAAACCAAAAAGAAAAGAAAAGTAAAGCAAAACAAAACAAACCAAAAAACAAAACAAACCAAAAACCAAAACAAAATTGTATTACCACTGAAATAAATGACACGAATCTGTAAAGTTTGATCGGAAGAGGGGTACATTTTTGATGGGAGAAAATTGGTAGTTTTGAAATCGCGCGTTTTGCGTTTCGGGTGCGTGTGTATGTGTGTGTGAGAATGTACGTAGAGGTAATCGTCTACTGGAAAATTAAACTGAAGTCACGTTAATTATGTAACTGTGCACTTTCTGGTGGCGCGTATGGGTTGTGTGTTCGCAGCGGGGCGATGATGGACGAGCGTGCACGACCTTGCCGCTGCCAACCACCGACAGCGAAATCCCTAACTCAACGTTAACTCGATCAGTCAACACCCACCCCGCGTTTGCCCAACCCGGCACTAATCTATCCTTTGGATTAATTACTACGTAATGCTGAATAATTATCATTTCTAGGCCGATGTCTTCAGACGCACAAAATATCCCCACTCCTATTGAACCCAAATTTTACATTCTCAACTTGCTAAACCAGAGGGCTAATCGCACGAGGGTGAAAATGAACAGGTTTGAATATCCAACTTTTGACAAATTTAATAACCCCACGTTGGGCGCCACATTTTTTTTCGATTTTATGAAATTCTCATTCAAATGAAACGTTGTTGTTTGTTGTTGAAAATTTAAAAATGAGGAGAATTCGTAGTCCCAGAGGCATCGAGCAATATGTTTAAACTGTTTTTGCAAAACAATTATGCAAACATTGGAGTCATTTACAAAAGTGTTGCAGACACAAAGTGCGATTCGTACGTTCGTTCTACAATAAATGTTATGCAATTACGTTTGCGCATCGCGTGCAGAAAATTTATTACTCGACAATATTGTAGCTAACATTGTGCGGCGAAACTCCAAGTCTAAATTGTCCGAGCAAAAACAATCCGCAAAGCAGTTGATTTTTTTTCGTGTTTTAATTACACGTGCGTCTTCGAACTGGTTGTTTCTTTTCTTTTTTCCTTCGTTCATTAAATAATGAGACTTTTTTTGCAATCGAATTTTTACGAAATATTTAAATACAATTTTGTCCTTGAAAAAAAAAAAACGAAAAACAAAAAAATAAAAAATCGGTATGAATAAATTTTCTATCAAAGTTTTAATTCACAGTTGAAAAACAAGTAAAAAAATAAATGAAAAAATTAGTAACATTTTTTCGTAATGTTGTTGCTGGTAAATTGTTAATTAAAGACAGAGGATTGCGTTGCCTTTAATAAAGAGCCGACCGATCTGGTTCTCCAATCACGCGCTAATAAACAACAAATTTACCGTAACTTTTGCAGTGACGCGAATGCTCGCATGCTATCGTCGACAAATCACGTGCGCTATTCTCCTCGGGACGATTCGCGGAAACACTTGCGAGCGCTCAAACAAAACATCGCGTGAAGCGAAAAAGTAACGCGGAAGGGCACTTTACGTCGATAATCAAAAACGACTTATGTGTAACGCCCGAGTACTTACGTTTCAACTGAAAACCTTACCGACCAATTTTACCGGTCAAAAAATCGAAATTCCAAAACCGATCTCAAACCGATTTTTATTTAACAATCAATTCCAAATCGAAAACATTCTTACCGATTTTACCGATCGAAAAAATCAAAATTTCGAAACCGATTTCATTACCGATTTCATTACCGATTTCATTACCGATTTCAAAAACCGGTTTAAACAATTTGTCAGTTAAGTTTTAGAGAAACGATATTTGAACATGAATTTGAATAATTATTTGTTTGATCGTTAAAAAAATGTCCTATAAAATGTATAACGACGTTTGGAAGTAACGGAAACGCGCTGAATTGTGGAGAATGAATCGCTATGGAGCGATTTTCGCGCGACTATAAGTTATTGTCGATGCGACTCTGGTTTGCTACTTGTTTTTTTCACGCCGATTATACAATGGCGGCGGCAATAAAAATGGTTTTTAAAATTGCGCACAGCCGGGGTTATCAACCTGAATCGGTTTGTAAAATAGTGCGAAATGTCGTCAAATAATGGTTTACGACTTTTGCCGCTCGGATTCGTAATTGCCTGTTTCTTTCAAATTACCCTTTTTTCGAGCTAAACACGTATTCTACCGGTTGTTCATCCTTGTCACTTAAAATTTGAAAATAAAATTGTTACATGAAAACGGTCGCAGTTAAAACGTTAATATTTTAACTGTAAATTTTTTTTTCCTTAATTTTCTATTAGTTAAACGTTGGAAGGTTAATTGAAATGATCCTTAATTATTGTATTGACATTTTCAATTTCAAGTTGAAAACGGTGAATTGCAACTGATTGATAATCATTATGAAAAGTTTACTCTTGAGAATTCTAGTCTGAAAAGGTTAACTACGTGCTGAAACAAATTGGCATTTGTATTGTCAGATACTAAGAAATCTGTCGACCCTCTGAGTTCCACCTTTTGTTCAGCTTTTTCTTTCCTTTCGTTTCCGTCAGAATTACAATAAAAAAACAAATATTTGTTTTTCAAAAAAGAAAAAAACATCACAATTCAAAAGAATTACAAAGGTTTTAGCGAAAAAAATCAAAAATTCCAAAGTTGGAATTCAAAATGTTGAAGTTCTTGTTTTTAAAAAAGTTGGAACAATTTGTTTTCCTGTTTTTTTGTTTGTTTTTTTTTTTCAGAAGATAAGTTCTTAACATGATGTACAACATTAAAATTTACATTCAAGATATCGACAAATCCATCGTTGGGTTCAGAAAAGATGAGCAAAGAAAGAGACATACAGATAGTTGTGTGGTTGGTATGGAAGTTGCAGTGAATTGAGAGTTTCAGGTTTTGGTCACGCGAAGACTCTTTTTCTCTGTTCTCGGTACTCGGTTATCTCAGGGGCCCGAGGCTCTGCGCACTTTTGCTGGCTTTCTCGACGTTGTTTGTCCGACGGTTCCTCTCGCCAGTTTTTAGTTTTCGCGGTTTCATTTTTGCCCCTTCGATTTGAACCGTCAATTTTTCTTCCAATCCTGTCTCTTTTCATCCCACCAAACTTCCCTTCCTGTTTTTTTTTTATTTTTTTCATTTTTTGCTCTTTCTTAACATTTTCACGATTACACTCATGAACCGATTTCGTATTGTCTTATCGGGTTAATTAATTGTATCCCATGCAAATCAATTGGAATTGCTATCTTATCAGGCAGTTTATGGTAACTGGCGAACTCAAACCAACCTATCCATTTTTTTTCACAATCGATAAAATTGTTATAACATTTTGTGACAACTTTTTTTTCTCATTCTCATTTTCCAGAACAAAAAAAAAGAAAGTACAAAGAATGGATACTTTTGAAATTTCATAAAAAAAATTTGTTGACATATTTTGATTCACTTTTTTTAAAGGAATAAAAAACCTAAAAGAATAGTGTCAATGAATCATGGATTGGTTTTCAACAAGGCAGAACTCGTCTGGCACTTGCGTGGAAGTTGAAATAACGCGAGGGTAGTTGGGATCCGGGTAATTACCAATATCGTACCGACTTTGTAATATAATTAAATAGACATTATGAAATGCCATGAATTCCGCAAAAAAGATTATAGCTAGAGAAGTTGCTCGTTGAAAACTCATGTTTGCGATAATAATTGGCCTTAGTTGGGGTTTTGTGTTTCTGGTATAAACGCAGCCTCGTTATAATTAACTGTAGTTATCAGAGAGACATACGTCGAAAGTTGGCATATACGTATCATATATGCATCGCCGAGCCGTATCGATAATACCATACAAACACGGCATTAACTTTTGAATGACCGTTTCGGTGTTTGAAAGCACGCTTACAAGCTGCTGCTATACGGTAAGACGCAGTTTATGACACGTGTTGAAATTCACAGCAATTACACTATGAATAAAGCCTCGTAAAAACTGTACTTATATTCATGAAGTACGTGCGCACAGATGCATTTCAAATTATACCAGTCTTTAAAAATTAAAAAATGCTCAAATATTGATACAAAACAGATTACAATCAATGTTCCCTCCAAATTCAAAATCCTGAAAAAAAATAAATAAAAAAAAAATAAAAACCTAAATGAATCTATCGACCCCACGTTGAGCGCCACAAAGTGTAAACATTGAAAATCGTCCTGATTAACGATCTGAAATCGATTTGGAGATGATTTTACAGCGTCATTTGCCAGCTAATGATTGTCGGCAAATGATAGAAAATAACTGGCGTTCAAACGGATCGGTACTTTTCTGCTTGTGAAGCTGAAACACAGATTTAAGAATAATAAGAAGGTTAAGTTGACCACATGACCGAAAATAAGCAGAAGTGAGAGCACAAAAAAAAAGGACACCGATTAGGTCCAAACTTTTTGTTTCCACGTTAATTCGTCGTTTCCTGCTTTTCAATATGACAACGCGAACGTGCGAACTTTGCCAAATCAACGTTGAATTATATATCTCCGAGCTCCAGATTCCGCATTCTTGTACCTGAGTTGTAGCCGGAAGTGGATAGGTATAAGTTTCTCTGAATGATATAAGTTTTTGTTTCGTTCTAATTTGGAGCAATTTTTGCAATTTGCGAAATGAAGAAAAAAACTGAACGACAAAAAAAGACGCTCGAACATGCGAGAAACCTATTGAATCCAAATTTCTATAATGAACTTGTAAGAAGTTTTTTTCTTCCGAAATCCGGCTGTTTTCAGTCATTGAGAAATTTGGTAATGACATTTTGTTAATGAGACTACAGCCCCGTGCCTGTACGCCAGAGTTATTTCAAAATTATTCTACAGTCGCGTATTATGCAAATAAACGAGTCATTATAACGTTCAACGGCTCCGCAATTCTCAACGTTGAATAACTCAGCGATTAAAAATATAATTGAAACCTAAGTACTTGTAATTGTCCCGCTTTGTAATTCACGATTATTGCGGATTCTCGTAACTGTTTTTCAATCATCGTCTAGTCTCATTCTGATGATCCTAAACAATTTTGCAACATTTCAAACACAAATTTCTTTTCATTTTATAACCATCTTTTTTATTATAATAATTATTTCAGTTGCACAACATTTTCAACTTTTGATATCAATTTAAAAATTTTTTTCTATCTATCTATTTTTGTTATTTTTGTTGCTTTTGTTATTTTTGTTGTTGTTTTTTGTTATTTTTGTAGCTTTTGTTATTTTTGTTGTTACTTTTGTTATTTTTTGTTATTGATTGGGACTGGTACCTTGAATAGTATCAAACAATAAAAATTCGCGAATTTAAAAGCCCGCCAAATTCCGCGAAGCACAATTTTAAATAATGATATGGCTCAGGACAAAAAGTTCGTTCAACCGGCGCGCGATACGAGGAATTGTTTTGCAGGTAAATTGTTGCGAACAATATGAAATCCTTACTGGCGTCTGGATGATTTCGCTTAAGCTCAAATGGCCGGTTGTTTTCAAGCTCGCTCTCGTTTTAATGACGCTAAATCCCTCTCCTTAGCGCAAAAACTTGTTGCGCCGAGATAGAATATTTTTCAACCAGATGAGAAATTTGTCAGTTATTAAAAAACATCCTTCAGTCAGTTACTTCTCAAAATGAACAAGAAAGTAATAGCTCTCAGAAGTTGTTACCTATTCATAAAAAAAAAACAAAACAAAAAAACAAACAAAAAACAAAACAGAGCAAAAAAATAACAGCAACAAAATAACGAAAACAAGAATAGTAAATAGTGGAAAGGGAAAAATGTTAAATTCTCTGTCATTATCGGAAAATCAAACAGAGTTTCACACATAGTGAAACTCGTTGATTCCAACTTGGTTGTAAGTTTGAAAGAGACTTGAATTGTTATTACGTATTGCATCAGAAGTTAAAAGTTGTGCCACAATGATGAATGTTATTTGAAGTGTATAATTTTAATTTTGCAGTCGTGTGAAAGAAATATGAATTCAGTTTAAAGTGTAAAACTGAATTGGAGAAGGAAACGATTGAAATTGGGGATATTAGTTTCGCAGGCATGACTGAACAACTGTCGATCCGTCAGTTTCTTTTTGTTGCATTTCGCTCTTTATGTAATTTCGCGTTAGAACGAGAGGGTTATTAATTCCAGGACATAATAATCATAATCATTATCGGTTTGGCGTAAAAAAAAAGTTTCGCGAGAGTTATGAATGAGTTCAGGCATAATAAACCAAGTTGTAAACATTTTAACGCGACGACGAAATGTGAAAGGGTCATATCCAGCGACTTTTTGCATATCTCACTTTAGACTGTAATTTATGACAGCTCCTTGAAGGTAACATTCAAACTTAATCACTCAACTTGTCATTTTGTGTGACTATGTAATATCTTTTTATTTAACTCTAGTAAATATGTCAGCGCTGAGTTGTCTATTGTAACAATTTGTATTTTTTGTTTACAAAATATGTTAACACTTGTTTACATAGTTTATGAAAATATATTTTTGGTAGCATAAAATTTATAAGGAAAAGAAAATTTAAAAACAAAATAAGTAATGTTAAGAAATAAAATTTTGTGTCTGGGATTTTGATATTGCTTAAAATTCAAGACTTAGGTTCCAGCAAATTAAGATTAAACATTTTGCGTAGGTACATTAAATATCGATTAAACGAAATGGCCAAAATTTTTAATTCGTCTGCTAACCGATTCAAAGATACTCATTAAAACACTAATCAGTGCCGTGAAATTGAAATTTTATTATTCGTATTTTTATTTTTGATTCGCCTCGGCGACGTTATAGCTTTGTTGCGTAATTTATTATGAAATTATTGATAGAATTCTGTGATACAGTTTTTTTTGTATTGTTCTATTCAAGTTGTAACGATTATTGTAAATAATAGTCAACAATAACAATCAACAACAAAACAAGTCCGTTGGATTGTTATGATGCAAGTAATGAAATTGTTAGCAAACAATAGAAATTGTTTATAAACAAAAATTGTTCATTAAAGTCCAATTGTGGTTTATAAATACATTGGTATCAATGTTATGATTTGTTGTTATAGTTTAAATGATACTTTTGGAAAAATGAATTTATGCAATTGAGTCATGCTAGAGAATCTCAGCTTACAGTATCGGAGTGAATAGAGGTTACAAGATTTCATTGAACTTTAAAATAATCATTCATCGCTATAGAATCAAATCGAGTCAATAAATTGAACAAAGGGTTGAGAAATGACCTAAAAATTGTCAACGTTCGTATAACTGATATCCAACATTGAAAATCTGAAAAATAAATAAATTGAAAATTGTTTCACCGTTCAAAAAGTGTTAAAAAAAGGTGCAATCGATCTCAATCGTAATTTCTCGAAATAAAAAATACATGAAATGTTACCCAGAATGTAATTTCATGTCTTCAATTTCTACATAGTCATTTTACTTGATTTTGCAAATTTTTTTCCGCGAAAAAGAAAGGCCACTTATTATAGCGTCGTCAAGGAATCATTTCCTTCACACTGCACTTCGAAATATCTTTCTTGAGACTAGAAATAGACACGCCCGTTACACTTTATTTCCCATTCGATGTTTGCAGAAAAGGTGTTTCCATTTTTTCCTTCCACGAAGCGCATTTTTTTTCACCCCAATAGAATCATTAAAAGTGGAACGAGGGTCGAAGAACATATGTTACTTCTTAAATGATTTATTTTGTAATAACCTGACAGCGTATTGAAATGAATTGAAAAGTCAAATTGGTTTGACAATTGTAACTCGTGGGGCCGAGGTTCGAATCTTGATGAAAAAAAAAAAACAAAGTCAATTAAAAGAGAATGAAATAAAAATATCAAAACAGACACGAAATAAAACAGAAAATCAATTGACGTAATCAAAACAATAACAAATATTGTAGAATGAAAAATGGAATCAAAACAAAAACTACAAATAAAAATATAAACAAGTGAGATGTAATTGAGTCAACTTAAAAAGTGAATAATAACAAAATCAGTAAAAAACATAACAAAATCATAAAAACATAACAAACATCAAAACATAACAACATAACAAACATAACACAATAATCAAAGTATCAGTTTTGGCAAAATAATATCAAATAACAAAATCAATAACATAACATAACGAAATCATAAAAACATAACAATCATCAAAACATAACAACATAACAAAATAATCAAATTACCAATTTTGGCAGAGTTAACAAAACACCAATTTTGATTTGAACAAAAACCGTTTCTTTAAAAATTTGCTATGACAATTATTTGCGAAAACGAAATTCTCTAATTTTACCTTCGACCAATTCAAATTACGAATATCCAACCGGCTCACCTGCAAGTCTATCCTTAAGGTGCGGATGGTTCTGAAGAGGATGAGCAGCGAGGTTAGCCAAAAAGCTAGCTCGGTGGAGTCCTGCAGCCGCGGCCTGTTGTTGGCTATGTTGCAGCGCCTGCAGGCTCCAGGGTGGGATGAGAGTCTGAGCAGGCATACCCGGGGCACTGCCATTGCCCGAGGGTGGTGGTCGATGGGCCGGTACCCTGATGACCCCGCCGGCGGTATAAATCAAGCCCGAGCCTCCGGGGAACAATCTAAAGGGCGACAACAAATCGGTGGTCTGAACGGAGTGAGCCTGCTGGTGCTCAGACGTGCTACCAGTGTCGTCGTCGTCCTTCTCCGACATCTTCTCCTCGGTCTCGGGTTCCCAGGACCGGCCCTCGTCCTCGATTCGGTTGCCCTCGTCCCAGTTCCACGACGACCTCCTGTCCTTGTCGCTGTCCTGGTCCTCCGAGGACGGACTCTTGACATTCTGTCTCGCTCTGTTGTCGCCAGCGAGGAGTCTGCTGATGCTAAACGGGTGGCTCCTGGCGGGCTCGCTCGTGGGCACCTTGGTGCCGTGGCTGGGCGAGTTCGAGCACTCGGACGCCTCGCGGTTCGGGTAGTTTCGCAAACTGCCGCAGCTGCGCGAGTCCGAATCGTCCACGTTGATCTCGGTAGCGTCCATCTCACTGTCACCGTGTTCCGACATCACAACACGAAATTTGTCTCGCAAACCAGAAACCAGAAAACAGAAAAAAAGCGCGCGACCACGATCAGTCGTGCGAGAGCGACATCTCCGAATGGCACCGGCGATTCACAGAGCTTGTCTACACGAGAACACGCTCCTCTGACAGAGAAGCGGCTGCCGCGTCGCGTTCAAACGTATTGGCCGGCCTGTCGTCAGCCTGGCCGCTAGAGCGCGCGACCCCCACCGCGCGCCCGCCAAGCCCCAGTTCAACTTCCCGCCCAGTTTCATGCTCCGACGAATCCTCGATGAAGCAGGCACGCCCAGCCGGGTTGCGATTCGCGCCGCGCAAATTGCTCTCCCTATCTATTTAACATTCGAACGCGCCCGCCGATATCGTTTGGCTTTTTTTGCCTTCTTCGTTCGTTTCGCGGCTGGATTATTTATTGCTATTGTCGATTTTTTTTCACGCGACCCCCAAACCTAACCTCCGCGGGACTTAATTACTGACAAGTTGTTGCGGGTGGCTCCACCTGCGCTTTTTATTGCCGGATTTAGATCACCCCGCTGGATGCGATCTGTAAACGTCGCGGTGCTTGGGCTTCGAGACTGCTGCTGCGCCGACCACTTGATCCCATGACCGCAAATGGTGCTCGTTGGCAATGCTTGGCTGTCTATTGAGATGATATAACTTTGTCGAGCAAATTCCACCTGGTGGTTCGCTCAAGTACGAGAAAATGGATCGGCTATTGTTTGTGTGAGAATAATGCAGATCGACAATGTAGACAATGATTGCTAGTGTGTGTATGAACGAGATATAAACATTGTTTGTTTATATCTTGTTTTTGACATTGTAAACTGAAATTCGACGTTCCTTGTTTGATTATTTCGCCTTCGTTTGTTGTTGTTTGTTAGGAGTTTGTTGATTTGAGATTTGTGAAGTGTTCTGAATTAACATTTTATGAGTTTGTTTATAAACATGTGGTAACAATATGTATAAACTGTACGTTATCGATAACAAAAAGTGGAAAAAAATGTAACTGCAAACATGGTCCATCTCAAAAATGTAATATTTTTGTTTTTGTTTTCAATGAAAATGGATTTATTTTGTAATTTGCAGTTACGGTTTTTTGTAAACATTTTATAAAGATGAATTGAACCGAATTCTCAATTGTTAATTGTATATAATCTTCATTTTCTGTTTCTTCGTACAATTTTATGGAATTTTTAAAACTATTATAATTTTGTTTGTTACCATAAAACGAACTTCTTAGATGTAACCAATGTAAAATTCATTTTCAATGTTTGACCAGAAATGGGTTAATTAGTTCGACGTTGTATAATCTAAAATGTTTTTCTTGAATCAATTAATGTTTTCCAATGTTTATCTGCTGAAATTCATACATGAACTTATAATAATAGAACAATAATTGTAATCACTATAAATTTTAGTTTGCAAAAAGGGCCAAATAGTTTTGAATGGTATTGAAAATAGCAGTACGATCAATCAGATTAAGCTGACTATGTTAAAAATACAACTACACCCTCGACTGTTTTTGTTGTCGTCAGACCTTTTCCTGACGTGATACACAATTAGTGTCACGCTGATCTCGGTCTCAGATTTACTGTCAAGATTGAAAGCCGTATCGCGAACCTCCTGCGACACTGATAACAGAATTAACTCCCTCGTTATAAAAACTCGACTCTTTTAAAACATTCACCAAAAAGTTTCAATCTAAAAATGACCGCCTCAAACAAGATGAAGAACATAAGGTAGACGTGTCTATAGCCACGTCCATCTTACAAATTTTGGTCTGCGGTTTTCTAATTTCATTTCTATTTGGTCAAATGATTTACCTCGTTTTTTTTTGGTACCCAAAATGTTCAAGAATAACTCATTGAAAAATATCTTGTCTTTCAAATCCATTTAAAAAGTATCATTTAAATCAAACTGAAAAATGAATTGAAAGCAAAAGATGAGGATTATTTTCTTCCGCACTTTGCTGCTTGCCACTTTTCCACATTTCAGACATTCCACGAACGTTCAACCTGCACAACTCAAAATGTATTATCAATTTCGCATTATCCCCGTGGTAAGGTCTGCAATTTTCTCGATTCCAGCAACAAAGTTGCTCGCTGCATATATTTTCTGCTATTCAACCGGGTTAATTTCTATCTGTTTCCTCTAAACATTTTTTTTAAATCAACAACCCGTCGAAATTCTTTTCATCTTATTTTCATTCGTTTAATCAATGTTATTTTCAAACGATCTTGCAAACGATTTTTAGGAAAAGTTCAACTTCAAAAAAAAATCTGTTTTTTCCAACAAATAAACAAACTGATGATATTTTCATTACTTTTTAGAAGGCTTCATTTAAACTTAATGTTTATTTTAAAAAAAATATGAAAAGAAATTCTGTTGTTTTGGAGGAGATAAAAAAAGTGGACCTTTTTTTCAAACCGATCTTGTTCGAGTATGTTGATAGAATGTTCAAACAAGTCGTTTGAATGGGACGCCAATTTGTGCAGAGGGAGTAAATTCGAGCGTGATTTCACTGTCCGAAATAATGCATGAGCTAAACTCTCTTGACTTTCTATATATATTTTACCCCTTTTAAATTTCGATTGGAAATCAATCTAAGTGTCAGTCGTTCGTGCGTCACTTAACCATTTCAGCTTGTGCTTAAATTATGCACAGTGTCCTTTTATCCCGGAGATGTACGGTCGTTGCGCGAACAAACATGTTCACAGCTTTTCTCCCCTTTGGCGGTCGTCGACGAAACGTACTTACAACACAGGGGAGCAAGGTTTGACCGCTGCGCTAAAAGATGTGGCGACGCAGCGAGCCGAGCTTCGTGGGTTTTGCAGTCGCGTCATTTTTTATTCAACCTCCTCTGACTTTTATAACGTCCACGAAATCGCCATGAAAACTCCTGCACTGCTTTCCTTTTTCCTCTTGTCTTCCAGCTCGGCCTCCTAAAAGCGCTGCAAATTTTTAAAACACTCCAATTCCCATGTTAATCATCGGTTTCAAAACTTTGCGACTTCAGCCATCCCCAATAAAAGATAAATACAAGTTCGAACTAATACTAAAGTAACATTACTATTTTTTACTTTTTTTATTATTTTCTTTTTTGATTTGAAGGACAGATTGAGATGAAAAATTGGGGTAGCAATGGTTTAAAATTATTTCTGCAGAAATTAATTTGGTTGGTTGGAAATTAACTTCGTGATGGTCCGTTAGTGGCTTGTTATTTGTTTGAGTTTATAGAGCGAGGTTAGTCGTGATGCCTAATACGAGTTGAGTAAACTTCATGCACAAAAGAAACGAAAGAGAGAATGGTATGAAAGGTGCATTAACGTTATAATACACATGTATTACATGTCTCACAAAAAGGCATTCATCTCGGTCATGAAGCGAGTCAACGTTTAATAGCGGCTTGTGTGTCGTTTCGCAATGTCATTTTGCGTCATTAAACACCTTCCGAGGATCATTTAAGTTTTCATTCTAATGGCTCATTTTATGCGTCCGACATTTATGGTCATTGATGAACTTGTAATGATACCACTGACATATCACATCCCATTGTTAGTCACTCTTTTACAAATTTAAACTTTGTCGAAAACAATTTTTCGTATAGGTAAAATTGTAAACAAAACATTAATATATGAAAAAAATAGTTAGATAAATAATACCATACTTGAAATGTAAACAAAGAAAAATGAATATTATGTTTTTATTATTTGTTTACATTCTGGTTTTCTGAATTTTCTATTTTTCCTATAGAACAAATTGTAAACAAACAAAAATGAATATTATGCTTTTATTGTTTGTTTACATTCTGGTTTTTAAATTTTCTTTTTTTCCTGTAAGAAAAATTGTAAACAAAACATTAATATGTGAAAAGAATAGTTGGATAAATAATACCATACTTGAAATGTAAACAAACCAAAATTAATATTAAGCTTTTATTGTTTGTTTACATTCTGCTTCACTGAATTTTCTATTTGTCCTATAGGAAAAATTGAATGATTAAATCAATTGAAACAATTGAAAATTGATTGTAATTTTGTAAGTTTGAAAAAAAATACCGAGTCAAAGCGGACAGAAAAAGTGGATCTAAAATTGGCACTCGCTCACGAGTCTAACATTTCAATCATATCAATTTTCCATTAGATGAATTGACGCGGCGCAAATGGCAAAGCATTGGTTTCGCGTCAGACAATTGGCGAGCGGGCAATCAACAAACGTTTATGTGCCGTCTTGATTCTCACGCGATGCGGCGCATCAATTGTCGCGGCTTCGATGGGTTATGATTCCCCGGGGAGCGGCACGGCGCTCCACCGCGAGTCCCCTTTTTCATCAGCGATCCGCATCAATTCGCCGACAACAAACGCCCGATGGGGCGCGAGAGCCACTTGTCCTGCCAGCACAATCAGTCTGTTGCCAAAACTCTGCTGGGGCTCATCCCACTGATACCGTTACAAGTGCCACTTTACCACGGGTTCCAATTACATCCAATATGTTTTTCTCTTTATCCTCATCTAAATCCTAATCTCATTTCTAATGAAATAAATTCATTTCGCACTTTGACAACAATCATTTTTTCGGTTTGTTTTGATTTTTATTTTGATTTCGCAAGTTGGATTTGGCGACAAAAATAAAAACATAACCTGAAATATTTTGTGGGGGTGGAAGAGAGGGGGGGGGGGGAGAGTTGGGTTTAAATTTTTGAATGCTTTGTAGAATTGGAAGAACAAAGTTGTTTGAAAGAATCAAAGGCGATTTTGCGAGTTGGGTGTGATGAAAAATGGATGATTCTGGTGGGACAAAGTTTTAGTGCGAGAGAGAAGAATCGCGTCATATGTCTCGGGCCGGACTTTTTGCGCGGCCGAAGAAACAATAGGAAGTGACGCGGCGGAGCGGCGCGCGCGCCTCGCATACGAATACAGATCGGAATGAAAGATTCATCGAATGGCAGAGGGGATTTTCGAAATGGATCAGGGGGCAGGGGCACGATATAACTCGGTTAGCACTGCGATCTGTATTCTGTCTACCGACATGCCGACGAGTTTATTAGATCGCGCGCGCCGCAACGCAGACGCCTTTTTATGTAGAGTGCAATAATGGAATGAAAACCTTTTATTCTTCTGCCTCCGCGTCAATTTCATCTTTTCACTTGTTTGGTTTTGTGGCTTTCGATTCTTTCGCTTTCAAAATGACTTTGCATATTTTGTTTTTTCAATTCATTCAATTTTTCATATTTATTTAAAAAAACGCAATGTTTTCATGAAAGTTGAAAAACAAATCTCTTGTTTTCGTTGATTTTTTTAAACTTTCATATTTTTGAATTAAAAATATCAAAATTTTGAAATTTTTTCAATTTCGTTTTGTTGCTAGGTTGGAGCCTTTTGAATGAAAAAATTGAATGACGCTTTTTTGAATAGTTGCAACTTTATGAAAAGTACTTGACAAAATGAGTTTTTTTTACTGCCTCAAAACCAGGTTCATTTCTTTATTTGACTTTTATTCGGCATTGTTCATTCTTTGGTGCAAAGTTTAAAAGTGTAATAAAAAATTGAAAATGGTAGCATAAATTGTTGTGTTTGAAATAAAATTTTGCTGCTTCCTGGTAAAACGGGGATCTGAAAAAAAATTCATCTCATTTTTCACCATTGTAAATAACTTTCAAACCAATTGTCAATCAGAGACAAAATTCACCGATTTTTTATTCGAAGAAACTTTTACGACCTGAACACATGTCGAAACTTCTGAATCCTTTTGAAATTTTTTTTCTTTTCATCTAATCAGAAAATTCAGTGGAAATAATTCGATGCCATGTGTTCAACATTCTTGGTTTCTATTCAACCTAGCAGTAAATTTTCTTTTTTTTTTGAGAAACCATTCTTTATTATCCATCAAGTCAATCTGGTTTTATTATTGTTTATGTCAATTTATTGAAATTACAAATCACATAAAAATCAACAGAAATTCAAATAAATAATTACAATTAACTAACGATTAATTACAAAACAAATAAAAGTACAAACTCAATTGCCATTTTCAAAAAAAATGAAAAATGAAAAAAAAGAGAAAAAAGATAAAGAATGAAATATTTGTTTTATGTTTGATTGATTAAGGTGGACTTTGAGTTGAGTAGCAGAAAAGGCGTCTTGAGAAGATAAAAGAATGTTTAATTCCCAGCGGCAGTTGAGTTAACGCAGCGTGGGGGATTCGCCCCAGTTCTTGGACTTTATTTGCCGCTTTATCTCCCGGTGAAATAATTGCTGTGACTCTGATTAAAGTCAATTTTCTCGGTCGAGCATTTTTTACCATTAATCCGTCGGGTGCGCGATCATCGTCGGAACGGAAACAAACGTGTATGTGTATAATAAAATGCAATTATATAGCGAAGCAGCCGAGGCGTTCGCATAAATATTACTCGCGCCCGAGCTTACCTTACGAACAAATTAAATTCAACTGGCTAGATTTATTGCAGCGCACTTTCCTACTCGCTCCAACAATTCCTTTCACTAAATCATCGCCCAAAAGTTTCGTCCCACTTGTACCCTGTTTTTATCATTGTTCCACATTAATTGGCCTATCAAATTATCGTCCATTTTATTGTCAACAATTACAAACTAAAAACTTCGACATTTCGAGCTATTTTTCGTTAGTTCCAGTTTAGTTTTGGTTTTGTTTTGTTTTCAAATTAAACAATCAATTGCAAAATCTTAGGACCAAATTGATTGACGAAAAGTGGTGCCAGTTGCGGGAGGGTAGAAGATTTAATAGAAATACAATGGTTGCGATTCGGGGTAGAAAAGCCAACATCCCTAGACGGCCGTTTGGCACGAAAAATAAATCAAACTTCAATACGCTAAGTGGTAGCGTTTGATACTAAACAGGCCGTGTTTTGTCGGTGTCCATCTCTGTTCCCAAAATGAAACTCAACTTAATTCTAATATCAATAAAAGTTCCCACCCCCGACCTTTTACAGATTTTGCACCAAAAATTTTTGTTCCTCTTAAATTTGAATTAGGAGCATTTTGGCTAAGGTTTAAATTTGTTTCCGTCTGTCATAAAGAGAAATTTGAATTTGGGGTAGGTGAAATAAAATAAAAGCACTCGATGGGTGTATAAAGTTGGAATGTTTAAAGGTTAGGAGTGAAATTTATGTTATCGTCTAAATGGGTGTTTTTTTCTCGACTCAAGTCATAAGATGTTGGGTTGTCGTGCCGATTTAGGTGGTATCAATTGGCTTGGGACTTGAGCATGGCGAAGAGAAAACACTTTCGTACGGACGTAAAATGGTTCGCATCGGCTGAATAATCGATGAAGTACAACCACAGGGAATACTGCGATTTGCCTAGGATATACGCGATCCGCAACCTTTGAACCGCCCGGTGTCCTTACCACTCAAAATGTTTTCTCAATCCTTATCGCTTGCAACATCCAATTCCTGGATATGCTAAATCCAATAATCAATCTCTTTCTTTACACTTTCAAACTTTTTCTCAACATTTACCAGCAATATTTTTTGAAAAATTTATCAATTAAAATAACAACTTCTTCATGTCTCAGGTTTTGAAGTCTTCAAAACTTTTATCTAATTAAAAAATGTAAACAGTCCAAAACATGATTTCAAAATTTGATAATTCGGAATTCTCGATTATGCACTTTTGCAACTACTATTTTTGCATCGTCCTTTAAACAAGTCCTATAGATTGTTATGATGCGAGTATCGAAATTGTTAGCAAACAATAGAAATTGTTTACAAACAAAAATTGTCAAAAATAATCAAAAATCAACAACAAAACAAGTCCTTTAGATTGTTATGACGCAAGTATCGAAATTGTTAGCAAACAATAGAAATTGTTTATAAACAAAGATTGTTCATTAAAGTCCAATTGTGGTTTATAAATACATTGGTATCAATGTTATGATTTGTTGTTATAGTTTAAATGATGCTTTTGGAAAACTGAATTTATGCAATTGAGTCATGTTAGAGAATCTCAGCTTACAGTATCGGAGTGAATAGAGGTTACAAGATTTCATTGAACTTTAAAATAATCATTCATCGCTACAGAATCAATTCGAGTCAATAAATTGAACAAAGGGTTGAGAAATGACCTAAAAATTGTCAACGTTCGTATAACTGATATCCAACATTGAAAATCTGAAAAATAAATAAATTGAAAATTGTTTCACCGTTCATAAAGTGTCAAAAAAGGTGCAATCGATCCTCAATCGTAATTTCTCGAAATAAAAAATACATGAAATGTTACCCAGAATGTAATTTTATGTCTTCAATTACTATAAAGTTAATTTTATTGTTATCGAATAAGTATAAATCTATGACAATATGAAGTCAAACTTTAAAAAAAAACACTTGTGAAAATAATTATTCTCAGTAGTAAGAATTAGATCTAATAATTGAAGTATTTGAAGTTTAAGAATTTGCAAGACTTGAAAATATTTTGATTCGTTTCAAGTTCTTCAAAAATACTTCAAAAATACTTCAAAAGAACTTGAAAAGAACTTCAAAAATACTGAAATATCAAGGTCAAAAGATTTCGACAGTGACCCCTTGTAAAAAATGGAAAAAATGGAATAAATCGAATTGAAAAAAGAAACTTTGGGTTGAAAGAACCGAAAGTTATAAAATAAACAATGACAAGTAGATAAAAGAGGGATGAAAATTGATGAGATATACGTTTATATGTAAGGATCCACGCAAAGTCGGAGCTCGAATTGGCAATTGTCTCAAAAGCCGGAGCTGAACTTCGATAATGAGGGATTAAATATTAAGGCGCGTACTCTCCGCTTGCACTCACTCAATGTTCCTTTGTTTTACGGCGCGACGTGACCAGAAAGCAAAATGGCGATCGCACAGATTCCGCGCGCTCTAAATGCGATTAGACGCGGTGTATTGGCGCGTGTTCTTCACTCGTCCAATCCCAGACCATTATGCACAAAATACCGAACGTTTCAATTTTTCTGCAATTCGCGATACCATTCAAATAATCTCTTAATGACAATCTCGTGCGACAATTTGCGATCAAAATTAGTCCTCTGTCATTACGAGTCGTCATGAATTATTTATCATCATTCGTCTGATGCCAAATTACTTGACCTTTTTTTTTTCTTTATACAAAATACAAATTACATTTTGTTTGTCATTTTGTTCGATTATTTTATCATTGAAAATGAAGAAACTATTTATTGAAAACTAAAAGATTATTATTTGTAAACGGTTTATGTAAATTTACAAGTTGCGAGAAAACGTTAAAATTGTTGAAATTGTGTACTATTAAAACGAGGAACGAGAAAAAAAGGCCATATTCTTACGCAACGAAACCGTACAGGCAATCACTTTGTATTTTGTGTATGATGTATAACAACATTGGTTTTCTGCATAATCGTGCTTCGAATATGAAAAACGCTTGCAGCGTGTTATTACGCGTACAAAGACAAAACTTTATATGTATAAACTTTCAACTCATTTCACGAGGCGCACGTAAACGCGCCGTGCCACAAGTTGCAAAATTACTTTTTCAAATGTTCTCACGTTAAGTCAAACGTATATAATGTAATACGGGATTTTAAATGCCACAAAAGTTTTTTCAACAAATTAAAACCAATTGGACGTTATTACCGACGACAAACTCGCCACTTGCAGACATTTATTTCTTTCAAAAAAAAGCAAAATTTAAAATTTTTAATTGAACACGGAGAAAAATAAGGTAGTAAATTTTACTCATTATGTATGGTAAAGTTGTTCCCGAAATGTCAAAAGATAAAATTTAGTTATTAAACTTAGCAAAATTTACAATTTCATGTGTAACAACAACACATGTTGGTACCATTCTCAATACGCCAGATAGCTTAGGGGATACATCCTAGGCTCGCGCGCTCGAGATCCCGCGTTCAATTCTCAACTTTGGAAAAATTTTCAAAGTTGAGAAATGATCAAAAATGTGTGTACGATTCCGAGAGTGAAATACAATAACAGACGCGGAACGAAAACAAACATAAAAAAGTCAAAACAAAATATAAAGGACGCTTGAAAATATTGAAAATACAGCTGAAAATTGATATTTTTCACAAAAATGCCTCAAAATAAAAATTACTATTCGCACAAAGTAAAATTTAATATGTGGCATCGCGGGAACAACATTGACGAATATAATGAGTAAAATTTAATTCTTCGTTTTTCACCGTGAAGGAATGGAAAAAATGTTAATTAAACACAAAACACTTTGTAGAACCAGACATGTTCAGTTAATTGAATAGAAATGATACGCTACGAATAACACAATTACATGTTAATGATGAAATTTAATTACGAGCGCTGAGAAAATATACGATGAATTTATATTTGAAATGATTTCGTTTGGGGAACAAAAGCGAATGAAACAAACTGAAATTGTTTATGATTGCGTTTGGTATCAGAGTACTGGCCGATGTATTTAATCAGCTTGATATGATCTATTCGTGGCGTGAGAGAGCGATGTTAAGGTTGGAGAGCATCCGGTAAAGAATCGTCGTGTATGGCAGCGTTCGGACGCGAGTACGAGGCTGAGATTAAACTGCGAAGGCGCGATTACAATCCAGCGGGATACGATTGGCTGACGGTTCGTCGAACAGCCGGGGCGGAGCGACTGTAATGAGTTTCTGGCTTAGTACCCGGAGAGTGCCCTTTTTCCGTCTGTCCGTCTCGTTCTAACTATCGTTCGCCTCTCCCCCACTGAGGCGGACCTTACGAGCCTCGTTTTCGCTCGGGGAATCATCTCTCCCGCAATTGCACGTCGTGTTCCCGCAATTCAAGTTAAAAGCGATTGCTACGTAATTCAAAAATTGAACATCAGATTTGTTCGCCGAGCCATTTATGCAAAAATGAATTTGACGTCACTTTATGTAACTCTCTTTATCGAAACTTCTCAACTCAACGTAAGCAAATATTTCTTTCAATTATTTTATTTCTCATGTTGCTGGATGGGATGTCCAATGAGAGTCGTCAAGTAAGAACATGTCTAATTTTGCATAACAGATTAATGGAATCTCAATTTTTTTTCTTTGAAATTAAAAGTTGGATTTAAAAATGTCATTGATTACTGAGTCACTTAAAATGACAGAAGTGAAGTTGACAATTGAAGGTTGACAGTTTGGAAAGTTCGAAAAGTTCCAAGTGGATATAAAAAGTGTGGTATCAAAGCTATTATTATTGTTTCAGAAAAGGTTCAGAAAAGGTTCAGAAAAACAGAGCAACTTTAAAACGAATTCTCACATTGGTATTTACATCTACACGCAGCGAACTGTTTAGTACCTATTACTAAGTGTTTAGTACTTTTTACTAAACATACAATAAGTTTTCGTAGTACCAAACATTTAATAAAATTCACAAAAAATTCAGATAGTAAATTTTACTAAATCGATTATAGTAAAAATTACTATCTTTAGATAATAAAACTTACCAAACGTATAGTAGAAAATAATAAACCGTTATAATGAAAATCACAAAGTAGATTGTAAAAGTTATTAACTATAGATATTGAAAATCACAAGACAGATAGTAGAAAACAATAGCCTGAAGATATTAAATATTACTAAACAGTTAGTAAAAGTATAGAAATTTCAAGATGGTTGAAATAGACTCGCTCGTTCGATTCATTTATGCGAGTTTTTAAGAAACTCATCGGTTCTGCAAAAACAAAAGTGACCAGCACCCAGGAACTACCAAAATGAAACAAAACTTGCAAGAAGCCCGGAAATTAAAAAAGCCGTTAATGCGTGCGTGTACTCAAACGAATTTTATCAGTCGTAGTGCACAGACACTCCGACTTCCCGTCATAAAATGATGCGAATCAGTTTTTTCACGGCGAGTTATTTCGAACGTAAAAGAGTTAATGAACGATCGGGACATGTATATAAATAGTAAAAGCAGAGAAAGTATAACGCAACATGCACGCAAAACAAAATTGTATGCCATTAAAGACATCATTATTCTTACTTTGTATCCGAAAGTCTCGCCGCAATTGCCCCGATCAATATTCCGCGCAATGATAATATTTTACGTACCACTTTGAATCCCCATTTGTCTCGCTCGCGGTGCACGCTGAAACGTCCATTATTATCGTTCAGCGTGCAAGAGAAAAAAAAAGAACCGCCAACTTTGAAATATACTTAATGTACAAGTTTTCTTTCTCAAGCACATTCAACGGTGACCACTATTTGCAGGCGGTGTGCTGTCAAAAGATATTTTTGCTTGTCAACCTGTTTTTGTCATATGAAATTAGTTCAAGTTTTAAGTTTAATTAAGTTTTAAGTTCAATTAGAATAGATTATTAGTTTAGTTACATATTAGTTAGTATTCAAGTTTTGAAAGTTCAATTAGATTAGTTTATTAGTTTAGTTTCATTAGTTAGTTTTTAAGTTTGAAGTTTAGTGAGATTAGTTTATTAGTTTAGTTTTATTAGTTAGTTTTATTAGTTAGTTTTAAAGTTTCAAGTTTAGTTAGATTAGTTTATTAGCTTAGTTTTATTAGTTAGTTTTTAAGTTTTAAGTTTAATTAGATTAAGTTTCGTCATTTGGATAAAATGATATTTTTGAAAAAATTTTAATTAAAAAAAATGGTCAATTATTGATAGAAAACTGATCAAATGTTGATATCAACTCTCGAAATTCCATCATCAAAATCAGACGAAAATCGATCATCTCAATATATCCTCTTCTTATTAAAAACTAAAGCATCAAAAACGAACTAAATTTACATTGTTTACAATGTCTTTCTACACAATTGACAACTCCTTTACAGGAGGAAGTTACTGCGAATCCGGAGCACCCGGATTTCACAAAAACGGGAGTTTCCTTCGCTAATCTGGCGAAGAATATAAATGATCGATTTGACACCGCAATAACGGCTACTTTTCAAAATTTTTATGATTTCCAATTTTTTAACATAGTCTTCGGTTAATTTTTATGATGCAATTTCGATCAAAAGTTGATATCAACATTCGATCAGTTTCCCATCAACAATTGATAATTTTTTACTAGCGTGGAGAAACTGATTTTCTTTATTATGTAATGATTTGCTAGTTATACATTCTAGCTGAATCTGATGAAAAATTTACTTCTGTAGTCAGATGGATGGCAGGACAATAAAACATTCATACGTAGCGATGTAGATTAATTTGGATATTTTCGAGACTATTGTTTATTGACAATATCACTTTGGCGCCGATTTAAAGATAGTAAATAAATTTTTGAAACATCAAAATCATGGCCGGTGGTGACTTTTTCCCTAAAAGTTTTTCCTTGGTAAATTTTTCCCTATCAATATTCCTATTTCCCTAATAAAATTCAAAATATAGAGCACATTCAAATGTCATAGTAACTTGTCAACACTCATTCAATGTTGAAGAAAGTGACTTGCTTGGATATCTTAAAAATATCGGATACAACATCCGACTTTAAAAACCTATATCCATCTAAAATAAACTTCTATCCTTCATATCCTTCATTTCTTCATTCTGGGGAAAAAATAAACTGGGGAAATAGAAGGCAGAGGGAAAAAATTAGGGAAAAACTTATAGGGAAAAACTGTACCACAATATTCACGTCGATTTTGTGATACTTGTGACAAAAATTGTAAAAATCACAACAAATTTGTATACAAATTGTAAAATCTACAACAAAATTTGTTAAATTTGCTGAAAAAGATTTTCAAACTTGTAAATCATGTAAATCAAAAATGTGTGAATATTTGTAGCAGATGTTTTGACTTGTTTTCCATCAAACAGAAATATTCAATTACAAGTTCGATTGAAGCAGCTTCAATTTGTCGTTTCAATTTGTGCGTAGTCGTGTATTGGAAAAATATCCGGCAGTATCGAATTCCGGCATTGTTTTCGGGCAAAGTGCACGAGATAATAAAATGTACAGGGACATAAAAAATGACGGTGCGAAAGGTGGATCGCTCGATGGTGTCGAAATGTGAAGCACCAATTAAGCGCAATTCCAAAATATCAACATGGACGATCTGTCGGGTCGTTAATCCTGCGCTGCTGCCGTTAAATAATTGAGCCCTGCCAATGGAGTAGGCGCTGTCAAATTTTTCGTTTCGCTTTTCACTTTTGTGTCAATTTTAAACGCGCTTTTATACATTTTCCGACAGCTTCATGCGACAAACGAAATGTCCGTCCAATTTCTGCACACAAGATTCGTCGTTTTTGCCTTCATAATTTCTATATTAGATGAATCAAAATGTCATGCAATTTTTTTGTCCAATGAAGTTGATATCAATAAGGGGTTTAAAAATTGCAAACGTTGAAATGTCTGATGATTTATTATGCATCGATCATTCGTCATTCAATAAAAATAATAAATGTTTTGAGTGACGGATGAAAGTTATTTACGTCGGTAAACAATTATTCAGAGTGCCTTGTCTGCGACTCGGCGCGATAATAATTCTGTTATTCTAAAACGGTGGTTGGCTGTGAGATTTTGTAACAAGCGCGGCGTCGCGGTCTGCAACGGCTGCATGGAATGGAAATCGATAATGAGAGCGTCTGTCGACATGCCTCGAGAAATTACAGATTATGGACGGCGTCGATTGAACTCGTACATACGTAATAAACGCTAAAAATCAAACCCTTCCAATCCAAATATGAAAACACAAACTGGATCACGTTGTCATTTTCTTCTGCAATTTTCATCTTTTCCCATAATTCTAAACCATTCGAATTGGAACAAAATAAAAAAATCGCGATGAAATAAACATGACTTCTTTTTAAAATAGGAGGAAAAAACAAGAACGCTTAGTTTTTATAGATATTCGATAATTTGAAATTAAATAAAAGGGGTTGAAGAAGTGGCTGATAAAAATAAGTGATTGTTTTTTGTGACGGTTGAAAAATGCAAATGAGCGAGCCACGCAAATGTGCAAAACCGTTGTCGATGAATGTTTCATTTGTCTTTTGTTTGGCTGCAAACAATCCGGGCCACTGTATGAATAATTGATCCGAACATTTATGTCGCATTAAAATTATATTATTGATTCGAGTTGAAACAAATGTTTTGAAATGGCGTTAAATTGATACCCAAAATTGGTCGCCGCGCTTGTATTATCGCCTCGACATTTTGTCGATATTCAGCCATTATAACTGTAACGCCGGGCTATTGGATGAGCTCAGTTGTCACCGGAGTTTATTTTCATGTTGATTTCGCACTACTGATGTACGCTCTAATAATGAACACGGCCATTTGTTTATTGCCTCAAATTGACAAGTTAATTTTGTTAACACTTTTAGCTCCCGATGTTTTATCAGATTTTAACTTTCTCGTTCAATTTTCTAGCGGATTTAGAACGGTTTTAACATTTTTTCTGTTTCCCCTAAAATTTACAACTCTGAGAGAATGAGTAAATTGATTGGATCTATGTGATTCGAGTTCATTAATTTAATTTGAAAAAGTTTAAAAAAGTTAATTTTTTAAGACATAATTTGATTGTGCTGGAGAACATTGTAAGAGATGAATAAAAATGCAAAAAATTTTAAACATGCCCCAGCAGTGTGAAACCGTTCTCATTAAATATTACAGTTGAGTACACACCCCTTTTTTCTCTCTGATTCGACGTTTCTGAAAATAAATAACAATATTTAGAATTCTGCTACTTCACTTTAAAACCATACGTAACTGCCACTTAAGGTTTCAAATATTCTTCATACCACACCTCAAAAACATGATTTTATAATTTGAGATCAACATGAAACCTCACAACGATACATTGTATATACATCACACTTGGAATATTTTATCTTTCAAAAAAACATCTTCCCAATCCAAGTGCATTCAAATTCCACAAAATCAATTTCTTCCACTCTCAATTGTGTCACAAAATCAATAATATTTTTATTACTTTATTTAAAATTTCTATTCTCGAGTTTCTAGTAATCCATAACGAGTTTAATTTCAGAATCAAAAAATCATTTCGAAAAGAAAAAAAAAACAACCGCAGACAAAAAATTAGGACACCACTTTGGCGCCCAATTGTGTCATCGAACGCTCAGGTCCTTTAGGTAATAACGAAGCGAACTCATCTATGGGATCAAAAAACAATATCCTGTCGGGACGATTGGTAACTAAGTAAGATTTTGGGTTCGCTCATTTGTCGACATTTAACTTTAGTTATTTGGATTTTCAAAGAACGTCGGCAGAGTCCGAAAAAAATAAGAGGAAAAAGATAAGTGCAAAAAAGCAGAGAAGATCAGGGTAAAGGGGAAGATGGAAGAACAAAATCGGCAAGCGTCTGTATCCAGTGAAATTGGCTGGGCCATTAGTGATGTTACTACGTTATTATACGTTCATCGTTTTTTACCCCCATGTGTTGGCGCAGACGGCCATTTTGGAATATAGGATGGGATCTCTTCGTGCATAATATCAACGTCACAAGTTGATGCGATTTCAGAGCACTTCATTGGCGCTCGGATTAATTGAATTCTTAATCCTACGATTGTGCCGTTATTATGCACGTAACGATGATGAAATTACCCACATCATTTTCCATCACAACACTCTCATTACTCGGATTCAATTTCTTATTAACATTCCAATTCGATCATTTTTACAATTCTGATGCTTCACAGATTCTGACATCATTTGCACAAACGATTTCCACACACTTAGTTTTTTTTTTCATCAAAAAAAATTTTTCCTCGTTTTGCATAAGTTCTAAATTCAAGTTTACAATTTTGAATTCGTTATTAGGGTTTGGTTTTTGGTTTTTAATTTGAAAAAAAGGAGTTCTTTGAAAAGAGGATTTTTTTTTGGTTTTGAAAATGTAGATTGATTGAAATGGAAAGGGTTTGAAAATGAGGTAAAAATTGTCGTGGCAAGAAGAGCAAAAGATCACGTCTGCAATCTGTTAGTACGATTTCTGTGGCGCAGATTGCGGTGTATCATTAGGCCTTATCCATGGTGCAATCTTCTCGCAGAGTTCTCCAATGGCATGAGTGACCCCCGACCCGCCAACCCATAATCGTGTCCGGCCCTTTCATGCAGCGTTTAAATCAAATGCGACGTCATCTCTCTCGCTTAACAAATCACAGCTCTGTGTCATTTTCGAAGCTCCTCGCGTATGAGAACCGCTCTGGGCCCTCTCTCATTCGGCGTTTAGTATTGGCGCGAGATGCTTGTGGTTACCAACTCGTTTGATACGCCGAGTTATTTCGCTTTATGAATTCTCATTTCGCTTAACAGCCATTGATACCTCCAAATTACTTTTGTCTGATTCTTTTTTTTTTTTCAAACAAATTTCAATTCCAATTTTGCGTCGTACCAACAGAAATAATCAAACTATTATTTGTATTACTTTTTCATTACCTTTTGGTTTTGTCGAATAAAAGTTGGAATTTGAAAATAAATTTTGTTGGCCTTTTTTGAAAGGATAAAAATGAAGTAAAAAAGCGAAGAGCTGGACGTTGAATATTCACAAAAGAATGTTTTGGATTGTTGGTCTGACTACTGCGCACGATGCTATTAATCTGAATAGATGCATATAAATTAGAAGGGCTCTTCTCTGCACTCGGCCAGGTTTTGGTCGAAAACTTTTTCGTGCATGTCTCTCGTCTGTGTTCTACATTGTGTTACACGCGAAAACAAAATTACTTTTAATAGGCGATATTTATTCTTGATGCGAAACAACCTCCACTTCTTGGTATCAAAAACTCATTCCACATTGCAGCAACATGTTTCCTTCACACTGATTCTTATGTTACAAAAATTTCATCTTTTGATTCGGAAAACAAAATTTTTAATCATTTCTAATCATTTACAATTCATTTTGTTTACTTTTCTAATTTCGAATTTCGAGTTTGAATTAAAACCAGAGTGTTTATTCAAAATATTGTAAAATTTACTACAAAGTTTGTAAAAATTGTAAAATTTACTACAAAGTTTGTAAAAATTGTAAAATTTACTACAAAGTTTGTAAAAATTGTAAAATTTACTACAAAGTTTGTAAAAATTGTAAAATTTACAACAAAAATTGTAATCATTCTAAAAATTGAACGTTGTTATTGTTGATTATAAAATGAATTTTCAAGAATTTGAACTACAGTAATGGTAACTTTCACCACGATTTAATCGAGGATTACAAAATGTTTGAAACGCAGTCGCGTTAGGGAATAACACATCGGTTTAAATTAGCGTCGATAGCTCCTTAATTTCCAACTGCCCAAACTATTAAATCAGACGATAACGGCGTCGCAAAAACCAGTCCCGGGAAATCGTGGTGGCATCGCACTGTACTCCACTAGGTTACGAAACGCGTGCCGCCGCCGAGTAAATTACCAAACGGGGTTCTAAATTAAGAGAACGAGGGGAGACGTAAGAGGGGGCACCTTTTCTTCTTAGCTTTTTTTCGTCGCGAAATAAAGCATTGCGCTGAGAGCGTTCCGGTGTTGCTCGCAATCGGGGGCATAAACTGCCCCGTTATCTTAAGAGAGTCTCCCTGGCGTGGATTTAATTCGAATAAATTCGTGTTGAGACGAAGAGGCTGCCTTTTAACATTCCAGCGATAACAAGTCCTGCGTGGCAATTGCACTGCCATCTGTCTGCCGATTCTTATCGCCCGATGACAAAGTGATTTTGGCTGTTTGATTTCCCGTTATTCAAATTGTCATACTCCGCTGACGAGCAGTAAACCTGTTCTGTTTGTACATCAACGAGCCAAACATAAGTTTTCCAATATGACATGTGAATGGAATTTTTCGTCTGACGAGTTTACGATTCGATAAGAAAATCGGTCTTGGTTAAACGATCACTATTTAGAAATAAAAGGAAAAAGTCAATATTACTTTTGGTACTTCTCTCTTAAAATGGACTTTTTTCGTTTAAAAGCTAAATTTGAATATTGATAAGAACAAATAACCTGATTTTATAATTGTTGACCTGATTCTTTTATACTTTAATTCATGTTTAGAAATGTTGATTATTTTTGAACTCAACAAAGTAGATTGCGAGATTCTAATTTTTTTGACAAATTGTTAAACAAAAAGAATTTTAATAAAATCGGTTCAACTGGTAAACCAGTTTTTTCGATTTTGTTATCCTTAGTCTGAACAGATGGCAACACCTTACAAAAAGTATCTTATCTGAAAAACGCTAATTTATAATTTTTGTTTGATTATCAAAACTGAAATGTTTTGTAAACAGAATTTGAAGAGTCGAAAAAAATGGTATATTCAGTTTTTGAACAGGAAAAACTTATCTTGATCGACAGGTAGCCAGTTGAAAATCTTAGGATTTGCTTATCTGAGTAACCGAACGATTTTTCATGTTCGGACAAGATTCTGACGTTGAAAACGACAAGTCAATATTTTTGTTTTTTATCGGGACTTATCAAGTTGTATCAGTTGGTTATTTGGAAATGTTTGAGCTGACATTGATGAACGCGGAGAATTTGCAAGTGCGATCTGGTTGTTTAAAAGCAACTTATCTTACATGTATCAGTTGAGTAATGGCAGTCGTTTAATATGCTTATCTGACCACTTACTGCTAATTGAGAACCAGATTAATGTAACCATGTATTCTTTGTTTCCGATCTTAATGAGCCGAAATAAAAGTTACGCGAAACTCGGACTAATTTATGCGCCGCTGATCAGCGTCTGGTATTGCACTAAATTAATAGAGCATCTTCTTTCATAAACCTTTCTTCCTTCTTTGATATCCTTTCTCCCGGGTTCTTTATTTTCATTATCCTTTTGCTATCATTATTACCACTTTCAGAAGTGTGCCAAACAGTTGCAGTTTCGTTCAATTTATTTGTTTTGGAACAAACTGATTTCTTTTTATATTCAAAATCATAAGGCACACATTTTATTCCGTGAAAATGATTTATAACGAGGATGTGATATTGAAAGACTGTTCTGACAAGAGATTTCGAATTTAGTTTTCTTAAAATGTTTTGGTATTCGACGTTCTTGTTTCGAAAAACATGTCACCGATAAGAGTCACCTTGAAAGAACCACCAAAAAATTGTCCGTTTGAAAACAAACAAATTTTACAATTCATTGATTTCTCTTTATTTATAATAACAGTACACATTTGTTTATATTTACAGTTTATTTGTTTACATATCAATGTTAATAATGTAAACAAAAGTATATGAACGTAAACAATGTAAACAAACGTATATCAATGATCTAAACGAATATATTTTTGTGTAAGTAAATTATAATAAGAAATCTAATTTTTTAAATCTCATTTCTTTACCTCAAAACTTGTGAGGTAACTTTGGTAAAGTGGTTTCCTGTAACTTTTGCATAGAACTTACCAGACTGTGGTAAGCTCGTCCGATTTTCAGAATTGCTGAATTATCGACAGTCACTCTATCTATGCTGACTTTGGAAAGTCAGAAATTTCAACAACCAACTGCAGATCGTGAATCGAGACCGGTAATAAAGAATTTCTTTTTAGAAATGATTTATCAACATTTCTCTTTGTACAAATTATCTCGACAATCATGGCCGTAGATAAAATAAAATTTGGAATTAATCAAGTTCAAAAAGTTGCAAAAATTAAACAGAAGATTTGCCTCATAAACAAGGTTTATACTTTTGCAAAAAGGATCCAGTGAATGCTATGCCGAAAAAGCTTCAATGTGCTTCTCAAAAAAAAGTGAAACATGTTTTTGTGCACTTACACAACTGTAAGTTAACGATATAATAAGTCATCTAAAAATCAAAAAAAAAAAAAAAAAATTAAGAATTTTCACTGACAATCTATCAGTGTTAATATTTCTCATAATTTAGTAACTTTGTTTTGTATACAAATAAAAATATTACATAAAGTTGAAACAATATTTTCAAATTCGCATTTTTAAAAAATGATTTGTTACTCTGGTCATCAGAGTTGAAAGAAATAAACGTTGTCGGCCTCAAATGCGTCAACCGAAAAATTGTTGTCGTTATTAATTAGTATGAATAGAAAGCCTGTCTAATTATTCAGCCGAAAGAGTAAGTCATAACGTCAATGTTGATTTTTTGTGATAAATCATTCCAGGTGGTGTTGAATCTCGCATTGGTATTACACGGTTAATAGTTGTAACGGGTTGCGCTGACGTAGGTAAGTGCTATTAAGGCATGTGCAGACATGACGATTGCGATGCCGATAAAACTTTTGAAATGGCAATAACAGGGGAAGTCGATGCGAGATTCAAGACAAGAAGAAATTGCCGCATCGTGAGGCGTACATCAGTAAACAGATGAGCCTCTTCGGCCGATTGCAAATGCAGTGTTGATTAACATACGAGTTGCGGCTGAAATGCGTTCGTGAATCCAAGCAGCTGGCAGCTATAGCTGCCAAAAACACGAGTACACGCAGGAGGCCAATTTCACCGCGATGTTATTAATTAAATGACACATTCCAGTCAGTGTATCATTAGGATATGTACATGTTATTACGAAGACTTATTCAGATGCAATTTCGACATGAAAATTTTGGGACCGTGGTTCTTAGATTCAGCGACCCAAAAATAGTCTAAAAAATGATTGTTTACTGTTGTTAATGAATGGTACATACGGTGAAAAAATAAATAAACAATAAATATGTTGAACTTGTATTTTCCTACTCTGCACATAAATCTGTGTCTCGGAGTTGCTAAGAAGCAACGAATTGCTGCCTAGATTAACTACGATTAGTCAGATGAAATCGTCCATCTCGTCTGAGCATACGAGGCACACGTGTCACATAATATACACAGCGCCTTATGTAGATGTTCGTAAAAAGTTGTGATGTGTTCTTTAAACTAAGTATCCACTTAATTGAAACTAAATTAAACTTTCTCTGACACTTTATTTACGCGCTTGTGAAAATCAAGATTAGGAACACACTGTCACAAGCATAATTTGTGGTCCCTTCATTTTGTAAAGCCAAATGCAAACTAATAATTTAAAAGAAATAAAACATGGATAGAGTGCAATCAAATTGAAATAAATTGTTTTAGAGATCTGAACACTTAACATATTGGACTGCATGTGCTTATTAAATATCGTTACGCCATGGAACGTGCTATTTGTTATGAGCATTTGGCAACGTCTTCTGTGGTCATGACCAAGACCACGTCCATCTAGTCGAAGACCATTTAATCTAGTCATTAAATGTACGACTCTGCTAATGAGTTCAATTTTAAACGTCACATCCCACGAGTAACATCACACGCTAATGAGTTGCATTTTTTTAGCGTATGTATTCTCGTTGAACATAACCCGGCTGTGGTTTGAGATATATATATAAAGTTAAATTATAAGTAGCCGCGGTGCACCGTCAACGGCGTATTGCACGACCAAAATAAATGACTAATGCCACTCGGCGATATAGATACTCTTTTTATCACTTTAATGATGCCTAATTAGAGGTTAAGACTGACATTTTATACAATTATAACATAAGTATAAGAATTGTATGAAATTGTATTTAACAAAAATTAACACTTTAAAATGATTTATACATAGAACATTTGATCATGACGAATATTGTTGTATGAAGAGTTAAGCATATGAAAATGAAAATATGCTAATTAAGGGCCCATAAAAATTACTGGTAAAATTAACAGTAGATTAAGCAGAGGCAAGACCAGTGAAGGCGTTTGCACTGTTTATCTTGGCGACCATGTCTTCATGAACGAATCAGCTTGGAACTCTAATAAACAATTGCACTTTGTAAATGTCTGTAATTTGAGCCAAAAACCTCGATATTCAAACAAATAAATGACTCAACAGAAAATAAAACACACTGAAGATAAAAATCTTCAAAGCATTGATGTGCATGGAGCTTCACTCAGAAGGTACAGTGAAAATGACGGTTCAAAACGACCAAAAATTTATGTAACGAACCTCACCCTAGTCGCAGTGCTCCTCCGATCCGATTTCTGTTTTCTCGGAACCACGCAGGTGGACATAGCGCAGGAGTTATCCTGTTGTGGACCATTGGCAGGGAGTGAATTCGCGATTCGGCCAAAAAACATCTCGAAATCCACGTTTCATTTTCAACATAACATAAAATGCATTTTTGACAGGGAATGTCGATACGCCGGGGGTAGGAAACTGAAAAGTGCCCCCCCCCCTCAAAATGTGACAATAAACAAATCTGACGTACGTAATTGATTGAAAAATGGAGCAGGCCCCAAACGAGGAGTTCAACGAACGACAACTTCACATTTTAGACGTTAGTATTATCAAATTAAGTTTTGTAATTGATAAGGCGAGATGTCATGTGAAAATTTTCTTTTCAGCTTCATCCAATAAAAAAACATTTTAGAGTATCTGTTTGTGTTGTCCTAACAATTTTGGGCCTCCGAAGGCGAATGTGTTTGCGGCTTCCGGGGGTCCGTCTTTGTTGAAAAATTGACATAAAAAATCAGGAAGACGGAAAATTGACACGTTTTTTTTAAAAACGCAAAATTTTACTGGTCTTTGATGCGTATTGACAATAAAATCAACTGTATTAACGGCGTAACGTAGCGGTATTTAATAATGCGGAAAGTTTCATTAGTCCTCTTTTCTCTACTAACTTTTATAGAAAGATCGGTTGGGGTCACGAAACGTTCTGTCAAAAAAAAAAAAAAAAATCAAAACAAAACAACAATTATCAAAATGTAGAAGTACTTAATTTTTTATTTTTTCGTGCTGATATAAACCTTGGAAGATGATGATTGAGCACGGTCAATGTATATTTTTATTTGTGAAACCGAACTCATGCAAAGCACAATTTAATACACATTTCGCGCAGCTTTTCAGCGATAAATCGTACACTGTCACACATACTTTAACGACGAGATTCAAATTTTGCATTTAAATTAGTCTTCGTAACAACAGCAGCACCCTACATTATCATCATTATTACATTGGGCGTTTTCGTCATAAATAAATCGTAAATCTCACGAGATGTCATAAAATATATACGTGATTTTCGAGACACGCCAATTCCTTTTTGGAGATGACGAAACATCGAGAACCAAAGATTTGTCTAGATTTCATATTTCTTACCTTCCTTCTGCTTTGAAGAAACAAATTAATACTGCCGTACCTGATTGACTTGAACTTATGATGAACTGTGTACCTAATATATTCAACAAATTAATTTACTATAATTAATAGTTATGTTGTTTGATAATCAATTTTCTGACAGAAGAAGCTGTAACCGAGCACATGTGCATGGTAAAATGATTAGCTGCACGAAATTGTCGAGTGACACCATAATTTCAATAGACAGGTGTTTGTAATCAGAACTAGCTTTACAGCAGAGTACACCGAACTTGCTATACACTGGATAATCAACATCATTAGCCGCAGTGCGGTACACAAAAAAAAGCCGTTTAACTCAAGTCCTCTATTAAAAGGACGATGTCTAAATTGGAATTCTCACGGCTTCGTTTCACTGTTCCCCATAGTCAGTGTCATTCATCTAAAAAAACACCTTATTTCGATTCGTGATTTCTGTTTTGATTGTAACATTGATTCCACTTAATTGACTTTTGTATGACGCATAACAAAGGTCGTTAATGCTCAAGAGTGTTTACGCGTAGGTGGTACTTTTCGATGGATCTCGTTTGCCAAGGAAAGATTTGCCGGATGATCAATTGGATATTGGCGATCGCTCTCGTCCCATTAGCCTGAAGACGCGGGATCAGATAATTAGCGCAGCATTCGGTCGTTTCTGCTTTCGCTCTTCCTTCCTGCAGAGTCCTTAATAATTGTAATTGGACACGGCTCGGCAGCTTCACCTACAGCGTAGTCTCGCTGCCCACTTTACAATACACTTTGTCCATCTGCCTTTTAAGGAGTGAAAAAATGAAAAAAGGAGGCGTGGCTACAAGATCAAAGGAAGCCGCTCTCCACCCGTGCCGAAGGACCGCCGGGGTATCCGAGACTCGGCCACAGGTATTCACGCTACGCGCCAAGACACACCGCGATAGTGCGAACTCGAATCGTGTTACATTTTCTCCACCACTCAGTGACAATTTGACGTGACTTTTCTGTCATCAAAATTTTTGACGCTTCAATTCACTCGAATTGAAACTAATGTTTGTAAGAAAACATTGAATCAATCACCAGTATAATTAATCAAGTAGTTAACAATTACCACGCCAATGCTAACTAATTGCACTTCTAATTGAACGTCAAAACTTGCAGAGTTTAGTTTTATTCTACAATAATTTTCACTAATCACATCAAAAAACAAAAAAGTTGACGAGATCTAGTAAATGCGAAAGTGATACTTCATGATGTATTTGTTATTTATTTATGGATGAATATCTTTTAGAACTACAACAGAGCACCAGAGTAGAAGGAAATAACTATAGTTGCGAAATTTCTAGTCTAGTTTTTGCATAGAAATTACTCGGCGGTAAACCTGTCTTTAAGAGAACCTTGTCGTTAAGACTAACGATACTATAATCTGGCGCAAGCCGTCAAGCAGCGGTCACCTGTATGCACCATATACAGAGGTGCATCCGCCGCCATGTTATCAAATGGCCGTAGGATGTGGTTATTAAAATTGCAGTGTAGCAGCAATGAATAGGACTTCCTTCAACCAAACGAGCATACAGATACGCGCCATGTACCCCAAAACTCATCCTCGTTGACATGGAGAATTTGCACGCACGCTCTTCGCCCTGCTTATTTTATTCGCCAACGAGACAGTTCGATACGAGCGAAATTGATCATAACCAATTTGCGGTCACATTCGAGAGTCAAGAGATTGGTAGGAAAGTACCTTCGGGTTGTATATCCTTCATTACTACTCTATACGCTACTGACATTTTGCGAACAGTATAATAAACGTAAATTTTGATATGAGAGATGGACATAATGTGATAACCTTACGTAACAAAATAATCAGAATTTGTGTTTCGTATGGAACGTCTTCATTAAAACTGTTTTGCACGTATTTCATTGATATTTTGCAGGTTATTGCGTAATTTACGAAGTAACTGCAGATTAGATGTTTTTACACGTCGTTCTACAAATGACCGATCTGAGAGAAACGCCGCAAGTACAGGAAGCGAATTTAGGCAAATGATGGATTGTACTCGGCGAACTTAGAGGGAGAACGAAAAAGAGCGAGAGATTCGAAATTCAGTCGACTGAATAAAGCAATTATTTTCACTCTGTTTAATTTCCGGATTCGCGGTGTAAACGACAATGTCCAATTAAGTTTTCTGTCTATAACAATTAGTATTGATAAACGTAACACTTCGCAAATGGATTTTGCCACAATTAACTTCGTTCTAACTTTCTCGTGCCATATAGAAGATGTTGTTCCTCTAGATCTTTTCATATTTCTTCTACTAATTATACATTTTTTAATGCTAAATTAATTTTAAGTTAATCGAAAAAGTATTTGAACAAATGACTAAAAAACAACTTCATAACGTTAAGGAAAAGAATACTTCAATCTTGATACGAGATTTGAAGAGTGTTCAAATTCGAAATTTGCTGTATGAAAAGAACACGTTACTATTCATTACTGAATTTTCGTTGGAAATGATTTCAATTTTTGCACTTGTTTTGCAGAAAGTAACGAAAATTGAACGTTGAACATTAGAATTGAGTTGATTACACTAAAAAAATGAGCTATTTACTAGCAGGTATGTCAAAGTATATCACGCCAGACACGCGCACCATATTCTTATTCTTACTGGACATTTAGACAAATTATACCTGCAGGAGCAGATGTGATCTACAAAAACTCCTGCTGATATTTCTGCTAAGAGGGCGGGTTCGTGCAAAATAAAAATGGCGAGTTATTGATTAAAAGTTATTTATTGTACTATGTATTTAGTTTACAACTCTGGTTGTGCAATTATCACGAGTTTGGCGATATTAATAAGTCGGACTAATATGACATAATAATCATGGCAATTTCAAGCATCACACTCTTACATTCAAGCGATTGTAATTTGTGAAAAAATTAACCAAAATACTCCTTAAACGAAAATTCACTAAAATATCGCAAAATTTTTAATTTCCAAAAATTTAGATCGATCATAAAGGTAACCACGTGATTGAAACGTACGTTGACTATTTTTTGAGATTTTCAAAGACTGAATGATGATCTGGTTTTTGTTGGTAAAAATTTGAAGGATTGACTTTTGGAATTCGATAAGATGAATTCTGATTCGATAGATCTGAAATGAATCGAATCAAAACTTACAACTTGAGAACGTAATGCTTTACATTGCCGGCCATCTTGCTTAGCGTGATGGGAAGCATTAAACAACCAGGGTTGTTAGCCTCTCCTAATCTATAGGCTACACGTTTATGCAGGACGGGGATGTATTATTTAGTCTACTCTCCCCTATGTGTCCAACGTACATTTCACCAACAACTTGAGCACGAGAACTGATGATGTTTTTTATCAATCGATCGCATATAGAATCTGACAAGATTTTTCAACGTGAAAAACTACAAAACCTTTCATTTTGTCAAAAAAACACCTTTTAACCATCAAGTATGTCTTCAAGATTTGACGGTTAAAAAACTTTTTGTTTGGGTATAAGAAAATTGATGGGCCGGGGCACGAATCATGCAATCAGCCCAAGAAATACATTCGTGACGAACTTCAATAAAACCCAATAGGCAAATAGAATCTTATTTCGATTTCAAATTGCATTCCCCAAGAGAACAGCACGGGTTAGTGAGCGAACGATTACTTCGAAAATTGACTTTTAGAATTTGGTTCTGGCACGAATCAAAATGTCTGCGAAATTGTTATGAAATCAATGCAAATATATCAAAAAATTATTTGTTAATTTTAACTTAGGAAAACACTGAATAAAACTTCGTATGAAAAACGAAAATGGTAAGAACCTGGATAAACGAAAACTGTTACCAGAAGTTTAGAACAGATGATAAGTTTCAGGAGAAAAGGTTTCCCATTCTCACGGTACGACGTCAAATTCTTCACGTCAAAGTCAATTTCAATTGTTAATCATTTCTTTTTAGATTGGATAGCATAGTCTTAATGAAAGCACGCGTCAAGTGTCATTGCGCGCAATTACTCCAAGAACCGTAATGTACCAGTAAAGCGTGGTACTGTAATAATTGTTCGTTCGTTGTTCCTAAAATTGTTCAACACGTTGAATCGTACGCTGATGAACTGCTACTGTTATTTCACACGAAGATATGTTAATTAAAACTTTTTTAACGTATTTTTTAGAGTTCTGTTATTTGTTATTTGTGACTTTCTCTGACATGGTATTTTAAGTCAGCTGGTTTTAATATAGTAATTGAGTGAAAAATATGAAAAGGGTAAAGTAATATGAAGCCTGTTTGAATTTGAATTAATTGATTCAGGGGGACTAAACGAAGCGTGTTATAGTTTATTTGCTGGTACATGCGTTGATTATCTAACGTTTACTTGATAAATACAATCACGCTCGGTGTTATGTACAGCGATTCGACAACAGCCGCGTAACATTAAATTACGGATTACGCGAGCAATTTTATACTGCGTTCGATACCGTCGTAGCCTGTCATCTTTCAATTACATCTGCAGCGTCTCTATAAGAAGATGCCCTGTTTTTTGCAATACCAGTTGCCTGATTTCTTAAGATTTGATTTTTAAATTTCATGCGAAAACTTTCTCCGTAGCGAATAGAGGAAAAATTGCAAAAATATGGAATAGGATCTCGACATGGATAGGACCCAATTTAAACGCATCTGATCATAGGAATAATGCAAACATTATTTTCCAAAAAGCCACCTACACTGTTTGAAAAATGTATCTAAATTTCGAAGAAAAGTCTTTGCAGTTTTTTTCGAAAGGGTATTCCAAAAACTTGGTTTGGAATTTTGAAATACTAGGTTTCGAAAAAAAATTACCGGTTGACGAATATTAGAGTACTATGCATTTTTAATTTTCCAATTCCAGTGTGAATTCGAATGGTATAGTAAAATAAATCTCAAGAAGGTATACTAAATTTGTAAACTTATTTTATTTTATGAATTGGCTATTGTATTTTAATTTTCCAGTATAAGTTTATCAAAATTCTAAAGGTATTTTAATATTAATCTTAAGAAGTTTTAGTGAATTTCAAAACTATTTTTAATCATAAATCCAAAACAGGGTTTATAAATTTCAAAACGTTGTTACTATTCGCATACTTTTTTTGGAAACTTTTCACTCGTGGTATATTAAAAATACAAAATTTATTTGTAAATTTATGGTCCTGTTGTTTCTAAAATTGCAGCTAGGGTTTCGTAAAATTATAAGAAAAATGTGCAATACTAATTAAAAAGGATTTTGAATTCAAAAAAGGTTTGTTTTAGAAGGAATAACATTTCAAATTATAAATTCACAAAACTAGTATTTATTTATTTTATATACAATATCGTTCTTATTTCAAATTAATGTTCGTCAAATAATTGTTGCCCTTAAACTTTTTTATTAAACTTTGCGATTGCTCGACCCACTTCAAATGCACAGACGTCAAAATCCTGGTTTTTGCTCCTCTTTGATTTCGGTTTTTTGGTTCCTTTCGCCGGATTAATTTTCATAAAGTGCCTGTAAACATATCCAAATTAACACAGTTCCCTGATAATCGAAATTTATAACAAATGTGTTATAATTATACCTCTGAATAAATTCACAAGTTTTAGCAAGCTCCGGCGGATATAAATATCCAAAAACATAGTAACTGGCCAAAGTTACTAATATTCCCTCTAATGCATCACTGCAAAAAATGATTACTTCTCTTTCAAGAACTACAGTACACACTGCATCGTTGTCATATATAGAATGTCCTGAAAAAACAACATTTGTATCAAAACAAATATAGAAACTTAGTTTCATTTTTGTCGTTTAATTGTTTAAGAAACACACCTCTGATGACCAATAATGGGTTGGGTTTGTCGACATGGTTACTAATCTCACTATCAGGAACAGCTGCCTAAAAACAATAAATCAATAATTTTTTTCATTTGTTTAATAACAAATTCAGATTCTAGTTTAATTTTGGAACTTACACTGAGTACTGTGTAGAAATAATCTCGTACAAATAGCCTCGTTCATTGACTGGTTCCACTCAGTTTTGATATTTTCACCCATGAGTTCATTGAAGTGCGAGAGTAGGTACTTTGTCTCCTTCAGGTAAGGCCAGTTCAACGTAATTTCCACTAAATCTCGCGTTTTTTCGTTGATTATCAGTTTCTGCATAGCGTAAGTTTCCTTCATTAAAAATGATACGCGTGTCTCGTCCTCAGAAAGGTTTTCAAATAGGTCCAGTAGTTCCAGCCGCATTTCTTCTTGTGTTGTCGCAGTTTGGTTTTGGGGTAACGGCGGCGCATACGCTACGCATCCATACTGATCGGCAGAACGGCTACTATCACCAATTTTACGCCGTTTACTCGCTGGTCCTGTTTCATCGTCCACTTTTCCAGATCTCTTCGTTGCTTTGCGAGGCTTTGTTTTACCTTTCAGATATGCAATCCGTTGGTACACTTGGTTTCGGAGTGTCGCTATGCCGTCTCCGACAATTACCCCGCCTATGATATCTCGGAATGATTTTGGATACATCGTGCAGAGTTTTGTTGCCACGTCGCCGCATGCGCCTCGGTGAGTGATATTCAAATCACATTTTATGTGATTTGAATTAATCATACTAAAAGACTGTTATAATAGTCTTTTATTGTAATTATAAAAATATTAAAAATAATAATAATAACAATAATTATAATAGTAATAGTAGTAATAATTATAATAGTAATAGTAATAGTAATAGTAATAGTAATAGTAATAGTTAAAATAAAAAAATAATAATAATAATGTGTTTCTTGCTCAACATGAAAATATACAAAAATATATACAAATGTGCAATGCACCACAATAACGACTCATGTAAGCTAAGCACGTTTGGAAGCTTGGCTCATTTCAATCAGTTGGTCTCTAGCATATTTTTTGTTATTTTCAATGAAAATTTAAAACATCTACAACTGAAACTTAAGTTAGTATTGGTATTTTAAAAAAGAAGATTATACTGCCACGATAAAGAATAATCCAGGAGGAAAGTCAAGCTATTTATTACCACGGGCATGAAAGTGAGCGAGAATTACAACGGCCAAATCTGCAAACTTTTGGTATTACGAAAGTTCAATTTTATTCTACTTGAAAAGACTAGAGAGGCTTCGGAGACGTAAATTATTATTAAATATTGAAATCACTAATGTTGCACACAAGGACATGGCTTGTGTATCCTAAAGAATACAAATTTAGTTGAGTACGAACCACTTTGGCATGATTATATCAATTTTGTCAAAGAATTTAATTAACTGGTTCTCCCTTTGTGGCACATAAATATTACAAAACTGTTTTCTGTGTGAAAGTAAGGTAATAAAAAGTGTCACCATGATAGAGGTGAGTCTGACTATTATGTGAGCATTATCTCAATAAGCAATAGTCTGTACTCGCATGTCTGGTACGGTATCATCTACTGTATAATGCATACAGCTCTTTTTAACTGGGGAAAGAAATGCGACTAGCTGTAGGGGACGCGAAGAGAGAGGAAGCCACGAGAGCGCCTCCTTCCCCCTGTCCCTAAGCCATCAAGCTTGTCTTGTCTCCCCTATGGTATACCCCCCTCCCTGGTCTCGCGTTCGCGAAAGCAGTGAGAGCAGCGCAAAACCCAAGAGCAAAGGGTTAGCTCTGGGGGGTGGGGTATATCCCTTCCTTCACGTAGTACTGGCTAAGCACAAACATCAAAGAGAACCGACTGCGCTTGTTCGCGAGGTGAAGAACCGACCATCTCCGGGCCACACACGAATTGCTTTTATATACTACTTACTTCAAGTGCTATACCGTGCCACTTTTTTCACTTCTCCCAGCCCCAAATGATCCACCAAGGAAAATCCCAACTCGCATATCCCAGAAAGGAAAAAGTGATGCCCAACTTGAGTTCCGCCAATTTCGCATTTTTTCGCTCTTAACTCGGACTTGAAGCGTGAGAGGGTTAATTGAATTGGATTGTCGGATTGAGTTATTCAGCCGATTACTCAGGGCTCATGCAATATAATGATAGCTCTAAGGCCGAGTTGCCTAAACAGAGTTGATTAAATGGCGGCGAGCGAAACTCGTAATTCTCAGTCAATCAAGATCTCGCATTACGAATCGACAACAAATGTTTCAAACTTTGAGAATCCGAATGGTTCGGCACGTGGTCGAAAGATTGACACATGTCCTGACTTGTAGATCGGGTTCCAGTGGAACAATGGTGGTGAAATAAAAAACCATGTAAACAGATCAAAATATTTATAGAACGACTAGGAGAGAGTGTGCAAGATATTTGACGTTGAATCTACGTTGTCTCAGTGTGTGGTCTAACACTATTGGTGATCCGAGGAGGATGCAGCATGAATGGGTTGGTATCGTAAATATCTTCATGGGATACATGCTTTGAAATAATACAGTTGCAGCTCTTTTTCCCCATATTTATGTGTTCAATGAGCACGCTTGATTCGCTCGCATTACATGATAATCTTACCTCATTGAAAAGTTTGGTAATCATAAATCAATCTGCGTTAATGTTACGTTTCGAACCGGAGGGCTTTACGCAATGCCTCATCCCGTCAATTTTTTTACAACCATTATACTTTCAGCGTGTTATAACGTAACATTTTTCGGATATGCCTGGCTCGTTTGAAAATCAACAAAACTTTATTGCCCATACACATTATCCTATAAAAATAATCATCAAATTTCAGTCCAATTCCCTTCCGGTTCTTCGTTTCAATCTTTACATATATTCATTACTTCAAATCAAATAAAATAAAAAAAATAATAATTTTGTTGTTGAAATTTTTTGTTACAGATTTACATTTGTTATTTTCTTTCGACTTGAAAAAAAGTTGTGAGAAAGGGAAAGTGAAAAACTGGATGACATTTTGATGAATTCAAAAATGGAACTAAGCAGACCGAATAGGGACGAGGACAAGGAAGTGTATCGTTTTACAAAATCCTACGACGTCATCGAGCAAGCGTGCCGTTAACAATATCGAGTGGGCATTCATCGGGGCCGGAGTTGTGACGAATTTTCCAGCGTGACAGGACGACTAGGTTCATATCTTGGACACATGGGCGTGTGACAAATCGGAGAGGGCGCGATACGCTTGCAGTCTGATGCGACGTCAATGCGTACATGAACGAATGAAAACAAAAAACCGAGTGGCTCGAAGGGGAGGGGAATTGTAGAGGCCGTGAAAAATGCACGCCTTTGAATGTGTTTGTTGAAATTGATTTGGGGTAAATGGCTTCTAAATAGACTTCGGATAGACTTTCGACCGATGAGAACCGCCGCAAAAGCCGCAGGCTCATTTTTCGGCCGCGTGTTGCGCCTCGGTTTCACGCTAATATGACGTTTTCATTTTTTTTTTTTTTTTCACAATGAAGATGTCTTCGCTGACAATGTAATTGTCTCTTTGTTGCATCTGGTTTCAATAAGGGATCGGTTTCAAATTGTACAAGTCAATTTTGGATTGAAATCGAATTACATTTTTTTGTGAGTGAACAGTTTGATAATAAAAATAACGTCTTTTGATGATCGAAATAGTTTGAGTTGGATCAATGTTTTGTTAGAATATTCAGCGTTTTCCTTGGTGAGACTTTGGTTCAAATCTTCACGCAGCAAACTGTTTAATACTTTTTACTAAAAATTTTTAGTAACGAATTTTTACTATATAAATAGTATATTTTATTAAACGTTTGGTAAATTTTACTTTTTTCAGATAGTAAAAAGTACTTTTTCTCAGATAGTACTCAAATAACAGTCAAATAACAATTATTGTTTATCACAAAAGTTTGTTATTTTGTTATATGTTATTTTGAAATTCGTTATTTTGATATCTAATTCAAAAACGTGTTCAAACAAAGTTTGAAATTGTGAATCGCAAGAATAGAAATCATCAAACAAGTTAGAATCAGCAACCAGATGTTGTTATTTATTAAACGTTGTTATAAACAACAACTCATTCAAACTTTTTCACTTGCGTTAACGCAAGAAAATGATAATGAAAGAAATTCGTTCATTTTCAGAACGGAAACGGTGTAACAAGACATTCAGAGGATCATTAAAATAAGTCATTGTCCGGCTTGAAAACTACATTACGTGTTTACATATAAAACCGCTTGTTACACAATCGTAATTAAGTTTCGAATTAAACGCCCCTAATTGAATCAAGTAAGTTCACATGTCAGATGACTGCAATTTGCCCATACTGTCGGGCTGAAATTTTTCCGTTATAATAACAAGTCTCTCGTTTGGCAAGGCAAACACTACAATTTCCCAGCTCGTATGTGCGCACTCACACTAATCCACGCTGAATCGGCCGGCAACGCGGCTTGTCACTTGATGACGTGACTTTACAAAAGAATTCGCCTATAGCGTATTATAATTCGCCGTCTAATGTATATTAGCGTCGCGTCCTACCACGCTGCTCCGCGCACGCTATCGCCGCTCACGATTCGTTAATAAATAACAATTCAATAACAAGTTTGCGATTTAGGCCCTCAAACGCAGGGGTGCAAAGTCACTCGCCGGCAGAAATTGCACTGGAAAAATCGCCAGCGCAATTTAATGATACGCCTTCGAAAGATTTGCCTAAACGGGGCGTTTCAGAAACCACATTTTGTTCGTTCAAAAAAAACGGAAACTAAAAAACGAGACGCGACGAATTTAGAAGTTTAGGGTACGAATTAAATCGATTAGCGGACTTGAAAAATTTAGTCCCGAAAAAAAAGACGAAATTACAAGTGAACTAAACTCCACGCGTGTGGGTGAAGGTTGACGAAAAAAAAAAAAAAAAAAACGTTTGCTAATTCACGTCAAATAAATCAGCCAGACGAAATGCTTGGTTGCAGATTGTAATTGGTTTAATTGCAGTGTAGACACAAACTCTATCGGTATAGATGTTATCGCAAAGATGCAATTTGTGTTAATTGATTTATTTATTAAGCCGGTGCGCGTAGTCGCACGCGCGAAATTCAAAAACCGTCGCGCTCGTGGGAAATCCCATTATCCGCCAACACTGTCGCGAGACTCGCTTAAACATCGCGCTCAATTTTAATAACCCGTCGCGCTCAATTTAACCTAAGAATAACGTCCTTGTAAACATCCACTTGCAGATTCTTCATTTTTTTTCTTCATTCCTCGAAACGTTTCCTCAAAATTACACGCTTTTATATTTTTGTACTTTTTTCTTTCTTACCTCGAAATGTGAATTTTCACTTTTTCTTCGAATGTAAAAGTTTGGTGTCTAAAAATGACAAAGAACACAAATTACAGGTTCAGTCAAGATTTGTTATCGATTCGCATCTGTACGAAAATAACACTCGGCTGTGTAACGTCTAATCAATTTGGCGGTTTGGACGTTTAAGCCGAACAATGTAAGCGTCTTTATCAGCAGAATACTGAATGACCAAGTTTTCGGGTGCACAAAATTTTGTGGCCCATAATCGCGGCGATATCTTTGGCTTCGAATCTGCATAACATTGTGGCCTGCACGAGTTGGATCGCGCGAACGGATGTTTATTTGAATCTGCAATTCATTCGTGCTGAGGGGCGTGAATTTTTATGATTGTTTGGTTCGCGGAGTGGCTTTCGAGTGTGCCTGGCTTTCCATAAAACTCTTTTAAACTCTGTTATTTGAGTAGACTTTAAGAGCCTTTTGTTCCACTTGGAACACGCGTTTACTCACCGCACGATTTATGCAAAACAGAAATAATACAAAATTCAACACACGCGTCCTACCTTACCCCGTGATTCAATTCGTCGATGCTCGTTTTTCAAGGCTAAGCGCTGTTTGCTATGAATGACACTTCTTTTTTCCCCCTTTTTCTGCGCTTTTCATAAGTTGATATGTTTATTAACACTTTGCACGCGCTGTGCATTTTCGTTCCGAGGCCTGTCATGGGCTTTTCTGTCTCTCTCTCTAACTATCAGTTTCTCGTTGTGTCAATTTTTTAAAAAAAAACTACCTTCCGCTGTTTCTTTGAGTCTGAAACACCAGAACGAAATAAAATAAGTAAAATTTCTCTTGAAATAATAACAATTTCATATCGGGTTGTTGTCAATTTTGCAGAATTACTGTTTTGAATAATTTTTAAGGAACACATTTTTTGGTGCTTTTTGGAATTTTGACCAAGGGGTTGCTCACTGTTGCAGTCTTTGGAAAATCGCCACCTCCGGAGTCGCGGACTAAGATAAAGAGTACTTATGATGTACATTTGAAGTACTTTTGAAGTACTTGTAGTATTGAAGTACGTTGTAGTACTTTTGAAGTCATACAATTTTCAAGACTTCAAAGACTACAGCTATTGAATGTAGTACTTTGTAACACTTTGTAGTACATTTTCGAACTGCATCGATTTCATGAGAATTATTGCTGTAAAATTTTATTTTTTTAATGAACATTCAATTCAATTCATTAATAAACATTCACGATAATAAATGCACAAATAAAAGCAAAATGTCAACGAGACTTTACAACTTTGCAAAGTTACATCAACAAATTAATTTTGTTGAAGTCTTTTTGAAGTCTTATTGAAGTCAATTGCAATGTATTACAAGAACTTCAACAATTGTAGTCTCAAAAAACTTGTTCAAGTAGTCCTACTACAAGTACTGAAAAAGACTACAAGTAATACAAAAAATTAAGTCTTTCGTACACCGCCAGTAGGAGTGAACTCCTTGATTTTGACATTTGAGTGAATTTTGTCTTTTTTTCACGACACATAAAACTTTCCGGATTATAAATAATTATTAATTTTCAAAGTTTATGAAAAAAAATCTAAAATGAAAAAAAAAATGTCAAAGAAAATGTAAAAAAATTGATATAGTAATGGTTTCGAACGAAGCCATAATTTTGAGTTTGATATCGCTTTTGACGAGTCAATTTATGTGGCAGTTGATAGTTTCGATTGTGTACGATATAGGATAATCGATGATGGCTCGTATTATAGTGTCGATTGAAAGAAGATCGTTTTGATTATAAATGCGGCAGCTGTGTAGCGCCAATGAGAGTCGCGCGAAATGAGGGCTGGCGCTCTCCCAGCCGAACAACAACCATGATCGAAATTCAACGAGCATTCGTCATGGACCGGAAATGTACAATACTAAAATGATGTATTCCCACTCACTCCTCGGTGTTCCTGAAGAGGCGTCACGCTTGGAAACGACTTTTCCGCACATTATCGCTCAAAGGTCGATTGTCCTCACCACTCGAGATTCATCGCTCTTAAATGCGATTTTAACCATCCAAAGTCCCGACTTTGGCCAACACATTTTCACTCGACCTCATCCAAAATAGGTTACAGTTGAAACGACATCTGCGGAAAAATTCGAAAATCGAAATTTCAATGAGAATCAACAAGTTTGACTTAATCATGACTTTTTAATCTTCTGAAATGATGGTTGAACGAAACAAGTTTTTTTTCGTAAAAAACAGTGGCTAGATAATTCAAAATTTCACACTCTAATGTTGTGGGAAAATAATTTGTTAATCGTTTCTCGATTGGCGGGTGTTATTTTTCGAACATGATTTGGGACTTGTTTTGTTAGTCGTGACTTTTGGGATGGATGTGAATGGTGGATTTTCGGCCCCTCTCGATTTATTATTTTTTTGTCCGCGTTTTTTAACAGCCAAAAGTGGAGAGTCGAAAAGTTGTTTGTCATGAGGTATATTGAATCATAAATTTAAGAAACGTACAATATAATGGAGTGATGTAAATCCAAAAGGTGTACATGATTTTTCTCGGTTAATTTTATGGCAGTTTGGTGTAATTGCTTTTTCCACCTGCTACGGATAATTTTATTACGAAGCCGTTCTGACATATGGCGGCTATCCTGATTTGGCTCAAAATCAAGGAGTTCGTGTCGTTTTGTTCGAAAGAGCACAAAAGTAATGAGTCAATTATTGGCATCAACACACCTCATCCGTTATCTATAACAATCTCCAGAACTCTTATTGGTATCCTATATTTATGCTCATTTAAAAAAAGAATTTTAAAACGAAACTTTTGTAGTCCCACAATAATTGAAATATCCTATCGGTGAAATCTTCAGAAATTATCTACTTGCCTTTTTCGTTAATTTTTAGTTTGTCTTCTAACTCTCCTTTTTGCTTTATCTTGAAAACGTTTGTTCTTTAGATTGTTTTCTGAATTGTTTATAAACATTGATTCAATTTTCATGGTTATAAACTTTTAATTAAACGAGATAGTTTTTTCTTCTTTTTTTCGCAATGATTACTCAAGTTGAAATCAACCAATTAAGTATTAATAAAGTGGTTAACTTATTTTTCCGAGGATAATTGAGACAGTAAATGTCTCATTAAAAGCTTTATACTTTCTATATTCGTTATCTACCTGGAACGGTACAATTATTTATAGTTAAATAAAGTCGAACAGTTCATTTGTTTCATTCTCAACGGAAAAGTCGATTTTATCCAGCGACTAATTAACGACTTCCTACAATAAAAAAAAACCATTCTTTTCACTCGAATTAATACACTGATGAAGTTGAAACGAAATAAAAATTGTTCTCCAAGTTACACAATACATTTTTCTCTCCTACAATGTCACTTTTTTACAACTCATCAAATCAGAAGAATCACAATAGAACAGTCACGTTTTATACAAGTATAAGTAACAGATAGAAATGTAAAAGACCCAAAACGACCTCATAAAATGTTTCCTCGAGAGAAACGAAACGATTTTTGAAGGACCAGAACGAATCCAAATCCAAGGAAAGTGAAACTGAAAAATAACAAATGTTAGTCAAAGTCTAGTTCTAAGCAGAAAAGGACACGAGATTTATCATCGCGGCGGTTATTAAAAGTGCATCGATTTGTTTGACGGCGAGTTGTGCGGCGCTCATTTACTCGGCAAGGCGCAAAATAAGTGTCCGGACAATTTGTCGCGGTCATTATGCCGACGCGGTGAAAAATTGGCCGCAAAAAATAAAAGGAACGGAATGGCGGAGTTTCTTTTCGAGCGCAATTGTCTCTCTATTTCGGACCTCACAGTCAACATGGGATAACTAGAATTGAATGCACCGGACCGAGCGAAAATTAAGGGCTTTGCACGCCCAGTTTCAGTGGGGGGCATCGTAGAATTTTCGCAAATTCCCAGCAAATTACAGAGTCACACCTTTCCACTTCGGGTGCGAGGTTTCGTGCCCGTAGCTCTAATTAATCTCCACGACCGCCAGCGAAGTTCTCCGAGAGAGAGAGAGAGAGAGCGCCGAACCGCTGCGGCGTAAACCTCGACCTCTCTTGAATTACACTGACTGATGTCTCTTTTTTACAAAACTTTTGCGCCCAACTTTTGTACGAACAATTTCGTATACCAACATCAATTTTTTTGTTTGGCTCAAAAAAAAATTTCTCTTTCTCGAACAGTTTTTTTTTCATAATTTTTGATATTTCGTTTCAACGATTTCTTACGATGAATTTTTCGTTGTTCCACGTGAAACTGAATTGGACAATTATTTGAATTTGAAAAATATTAATTTTTGGGATGAGAAAAAGTTTGTTTTTCATTTTTGTGAAAAGAATCAAATGAAAAATTTGAATGAAATGTTAAAGCATTGTTTTGACGAAATTTAATCATTGTTTACTAGTAAGGTAGTAAGTAGTTTAAGTGGATTGTGTAATTAATTTGTTCCTTTCACATGACTCCACTTATTAGTATTCTGACAATGACAACTTATTACACCACATATTGAGACACGAAATTGTACACTTCACCTTTGGCACTGTTTTTCTCCCATCTCTATAATTACAAGTCACAATTTTTCTTGCGTGAAAAGTATAGATGTCGAGTATAAAGTCAAAACATATGCCAACAACAGTTGCTCTCTGACACATGGACTGTCATGTGCCTGGCTTATTAATTGCATCCCAAAAAAAAAATTACAAGATTTTTATACACTGACCTATATCCTAACCCACTAATCACACTTTTAATTCAATCCTTAATTTTCGATATCAAATATTTTTTGTTCAAAAATTTTTCAAAATACTTTTTGCATCATGATAGTTTCTGAAATCGTGTTTTAACAACTTTTGATAATTGTTGTACAACTAGCAGTTAAAAAAAAGAAAATAAAAAGGAAAAAAGCAGAAAAAAAGTTGAAGCGTTCTAACAAGTTTTAATGATAATAACAAACTTGCTGGAAAGATTGAATGAAGTATCAGATTTCAGGAAGTATAAAAAAATGTTAATAGTGACCACCCTGGTACACATCTAAACAAACGACAGAAGAGGGGAAAGCGTTTCGGTCGGGTTTAAGTTAAAGTGATGCCGCGCGAGGCAAAAAATCGCGTCAAATAAATCCCGCGCGATATATTTCGCAGAGCAATGGGCAGGGCGGGATCAGCGTCGACCAATGGCAAGCGAGGGGCGGCACTGGGCCGGCGTGGCAACAACCATAAAGCTATAGGGCGATCGACCGCGTGCATCCTCTCTTTGTCGTCGAGTTATCGAATGCAAAAAGATATACCCGTCCTCGCACTGTTAGAGGATAAATAAAGGCCCTAGTCCAATCACACTGTGCAATCGAATATGCCCCTCGCGTGACCTATCGCTAGTCAATTATACCTATAAATGCTTCTTGAATTGTACCCGCTATAGCCTCCTCCATCGATTTTTTTGTCCCTCCCATCAAATATTCAACGACAGATAATTACAGGAAATTATCGAATTGGTCTTCCAGATTTTCGCATCCATTTTTTATCGCCTTTGGTAGAGATTTTATGATTACACTTTCAAATAGACGAGTTACTCGATCAACAACTCACGAATACAACCATGTTTTCAATTTCAGAATTCATTTTTGACCGGATAACACAATTGCGGTCAAAAACGAACCGCAATTCGTAAGTTGCGTCACATAATTACCGCAATTCTTTAAAAGTGAATTAGTTAAAATCGTAACCCGCGAAAGCTTTGGTTTAAATGTACCGCAATTGTTGGATTGCGCGAAGAAAACTTACCGCAATTGTTTAGAACTTGAATCTAAGTGGTTTTGGAAGGCGGATTGATGAGACTCGAAGGATCCATCAACAGGTGATCTGAAAGAGGTAAAAATTGTGAGCCTGAGAGGATGATTAACGCCGTCAAATTATAAGAATGCTGATTTTTGGTTTGTTAAGTGTGATTCTGCGTATGTGAGAAAGGGGCGATCATTAGCTAGTTTATATCGGCGTTGGACTGATGGCTCATCGGGTGCCCCTAAACGTGCGCTGGATCGCGCTAAATGACGCGAGATCAAAAGCGCCGACAAATCCGGTGGCGACCTATCATAATAATTTAGCGGACTCGCGCCTCTTTGTGCCGGGTGATCCCGCCGCGTTGCGTCGTTCGCCGACACTAAATTGAAGCTAAAAGGACTGTAAAAAGGTTTTTACTGATTCGAAACAACGCCACTCGGTGTGTTGCAATCACCATCGGTATTTCTAGTTTGATAGTTTATAACGTACGGTGCTGCCACCAGCCGTCGGCACGTCGTTCATTTCGATCCAATGGCCCAAGGCAAACAAAGCAAAACACCGCGCGCAATAGACTTTTATAGAGAAAAAGTATAGCCGCAACAAAGAACGCGCGGATGAAAAAAATTATGACCAAAAACGCGAGCTCCTCTTCCACGTTTTTTGTCCCTTTGTCTAATGTAGCGCGAAATTTTCAAACCCACAGTCTTTTTTTTCTCTCGGCAAAAAATCGGTCTTTTTGATATCGATGGTTTAATTCATTTTTGACTGTTAGAAAAAGAAACAACAATTTCTCTCTCCCTCTCTCTCTCTCTTTTGTTTTGACTTTTTTGAATGAAAAAAAATTGAACTTCTGGAATTGTTTATGTGAGTTGTATTTGAGAAATTGACTGTTTACATTTTGATTTGGTTTATGATTTTGAAATCTGAAATTCTATAAATTATCCGTGGATTATGGTTTCAATGAAAAATTTGTTAACTCACTTTTAACTGATGAGCGCTGATGTTGTTGAAGAGAAAAGGGTTCGGTTTGCTTGTTCGATCACTTGAAATCCCCCACGTTGATACAAATTTAATATCAATTGATTTCAGTCAGAGTTGCACTCACAATCTCATGTGACAAACTGTAGAAAAGGTTATGAAAATATTGTACCAGAAAAAAACAAGTGACACGCGATGACAATCTAGAAACTTCAGCTTCGAATTTTAAATTTCGAATCTAAAATGTTCTTTTTACAGACTATAAAAAAATTTAATTACAATCAACGAAAAAAAAATTAATTACATTGTTTATTTAACAAACTCTTAAATTTTACTTGCAACAAATCATGATTTTCTGTTTCATAAAGTTGAAAAAAAATCATTAGCGAGGCAGATTTCGAATGTGTTGCAAAATACCTATTCTAATTACGTCAAAGATTGTCATAAAACAAAATTTTATGCAAATTAAGGTAATTAAAAGATCACAAAACACTTTCATAATTACACGGATTTCACATGCTTATATCGGCAAGTTGTGTTTTCTGAGGCATCAAAACTTATACAAAAAATACCTTAGAAGAAAGTGAAACGTCATTCGAACAAAAAACCCCTAATTAATTATAGAAAATTGACCATTAAACTGGAAATTAATAGTCGGTTTGTTCTTGATTTATGTGCGATCGTCTTTTGCAGTTATTTTGACAAAACATATTTCACAAATCATTAAGTTTTGCAAAAAAATGTTTTGCACTGAAAAAAATATTAAAATCTTCACAAAAATTTTCAAAAAAGGAACAAAGATGAAAACATTTCTTAATCACATTGTTATGACTAAAACCTTTTTTTTAAAACAACCAAAACAAAAAACAATTATTTTTAATTCAATTTTATCTACTTGCAAACAACTCAAACAAGATAGTTAAGCCAACAAAATTTTTGAAACAAACACAAAGAACGAAAAAATTTTAAAATCAAAACCAAAACAAAGAACACTTTCCATCTTGCAACCATCGCCCTACAATCAAACACAAAATTTTGTCAAATTAAAAAATTCATTCAAAAACACATTGAACAAAAATACAACCAAATTTTATGACTTTGAATTTTGTTTACAGCTCAAAAAATCACAGTATTGAATAGAAGTAAATAAGAAAAATTTGCCATCAATATAAAAAAACCTCACTGAAACCAAAACAAAGACCCTTTTCAAACATTTTTGTTATTTTTGCATTTTTCATCTTGCAACAATCAAGCTATAATTCAAACAAAAATGTTCTAAAAAGAATAATAAAAAAACTTGTCCATCGACATCGTTATGAGAACCCGGACTAAAAATTGCAAGCGAATAATAATGCGTGGAATTGGGTTGCAGGGCGATTCTCGTTAGTGTCAGCGGTTGCGACAAACGTTAATATCTCTCTCCATCTCTTACACGTGACAAGGAGTCGCTAATGCACGTGGCGCGGCCACTGTCACGGCGAACCAGGCCCGCTAACAATATCTTGTAAAAATTCCACCGCGGCGCTGTGTCGCGTCATTTTGGCGTTTCGCGGTTGGCGATTGGGCGAGGGAGGCGCGAGTTCAAATCCCGCCCATGATTCCCAGCACCGCCCCCCAAAGTTGCTTACCTTTGAAGTGCACCGCTCCCTCCCACATGCCGACCGGTGACTGCGAGAGCTCCGACGCGAGCCACTTCGAGTCGTCGACTTGAGCAGGCTGCACGAAAGCCCGTCGTTTTGAATTTGCGTCGCAGCCATCGGGTTTTTGAGTCTCGCGAAAGTGCCAGTGTCCGAATTCCAGTGCAATTGTGTGCCCCAGTTCTGCAAGACCCTCCGACTATTTTTTTTTCCAACCGTGTTCCTGCAGCAAAAACGAAACTTGGGTTTTTATTTGAATTAACTGTTAGTGGACTAAGACTAGTGTGCAAAAATGTTTAGACTGGTTTCAGTCAACTGATGGATTAGAGAGCGAATCGGGACAAGGAAAATCATTCCAATGTTGGCAAATTGAGAAAGAGTGGTGACAAAAGTTGATGGATGCAATTTGCCAGATGGTTCACAATCTGAACGATGTGTACCACTGAGATGACCGAGTCCTTCGCAATGTCTCCGTCGACAGCCTCGTCGAGCAGCACGGCGAACGGTTGCGAGGCGATGCGACGCCGAAGTCCGTCGCAGGACGAGGACGAGATCTCCGTCGGCTGTCCGAGTCCGCTGCCGCTGGTGGTGAGCTCGCCTAAGGACGAGGAGGACCGACTGAGTTGCCAGGAGTACGAGAGGCTGAGTCCCCGCAGCTACCAGGACGAGGAGGACCGGTTCGAGGATCGGTTCCCTCGCATGTCCGACTCCAGGACCAGAGAAACCGACGACGACGAGACGCAGCCAACCCCTGCGCCCACTGACGACTACTTCAAACCACTCAAGAGACTGAAGATGATGCCCATCCAGCCCTCAGACGAAGAGGACGAGAGGGAACGAGAGAGCACAGAACGAGGAGTCAAGTCGTTTAGTATTCTTGACATCCTGTCGCACAGACCCAAGGCCAAAATCGTCCGACCTTGGGACACGGCGGAGACGAACGTGAGTCACCATAGGAGACACAAGGACGTCTTAATGCAGCAGACCCAGAGCCAACTTTTGCAGCAGCAGATCAGACACTCGACTCCCAGGGACCTTTCGTTGATGAGCATGTCCCTGGGCTCGATCTCGGGCTCCATTAGCGAACCGCCACTTAGCAGTTCCTCGTCCTCGGGACGCAGCTCGGTTTCTGACTCTGGGAGCCCGGACCCGCTGGTTCATCATCATCATCACCATATGCAGGCTCTGCACCAGGGACTACACCACCCGGCCATGCAACAACAGATGAAACGAAAATCCTCGCATGCTAATCAGACTCTCCAGAATGGCAAACGCACGCCCGGACAGGGAAGTCCGCTTGATGCCCTGTTCCAGATGACGAGCAAGACTTTCGACGCTGGTGAACACAGTCAAGGTGAGCAAAATGAAATGCAGCTGAACTTGGGTCTACTGTGAAAAAGAAATATTTAATTCAGCATTTTTGTTCCAAAGTTTAAGATGAGTTTTAATTTTAATTTTTTAATTTTGAAGTCAGTAGGAACAATTGAAATTCAGTAAACTGAAACTGGCAAGTTGGAAATGTAGAGGTTGGAAGTTTTTTCTGAAATTTAAACATTGTCTAAGAAACTTCAGAAAAAGTACTAAGAAAATATTTTTTCATTGAGTTGAACTGTTTGGGGAGTTGGTTTAAAGTAAAGATAGTTTTTTTTCGTTTAAAAAACACTAAAACGTAAGCACTTTCGAATTGTTTAGATTTGGTTAGTTCTAAGGTGCCCAACATGGGGCTTGGAACATAGTTTTATCATGAGGTTCAAAAATAAACTATGCCAAACATGAGAAATAATTTGAAGCGAATTTCCACTACTCTTAAATCAAATCTTTCATTTCTTGTTTTTGCTAAAGTCGTCACTGAAATTAGGCTTCTTCTATTTGAAAATTCTGACAATGACAAAGTTTGAAGAATGTTCTAAAAAATCCAAAATCTATGCAAAATGTTGTTACAAAATCAAAAACAATTCATAAGATGAAAAGTTTCTCCAAAAACACATGGTTATAAAAATAATGTATTCAACTTGTTTCAAATTCTTGTGAACAACTTTCAAACAGAAAAGTTTTGATTTTCCAACGAAAATCATAGTTTCCATACTTGAAACTTTCAAAAACATTATTCCATGTTCGAAATCAACTGAGAAATAGTTTTGGAGGACAAAAAATATCGAATAACACGTCAACGTGATCGAATTTAAAATATGAAACCTGAAATCAACCAGTAGGACAGTATCATTTCCATTCGCTCTATGATTTTACACTTTTTACATCCTCGAATTTACACTGGTTGTAATTAGTCATTCTACAACTGCGAGATTTAATTAAGACGTTTCATTTTATTGCAAATAATGAACAGTTGAAAAATACACTCCAACCGAAGACTTTTAATTCTCCCGGTTTCTTTTTTTTTCGACAAGTATACAATTAGTGGAAAAGTGATTGGTATATTTTTTTTTCTCTAACGACCGGATGATATTGTTTCTTAGCAGTAGCACGAAAAACGGCAAAAAATGTAGTCCAGTCTGGAAATGATTGTGGTGCGGAAACTAAGCCGTTGGTCCAAAGCTCGATATTAGATCCGAGACAGGCATAAAACGAGCAGATAAATGGTCGGGACCATTTTGGAAACAAAAACAGATGTCTTAAGCGTCGTTCGGTTGAAAATTAATATTAAATTAAATTGTTTTGAAACATCTGTGTCGAGTGTCAGCTGTTGGAAAGACGAGTTTACACTAAATGCAAAAAAAGACCTTTTCTTTATCAACTTTTTTGTTTCACTAAAAAAACTCTTTTTTTTTGTTTTACATTTCACTTTTGTTTCGTTTTTCATTCGTAGGCCTTCAAATCACGTATGAATTTGTCCCTGCATCATTGTTGTTCCGGAAAATACAAGCGTGGTGGATGTTATAACAGAAGAGCCGAGCAGACGTGGACACATGTGTCATTAGAACCGAGTCGAACTCGCATGTGTAATTAGCGACGACATATTTCTGTGCGCCCGGACGTAACTAGACGCTTACGTGCATATTTGCATTTCGTCTTGTACAGGCCGATTTGTAATTAGATGACTATTATGCTGTTTACTAGGACGATAAAGTCATCATTAACATAACATACGAGTTGTGTAGTCGGCGGTTTCTCGATCTGGATGATAATTAGAAGCATGAAGGAGGTCGCGCACAACTTTTCAACCGCAATTAGGTTCGATGAAATAATCTCTGTTGAGCGCGCATTTGCATTTTATTGAACTTTTCGGCCCCCTCGTTCGAATTTCTCATCGGGTTTATTTGATCCGAGATAGTGTTACTCCAAGACCATATCAAAATTGGCTATTCATTTTCATGCTCTCTAACAAGAAACGCATCTCCAACTAACATTATCTTAACATTTTCTCAAATTATTGCAAGTTGAAAAAAATTTTTTTCGTCCTGTCAAAACCATTAGTTTGTACAATAATTCAAACACATTTTTCAACAGTTTTAAACTTGCCGCCCAACTTGCGACTTGATGACTTGAATCAATCTTTATTTTAATCTTTATTTTAATCTTTATTTTAATCTTTTAATTTTTGTTTTGTTTCACTTTGCATTTGAAACTAAAAAATTAAAAAAAATAATGTTTGTAAATAATAAACGCATGAATTATTAGAAGAATAATTGTTTGGTTGGAGTATAGACATAACATCTACTTGGCGTTCGTTTTGAGTAGAGCTGGTAGGACCATTTATGTAATTTCGCGGTTCCTTTTTATTATTCACGAATCGAGGGCTTTGCGTGCCGCGTCGTAATCGTTAGACGATTACGCAAAAATGGAAAAAGAAACGAGGGAAACGGAGAAGAGTGGCGCGCAGGCCTAGTGAAGTTATCAAAAGCAACACAATGAAATAGTCGTGCCACTAAACGAGCCGCGGCTTAACATGTAACGGTGGATATAGTAATAACCCATCGTTGTAAAAACTTTTAGAGCTACTAAATGTAAAAAAATGCTTTTCTTTCCATCTGAAAAACCTCATTTTTAAACTTGACTCACTTGATTTGCATGTTTTTTTTAATTTTTGTTAACTTACACTAATAACTGTTAAAAATTGATGAGCTAAAAGACAAATGATTGGTCGAAAAAAAAATTTTTGAAAATTTGTCGAATTCACTTGTTGGAAAATGTGTTACTTTATTTCTGGACTATTTTCTTATCGAACAAAAGATAAGAAGGCCCTGAAAAATTTTTTCATGCCATTTTTTCATCGCTGTTTTCGGTCCAGGTTTTATAGCCGGGATGGTAATTAAACATTTTCTTCAAATTTTATGACTTATCATTCAGATGTAAATTGGTTTTGAAAAATGAAACAATAAAAACGGAACTTTTTTCAAGCAATTCTTGATCGTTGGAGGAAAAAAAGGTTTTCTTTTGATCTACACGAGATAACTATGTTTAGTGTAGAGTGTAAACGCGCACTAAAATTCGATCAATTGTTTGCTCAAGGGTTTAGTTTTTTTTTTCGATTGTTCCCACAAGATGAAATCATGGGAAACAAGAGCCCACAAAAGTGGATTCCACTTTAGAAAAAAAAAAGATGTTTGATCTTAACTTAAGTATTCGAAAATAAGATTGTGTAATTTTTACTGACGATTTCGTTGATTTGTTGTAAATTAGCTGTGTGTCATTTTCGTTTTCAAGCTGTGACCATACGAAATTGCAACGTTAAAAAAACATCTTATTCTCACAATTCAGCATCATCATTTAACGATTAAAGTTTTCTTTTCATTATAAGTTAAATTTTAGTCAGACTCTAAAAACAAGTTAGAAAATGGTGAACTCTTGAAACTATTTGAAAAGTACAAAAAGCAAAAAACAAAAAAAAACAAAAGAAAAACCGAGTGGCTTGAAAATAGTAAATGCAAGTTTGAAAAGAAGATATTTTAGAATTGTTTCAAAAAAATGACGGTTCAAGTAAATGATTGCATTTGTGTAACATTCAGCACTCACTAACTGTCACGTCAACGTAACACCGCGTTGAACTGTTATCATAATTACTATACGGCACAATGTAAAACATCAATCAATACCGTTTAATTTAATCAAAATTGCTAAGTTACTTTGTTTCACAGAAAAATAAAAATTGCAGACTTTTTTTTGATTGCATAAGAAAATGATACCTCAAAAAATTAATTCCAACTTAATCAACACTAAAAACTGATAAAAACCAAAACCAATTTTTTATCAACCAATCCTTTCTGAGAAATCTATTTGTTGTTTGAATGAAAAAAAAAACAAAAACAACACTTTGCAAAGGGTTTTAAAAAGAATACAATTTCAATCGCGACTTTTTTAAGGTAATAAGAAACAGGAAACAGTTCGACAGGTCCCCAAAATGTGGAAGAAAACTCGACACGACACATCCGTGTCGGTGCATATGACGCAATCGTACTAATTATTCCGGAAACATCCTCTTTCCGACCATTTATCGTCAAAAATTGCTTTTAACACTTTGGATTTCTTCGTTTTTTTTTCTGCGAACTTGTGTGCCGCACCAGATGTCACGCAGCACTTCCGATACACTCTTCTTTCTGTTTTCCATTCACGCTATAAGGTTTTCTTTCTTTTTTTCTACAATTCCTTGTCTTTCTGCTCGAAATGGGCCATTGATATGGGTACCGGAAGAGTTCGGATTTCAAATGTAATTTTAATGGCTGAAATAAAACTTGTCGTCGCAATTTGTAAACTATTTTTTTTTCAGTTTTCAAAACAACTTTTTTTTTTAAAATTCGACAAGTCAAAGAAATTGGTTTTTGTTCATTTTGTTATTCGGGACTTTTTATGAACGAAAATTGCAAAAATAAATGGCCCAACCACGGCTGCCGATTGTGCGGTTCATTTTCTTGGCCGAACGAAAAATGTGCGAACAAATCGAGTAGTTCGCACGCCGGAGCGAGAGTCATCGTAGACGAGTCCGTTGCTGCGGTCACGCGGCAATCACAAACGATATCAAATCGAATCATTTGTAATATTATTCGATACGTGTTCCATTACTCGAAGAATCTGCGGATTCGAATTAGATTACCGTTGCGATAGTTCATGGAGTGACGGCGCATGCGCGCAACTCGGACCTCACACGGTAGCATCACGTAGCCGTAATTTACTTCTGATTATTATTATGCCTCGGCCATTCTTATCCGCAATATCCATCCGTTCGACGATGAAATTTCAATCGCCGCAACTTTCTTATTGGTTATTGATCGCTCGCACTCAAACTTGAACGTCTCGTTCCACGGATAATGTCAAATTTAATTTACTCCAAACACAATCGAATCAAGAATATTTCCAATTTATCTCAGTTCCATTCAATTTCAATAATTTTGAAACATTGAGTCATTATTTTCATTCGTGTTTCTTAACTATTTCATCAACATGTCTTTCTAACCTCAATTTGAGGTTAGGTTTGAAAGCGGATTTCAAAAAAGTTTTAATTAGTCGACAAAACTAATTGCATTTAAATTTTAAAAGAAGTTTTGTTGTTTTTACTATTTTTCCTAATCTTAATTTGAGGTTAGGTTCGAAGAAGCATTGAAAAAGTTTTAATTGGTTGGAAAAAGTAATTGGACGTGAATGTAAAAATAAATTTTGCCATGTCAAGAATTTCAAACCATTGAGTTAGTATTTTCGTCCGTATTTCGCAACTATTTTATCAACATGTCTTTCTAACCCCAATTTGAGGTTAGGTTTGAAAACTGATTTCGAAAAAGCTTTAATTAGTTGACAAAAGTAATTGTATTTGAGTTTGAAAATCAGTTTTGTTGTTTTTACACTATTTTTAATAACCTCAATTTGAGGTTAGGTTTGAAGAGGTATTGAAAAAGTTTTAATTGGCTGGAAAAACTAATTGGACGTGAATGTAAAAATAACTTTGAGTAATTTTGAAGTCGGGTTGTCGTTGAATGCAAACGGTTTGGATTTATCCCACGAAATGACCGGATGATTGTCACCTATTGCGAGAAATAATTCTCAATTAACTGCAAATCGCAATTCACTAACACGTATTTATGTCTTTTAGCGACGGTTGCTAAATTTATATTAGACTGAGAACCCGAGATTTATGTCGGCGATCTGTCTCAGTTTGTCGAGGGATCGCAACGCCCCTGATTCACAATCATCGTCTAGCCCTCGACGAATCCACAAATCGCATCCTCGTTGTTTGTTCAACTTTTCAAGCCCGACTCAAGCCCAATAATCGAACGTTCAATTATTTCGTGCGAAACAAATAACCAACGACGTTCAGCTTCATTCTTTATCCTCCGGCTAACGTTTTCAGATTTATTTCCCACAGTTCAAAAAAAAAACACAAATTTTCGTATTTTTATTTATGTTCTTTTTTTTGTCAAAACAATTGTGATCAAAACACTATTTCATGACAAACTTTTTCTTTTATATTTTTGTTTTCCATTTTTTCAAGAAAAAAAAGTTAATGTCACATTCATCAGAAACAAATTTGGTTGCCGTTGGCATAATTTATTTATTTATCGGCGTATTGGCTTTGAACTGCGGTCGTCGGAAGGAGGGCCCGATCGCAAATTTCAGCAACCAAAATTGACTGCCAAAAGACGTTTACGACCCCCACGAATAAGCGAAAACCGCCGCATGTGAAATTGATTTTGCGTGTCTTGAAAAGGCAGTATTTTTACTTTTCATTGTTTTTTTTTTCGGCTACAATATATTTCTCGTGGTTCTTCCTCTCAATACACGAGTTGCAGAAAATATAAAGACCCAGCTCTCAGGAATCCAAGGAAATAGAGTCATAAAGCTTTACAACCGCTTTGGCCATTGTTTCGAGTTCAAAACTTCCGTTTAAGAAGCAGAAACGCGGAGTTGAGGCGAATAGCCGTCGTAAAGTCGACCGCTGCGGTGCAATGGTTGAGGTTAGCTTGAATGCCAAGATCTAACCTCAAATTTGCCGGACTGACATTGTTGACCATGTTTGAGAATTTGGTTAGAAGTTGTAAACTTGTCGGTGGTAAATTTGCAGTCACGTTTCTTTGATGGCACTTCAAATTGTATTACTTTTTACAAGTAAAATATGTGAACTTATACCCAGTACAATTTTTGAGGTTAGGAATTCAGTTATTTCTTATTTTTACAATTGTTACAATTTTTTACAATTTTTTCAGTCGAACTGACTCGTTATAAATTTTGTCATCTAATTTAAACTATTGTTTTTGTCGAACTTTCAATTTCTTTTTCAACTAATTTCAAAACTTTCTTCATTGTTGCACAAAAAAAATAAACAAAGTTCAAACTAATTGAAGCAGTATAATTCAATAAGAAACGAAGTTTTGCCTTATCGTTTATTATTTTCTGCGAATTTTTTGGATGAAAAAATTTGTTGGATGAAAATTAAATTGTTCAATTCGCATTTCAATTTGCAAACTGACACGTCCTAATCTGTTCATTAGCAAGGTAAATGATAATGGGCAGGACGATATGATCGTCTCAAAGGCATTGTACATTGTAAGAATAAAGCGAGTCATTTCAATAGAACAATATCAGATAGGAGTGAATTTTGCATGGAGTAATTTTCTGTTAAACATCTCTTGAGAATCGGCCGGCACGTAAAGATCGAGTTTCGCTACAGGGTAGCCATAGGACCCATGCAAGACGAATCCGCAATCGCAAATCGAGCGGGCAATTTGCATAAAACGCGCGAGTGCTCTTTCGATGGCATAATTACATCGTTTCGCATTGTCCGAGCATGCGATGAAAAGATATCCTGTGTGGCCTAATTGAACGTACGAATAACTTGAGCCCGAAACGTGTCAGTGCGGGAGTCAGCGGCTCCAATGTTTTACATGCAAATCAAGCTGGATAGCCATCTACCGGCACTCGTATGTGCCGGCCGCTTTTATGACAGTGTTAATTGCCGTCGGAAAAGAAAGGTGTTAACGACAACAGAAGCAATGCACGAGATAAAAGACACCAATGCCCACTTCGATATCCTTCAATATTACACACGGTGAAAAACGAAGTATTAAATTTTACTCATTATATTCGTCAATGTTGTTCCCGCGATGCCACATATTAAATTTTACTTTGTGCGAATAGTAATTTTTATTTTGAGGCATTTTTGTGAAAAATTTCAATTTTCAGCTGTATTTTCAAATATTTTCAAGCGTCCTTTATTTTTGTTTTGGCTTTTTTATGTTTGTTTTCGTTCTGCGTCTGTTATTGTGTTTCACTCTCGGAATCGTACACACAATTTTGATCATTTCTCAACTCTGAAAATTTTTCCAAAGTTGAGAATTGAACGCGGGATCTCGAGCGCGCGAGCCTAGGATGTATCCCCTAAGCTATCTAGCTTATTGAGACCGTTGTCGACAAAAATTACTCATTCGACAAAGTAAAAATTGGTGTCTACTGAGTAATTATGAAGTAGTAATTTTTGATAATGAAATAGTAAATTTTGCTAAGTTTAATGACTAAATTTTATCTTTTGACATTGCGGGAACAACTTTACTATACATAATTAATACATAATGAGTAAAATTTACTACCTTTTTTTTCGTGCAAATGTCATCCAACAGAGAAACCGACAAAGTTCTGCAGAAAAATTACTCACTCAATAGCTCAATTTGAGACTTTTGTTTAACTTATAATTAATATAATTTGTAACAAATTCAGTAAAACTTTGAAAATCTTACAGCAACTGTCAAAGATTTTGAAAAAATTATTTCGTTTGATTTCAAAACAAACTGTTTAATTTAAAAAAAAGTGTTTATGAAAATTATTATTAAAAAAAGAACAAAAAAAAAGTTATGAAATTTGTTAATCGTCAGCAACTTTTGACACCGAACGATCAAAATTTGAACGATGATTGAGTGCTATTTAATTAAACATTACGTTTCCAGCGACGCTAATCAATCAAACGTTTCAAACTCGGCTTTCCATAATGCCGAGCTGCTTTTGGCGAACATTTTCTGTCAACCAATCTCGCATGTGCAGACAGCGGATTCTCCTCCTAAAGTCCCGGACGTTACCGACGCTAAATTTATAACGCTCATTTGATTTTTATCCGGAACATTCAATTATTATTAATCAGCGACATTTTTTTTTTTCGCCGAGAAAGTTGCACCGACTTGCAACTGTTACGTAATCCAAGTCGGCGTATAAGACAGCGGAAAGTTTGCTCGACTAAAGTCAAAGTTGAATTCACTTTTAGAGTGGATAATAATGATCAACCTTAACTTTGAAAAGAAAAGCATGTGACGCAACGTTAATTAACTCTGATCACAATTTTTGTCCTTTTCTCTTGGGTTGCACTTTTTCCTCGGATCTTGGCGAAACTTGACTGTACGTCCGAGAGGTCCAATTAAAGAACGAGACGGGCTGAAAGTTCATGTCTATGAAACATTAATCTAGGACAAACATGGCCGTTTGCGTGCATCCGAGAGCGGGGATGTCATGTCCAACGCGCTAATGACTCTGCAATCGATTAGCCTCTACATCACTCTTCATTCTCACGGCTTTCATGTTCGTGCGCGCCACGACGTATCATGCCTTTATTCCTCTGCACGTGTGTTCATCAAACCAGTTAGCGCGAACCTCCCAGCCACTTTTCATCGACAAAAAATTCTATCATTCAGAAAAAAAAGCATTTTCGAATCCACCTCCTAACAGTCGTTATTTTCTATCAAACTAGAGTATGATCGTTTGACCAAAGTGATTACTAAATGAAAAAAAAAATATTTTTTCTGATAGAGAATTTCACGCTCTATCAGAAAATGCTAAGAACTACTATTCTTGCCGTACTAAATGTCGAGAAAATTAAGTTTGAAAATCAACTATTTTCCTTATTTTCTTTCCATAACAAAAACATCCCAAAATCTCAATCCAAGATTTACAACAACTAATTTTCAAGGAAACAAAAAGTTTCATTAGACAAAAATCACTTGTGCAAATTTATTTATTTATTTATTTATTTATTTATTTTATTAATTTGTGCAGCCTTATTACTAAATGTCGAAAAAATTAAGTTTCAAAATAGTCAAATTTAACATTGGTTCTTATGGAGGGATGTGAAGTTGCTAGAACAACAAAAAAGTATCGAAATTAAAGTTAAGAATCTTGAGAATATTATTTTTCAAACAAATATAGATGTTAGCGCACTAAATTAAAAGATAATGCAATAAAGAAGTTTACACCGTTTTCGCAAATTATGGCCGCCAATTCTAACCTGACCTGATGGACTGAACTAGTCAAATTGTATCTTATTTTGCATAACAAAATGTTTTCCTAATTTTTCATGTAAAAAAAATCGCCAGAATGGTTTATAATTGTTTGACGATTTTTAAACAACATTCCTTTATATATTGTTAAAAAAACATTTAGTCTTGATTTTGACTAGTGTGGTAGACGATCATACTACTTTAAAAAAAACTCGGGCTTATCAAAATAAGCAGAGTTTATAAGGACTAAGTAGAGAAATGGAATTTTTTTTTCCTGCAAAATTATGATTCGAACAAAGAAACACATTAGGCCTTACACAATTTCCCTAACACCTGCAGACTTGTTTGCAGTAACTCATTAACAATACGTGCAGACAGAGCGTGATTACGAGCTAACAAGGATTCAAACACTGTATACATCACATTATCGCGATCATTAATGAACTTTGCTCTCATTGTGGTAGATTGTTTGATTAAAGTGTAGGAGGCAAAAATAAAGTGGAAACATTTTTTTATTCACCCTTTGTTATTGTTGTCGGATGCATGAAATCATCGCATTACCTTGCGAGATATGACCACGACTTCGAGGCAGCAAAATTATGTTGCCTTAATTTTGCTGCTAACGAGCTTCGTGATTGCGCAATTTCAGTTGTTCCGGGCATGTCAAACTCAGCGAGCCATCTTTTCGTAGCTCTCATTACGTCGCTGTACCGAGACCAAAACTTTTGATTGCGCCTCACAAAAGCGTGAAACAAGCGCTGAGCACGCGGATGGTCGCTTTTCCAAACCACGCCCATATGCAACTCACATGAAAAAAATTTTGGACCGAGAATATACACAAGAAAAAATGTCTTTAGAACTCGCAAAATGTTTCAATTAATTTCAGTTTGTTTGTTTATTTTTGTCGAACAATTTTAAACTGTCGAGTAGTTTTGTCTTCCCACTTATGAACTGGTAATTTGTATAATTGACACGTTGATATAAATTTAAAAACAGCTTTACAATCTTGTCTCGCCCTTTTTTTTTATTGAAATGCGGTAGGTGTGATTAGAAAGGTCATTTGCTTCGAAGCTATACTACACAATCGATTGAGTAATCTGCTTGAATAATGTATCGCGAATTATCAATTTTTATTTTTTTCTCGGAATCTGTTTTTTTTTTCATCTCGAATTGAGGTACGAATTGCGACAAAATAGTTTCACGATCAAAAACTTCGATGTGCTTCATGGAAGCTATAGTCCAAGTTTGCGTTATTTGACATTTCGATCTGCTCGTTTTGCAAAGTGGATCAAACTCTTAGAGCCAATCTTAACTGTTTAATTCGCGTTTCTGAACGTTCTACAAACATGGTTACTTATTTATAAAGCTTCTATAGAAACCCTTGGTTCGCAGAGTATAAATCAAACAGAGAAAAAAAAACCAACTTAATAATTGGTTGATTAATAATAAATTGAATACATTTATTAGATTCGTTTTTCAACTCAAAAAACGAAGTTGAACAAAATTAATCATCTTATTGAAACAAAAGATCTGATCTGATATCAAAAATTAAATGTCGAGTTAAACATTGTATTAAAAAACTGAATATTGAAATGAAAAAAAAAAACACTATTTTGTGCAGTATTTTTGGGTTGAAGATAAGTCTAGAAAAAAATACCAAAGATTCTTCGTGTGGCCAGAAGGACGTTCGTTCAAAAGATCATAAGCTACGATTCGACGGGAAAAGTAGAAGGTTTGACCAGGGGCCATTTTCCAAGAAGTTCTTTGTTACGAATGATAATTTCGCGACTGCATTATGTCGCACGCACGCCTACTTAGAAAATTAATTGACATACCAGCTCCTTTATGCCGACACATGTTGTGAACGGCAAAACGAAATTACACGCCAGAAATAATGGTTTATCGGTGAATCGATAAACGCGTAACGGAGGTCTACTATTTTTTCAGTTTTAGAAAAAGAAATAAAAAAGGTGAATTAACATGACAGTGAAATGATAGTTTGATAGCATGCAATGATCAACAACTTTTTTAAAACTTTACTTCAAATTGCTTAGTCGGTGGTTTTGTAAAGTGATTAGGTATTTGGTCTAACAATCATAAATGGTGGAATCGTGGACTGGAGGTGGGCTTGCAACTATAGCCTCTCTCAAGTTATATAAATGTTTATAAATGTCCAACACTTGCGAGTTATTTGCGCAGAAAAAAAAAGAAGACTGCAAAGAAGAACAAAAGAGTTGAAGCCAAATGGGTTGGAGCGTGGAAAAAAAAGAAAGTTTACGACAGTATAGATACGACGGAATAATTCAGCAGTTGCGAATTTCGTCTATGCCATTACTAACTAATCGATTAAACGACGAGTTATAGCTCCTCAGTGGCTGATCTAAAAATTGTCCTGACTTTAGAAAGTCAGTGGATGGTTATAGACAGAGCAGAGAGGGGGACAAAAGTCGACTCGTTTTTTCTCAAGCTGAGGGCTCAAAAATTGGACTAACGTCTCACTCGTGTGGCACGCGAGATCCGCCGAATAATCGCCGGCCGCAGATAAAGCCCCGACGTTCCAATTCCGTACTTGTCGGAAACCTGTGAGACTGGCATAACTGGCCTGTCAGTCATCGGATCACTATCTTTTTCGAGTATCCTCTTCTCGCTCTTATTTTGCATCTTCAATCTGTTTGAACGTGGAAAAAAAAATACTTTTTCGAAATTGTTGATAATTTTGTATGTTTGTCTTGAATACCAGATGAATAATTTAGGATGGACGAATTACACCTCGATTGGACGAAACTTTACACTGCGCATAAAAATCCTGAATGATTGATACAATCTATAAGCAATAATGTCTCCATCTCAACTTCTTTTATTCTTATTTTATTTATCGATATTGGTACTATACATTGGTCATCAATTCTTTATTTATTTTGTATCATGAAATTTTTATTGATGTAGTTGAAATTTATTTTTCATTATTTTCAGTCGAAGGAAAATTCAAAGTTGACTTGGTAAGAATTTGTAAGAAAGAGTAGACAAATGTGTCTAGTGAGGGGAACGAGTTTGCGCTGTCTGTTGTATTGAAATATTAAAGAAGTCGCCGGTTGCCAGGACTTAGCATCCGAGCTGTAATTCAGTCTATTTATCTGATTTGGCTAATTTGATTAGCTGGCTCTGAGATCCAACTCCGCCTTCTGTTTCAGCCACGTGCGCTAACTACGCTAACATGTTTAGCGTTCTTTATTATTTAAATGATACGAGTCTTTGCCAAGCAGTGAACCTAAATGACACGCTTTAATGACATTTACTTAATCGACTTATTAAACAATACCAGGAATGTTGTTAGATAAAACAGACACCATCTTTGTTCCATCTGATGAAAACTTGTTGACTCTCAAATGAACCTCTATTACTTTTTAACTTTACAATTTAACAATTTTTTTTGTTAAAAACACAAAAAACATGAAACAAAAAAAAATTGCAGAAAATAATCTTGATTTTGATTAAATAATGATTGAAAAAAACATGAAACAAAAAAAATGCAGAAAATAATCTTGATTTTGATTAGATAATGATTGTATTAAAATTTGTATTGTTGTGTTTAGTTGAAATTTTGGGAAAACGAAGATGAACAAGTTATTAATAGTACTTGGTAGTTATATTTGTAAGACAATGTATAGAGTTACAGTTTTGAAAACTCGTTGATGTTCTAGGGGATAAATTGCTCGACACGAGTATTTACAACGAGGTACACACGAGCCTCATTATCCACAACTCCACCTATCATAGTTAAGATATTCTATTTCACATCGTTAAGACCAAGCAGCCTTATTTTCCTTATTTTCTTTCCATAACACAAACATCCCAAAATCTTCAATCCAAAATTCACAACTAATTTTCAAGGAAACAACAAGTTTGATTAGACAAAAATCACTTGTGCAATTTTACTTATTTATTTTATTTATTTGTGCAGCCTTATTTTGCAGCCTTATTTTCTTTCCATAACACAAACATCCCAAAATCTTCAATCCAAAATTTACAACTAAAATTTTCAAGGAAACAACAAGTTTGATTAGACAAAAATCACTTGTGCAATTTTACTTATTTATTTTATTTATTTGTGCAGCCTTATTTTGCAGCCTTATTTTCTTTCTTAACAAAACCATCCCAAAATCTCAATCAAAAATGTAAAACTAAAAGTTTCCAAGGAACCAAAAAGTTTCATTTGACGAAAATCAGTTGTGCAATTTGATTTTGATGCGGAGCCATAAAGTCTGATTCAATTTATCATTTTCAATGTTTCTGAGCCCAATAACGATTGAATCGAGTACGCTCCGTCAAAGCGAGGAAATAAACGAGTCTTCGTGCTGAGGCTGACGTGGAAATGAGCTTTTCCCACTCCCGTGCGAAATTCCGCTCTTGTGCGGGTTGACGTTTTGGCTTGCGCACGCTCAGGAAAAATGGCCCTGGGAGGACACTCGACGTTATACGACAAGCTCCGGGCGTGGGAAATCGGCCGGAAAATGGGAAACTCAGCGACCCGGTGACAAATGCTTGATTCCGGACAACTTGGTGCCTGTTATCCGATGGCATTTTGCTGTGCGGTTTCCCCTGCCCTCTCTCCTTTTCAGGACACTTCATTCACCATTGTTTTACACCTCGAAATTGCAAAACGAAAATGCATCCGGTTCTAAAAAGTATAGAAAAAAAAAAGTTGACACAAAAGTTAGTTGTAAAAGATATGAACATTTCTTCTTTCGCCTCGTTTTTCAAAGTCGAGTGAAACTTGGGAATTAATTTTTTTATTCACTAACACGACTTGTCAGTTAGTCTGTAAGACAGTTTTTGTGAAAGCCATGTATGAGTTGCACTATACCCGGATACTTATTATGTTCATAAAATCGATACGTCACTTTTTCTTATTAGACGACAAAAAAAAGTTCGGATGTTTTGTTTCGTCCCAGTTTCACTTAAAATTTGATGGTAACAAAAACTGTCTCAAACCATCAGTTTCGTCCCAATTCGTGTAATTCAATTTGTAATTTTGTTAATGGCTGGGATGTCCAAAGTACAGAACCTGAAGCTAGAAATGGTTTGCAATTAAATTCGCGTCTTTAAAATGATATTAGAAGACGGAGTCGGGACTAAACTGGTGTCTGTTGCTCCTCCCTTTCAGGACTTGTAACGACCAGTCATCTCGACTTAGAAAGTGAGGAGACATTCCTAGCCGAGGGTGCTGGCGAATATAATCGGTCGAAACAATTTGGTCTCTTCACGGCCGATTAAATGCACAATCTGTCGTTGATACCGAGGGTGCCATCCTGAGATTAGATCAATATTGGTATCAACGTCGTGTATAAACGTGTTAAGTCCAAACCAGTGCCACTGATCCACGTTTGATCCGCCGGTAATCCAATTATCTTGTTTCCTCAGTTGCAAAACATGTTCGAAAATAAAGAACAAAAACGAGAGAAAAGAGTATGACTTCAAAGTAGAATTTTCGTTGGGTGTTGTTCTCTGTCTAGTATGTTTATGGTTGAGAAAGAATGAGAGATCAATTTGCTTGCAGTTAGCATCTTCTGGACAATAAGCAGCAAAGCACGCCAGCAAACGAAATGGGGGGCTTCTGGTTCTAATCACGTGGCCGATATTGCGGCCCGTTTGAGGGTTTATCTCTTGAGTTTGAGCGCTCTCTGTTCCACGCGACTACCGTCTTTGTCGCGTCGGGCTCAGTTACTTCTGCTCGTTAGTAAACTCGCCTTGGGTGATCTCCATCGACGATACTCATTTGTACGTGTTGCGAAAATCACATTTTTACACTAAACTTAAACATTACCTTTCAATTCATAACTCACTTATTTTTGTTATTTTTGTTCTTTTTGTTTCCTTTTTTCTTACAAGTCATAAATTAACCCATTCAAGTTAGAATTAACCCATTCCTTGTCAAAGTTGCCAAAAAGTTGAAAACTGATTGTTGTTATTATTAATTTACATGTTTTTGTTCTTTTTGTTCTTTTTGTTCTTGTTGTGCCTTTTTTCTTTCAAGTCATAAATTAACCCATTCAAGTTAGAATTAACCCATTCCTTGTCAAAGTTGCCAAAAAGTTGAAAACTGATTGTTGTTATTATTAATTCACATGTTTTTGTTCTTTTTGTTATTTTTGTTCTTGTTGTGCCTTTTTTCTTTCAAGTCATAAATTAACCCATTCGAGCTCGAATTAACCCATTCCTTGTCAAAGTTGCCAAAAATGGAAAAACTGATTGTTGTTATTATTGAAAATTGAAACAATAACTTTGGAGAACTAATTTGCAAAGTGAAATATAAAATATTGGCGCTTGAAGTAGCTCGCACTCGTTCAAGTTTAAAATCGATGAGAAATTTATGTTTACGGATTTGTAAGAAAACCAACACGAGTTTATAAATTATGAAATCGCGTCGGACAGTTGAATGCGGGGAGTTTCATAGACGAGTGTATTTACGTCAACTAGACATATCGCAAAACAATCAGAACCACATCCGCGACGGGGGATTGTTTAAAGGTGTGCGGAGACTCGGCAGATCAATATCAAACGCGCCTTGCCATGAACGATATGTTGTATTCGTTCCGCATTTACATCCATCATTTGAGTTGTCTATTGTAGATTGTCTATCGGATCGGGTTTTTTGCATGGCGTCCAAATTTATGATCCCAACATCGCGCCAATTGTTTTCAATTCTTGTCTCTTGGAGTAACATTTGTAATCGGATATTTCAACACTACCACCATAACGAATTCGTTTTGTATTGATACTCTGGATCTCAAATTTCATTCAATTATCTTAAAATCTATTTTTAGATAAGAAACTATTTCAACATTGCTAAACTTTGTTTTGTTTTTATTTTCATTGTTTTCAATTTCAATTGAGTTTCAAACATGTTTATCAAATTTAAAAAAGTAAACAAACGAAACATTTCAATTGAGTTTCAAAAATGTTTATCAAATCTAAAAACGTAAACAAACGAAAAATTTCAATTGAGTGGTCAAAAATGTTTATAAAACCTTAAAAAAGGTAAACAAACGAAAAAGTGGTGCCCTATATGAGTTTCAATGAAAACAAAAACTGTAAAATAAATAAATTGAAGTAAAAAAGAATGAAAACAACTGAACAAAAGAAAAAATTGAGAAAAAATAAATGGATTAGAAGATTACGGTGAAATCGTAGGAGATCTAGTATGGAAATTTGCATAAAGATCAGTTCATCGTAGACAAAGCACAAACTGCAACAACACAAAAAGGGAGGAAATCAGAGTGCAGCTGGAGAGCAAGGCGAGTCGTTTTCGCGTGAAGTGCAAATTAGTGCTCGTCTGCTCGTGCACATGTGTTATTCGTTCGTGCGCGTTTCCATACATTTCAACTAAAATTCCAGCGCAAATGAATTCGTTTTGTGCGCGCCACACGATAACGCGAAAGTGCACGCGCGCCCTTATTATTGTTTTTTGCTCCTCGCCCAGCGACAAAACGAACCGGGCCCCTCGGCTAACGACGACGATCGAATTTTGTCGACAATTCGTCACGCGCGGTGTTAAAATAATCGACTCGCAGTTTACAAAAGGGTGTCTAGTCTCGCGGAAACTGGACACCTGCTAATACGACGTTCAATTTTCTTCAAAGCCCCCCGAGTTTAATCGAATGGAAATGAATCCAAATTGTTTAGACAGTTGCAACACCCAGTTACGTCTCGTGGCGCAATTTTCATCATCTTTCCTTTCTTTTCCTCGTCGTGATTTTCATTTGCCGAGAGGATTCGAATATTTTTCTTTCTTGCGGATTATTTACTTTCTATCCGTTACGTCAGGTCACGCGGCGCAAGAGCCGCTCGTGTTATCCCTGACAACTCCAATTGGCTGGCTTTATCTAATGCACTGCTCGCTCACGCCGAATATATCTATGAGATTGAATTCAATCTAGTGGAAAGTCAGTTAACTCCAGCTCGACGTTGTAATCGGTTCGACACGCTACGCACAGGTGGCAGGATGTCGTGTCCACCGAATTCACCGTCTCTAAAACGTGTGTGCAATCATTTTTACCGAAAATATTTTTTATCCAGATCATTTTTCGTTTGTTTTTTTTCTTCTATGAACCAATGAATTTTCTTGACAACAATATTTGAATCCGAGCCCCACGTTGGGTGCCACTTTTTGGTCCATTTTGATAAATCTAGTTTAATCAACCCGCGAAATAATCGATTTTCTTAATTTTGACACTTGTAAATAAATAAATAAAAAACTATTTTATTTATTTTATTATATGAAAAAGACAGAAATGTAAAAATAATGAACGGTGAAAAAAAGGGAAAAATGGCAAAAATGTGCATAAATGTTTGGAACAATTTAGGAAGAAGGCGCAGACTGAATTTGGTTGCAAAAATATGATAGTAATGAGCGCGGTAAATGTAGCAGAAACTTTTTCGAGGCTGAGCAAATAAAGTGGATGGTTAAAGTTGATCGTGGTGGCGCGGCAAAAAGAGGCGCAACGAAAATAAAACGCTAGGACGGCGCTACGGCGAGGACGCCCGGCGATCGGAGTCGGTTCATCTTTGTAGTCGCAGCGTCAAGCAAGAAAGCGAATTAAGGCTACATTTAACTAATTCCTGTTGATACAGCTGTCTTTTTTGCCGTTGTTGTGCGTAAGCCGATTTGCACATCACGGTTACTTCTATGTACCGTCCCGTACGGCAGCGACAAACACGACAAGAAATCCGCGGGATTAATTTCAAACGATTTGTATAATTTGTAATCGCACTGACTTGCTCGATTGCAAATCGATTTAATTTTAAAAAACAAATTTAGGTTTTTTTATTTCGACGTTTTTTCATCCGATGACTTAGATTTCTATTTGTTTACAATTTGTTATTTCTTTAAGAAGAAAAACAATAATTGCTTTTCTTTTTATTTCATTGTTTACAAGCAGTTTTCAACTTCAAAATATGTCTTTAAGAAGAAAAACAATAATTGTTTTTCTTTTCATTTCATTGTTTACAAGCAGTTTTCAACTTCAAAATATGTCTTTAAGAAGAAAAACAATAATTGTTTTTCTTTTTATTTCATTGTTTACAAGCAGTTTTCAACTTCAAAATATGTTTTTAAGAAGAAAAACAATAATTGTTTTTCTTAAGAATTTCATTGTTTACAAGCAGTTTTCAATTTGAAAATATGTGTAGTAAACAAATAAGCTTTCAGAAAACAAAAATGTATTTGATTCAGCGAGATAAATGAACGAAAAAAAGAAAACGCGAAAAAGAAACTGCGACTAAATTTGTCGACCTTCTGCAATGAAGCTATTATATTATAATTAATACCACCTTCGACCCGAGCCCATTGATACATCATTTAGCATTGTCCGCATCGATTAAAAATCCTTGATCGAAGCTCGTCAAAGCATTTAAACACGATAGATGCCTTTTCGACTTTTTCTCCACTCTCTCTCTCTTTCTCGAGGCAGGATAATTACACTTTTTGAAGGCGATTTGTCTTCTGCTTTTTATCATCCTCACGATACGAAATAATCCCGGCGATATTATAATTCAAACCGAAATCGATTTCAAGTCTACGACGAGGCAAACGGGAAGATTTTTTAACGTATAAACGAAGATTTATAATTTCTTTGAAGCAAGGCGGCACACGGTAGCCGGCTATTTACGATGAGAGAATCGTTATTGTCGGCCGATCGGATACTTTTTGAATTTATTTGTCGGAAGATTAGGACGATGCTAATTAGACTGCGTCGCTACGTTCCGCATCGTCGGGCCACCAGTTCGGCTGACCCGAGACTAAAATAAGTGTAGAAAACTTGTCGGGTCCCCGACGGCACCGAGAATGTGTATACGCGGTAAAAAAAGAACCTCACAACGCTTAACTGGCGCATTTTAAAATGCTCTCTCGTATTAACGAGACACGTTATGGCCTCGTCCAATAATTGTCTACAAATTTACGCGTTACTCCGAATCACAATTATTACAAACAAATTTCAAATTATTTTTTTGTTTCTTACAACGAAAACAAAAAACAAATTTTTTGCAAAACAAATTTTTCTGCAAAACTTTGGAAAATTTTGCAAAACAAAACTGTTTTTAACAAGAACCAAAGCTTTTGAATTGTTTGAAGCATGAAAACAGATAGGAAAGAAAAAGTTGTGAAAATAAAGTTAGCTTTTTGAAAATGGTACCTAAAATGACGATGTAAAAGTTTGTATCTGAAAATAAGGGGGTAATGACTAAACCCGCGTGTCTAATTTGGTCAAATCATGAATGACTGTTTGTTCGTCAGAGGGAACAAAGAGGTGGTTTTTGCGTGTCCACAATTAGTCAAGATGTCGCGCGGCGACGTTTCGATGCTTGTTGGGGAAGTCAGTGGGCAATTACTGCTTTCATCTGGTGACATTTGTTTCGACGTGGCTAAATTAAAACGCGAAGACAGCCGGCTATGTAAACGACCGCGTGATCCCGCGAGTTATTCAGCGTGTCATTATTCATGTGCGTCGCAACAACGTCATAATACACTTTTTTGCACCTTCCCCAACGATGGATTTATCAGTCCAACAGAACTCACTTCTGCACTTTTTCAATTCCCTGCTCTCGTTGGCTCGTTCTCCACTTCGTCGCTTCGCGCATCTTAACACCCTCATTTCCATACAGACAGCGTTTTTCGAGAATTGCATTCCACAAACAAATTTCACACTCAAATCGATCTTCCTGAACATTAATTGTTCGTTTATTTGATCCTGAAAAAAGTGTTACAAAAATAGGTGTTGAAAGAAGCGTTTAAGGTGGGACATAGGGTATCGACTAAATAGTCAGATTGTTTTTAAATTTTAATTTTAGAAGAATTTTAGAATTTAGAATCTAGTAGTGCAAAAGTATTTATGGTTAAATTTACAAAGTGATCCACTGACTTTGAGCTGAGATATTTAATGTAGAAATTCGGCAAAATGATAAATATAGCTATAGAAGGCATGAGTTTTTCTGAAACTTTGGAATTGAGTATCTCGAGTTCGGTTCAGTGAGACTTTTTCAAATTTGACCAGATTATTTATAACAACAGGAAGAATACGTGATCAAATTATAAACTTATTCTGACTTTTCTAAACAAAAATTTATTTTTAACCTTCAAACTTGCATACAAAGTCATAAACAATTTCAAAATCAGCCATGAAATGTTAAAATTAATATAATAATTAAACATTTAAGAAGTGGGTTTAACTTTTGTTTTGACTGTACCCGAGGTCCTACCTTAAAAAGTGAAAATGTTTTAATAGAAAAAAAGTATGAAAAAATTGAACCTTACTCGACTAAATTTTGCATGAGATGGGAAAGTAATTTGAGCAGAAGAACGTAAGCTGAATAATTGATGATTTCCAGGTACGGATGGGTAGTAGAAGTATTTAATTTCGTGTTTGGTGTATAATTTTGATTTTAAGCGGACTGGTGTTCAATTGAATTTGCTTGACTTATGGACGGACTCGGGGTAGGGAAAAGTCGAAGGGTAGAATAAAAGGGCGGATACTACGGGACTAGACAAATGGTAGACCGCAGCGCGAAACGCGATTGGCCGCCGGAAGCTGGGACGCTCGAGCTTCTTGCCCCTTTTTGTGGCGCTTCATCGAGTGACGAATTAATCGCACGCACAATCCCAGAACACCTGTCGTTTTCTTCTTCGTCCTGTTCTCTTTCCGGGCTACTTTTTGTCGAATTATTCGTCGACAGAAAAGACCCGGCCTCGCATCACTTCCTCCCCCTGCCCGAGTCTCCACCCTTTTGATGCGTCGTACGAACGACGACAACACATTTCCACAGATGTTGCGAAGAAAACGCGAATTTGAAAAGTCATTAGCGTGTCAGTGCGTACGTTCGCACTTGTGCCGGATTTCGAAAACGGTTATTAACCGCTGGGACGACACGGAAACGCACCAAAGAAAGGGCACCATTTATCGGGTCTAATTGCAGAACCGACGAAAGCGTTAGTAATGACTGGGGTGCGACAGTTTGTCATCCGTCGCGATCTTCCGTATAGATGGCTTCAAAACGAGCCGCGAACCAACGAGGGTACGACGCGCCCACCCAAAATCAACCACTTTTCATCAAATTCTGCTCGGAGGAAACAAACTTTTTTCAAGAAACATACAAAATAGATGATAAATCTTGAAAATTGTATAACAACTCTATAATAAAACATTTTTTTGATATTTTTTGTAAATATTTTTTGTTAATATTTTTTTGTTTAGATAGTTAACTGAGAGAATTGTAAAATTCAAAATTTATTTAAAATTATTAAAAAATAAACAAACAAACTTTTTTGATTGTGTAGAAGAACAAGATTTTTATTTGTTGTTTTTTTTGTTTTGTTTTTAAATGAGAAATCACACAATCAAAAATGAATTCGCATAAGCGTATCAACAATTCATTACTGCCACATTCTTCACTTTTGAAAACATGACATCGATGACTGACGCAAAACATTGTATTCTGCTAATTAACCTTACCCTGACGTTTCGTAATTTTTTGATAGCAATGCAAAATGAACACTAAATACCACGTCTTCGTTAGAGTCAAACGGTATTTAAACTCCCTTTCAACTGTAATAACAAATAATCAAATTATATAGACACAATAACTCGAACCAAAAGAATCAAAAACTGTCAAATCGTTCTAAATTTTTACCCTTCTAAATTTCACTCATTTCCAAATTGAAACCACTAAAAGTACACCTAGAAAAAATTTTTTATACATTTTACAAAAAAAGAAAAACAGAATTGACAAAACAGTACAGTTGTCAAATTAGATCTTCGCAAAGTCCAACTATCCACTTTAGCGATCAACGTTGTTTAATATTCTCTCCAGAACGAAAGAAAGTTTACAAATTGCAAATCGCAAAATAGAAACAAAGTTCAAAAGACTTCAAAGAGGCAAACATTGTCTCCGTCAATTACGTTAATCGAGGACACGTGTTTAGCTGACACTTGAGCGTGAAAAAAAAAATAGAAGAAATAAAAAAAGAATGTAAAAAGGAAAAAAAACGCAGAAATGCCAAAGGTGATGTGCGTTTGGGTAAGGAAATAAGGATCTGTTGGAAAGTGCGATTATCATCAGGAACCGACAAGGTGAATCGCACAATGTGAGCGAGAAGGACGGGACGAGCGGCGGCGTGGGCAAAAAAATGGGAGAAAAAAAGCAGAGCTAATAGGATCACAGGGCTGCGTCAAACGGTGCTTGATACCGCTCTTCTTGAAAAAGAGCAAAGACGTCAAGAATAATGCACCGTCGTACGCTTTAATTTGGAGGCTCGCCGCGATGCTTTGGAGTGCCTTGCGGTGCGATCTTTACGAGTCCGTCTCAATTTGGTCGGTTCAAAGCGTAACACCAAAAACGCGACAAACCAAATAAAAGGTGTTTAGTTAATTACTTTAACAAGCATTGTTCCTGCCAACGACGTTACAAATAACGTGAAAAACACATGACTAGACTAAAGTTATAACTTTTTATTTTTTTGTTTTCCTTTTGCTTTCTCCTTTTTGATAATTGTAATTTAGATTTAGAATAAGTTGTGAAATTTAAACGTAAAGTTAGGACAAAAATTAAGTCTTTTGTTACGTTTTGTTCTTGTGACGAGACTAACTATTTTTTGACCAGACTATTTCTTTGTTGAGAATTTTAATTTGGATTCAAAACGATTGACAAAATGTAAACATGAGATTGGGAGAAAAAGTGTGGTCTTTTGTGATGTTTCGGGTTAATTGAACATCAAGCTAGGACATTAATCTACTGTTCGGACAATCGGACAGCCTTTTTTTTTCGACACTGACCAACATATGGCCGGCGGATTGACACCTCTAGGTGCCAAAGTTGAGCATTAAGGCGTGCCCCTCATCGAGCCTGGGGAATTAATTTGACGTAATGGTGGCTATAAGTTACAGAAACACCTCATTCGTTCGGGCGAATAAAGAAAAAAGTGAAAAACAGACGGCGCGATTATTCAAGCTGGGACCACCCAATAACGACGTCTCTTTTTGCCAGACGTTTGCGCGCGGTTCCAACAACACGTCGTCAGGTGGGATCGCTTTAGAAACACTGCAGGAAGTCCTCAACGAAGACAAATCTAATTGAGAACCGCGATGGTCGGTTAGAAGTTATTTCCTGCTGTCGCTCCAGTCGAGCGCGTCGATTTCAATAACTGACAATGACTTCATAATGTTAATATACTGTTTCCTTAGAACCTCACTCGATTACGCTACCTTGGAGATGCTGTAACAGAAAACAAACTAATATTAATTCAATTTTTCACAGAATCAGACATAACTTCTTCCATAATTTTTGATATCGTTTGTTATGAAGCGTTATGAAGTGTCCAAACCTGATTTTTGCAAAAGTAGTTTAAAACTGCAGATTACTACATTACCGACGCCACAAAATAGGTTAAGTTTGCTGTAACCAAGGAGCTCTAGTTTCCTCTGTTGTAACTTTAGACGATTATGATTTGGACATAAAACTTATGGTCGTGTTAAGAAAAGTATCTAGTTTTCGTTGATTCAAAGATAAATCACTGAATCGCACGGAATAAAAACCATCAATCACATTATCAGAGAGAGATAGAACGTGTACTACGTGATTCAAGAAGATGCTGACGCTAGAATAAACGGTCAATATTTTGAGTAAATAGATCAAAACAAAACATTCAAATTACACTCAAAAACTGCAAAATTATTAAACAAACGTCATTAACAGAATTGAAAAAATATATTTCGATCAATTTGAAATTGTTTGTATATCAAATTTTGATATTTCAAATGAATTTCAAGAATTTTGCAATTGTACAATAATTGTTATTCATTAGGAGATAAAAAGACAATCGATATTGTTGGAGAGTTCATTATTTATTTATTATGCCTCGATACTGTGACTATTATAGTTATACATTGAACGTAAAGATTTCGAACAAATTCCATGCATAATAGTAGAGTAGATTAGGACGAGTTGGTGCTTCAACATTATCGTGAACTAATCATATAACATCCCCTATAATTTCTAGTCTGTGTACGAGATTGCTAGTTATTTTGAAATAGATGAAATGTAGATAACAACTATATATAGATCACTCTAGTATAAAAACTAACCATTTTACTTAACATTGTCAGACGAAATTGGTGAAAGCCTCGCAATTCGAACTAATTGATCTCTAATCTAACGAATAAACGAACTAACTGGAACACATGCCACAATTTTCCGACACTTCCTCCTCACGGAAGACACCCAACTTTCTCTGTTGGCTGAGCGATACACTTCAATACGTCCCGCGTAATATCCGCAATTCGTTCAATTCCTTAATAAATCCAAACCAAAACAATAACAATAACAAAATAAAAAAAATGTTTTTCAAACTCAAATTCGCAACTGAAATAACACACAACAAGATTCGCAGTATAATATTTCCGTTGAATACAATTAGTGATGCTAAACCAAAACAATAACAAAAAAAATACAAAACAAAAAAAATTTTTGAATTCAAATTCGCAACTGAAATAACACGTAACAAGATTTGCAGTAGAAAATTGCCGTTGAATACAATCGTTAGTGATGCTATAAACGCAAAAGTGTTCTGATTTCAAAATTAACTTTATAAGTGAGAGGTACGTGGGCTGGTGGCAGAAAATATGACGTTGACACGTGCGCGAAGCCGTTGCGGGTCTGAGACAAATGACTGTCACCTCAGTAATTGGCTTGTCAACATTTTTCATTGTTTCGAATCATTTCTCTGATACCTCTACTTGAAAACCAAAACACAAGAACCAAAACAACAAATTGGGCGGGACAAAAATGAAACATTTTTGGACCAAGTGATCGAACACTTTAGGGGCTTTAGCTCGAAGGAGATAATCCATTGAATGAAACATCGATTTAAGATTGTTGGTGGCTTTTAACGACCAACGTTATATATACTCGGTTGGTTCGCGTTCAAGCGGAACCAAGATGGCTGACCTCGTTTGTATACCCTTACCGGCGGAACTTCGCTCTTACTTATTTCGTTCAATTTCACTTTTTTCAAGCTCAAATAAACCAGAAATCACAACTATTACATTTTCACACACAAAAAAATCTCATTAACTTTTTTTTTTCGGTATTTCTAAACCACTTGTTCTCACGCAAAAAAGGTCCCAAACATCAAAGTTGAATTTGAAACAAAATTTTCGAAACAAATACGTTTCAACAAATTGTACTTGCAAAGTAACAGTGAAATTGAAAAAAGTGGTTAAATTTAATAGTGGGATAATGAATGGAAATTTAGCATGGGCATCGTGGGGATAAAGGACAGTCTTTATTATAGAAACATAATCCGGATCGACAGGATTTATTAGCTAGTCAAGCGGCCTTGCCACTTTGAACGGGAACGCAAAATCGGACGTGGCAGCAACAATGACGCGATGATAAAGCCGAATACAAGTAGTTAATTACGAGATAATGGCCAATAAGTTGTAACAGCAGTCGAAGCAAAGGTCCGAGGGTGGGGATAGAAAATGGGAAAGATGGGATGGAAAGAGAAACGGCACGAAGGTTGGCAGAGTGGGGCGACGTTGCGAAAAGGCAGCGGCGAATTTGTGAACATCAAACGAATTAAATCTCCGCGGCAAGCCGACCGCAGAAACTAATATCTCAGCGCCTCTCTCCGCGGCCGTTTGTGCGTTCGTGCCTGCGAGAGTCCGACCGGTGTCTCCGTTACTTGGACTGTAGCTGCACTCTGCTTACAAATAGTTCCCGCCAAAATGGACGGTCCAATTACCCCTGCGATTATACGTCGTCACCTCGCCTCTACGAGTCGACGCTTTTTCTCAGTTTATCCGCGAGCCGTATCCGGCGCTCTGATGATTTGTTGATTGACTGATTGATGAACCGTTTAAACTTGTTATGCCAGTCAAGTTAGCGACTAAATATGAAAATTATTTCTTATCTGATTCCAATTTACTTTCAAAATGACAACTTTGCTTTGAAATAATTTGAAATGCAATTTTCAGATTTTCGTATTTTAGATTGACGTACTTCAGATTTGAATTTAAAAATATAATTGCAGAATTCTTCGAACTGATCTTAAATACTTGTTTTTGTTTTGATTTTTTTTCGCAACCCGTTGAGTTTTTCGGTATTTTCTTGAACCACGTAGTACTCATTCTATCTCTCTCTCTCTTACCGTGGCAGTTTGTTTATAGTACTGTTTCTTTGAATCAACAAAAACTGTATACTTTTTTAAGACAATCAGTTTTTTGTTCAAATCGTAACCGTCTAGACTAACAATTGGAGTTACGACGTACCTAACCTATTTGATGTCATCGGTTATTCTGCAATTTTCAAACTTCAATTAATTTCGTAGAAACAATTTGACGATTTCCGTGGATTTCAACAGAATATAACAAAAACTCTCACCAAGCCTCATTTTAGACAAAATTCACATCTCGTTTTAACATTCTCAAAGTTATTGCCGAATGTATAAAATATGACGAATTAAAACTTCGATTTTGGTTCGTGACTCCTCCCCCCGATTTAGAAGTTGATTGATACACTTGTCTAATGATACATTCTGTCCGAGCTACCGCTTTCCGATCGAGGCGAGAATTTCGTAGGTTACTGTACCGGGCGCAGGTGTTGTTGGGCCCGCGTCGGCGCCCTTTGATCTCGTCCGCGCTTTATGCAACTCTTTTTCTCGTCGATCTAATCACTTTCTCATTGTTCCGCGAAATCAGCTGTGCCCGCGACAACACCTCAATCCAAAACAATTGTCCATCGCAATTAAATAACCTAACATTCGCGAACAAAATGTATGGGAAAATGCGTATCCGTCTGTAGGTGCCCGCGAAATCGAGGCCGATACATCGGAATTTCGTGAGATGGGTCCGGAACGAATGCGTAATACGACTTTTATGAGGGATTCCTCTCGGCGACTGATTTGTGGCGCGTTTGGTTTCACGTGTGTGCGTGTAGCTCTCTCACACGCCATGACCGTTCGTGCTCGGATGTTTTCGTTCTCATAAACTTTGTACACACCGACTGAAAAGGATTATTCCTCGGTGTATAATGCCGGTGAGAAATGTCGTTGTGACTTTAAAAATAAACACATTTAGACATTCTGTTCGTGTATACCTAACCTTATTAGGTCTCTTATTTTCATCTTTGTTAGTTTTCATAATTCATGTTTGTTTATTTTTTCAAAGTATATAAACAAAGCGACAAAAAGAAAATCAAATGGATGCAAAAAAGTTCTCATTTGTTGTTATTGTTCGTTGTCTCTTATTTTCATCTTTGTTAGTTTTCATAATTCATGTTTGTTTTTTTTTTCAAAGTAAATAAACAAAGAAAATGAAACAAAAAGAAACTGAAATGGATGCAAAAGTTCTAATTTGTTGTTATTGTTTATGTTTCAGAACAAGCAAACCACTTGAACCTGTTCAACAATCGTCAACAGCCGAAAAAGAAGCGAAAGAGTCGAACGGCTTTCACGAACCAGCAAATTTTCGAGCTGGAAAAACGATTCCTATACCAAAAGTACTTGAGCCCCGCCGATCGGGACGAGATCGCGGCCCAACTTGGACTGAGCAATGCCCAGGTGATCACGTGGTTCCAGAACAGACGAGCCAAATTGAAACGCGACATGGAGGAGCTGAAAAAAGATGTGCAATCGGTGAACCCACTGATCGTCGCACAGCACCACAAAACTTTCCTCGAGAACGTCCAGGATCTTGGGATTTTGAAGAAACGACCCCTGCCGAATTCTATGGACGACAAGTCATAATCGAAAAAAAGACAAATGTTTCTTTAATTTTTTTGCGATACGAATTCGTGTTTGATAGATCTCATTTGGAAACTTGTTTTTAAGGGGTGTATGTCTCTCCACCTGCCATGTATTTGATCCTGGTGACGAGCGGACGTGAACTTGTATTATATTGTATTTATTTGGAGCGTGATCCTGGATTGGCTGAAATCAAGCCGGAAGCGGTTGATTATAAATTATTATGCGTAGTTGACGTAAATTATCTGATTTGTAAATACACTGTATATAGACGTAAACTAGATGTAAGGATGTAGATCCGTTGTATGTTACTTTAGGATGTATATCACACGTTGAAACAATATCGAATGTTCATTTACTATGACTGTAAGTGGGTTCGTAGGTGTTATGATAGGACTCAGTTTCAAAACTAGATCAATTAACTATAACCACAACTATAACCATTATGACAAAATTTTCCACTCATTTGTTAATTGTTCTCACAACTTCGAAATACATTTGTTATTTTTTTTTAATAAAAATATTTTTTTATTGATAGATTTAATGATTTCAGTCAACTATTTTTGAACCAGTTTTGAAACTGAACCCTCGAGTACACTTGTGGTAAATTTCAGATGGCGTTGATAGGGTTTCATAAAAAAAAAGGATTTTTTAAGTTTGTTTTGAAATCCGAATTTTCTTTTCTTAATGTACTTAAACAATCAATGGGACACTGCAATATACCTAATCGTCGATATAATTAGAAAGCTTTACGTTTTTGTAAGGTGTTAAATTTGAGTGACGAGCAGTACGAACGAACTTTCTGGGTGTGATTGTGCGAAGAGTAGAACGACACGTTTAAGTGATTTCAAATAAATGGAAATGTCCTTCAGTACAAGCTGACTCTTTTCTTATTCAATCCTTTTGCTTTTTTTTAAGATGTTATTATTATTTTTTTTTCGACATGTCATTTTGCAACATTTTTCTTGAATCCAAAAATAAATTTTCTGCTGGCATGAAATTTGATTTTATCTTTTTAATGTCTAAACTAGAAGAACAAACTGTTGTAATTTTGTGGTTGCATTCAAAGTTAAATGATTCGACATGTCAACGAATTGCTCAAGTTTCTTTTTGAGAAACGCCTGCACTTGAAAAGGCGTTTATGTATGGCGAATGACAAAGGTTGCTTTCAAGATGAAAAGAAAATGATTGGCTGGAAATAGCGCAAAACCTTTGGACAGCCTTTCCTGGAACGTTTTTGAAGCAGTTTCGCCAAGTTTACTCGGTGAACTTAATTTATTAAGATGAAGTCATTATGCGGGGTTGCGTCTGGCGTTCGTCATAAGGCGCGTACCTGATACAACAAAACGGCCGGCCAACGAGCACTGTACGCGGAACGAGCCGAGCGAATTGAAAGCCCGCGTATAAATTCAGCGGACATTAATGAAGCTTGATTTATGACGGACAAACTTAATGAAAGTGTATTTTCGCGGATGACGCACGAAATAAACACGCGTCTTGTGTGGCTCACGAGCTTCGCGCTTTCAAATTAGTTAATCAGCCGGTTATTCATCAAACTTTTTCTTTCACGGCTCCAACCACAATTTGAATCAATTTTTTCTCATTTTTCACTTTGTTGTCTTACTATCAGGTCATTTTGATATTCAATTTTCAGACTTTTGTTTTATTTTTGTTTCAAAGTTGTTGTTCAATTGTTATTGAAAAAATGATTTTGTAAATGAATATAATAAATAAGGTCGTTAAAATTTGATGGAAAAAATTGAATACAGATGATACGATTCTCAGAGACGTTTAGAATCGAACGAGTTGGCTCATTTCCTTTCGTATTGAGTTCACACAATTTCGCATATGAAGTTGGTAAGCAAGGTAGCGCTGAGCGCCCTGTAATTCTCAAGCCGCTACAGCCAAATAAAGAATTTATAATGGCGATGATGACCGCCGCCAATTTCCTTGATGTATCTGATATTCGCCAATAATTCAGTGCAAGCCAGGCTGTCGAGCCAATCGTTTATTGTTAGGCGCTCGCTTGCAATTGGCGAACTCATTTTTGGTCACATTTGTCGACATAATTATACTCGTCATCGGCCACACAATGAATCTTTTCACAAAATCATATTTTATTATTATTTTTTGCCCAATCATTCTTCACTTTTTATTGTAACTCTAATTATTTTCATTCAACATTTCTTACACTTTTGAAAATTTACATTTTTCATTTTTCTTTTTTTCCTTTTCTTTTCTGGCTTTTCCAAAAAAAGGATTTTTTGTTGTTTTGTTTTTCATCAACCAATCATCAACATGTTTTCAACCGTTTCTTAATGTTTGAATCAATTTTTGTGTGAAGAAATTAAAAAATCAAATAAACAAAATGAAAACACAATCTGGTGATGGGAAATTCACAGATGTGTTTTAACCCTTTTCAGTCTTGTTTTAACTCATAAACTATTGATTTCAAAAGTAAGACAAAAATTGAAAATTAGCCGAGGACATGAGAAATTAAATAATGCATTTCGGTTGTAATTTATTAAAGAGGTTTTTTTACGAGAAATACTACCCTCGTTTATGACGTCGCAAGTAAATCGTGATGCAATCGTGATGTGAAAAAGAAAGCCAGACGACGCGATAGTCGATAGAATCAACTCGCATGAATGCTTAACATCAAACATTAAAACAAACGATTATGTAAAAAAAAAGATGCACGCAAATGTTACAACGGCAGATGCGATTGTAACGCTTGACTGGTGAATGTTTTAAGTACGATCTACGTCAGCTATAGATGGGCAATGAATACTCAATTTATAATTCAATAAATGATATTAATCATCAATTCAGAAGAACGATCGTAATTTTGTTTATTCAACACTACTTTTTTAACATTTTCTTAGAACAAATTGAAATTCTAAAAAACTGATCTGGTTTTATGATTTTTGCTTTAGCAAAGGTGCAATAAATTGGTCGTCATAAAATTGTCACTGCAAGTGTCCCTTTTTGGATTAGGAAAAAAATGTTTTGTTTGGTATTAAGATAACGAGGCAATAAAATCCATTCAAAGTTCCCGAAAAAAAACCCGGGCGAAATTTTCTAAATTGTGTGACAATTATCTGGCAAGTTATGACTCACTCAGTTGTTCTTTTCCGTAATCTCATAATGAGCTTATCCGAGCTGGAGCAACGTCAGGTAAGAAAAACCTTTTTACGGATAATTAGTTTTGGATCTATTGTTAGCTTCTGGACCCAGTGTGATTATTCGTCATTCGGTGTTGGAGCTTAAGGTGTTGGGAAAATTCGATCTTTTATTTTCTGATAAGATTATTAATGTAAATAAAAACAACAAGCTTCAAACAAACCTTATAAAATACGTAGCAATTTTTAAAACCACCTCGTCTTAGTCAGTCGGAAGGAAAAAATGAAAAATGTTTGGATAAACTGTGGCCTGGTTAGTTATTGATAAAAAGTAATTTGAAACTGATACGTTGTCGTTACAGATATTTTCGAAAAATGCAATCATAAATTACCTGAAGAAAATCGCAAAAACACAAAAATGAGCTAATGATCATCTGTGTTCGTGTTTTTGTTTTCAAATATTTTCTAATAATCTCATAATCCGCTTAGCTGTGTCATTGTTTAGGTCCAGCTTGGGGACCAGACTGGGAAAAAACCTTCAAGAAAGTTGTCCACGTCTGGAATGTTTTGTAGTCACCTACAAGTTACGACTAGTTAGTTCTGACTTAGTTGGTCATTCTTATAAACAATAACTATGAATCATAAACAACGACAATGACTTATTTTTTTAAACAACTTCAAAAAATTGTAATTTTTTTCACATTCATTTTTCAGAATCTTCTGAACAAAATGGTTAGTAAATATGTATCCTGAAATCAGTTACAAAAAAAGTTCAAAAATATAGAATGTAAAATCAAAACAGAAAAAAAAACAAATTGATAACAAAAAAGGAAAAAAAATCCAAAATCTGTGACACCTTTTTTTAGAACGAACCAACCAACAAACATCTGCTGTGACCCTCCTTACAGAGATGCATTTTCCAATTGGTCTATGAAAGCTTATCTACTTAGGCTGTGCTCAAATACGTAAGGAGGCGCCCTTACGTGAAAACTATGGCACGTGATCTTTTTCCCCTCGGACCCTCGCCTCTTAAATGGCCATTTCCTCAGGTGTTGGGTCATTCTGTGACAAAATACCTGACAGTAAAGATCATCCCTCGAGTGTAGTTACATCATTTTCAAAAAACCGCGAAGAAAAAAGGAACAATGCATACCTTGGTGAATTCTTGGTTATGTTTGAAAAGGGCGCGATATAGCAGCGACTCTGAAAGTGACATTGAGATAAGAGATATCAAAAGGTTCAAAGATTCGAGTAGTTCTGATGAGATACTTACGGTTAGTGACAGCAGCGATGATGAAATCATCTCCATATCAAGCTCCAGCTGCCCGGAGTCTGAATCCGAGCCTTTTTCTGAGATCGAATCTGAAATTGAATCTGAGATCGAACTGGAGGACGAATCCAAAATTGAACCTGCGATCAAAACCAGAATTGATTCTAAGATTCAATCTGAAATCAAATCCGACATCAAATCAGGAACTGAACCTGTGACCAAACCGAAGACCCAACCTGAGAAACCCCACAACGTACCTGATCTCAAATCCGACGAGGAACTGCGCGACTTCAATGAATTATTGATATCATCGTGTGAAGTGATTATTCACGAGGGATCGTCTGATTTATTGGAATTCAACTTCCAAACCAAAAATCAGCAGCGATCGATGCAAGATGAACTGGTAAAAAACAAACAAAAACAAGATTTTTCAAAATTCGTTCTCTTCATTGCGATCAAAAATGGTCCAGTAAATTAATAAAAGTTTCAGTTTCATTCTATCTTTTAATGTTGATATAATTTGATTTGAATTGATAATTTTTGTGTTTTTTGTTCTTTGCAGGTGGAAATTGAAGAAGGATCTGGAATTCACATGCACGCGATGGACAAGATGGACATCGAAGAGCAGTGTCAACCCGCTGATTGGAAGAAACTTGTCAAACTTGCCTTGGATTACTATTACATGGACACCCTACAGGAATTCAGCGCTACAGGAAGACAAAGCACTCTTCCTGGTATCAATCCTGGCATTTACAATGCCGTTTTGGGTAAGTTTTTCATCAATATTTGGATTCTTGAAAAATCATCAAAAAATAATAGTTAAATGTTATATCAAAATTTGGCATTGAGTTACATATTTTTGTTTCGTTCTTTCAGCATGGGCTACGTCATTTTCGGGACAAGAGATCAAAACAGCGGCTTACACTGAACGCATCAACAACCTCTGCAGACAACAACGAAGGCGATACGGCAAGACCACAGTTTCTAACGTCAAACTCGACAGTCACAAATTTTAGTTTCTATCTTTTCTATGTTTATATTTTTTTACGAGAAATCATTTTAAATCGTTTTTGTTAACATAAATGTTAGTTTATTTTGTAATATTAGAAACGTTAGTTATGGTTGAAATGTTTTGATGTGTCAAAGTATATTCTTTCAAGTAACTTTATTATTTTTCGTTGTATTAATGATTATTAATTAACTTGATGAAATTGTCAAACAAGAATCAACTTAAAAAATAAGTTGTCAATCGATTCATGTAAGATTTTGAATCCGACTAAGACTAGGGCAAAATTTTATTTTTACTTTTCTATTATTTTATTTTCATTTTTTGATTTTACACTTACATAAGTTTTGTTGTTTTTTTATAAGTTTACAAAACTTTTGTATTTCTTAGATCAACTTCTTATAACTAGTTGAATTTTGAAATAATTATTACTGTTATTCATGTTATTCAACTATTATGTATTCGTTATTTATAAAATAAATTAAGAAACCAAACTTTGAACGCTTTTTGTCTTTTTTTTGGATCAATTTTGAGTGTGAGTTTGGATTTTGGATTTGAAAATAACCGGCTCGCTCAATACAACAAAAATTAAATTGAATTCATTAGTTCTCAAATTTTTTTTATTCTAAATACATTATGATTACAGTTTCCCTATGACGTTCTCGTTGACAAGACGATTCAATTTTCTCGACGCAACGTCGCTGGATTAAAAGTAGGTACACACGCATGTGGCGCAAGTTCGATGGTACGTTTCTTATTGGGTTGTAATCAGCGCGTCATCGACGATGCAAAGATAGAACTCATCGGCGGGCGCGTTAAGAGGCCGCGCAGCGTACTCTATCACTTAGCAATTTACATAATTTAGCGTTATCTCTGATCACTGTTTTCAGTGGATTGCGTTTGCGTTATTGACACGCCCACGTAATTCGGACTCGTTTACCGTGCCACCGCTCGTTCCTCATCGCGCGTCAATCATTCTCTTGCCGAGGCGTAGTCCTCGCTGATCGACACAGTCTGATGTGCTATGAAAACTTAAAAAACACGAGACGAAGAAAAAGGTCCTTTTTAAATATCTCCAGACACTATGAAATTAACACGTTTATTTTTGTTCCAAGATGTGGTGTAATTTTGAAATCTGAACACGCAACTGAATGTTTTCTTTTTGGCACAATCAGAACAACTTTTCGTTTTCTCTCTTGAAATTTTCAACAGGCGAGGAAATAATCATCAAAAAGTTTTTGAAAAAAAAAATAAAATAAAATGAAATAAAACGCCAATGAAAGTTTGTTTGTCAGGATCGTTTTGAAGTTTGGATGTTTGAAAGTAACTGGATTCTTGAACGCGACAAAAATGAAATTAAATTTATTCATGATTCAATTTCATGACGAGAATCTATATTCAAGAGTTGAAGATCACGCAAACCACTTTATTACTGTCGATTTTTGCGTAATGACGCAGTATCCAGGAAGATGTTGGATCATTTCGGATAAGTATGCGCGTACACGCTGTAATTTCGGGCTCGAGTGATGCTTAATTGATGCTCGATTGAGCAAACTAACTGATACTCATTAAGTATCATTGAACAAGTCAGTCCAGACATGCTCGATTCTTAAAACAATTTTTCAACTCTGAAACTTTTCACATGTTTTTCAACTTTAAAAAATAAACTTTTTAAAACAAAATCTTCCAATTTAGAATCACACTTTTGTGTCTTTTTTTTGTGTCAATCAACATTTTCAAATTTCAATTCAAATCGTCCTTTTTTCTCCTACAAATTGATGGTAACTTTTTCACTTTGTTTTCAATTTTTGTTCCACATAATCTTATCTGAACACATAATCTGCTCTGAAATTTATAGTGCCTGAATGCCAGCTTTTGAAAATTGGTCATTTTCTTAAATGTTATTACACGAGGTGGAACAAAAAAGAAATGCGAATAACAAAATGGAAAATGTTTCGATTGGAGTTAGTGGACTGGTAAATATCATATCTATTTAGCCTGTAGGTGTCATTAGAGTATGGAATGAGCGAGGTAAAGAAACCGATTGGTCTGAAGCGATCGCCCGGGGGGACACGTCCACTTCAGCTGTCCCATTTGCGCACTCGATGATCACAGGTAGTGCGTAAGCGTATCAGCCCAAAAACATATCTGACGTGCGAATCTTGATGTACAAAAGATGATGCCACGTTTGCAGCCAACGGAGCTCTCATTTTCGTGCGTCCCGGTCGTTTGAGCCATAATAAATGACGCATTTAGGCCTCTGATAATGTCAGGAAAGGCGCGGTTGAATTCTGATTCAAACATCAGGAGATTAAGTTTGTGCAAAAGTTGTCTGCCTGCGAGTGTTATCGATCGTCCGGCCGCTGATAGAGGCGAGAAGAAACGATCTTTACAATGCTATTCTATCTGCGATTACTTTGCGACCACCTGGATAGATCCGCCGCCTTCGATACCTTAAGTTCCTGGCATTGTTGTTTCGTTAATGAATTCTTATTGTTGGCATTGTGTCGAGAACAATCTTGGTCAGGACGAAATACACATTTTTTATTGAAATTCAAAGTCTTATTTTTTCAATTTTTTTTGAAGTGTAAAGTTAGAATTAAGTTAACAAAGGTTTAAAAATAATAATCGAAAAGGACGCTGAATTTGGTAAAACAAAATTTGAACCTGTTTGTCAAGTGAAAATTCACTTTGGCTGTCAACTTTGAAATCAACTTTTGAAAGTATTTTTTGTTATTTGTTTGTTATTTGTTTTCTTACTGTACAATTAAGGGATCGATTGTCATTAAAAGTTGAAAACTAATTATATGTAAGGATAAATGTTTACCCTTCTTTGGCATAAACTGAAAATTTATGAATAATTGATGGTACATAAAGCTACCTTGGATAATTATTACTATTTTGAGCAATTATGAGAATACTATACGTCAAACATAAAGGCAGGGGTTCGATTGCTAATGATAATTTCAGATACATACTAAATGATTTAAAATTTAATTAGAATCGCATGCATAAGCTGTGCATGCAAAATAATACCAGCAGTAATAAGGCACAAATCTATTTTCAATTAAAAAATGAGTCGTTCCCATGTAAAAAAGCAATAATTATTGTTTTATTGTGAAAACAAAATTGATTTCGAACCATTTGGTATGTTTCTGGCAGTAGTAACAAAATTGAATTTTAAGATTTCAAGATTTTCAGATCTAAGACAAAGAAGTACAAGTAAACTAAAAATAGTATTTGATTTGATTTTCTTTTTTTGCAAAGCAATAAAAATTTATAAGCAAAAAAATGTTATTAAGGATCACTTGATTTTGAAATGCCTTTTTAATCCCAAAATTTGCATTTGTGATCTGAAGATCAGTGGTGATCAACTTGAGATGTTGCAACCAGCTGCATAGTGAAGCTCAGCTGGAAACGTCTCGGGAAATGTTAGTAAGAAAATATGCATAACATTCGAATGGTCAACAACCTCAGATATACCTCGAGCTCTCATCTAGATTTATCTGCTCTCATCAATTCTTGCTCTCGTTCATGACTATACCATACGTAAGGTTAGTAACCACTTCCTTATCACATGATATAGTTCCGAAACGTGCATCGATCGTTCGTATTTCTTTTCCTCTGAATTATTTCCACCCTCTCGTTGAAAATTGAACAAACTGTCTCGTCACTGAAACGTGCCTGAAATTTTGAATTGTTGATGACTTCCAAGCCCTTTCAAACGGTAGCTGAAAGTTGTAAAATCTTGATAAAAACAACCACGTCTTGAAATAATTGTGGAAGAACTGGCAACAGTAGTCGCGTTACTCGGCAAACTTTCATCGCAAAGTTGACACTTGTCACAATAAACGTTAGCTCCACCAACAGACCGACATTCCTGACCAAGCTAGAGCTACAACTTATTGACTAATGTGTTAGGAGAAACAGGTCTCCTGGGTAGCCTAATGGCGAAAACACCAAAGAGCCAGTCTGCCAGCGGCGCGGCTCCTGATTACAGACTTTGCCACTACCTGCTCGCCTCTTCCTTCTCACTCCACCGGCTCGACATGTAGCCAAATCATTCTTTTTCGGATATCACTGTAGTTCACACCGAAACCAACAGTTTATCCAATCGGTAAAGGTGTTGTAAATCGCAACCGTGGAGGTGGTCCTCGACATTCCAGTTTTTTTCATCAAATTTATTGGCCACTTTTTTTATAACTTTCCCTTTTTTTTCATCTCGAATTATTTAATTTTTCATAGGCAAAATAACAAAAATAATTTGTTTGGTTTCTAATTTGGTTCAAGGTTCTCACTTGTTTCAAGGGTTTTTTTGATTTTTGTAGTTGACGCCCAACGTGGGGCTGGATAGTTTCTCTTTGATAATTCTAAACTTTTTGTTTTCTCACGTGGAGCTTTTTGAACAAAAATTTTCTTAGTTGGTGCCCAACGTGGGACTCGAATTTATTCCAACCAAGCTCCTGGTCTTGAAATTTTTTCTGAAATTTTTGCAAGAAATGAATTTGAGAAACATTTGAGGATGTACCAATTAAAAATGTTGCCCATTTTTTTCTACAATTATGCATTTCCTTTTTCCGTGGCTTTTCAGTTTAAATCAAACCTGTACATAAGATACTCTGTAAGCTAAACGACCGTCATCAGAGGAATAAAATTTTTTGGAGCAAAATTTTTTTTGCGAATTAGCGTTAGAGAATGGCGGATATCACTATGGATACGTTGCGTATAGCGTGTGTCGGCGTATCCTGATTAGAGACTGTGAAATAATTAAGTAGCACCTTGAAAGAACGCCCCGATTGGATCTCGTCAGGATTTCCTAGCTTGCAAATCCGACCATACGTTTTTCGACTGCTCAATCACATCAGACCTGCGTTAGCATAATTAAATTACACAATCCCTTCATGTACAAAAATTTATCATTGGAAAAATTTCCAACCATCATTGGAAATTTTGCAAAATTTAAGATGACGAAAATTTTCTCCTGTACCTCAAAATGATCTTTTGGGCACAAAATTGGTGTCAAGGGGTTGGTCACCGTTGAAGTCTTTGAACCACTTGGTTTGTAGTACTTTTGAAGTACATTAGAAGTATTTTTGAAGTACTTGTAGTATTGAAGTACGTTGTAGTACTTTTGAAGTCATACAATTTTTAAGACTTCAAAGACTACAACTATTGAATGTAGTACTTTGTAATACTTTGTAGTACATTTTCGAACTTCATCGATTTCATGAGAGTTATTGCTGTTAAATTTTATTTTTTAAATAAACATTCAATTCAATTCATTAATAAACATTCACGATAATAAATGCACAAATGAAAGTAAAATGTCAATGAGACTTTGCAACTTTGCAAAGTTACATCAACAAATTTAATTTTGTTGAAGTCTTTTTGAAGTCTTATTGAAGTCAATTGCAATGTATTACAAGAACTTCAACAATTGTAGTGTCAAAAAACTTGTTGAAGTATAAGTACTTCAACTACTACAAATTTCATTGAAGTCGTACCACAAGTACTACGAATGACTACAAGTGCTACAAAAATTGAAGTCTTTTGTACAGCGCCAGTGGGAGTGAGCAACCCCTGTGCAGGCACTGAATTTGGTTGAAAACTGAATTGAATGACTAAAACGGATAAAAAAGAAGGAGAATCGGAATCAAGTTTGACGAACGATATTGGCTGACTAATTGGGATTGAATGAACGGGCAGTTTGAGAAGTGGGACGATGAAAAAACAGGTGAAACGTCGGAATCTAACGAGGCACTGATTGAGCGATTGCTCAGGCCGAGATTTTCGGCTGCGGAAGAATCGGTGAGTTTTTCTGGCGAATGGCGAAGGTGTGATTCGAACGTGTCGGATGGTTCTGTTGTGCGCGTGAGGTGAGAGCGCGACGAGCCGAAAGAAGGGGATTGCGCTGATCTGGTGCGCGAGTCCGACGAGGACGGAGAAAGCCGCGGAGCAGAGTAGGGGAAGATCAAAAGCGCCGACGAGCCACGGGGTGGTCTCTAGCCGCACTCCTTCCATTCTTCCTTCTTCTTTCTCGCGCTGCCGCCTCTCTCACCTATATTATTCATATTTCCACGCTCATGTTCTCGATGTGGTTCGACGATCTACGCTCCGCGCTCAAGAAAGACTTTGAGCCCTCCCGCTGTGGTCACTTTGTAGCCTGATATGTAGCTCTTCGTGCACGCGCATATGTTTTATTTATATGTACGCGTGTTTGTATACGCACCTACAGTACCTGTATGAACCCATGTCTCGCACTTTGTAATCATCTTGCGATGCAAATCTCGCTTTTCAATCAACTTTGTCAAGTTCCCTCAACCAACCAGCCGGATTTATAATCCACTCATATTTTCGAAACATTTCAAATTTCATTGATGCCACCCAACATGAACCGATTTTTTGAAGTCTTTGAAAAGATTTTTCATTTTTTGTTTTTTTTCTTATTTTTGTTATTTTATGTTATTTTTGTTATTTTTTGTTATTTTTGTTATTTTTGAGATCGTATCTTTTAAAATTTTTCATAAATGGCGTCCAACGTGAGGCAATGGGCGTTTATTTACAAACATTTTTTTTTGCAATTTTCAAAAACAATCTTAGATGTTGTTTTATAAGAACTGTAGGTGTTTTTGTGAAAATTTTTAAAACAAATTGATTATATGTAATGTTGATAAAATGACCCCTGTTTTTTTTTATTTTGTCACAACGGATGAGCGTTCGAATTACAATTTTATAACTTCGCAGTAGTTTATGAATAAATGATAATATCATATCTATAACACATGAAAGATACGAACGGATCGAAAATTTACTCGCATATAAAAAGTGGCGCACATTTTTTGTGTAAGCTGGAACGTAACGATGCGGTGCGGTCAAACGAAATTCATTTTAATGCACCCGCTTTATAACTTTTTAATGCGCCCGCATACGAAAAAATGAAGTAGTTTACATAATTGATTAGAATCCAAAGTAGGTCAGCCAACCATCCAACCTATACCACCCAACCAAAATCGTGACGACAAATTGTTTTTCCATTACATCCATTTTGTTATTTTCTTTTATTAAAAAAAATGTTTTGTTTACAAATTACATAGCTGGAGGAAAATTGTATAAATAACACGAAAAAAAAGACACTTATAAAAATGATTTTCATAACCGTAGAAATTCTACAGAACTTGAGAAAAAAAAACGAAAATAACAAGAAAATAAACGTTTATGAAAAAAAAGGCGGGACAAATGAAAAAGCATTGATGTACTCACATTGTATTAAATGTACACAAAGTATGATAAAATTGTGTTTTGTTGAGGATGCAACGATGGCAAAGTATGTAAATTTTCATATCCTGCCATTATTTCATAAAAGAGCGCGTATAGAGATGCAAGCATATACGTGCGAACGTACCTACAGGCAGTCTGCCATTACTGTAATTTTGTAAATATATGTCGGGAGCGGCTACTTTCGTTTAGCACGAAATAGATTCCGATACATGCTAAATACCGTGTCACGCGAGTCTCGTCTTTATTTCACGCACAAGCCACAATGTGCACGCGCTTTTGTTCGCCACCGATCGACAAAAATTATTGCAAAATTATTATCTCTCCACGTTTCATTTTTTTTTTCGTTCAAAAAAAGTAAAGCAAACTCTCACTGCCAGACCACCAGCGAACACAATTCGTCCTTTTGTTCGACTCGTTTTTCTCCTGCAAAAAAATTGTTTATCCTGTTTGTGTACCTTACAATTTTTTGTATCGTCCTTTTAAAAATAAGTGTAATAACTTAATTGAATCTGTTTGTTGGATTAAATAGTTTTTTGGTTTTGCAAAAAATAACAAAACAAATGAATACCCTCGGATTCATTGGAACGAAAAAGGTGCGGGTTTGCTGGAAAGAGCAAAACCGATCAAAAAATAAAACGCCTAGATGAGCAGAAAAAAATGCACGTTTCCGTACGTGCACAATTTTCTTTGTATTCTGAATGTATAAGATAACGCAATGGAAGATGAATAATTGACTACCTCATGATGGCAAAAGAGACAGGAATCGATAAAGTTGGTGCGCCGAGTAATAATTCTAATTTACAGACCACATTTCATTTCTTTTTCCCAGATGTGTTTTTTTTTCATATTTTTTTTTCAACTCCGCCCGGCTGTTTTAACGTAATTGATTTTGTGACAACCGTTTGAAACGGATAAATATTTCACCTGACAAAATTTCGTTTCCCAAGTCGTTTTGCTGTTTCATCATTAATTCAAACCGAGTTTCAATTGCATGTCATGTTCCATCATTTTTCTATCATTTTTCTCGTTTATTTTTTGTTATTTTTTTATCCCTACTTGAAAGACGATCGTAAATTCATAATTTATTTAAATAAAGTAGCCAACTTGTTTATACATATTTAACATACTAGATTAACATTTTTTTGTCGGAATTAAAGGCAGTCGTAATTTGTTCTGATAATCATGCAACTTTTGCTCGAAGGCGTACGCCTATACGATAAATACATTTATTCAAGAAAACTTGGTTCGATAAGAAGGACGTTATGTGAGGCTCGCCATACAAAACGGCTCTTAAAATTTCTGTCACGGAAATGCGCAGCATTTAATGCTCATTAAAGGCTCGGGCAAATGAAAATGCGCTATGTGCAAAACATAAAACGAGAGATAGTGTGTATGATGCATGCGCGTTTGATATGAAAGACGGCGCGGGCTTATGTGTTGCGGAAAATTGACGGACTCATTAGATAAAGGCTTATTATTTCGCGCCCAACTGCAGAACGTCCATTTAACGTGCGCAAACATCTACATTCGAATAATAGTTTTCGAGTTAGCGAGCAATTACGTTTTAATATCGTGCAACATTCAAAAACAGTCTCTCCTTTTTGACTAATTTTTTTACAATATCTTTAACAACAGTTTTTTCGAAAGTCATTTTCACTTGAATAAAAATTTCCATTTTTTGACTGAAAAACAATGTTTTAAATAATTTATTTCTGTTATTTTAGATAATACAATCAAGTTTGAAATTGTTATTATTATTATGAGTAGTTATTTCTGATAAGAAATGAAAAAATGAAAAGTTTTAAATACGCTTTTTATATCTTCAACAAAAATTGGTTTGAAAGTCATTGTCACTTGAATAACAATTTCCATTTTTTAACTGAAAAACAATGTTTTAAATAATTTATTTCTGTTATTTTAGATAATACAATCAAGTTTAAAATTGTTATTATTATTATGAGTCGTTATTTCTGATAAGAAATGAAAAAATGAAAAGTTTTAAATACGTTGTTTATTTTTTTGATTTTTGTTTCTGATGGTAAATCAAAATTGAAATTGACCAATTGACTGGATTTTGATTGATCAAAAGTGGGAAGTTAGTTGGACCGAAAAGTGTCCCGAAATGAATGATAGCGATAAAGTAATTTTAATAAATTTGCAGCAAATCACGGTAGGATTATTCTTAGGACGGGGTCACGCAGGCTGATTTTAGTTGCAAATCGCGCATTGCCGCGAGGACCGACAAAGGCCGTTAAAAGAGCGTCGGTATCTCTTTCGGCCGGAGCTCGCCGCTCATTTCTCCACACCTCCGTGATTATCATACAAACATTGGTGACGACCGCGGTGGCGCAAAGAGCCCATGCAACCGCAATATCGCGGTTAATTGTTCGACTTCTTAGATATCATTCAAATTCCAATTGGGCCGCGTTGGTTTTCAAAAAAAAAATAACTTCAAAACCAGAAGAATAGTTTTTTGCTCCTTCAATTTCTAGTTTTCATTTCAACCAAATTATCAAAAACAATCAAGTTTTGTTTTGTTTTGTTTGTTTTGTTTTGTTTTGTTTTGTTTTGTTTCGTTTCGATTTGTTTTGTTTTGTTTGTTTCGTTTCGATTTGTTTTGTTTTGTTTGTTTCGTTTCGATTTGTTTTGTTTTGTTATGTTTCGTTTCGATTTGTTTTGTTTTGTTTTTGTTTTGAAAATTTGACAAAAAATGTAAAAGAGAAAGGTGCTGGTGAAAATGAAAAAAGTTGAAATGTAAATAAAGTTTGAAGAAAGTTTGGCGATGTGAAAAAATGATTTGATTGAAAAGGAATTGTACAAAGTGGAAAAAAAAAGAGTGCCAGGTGGTAGAGAATGATTGAGCCCAGCCCTCGTTCGTTAAAGCGCGAGAACTTAATGGTTCTCGCCAATACAGGATATAGTTTCTCGACGCGATCCGCACTAGCCGGAGCGTATAGCTCAATTTGCCGACACCTCGCTAAGTATAGGTTGGGTGGGTGGTCCCGTGCGAGGAGTGGTCCCGAGTGCAATAGGCGACGCTATCTTACATCCGGATTTTTCGCAGTCCAAGACAATGCTTTGACGAGACACCCACGATCACGACCTGATCATGTGTACTTTGCGACCCGCCAACAGGTCATGTGTGTCAATTATTGACTTTGGAGTCTGCGATATTATTATTTTATAACTCGCTTTTGTTATCGACCTTTTCCTTACACATTGTTCTTTAACTCCAATATCATTTTTTTAAACAAACCATCTAACTTAAAAAAATTAAACTGAAATTAAATGCAAATTAAAAAATTGACCTCGCAGTTTGTTTTGTCATTGAAAAATTGGTTTTTCAAAAGAAAACAAAAAATGAACTCAAGTTAGAAGTTCAGTTTTGGTGTTTAATCAACTTCACCGGAACGTCATGAAATGCACCTCGAATTGAAACGAAAGTTTGTAAAGCAGTCTATGATTGAATTAAAGCTGGCGAAAATTACAAACCGAATCATAAATTCGCAACCACCATCAAAAGTGCAATTTGTCGATTCGAAAGAGATAGGACAAATCGTGTGCAGCTCAAAGTTTTATTGAGACCGTTAATATGCGAGTAAAATTTGTGTTCGCCAGTGATTTCTTAACGATGCAACTATCATTTCTCGGTAATGACACGTTCGCGACCTAATGTGCATAACGTTCGTCGACTTTTTGTGTTCCATAATCAACGCGCATAAATCTTAATCAATTCATTAATCTCGGCCAACTTTTCACAACGATTTCAACTTTTCATTATGATTTTCTAAACGCGCGTACCCCTGCCGGGTTATGCAATTATGAAATTGCAATCCACCTGTATATCATACATCATATTACACGCAACGCGCATCATAAACATGTTTTCCGTTTACGTGAAAATCTGCCTACCTATAATCTCCAAGAAACTTTGTACGTATTTTTGTGAAATCAAATTTATATTATCTGCAAAAAATTTAATTCATTTTCTTGCAAACTCGAAACTATTTCGAACGAAAACAATCCGTTTTTTATTTTCCTGGTTCCCAAGTAATCTCAATTTTGAATTCTTTTTTTAATTAATTTTAAATTTTCGGTGTCGCCCAACGTGGGGCTAGAAGATTTTGAAAAAATATTTCTGTCTCATGTCAAAAAGTAATTTAAAAAAATTCCCCATCACAAATTACGTTTTTATTATTTTGTTTTACAAAATTGATCCTAAAAAAGAGATTTTGTTATTTTTCAGGGATAAAAATTTTGGTTCAAGGTTGTGTAGGAAAAGATATTTTGAGATGATGATTTAGATTAATCCTTGCTAGTTATAGAAAAAGAATGACGATAATCGATAGGCTAATTTATCGTCGATGTTTTGGTGAATGAATCAAAGATCGAGGAAACTTGACATCTCTATTTGATGGTTTACGTCGTTCCTCGTGTCTGGTCTGACAGGATACAAGAACCGCTATTAAGAAAGGATGTTTATTGGTCACGTACGTCAGACTCTATTGTCCAAGAAACATTTGCAGACAGCTCGCACCATCTATTCAACTTCCGTACGAAATTGTTGTTTATTGATTCACGTCGATTTTTCGACCTACAAAATGGTTCCCAATGCAGACATCTTTGTCAGTCCCACCCCGTGCTTACACACTTTTTTTCAAACGCAAAAACCAATTCCAACCACATTTCACCTTAACCCATTTTTTGCCAAACAATGAAAAATGATTTTTACTTCAAAATTTCAAGAATTCTGAAATTTGAAGAATGGATGATTTTTTAATTAACAAACGAAATTAAAAATAGCTTCAATTGCAAATATTCCTAAAGTAAAGTTTTGGCGTTTAAAAAACACTTGCAAATTTCTTCACCGGGCTTAGTCAGTTGAGCTTAAAAAATCTCAACCTTTCAATAACCCTTTCAATCGTTCATAAACTTTCACAAAGAAAAAACGAGTTCAGCATAAACAATAAAGAAACTCGTATCCTGGACGCGATTAAAAAAAGGAATCAATCCAGAGCTAAATTTTGTTTACCACTTTGATTAATCGTGCCGGGGCATTAGATGCAATTTTTTCGTCCATCAGTGTTAATTCAATTGTTAAATTTTTGTTCGTCCGCAAAGTGCAAAAAAAGAGTCGAAAGAGGAAGGAAAAAAAGGAGTCGAAGGGCTAATGTACTTGCGCATTAGGCTAATTAAAATGGACGTGTTGGGTAATCTGGTGCGCGGATTGCGCGGCTCGCGTCGGCGCCGAAAGGACGCCTGTGAAATTCACGGCTGCGGCCCTGTGTGACTCGTGTAATTGGCTCCCAACTGGACTTCAAAGGGCGCCGCTCTCCTTCATCCGTGCCGCCTCACGTCGGGGGAAGCAGAGGAGGACGACCGCGAGCACAAAACAAGACGAAGAGAGAAGGCGCGATGAAGAAATAATAAAGAGGAATGATAGCAATTGAAGCGCGTGCGTGCGAGCGAGCCCGAGATAGAGCGATAAGGGAGACGCAGCAGGCCAACGAGATGGACAAGATCGGTTACCGATGTTTCAACATCGGCCGATGCTGTTTCGATACAGCGCGGGCCCTGTCTTGTTTCGCGCGGCACTCGATTTGTCATTAATCTCGCGTTTAAGCGCAACCCTCACGTCGAGAATCAAAGGAAACTGATCGCCGATTGACCATTCTTTTGATCAATCCCCTATTCATGTCTTTTCACGTCCCAGCCAATTACGTGCGAATCAAAAATCATCTTTTATATAGTCCTGTCAGTAATATTTATTGTTCCGTCAAAAATCACAAGTACACTCGTTTCAGACGTCGTTTATTTCTATCTCATTGTTTTTACAAACAAATTTCACTCGTCCCAAACCAGATCTTCAAGATTTTTTGTTCTGATTATTATAATAATATACAACATTGAAATCAAGTTTATTTTTGTTTCTATTATAATGTGAGAACTTTTAAGACTATTATTAATCACGTTTTTAAATGTAATTTTCATAAAAACCGATTTGTAAACAGTTCAAAAGAAAAATTTCCCAATATTGTCCAAAGTTATTAGATTTTCAAGTTTTTTTGTTCTGATTTTTACAAATAAGAAATCCAGTTTATTTTCATTTCTATTTAATTTGAGAACTTTTAAGACTATCATTAATCACGTTTTTAAATGTAATTTCCATAAAGAACGATTTGCAAAAAGTTCAAAACAAAAATTTCTCTAAATCTCATTGGTCTTTGAAAAAATGAGAAAAAAAGACGAGATAAAAGTTTTCAAAACTGAAGTTTTGAAATTTCTGTTGACTTTGAATTGTCATAGTTTCTCAGTTTAACAAGAAAACCATTTTTTGCAGTCTCAAAAAACAGTTTTGTTTGAGATTTTGTTATTTTTGTTTCAAAACACTTCAAGATGAGTTTATTTGAAACCGATTTCAAAAAAAATTTTTTTCTCAAATTTGGCGTCCAACGTGGGGCTGAATAAATTTATAATACCAAATCAATTTTTGTGTCAATCATTTTGTTGCAAACTCACAAAATAAAATCATTGTTCAAATCCAAGACAAGTTGACAGTTTCACTAGATCTAGTAAAAAAAAAGTTACAAGGGGTTGCTCACTGTTGAAGCCTTTGAACCACTTGGTTTGTAGTACTTTTGAAGTACTTGCAGTATTTTTGAAGTACTTGCAGTATTGAAGTATGTTGCAGTACTTTTGAAGTCATACAATTTTTAAGACTTCAAAGACTACAACTATTGAATGTAGTACTTTGTAATACTTTGTAGTACATTTTCGAACTTCATCGATTTCATGAGAGTTATTGCTGTTAAATTTTATTTTTTAAATAAACATTCAATTCAATTCATTAATAAACATTCACGATAATAAATGCACAAATGAAAGTAAAATGTCAATGAGACTTTACAACTTTGCAAAGTTACATCAACAAATTTAATTTTGTTGAAGTCTTTTTGAAGTCTTATTGAAGTCAATTGCAATGTATTACAAGAACTTCAACAATTGTAGTGTCAAAAAACTTGTTGAAGTATAAGTACTTCAACTACTACAGAATTTCATTGAAGTCGTACCACAAGTACTACAAAAGACTACAAGTGCTACAAAAATTGAAGTCTTTTGTTATTTTATTTTGTTGTTTTTTGTTATTTTTGAGCAACCCCTTGAAAAGTTATTCAAAATAATGGCATCGAAAATGATGACAGATTGAAGTAGAGTCGAAATGCAAAAATGTTGACCTTAGAAGGTGCTGGCAATTTCGCGTAACAACTTAGTGGGAATTAACGCAGAATGATGAGAATAATGAGATGCACTTAGGGGTTATCTTATCTTATCTGGATCGGATGGCGCTGCGGGTTATAATAGAGGTATAATGGTTTACACACGAAGCAAAAGTTGATGAGAGCAGAAGGAGATCTCGCGTTTTGTGTATGACGTGTGCGCTGCTTCCAATCAGGACTTGGGAATTCGTCAGACTCGCCGGGCCGACAACGTCCCAACACCCGAGGACACGGGTCGTTTAGGCGGCTCCTTTATTCGATCATTAAGTTTTGCCGACGCTTCGGGCCTTGAATCCTCGCGCTTCCAACCACCCCGACCGTTCCTCCGAAAGCCCCTTTTTACCTATTACATTTAACACGCGACATTTGTATATATACATGAGTTACAGTTTGCCATTTCACATCATCTAACGAGAAGGATGATTTTCATCGGCGACAAGCCACAAAAAAGTGAGCCGAGCTGCAAAAGGAAACGCTCGTAGACCGGCCGCCAGATCAAAGGATCCGCGCTAAAAAGCCTCCACGTGGAGCCTCTGCGGAAATTCCTGTGGCGTTTTTGAACAAGTCATCATTCAATCGACAAATTGGCCGCGCAAAAAACAAAATTGTCCGAGTTCCTTCTTTTTTCATTCCACTTTTCCTTATATCACTCTGAAAAACAACTTTCCAAACTAATCCAACTTTTTTCCCCATCAAATTTTGTGACTTTTTCTGCTCCAATTTTAAAACTTTTAGCAAACTTAAAAACTGGTTTCAATCTTGAATTCAACATAAAAAAAAATTTTTTTTTTCGCTGCAAAACACTCCAAAGTTTACTTGTTTTGAATTCCCAAAAGTTGTGAACTAAAAAACAGAACTGAAAAGTGTACAAACCAGCTTTAAGAAACGGAAATGATAGCTAGGAAACTTAGATGGTAATCTAACTAGTGTCCATGTTTCGGACAGATCACTTATTCGAGCACTTGAAAGGTCTCACAATATTTGAGTGAAACAGGCCGCTACTTGGAAAACAGTTCCGGCCCACTAAAATAGTCAGGGGTCTTGTACTTTTGGCTTTCTCCTTCCGTTACGCACGCTTTGCCGCGGCGAGTGTGTTTTGACATACTTAAATGAGGGAGGTTTGTTTGCACAGAAGCCGACTGGATGCTGTCGTCTGTTGGCGTCGATATGCATCATGAAGCGTCGCAAAAGCGAGCGACACCGCTCTCAAAAGGACCGTGTGCCTCTATTAATTGGGACGGCCTGCGAACCGCCGTGTCTGCACTTGAATTTCATCAATCATTTTTAGCTTCCACTTTGCTATCCTTAGATTCATAATTTAATACAAAATAATATACTGACCAAATTGTGTTTACACATTTACAACTTTCAAACACGATTTTTTTTAAATGGCTCCCAACGAGCGGTGAATTCAATTTAACAACATATTATTTTGAAATTAATTTATTCTGATCCAACAAAATCGTTTAAATTTTTTCATCATCAGAAAGATTACCTTTTTTCCGTTCCAAAACACTCCAATCTGAAAAATTTTGAACAATTTTGAATTGTCATACTTGGCGCGCATGTGGGACTCAAACACTTGATCTGAACAACCATAAATTTTTGGAGTATTTGTCGATATTGAAGAATTAGTCTGAAAATTTTGGTCGGTATGTTGGAGCGTCAAAATTGGAAGGAAAAAAAAAGTTGAAGGGTGTGCGAATTCGAGGAACACCGGGTTTCCAATTTCGCAACGAATTGGCGTTTTTTGTGGGTCGCTAAAGTGTCAGGCCAAGCGTACCTGATCATTTGTCTTAACAGATACGTAATTGATACTTTAAGGTTTGACTTCAAGTGTTACAAATGACAGTAGTCGGGACATTAATGCAAAAGTGTCCATCAAGTATCGGCGAAACAAGATTTTGCGAAACCGCCGGGACGAAACGATCCAGCTGGACCGCATACCGACTCAATCAGCTCGAAATTCCAAGAGCAATCGATATATCAAGGTAACACCTTTTCTGTTTCTTCGTCCCGGTTGTTGTTTGACTTCGGCTCGCCGGCATCTTCCAACCTTGTTCCAACGCCGACTATTTGTTAGCGCGACAAGGACGACGATAGTGCTGAGAGAGAGGGAAAATCGCAAGGTCGAGCGAGAGAAGAGGACGAAGAGAGTGGATGTTATCTTTGATGGAGAGGACTAAGAACCTCTATTAGGGCTCAAAACACTACTGCCACTCTAACTCAGGGACGCACTTATAAACCGCTGTGCTAGTTGGAATTTAGTACCAGTTCTGATCACTTTTTTTAATCTAGTGAGAGTAATGTGAGGCGTAGACAATTGTAAATTGTAATCAGGCTTGAAATTTTCGAAGTTCAATTATGTTTGACTTTGGTGATAAAATTCAGATTTCGCTAAAATAATCTTTTAGAGGATGCACTTTTTACAGAAGTGCAAAAAATTCAGTTTCAACTCATTCTTTTAGATTGATGCATGAATGTATTTATTTTGAAAACTAGTTTTTTCCAACATTTTTCAATGTTTTTCCGAAATCTTCTATTTCAAAATATAGAAAACAATAATAAATGGAATTTCAACTTTACAAATCATTGTTCCCATGCAATGTTGGAAACACATCATGGGTTTTAACAATAAATATGAAAATTTGTCATGGTTTTTAGTTTATCATCAACAAGTTTAACTTTCATAAACAGAAAATATCAAGTAGTTGAAAAACTGTATCAATTTTTTGTATACAGACTAAGTATTTATCAATCAGTCTCATCAAAAAAACTTTTAAAATTGCTAAACTGCAATACCGACGGTTGGTATAGCAGATTTCCATTGCACCTAATTTATCATATTCGCATGCAAGATGATTTTTAATACAACGTAAGAGATGGCAGTCCAAATGTTTTTTTGAATTCAGAAAAATAATAATCAGATATTAATTTTTATTTCATCATTTTGGATTTTGTAACAGAACACTGTCATAATTTAAAAACTGTATTAAAGAGAGGAGGCAAAATACAAAGCTTCGTATAAACATTCCAGTTTTGAAAATGATGTTGAATCATGTTTATCGTCATAGGTTTTTATTGCATGGCTGTATTTGGTATATAAACACACTATCCCCTGAAATTCGTTCTTACTTTTATGGCAAAGCAACGTCGGCTCCCTTTGATTTAATTAACCACTCTCAAGGTTTCGTTACCTAGCCGGACTGCCGTCCATCCACCAATCAAGCCGATACGGAAATTCAGAAGCATTTTCGCACCTCGCCAGCGCAAACACAAGAACCCTCTAATTAATAATTACTCAAATCCAAAAAATCACTCTTAAAAACTTGTTTAACGAATTTTGATTTTTCATTTGGGTTTTTCATTTGTGAAATAATTTCAAACGAGGCAAAAAAAATTTTTTTTTGAGTCACTCGAGATATCAATAGGTAACAATGTTGGTCTGAAGGGTCTTTAATTGAAGTAAACAAGTTTGTGTGAGAAAGCGAAAAAGTTTCCTCTAAATCATAAAACGGTCCGAGCGGTTGAATTTTCCATTGTCGGGATCAGTGTATTCAAACTCGTAAAACTGTGAAATCGAAATAAGAACATAACTCGACAAAGGCTTTACACGCTAGGCGGCGTCAAAAAGTCATTAATCTTGCCAACGGGGTAAAGAATATTGGGCTAACGTCTGACAAGATGATTTTTTGTAACTCGCTCGCTTGTTGACGTTGCTCGATCAAATCACGCGCCGTCTCCCAAGCGCACCGCGATCGATAAAAACTGCTAATTACTTTGTTTCTTGTACGAATAACTCGCCACACAAATTCTCCATTCTCGAAGTTTAGTCGAGTTGATTTGTTACACAAAAAACCATTTCAACTAATATTTTTCAAATTTAATTAATAATATTCATCCATTTATTAAAATTTCAAACTAACTTGGAACCAAATTTAATTTTGAATTTTAATAATTTTGTTAAATAAATCTGTGAGTTTGAAAACGTTTATAATTTGTATCTATTTTTGCAAAAAATAGATTTTGTTAAAATTGTTTGTTCGTTGAATTATTGGAACTGAAAATTTTTGTTATTTTAGTCGATGGAAAATAACGAAGTTGATTGGCAAATTTCTTAGATTGACAAACCAGATCGGTTCCAAAAAATCCAGATTGAGCTCCTTTGACAAGTTTCACGATTGGTCTTTGAGTATTTGAGACGATGACTCTGCCACTGCGCATGCGCGAATTTTATGTGCGAAAATTTAAGAAGCGTTCAATGTGGTTTATTGTGGCACTAACTATCATCTATTGTAGACGTTTCTTTAAGTCACTCATACATAGTCTTTCGTCCAGCGAAAACTTTTCTGAAACATTTTCAACATTTGCAGTCAATAAGGTATGAATATTTGTATACAATTTATTCATTACATTTTTTATCTTTGACTTTCAATTAACTTCAATACATTTTTTCAATTGAAAAAATTGTGTTTCGCAAATTTTGTTTTACAACTTTTTACACGAGTTTTTTTTTAAGAATAAATTAAAAATATTCTATAATTGTTTTTCTATGATTTAGTATCATTTCCGGTGAAAGATGTGAAATCTGTTGACTCGATTTTTCTAATCAGCAGCCTGAGCTTAGATAAAACAAGAAAAAGTTTTTGCCCCAACTTCTAAGCTGTTTGATGATTTATCTCATAACCGGCCAACTTTAGTTTAACGAGACGAATCCTGAGCGAAATCTGGTTTTTGATACAAAACACTCAAGTGCATTTAGTTCATACGTTTTCGCTAATGATAATCTATCTCTTGACTGATTTCAACAGTCGCATCAGACATCCAAAGTTGACTAATTATTTCCAGACAAAACTAGACAATGTGGCCAATCAAGCTAACTGGATTTTTAATCGTAACGAGATAGAAACAGCAGCTTCCAACCCAAAATGCCAAAACGTTGTTTCAACTCCAAAATTTTGTTTTACTTTTTTTTTTTTATTTTTGTTTTTATAATTTCTTATTCTTTTTTTCGTTTTTTTTCGTTTTTTAGTTTTTGGTTCCAAAAAATTACTATCAAACCGATAAAATTTCGCATACAATAAATTCATTTGTGATGTCATTTATGATAAAAGTGAGAGAATACGAGACGATAAAATAAACTGTATCAATTAAAAGATAAAGTTCGTTCTCAAATGTGATAAACTCTATCATAATAGTACGGACATTTTCGTTAGTTACATCATTTTACAGTTCCCAAACTAAATTCAAAAAACTTGTCCGAAATTGATAAAACAATTGAAAATGTTTGTATCTAAAAACAATTAATTTTACAGTGTGCCAGTAAAGTACGATTAAAAAGTGACAGGAAGGAGGATGACATCGAAAATCGTTATCATCTTTATAGCGATCCCAGTACTGTCAGTTCTGACCGACGCAATCAACGAGACGAACCTTATTGAAGATGAGTTACCTGTAAGTACAATTTTTTTATATTTAAAAATCATTGTTACAATAAAATTAGTTCTCATGTTATAATTCTTAAATAATCATTTTTTTCGTTTTGATTTTGAATGAAACAAACATTGTTTTCCAGATTCTTCCAAGATGTTGCTCAACTAACCAGTATTACGATCCAGAGGATCTGAAATGTTCAAATTCGCAATATCCACGAAAAATTTGGCTCTCAGAATATTTGAATCTTTTTGAGTTGCCGATGCTTTCGAAGAAACCCATTCATACTAGTTTAGACTGCAAGGGATCTCCTGTGATACGTTATGAAGTTCAAATCGACGATTTGAGATACGGAAAAAAACATCTATTTGTGAGCAAAAATAATTGTCTTTGTTTCAAACCTTTTCAAAAACGTTCTTTAACTTTTTGTTCAAAACCTTTTCAAATTCTTTCCTGTTTTTGCACTTGAGAATGGCGATATTTTTTTGACTGAGTTACTTTCATCATTTAATTGCAAATGAAAAATTGTTTACAGTACAAAAATTACGAGACGTCACAATTTCATATCAACGTGCACAACGTTAATATGAGCACCAAGTACTGCATCGACCCAACAGAAAGTTTTATGGATAGCGTCATTATTCAAGTGTGCCAAGATGCGACAGTTTGCAAAGACGGTTGTTTAAGGAAATGTGTCAAAGAAAACGGTGGACGTTATGGAGTTACAACCCTTCTCATAAAGGCTTTCCCGACAGAGTACCTCACTTTGGATAAAAACTCTTTCAATCGTTTTGAAGGTAACAAAACTAGAAAAATGAAAAAAAAATGAAAGTTTTTCCTGATAAAAATTTGTGAATGATTATTAACTGTTAGTTTTGGAAATTGATTGTTGAAAATTACCATAGCTTTGTTTTGATTTTTGCAGCCGAGGATGTTGGGACGAGCATAATTTGTCAACGAGGGTTCGAAAGTCGAACACTAGACGAGGACACGTTATACCGAGTGTCCGAAGCTGGAGAAATGAGATTACCCGGAGACAAACATGGGTATCTAAAATTACAAAGTTCAGAGTATTGCGTTTACCCTGCCACTATTCTATCATCTGCTGAAGTAATCATGTGCCCGAAGAAAAGTGAGAACACATAAATTGTTACGATCAATCTTTAGTCAATGTGTCCCGTCTTTCACGTTCTCATTTGTCAAACTTTATTTTTGTTTCAGTTTATGGCGAATCCGCTCCACCACAAGGGCGAAACTCGACTTAAAAAATGACTTCTCCTGAACTTCAGTTTTAGATCATCTCAGTGTCATCTTAGAATTTAATAATCGAATTGTAGGTCGCAGAGCAAAGTATTTGTTCAAAAATTATTAACAAACCAAACATTTAATTTATACACAAAATAATATTATTTTTGAAATAAAACACGTGCATTGAAATGGTTTTCTTTGTTCGTTGCTAATTGTTATAATTAAATTTTTGAATTTAACTTTTCAACCCGTTGATAAAGTGCGTAACGGTCAGGGCTCGTACACCGTGATCATGATTAATCAATTAGTGATTCAGGGCCTACTAAAATTTGATGCCGTTGACCAGAAAGAAGAAAAAAGCGCAGAACAAAGGAACCGCCATGACCGAGCTAAAACCAACGAAGGTGGAAAAAAACTTTGTTACTATCAAAAAAAGTCACGTCCGTCTTCGAAGCCCAGTTTGATCCGCCGGCAAATTCTATTACAGAAGCTCTGATCCTGCAGTTACTTTTTTTCCCCCTACTCGCGATGACGCGAAATTTCCTATTTTTCAATCGAGGCCGGTGAAATTTTTGCAATCAACACCGTGCCCAATTGACAAACTATGCCTAAACGATTGGCAACCTTAATCGTGACCTGTTTAGGAGGGTTTGATTGAATTTTTTAACCTCATTGGTTTCAATTTTCTGGTTACAGAGATACAAAAACATAGCGACAATATTTGGACTGTTTTATTGTCTTCTAAAGGATTACGTTTTTATTTTGTTAATGCTAATGTTTTCGAAAATAAAAGAAGTTTAAATTTTTCCCGGGAATTAATCATTATAGTTGTTATACTGAACGTAAATTGTCATGATTTGTAATTCACATATCCATTTAATTAAATTGGCTGAAATTGAGCTTGGCTTTCTAAGTGACCTGGCCATTACATTTAGCCTGTCAGATTTTTTTAAATCATCCTGCTGATGATTAATGTCTGCGACTCAAAAAGTGTCGAGCCAATTTGAGTTTAAAAAATGTGCAATTCGATGGCAATTTTATCCACCTCGTTCGTGCCTAATTTTACCGCAGTTACACTTCTTATAATCTTGTTTTGTATTAGCAGGTGCGAGTTAATAAACGTTCTCTACCTATTCCATAGTTCTGAAAAACTTTTATCCAATTGTTTGTTCCTTCTCATTATCAAAATATGATCCTGCGTCGACAATTGATTTCAAAAAATAATTTCTTAATGTTTGTTTAATTGACACTCTTTTATGTCCTCATACCCAATAAGATTTCATTCAACATTTCATTAATTGGAAAGAAATTTGTTAATTCATTAGTTCTTCACATTTTTAGTAACGTTTTCGTTAGAACAAATTTCTTCTGAAATCCGCCAGTTTTCAGTCTAACTCTGTATAATCTGACTATTTGTTCCGACTAATTAACACATTTTAATTATTCTTTCTATTCTTTTTTTTACATTATTTTGATTACCACGACTATTTAAATCCCATTACTAAGAATGATATTAAAAAATCATTTTTTTCTCCATATCTCTGAAAAAATCAATAAAAACCCCCTCTCAGAGCTTGATCAGCTCACTTAAATAAAAACCAGTTTGATTTGACGTAGTACACATCTTCCACTGTTGAGGGAATTTGGAATTATTCAAAATGAATTGTCCAAAATTTATCCTGTTGGGGCTCGTTGCTATTGCAAGTAAGTTTTTTGTCCGTCAGATCAAATCTTTATTTCATGGCCAAAAATAAAATCTATGAAAAAGTATCCATCAAATTGTTAATAGTTGATAATTTTGGGAAATTCATAGGTACTGGGCATGGTTTCGTAATTAATCAAACCAGAACAGATGAAAAGTTAAAAATCGAAGGTGGCGACTATATTTGCATCGACGAAGCTCCATACCAAGTTTACCTGAAGGAAAACGGAAGATACACTTGCGGCGGTGCTTTGATTAAACCAAATATTATTCTGACAGCCGCTCACTGTGTCACGAATCTTGAATATGGTACCAAGCTGTCTGTCGTCGCTGGAACGGACAGTACCGAGCTGGAAGATGGTGTATCCTATGAAAAAGGAAGCGTCGAAATCTCTACTGAAACTATCATACCGCATTCTTTATATAATCCGGCGATAGCTGAGTTTTCGTTCAAATATGATATTGCCGTCGTCAAGGTACTACAATATCATTTTTAAATGTCCAAAATATTTTTCAAGTTCGTGATAGCCTGAAGATATTTGTTTCTAAAATTATTTGTCTGCTTTCGTTTTCTAGCTACGATCATCACTTCCAATGACTGACAGAATATCAACAATTGAATTGCCAACTCGTGGTGTGAGATTAGGCGAGGATTTACTGTTAACTGGGATCGGTGTGACTAAAGAAAACTCGTATTGTGTAAGTCCCTTTTTGAAAGCTTACAAACCAGAAGTTGTTAGGTGTCAAAACTATTTGAAAATTTTCAATCCGCCGATTAACAATTACAATGGGTTTATCTGTCACAAAAGTTTCGAAGGATATAGAAGTCGTATGGTGAGTACGAATGTATTTTGGTTTAAATAAGGTCTGTGTTCCTACATGCAGGGCTCATAAAATTGGTTTGTAATATCGTTTTCAGGGTGACAGTGGAAGTCCTTTGGTGAATTCTAGAGGACAATTGGCTGGTATTCATCAAGGTTCGGCAAGCAGGTGTCAAATTGCAATTGATGTTTACTCTCTATTGAACTGGATTGAGGACGTGATTAGTTTCGATATAAACGAAGTTTTTTAACAACTTACAACAATTTATGCGAATAATAAAAATAAACGAAACAATGTAAATAGTATAACAAATTTATCGGACTTTGTATCGATAAATTTTTTAAGTTGAGACGAATCCTATTTTTTGATAAATTTTTCTTCTATCCTGTCCCAATAAAACGTTTCCTAAGAGATGATCTACTCGATATTTTGTAGTAGTATTTTTTAATGCGGACTAATCAGTGAGAGTAATTAATAATTATTGATAGTTCATTGAAACTTTCAATGTCTTTGCATTCCTGCTTCTTGAATGCAATAATTATTGTCTAATTACCATAAAAATAACTATCAAATTGAACATTGAAAAAATGTTGTAGTAACTGTACATTTCAATAAATATATTCAAGGTTTGTTATCGTTTATTTTTTAATCTGGCCTTAAGATCTGTTCAAAAAAGTAGCACACGGTTATGAAATTGTTTATAAAACAATGACTGTAAGTGGCAAAACGTTCAACTCATTAAAAAAATTAGCGACTTTAAACTGTCAAGTAAACTGTAGGTGCGAGGATCTATAACAAGCCACGTTTTTTTTCAGTACAAAGTCTTCTTTAGAAAATCAGAAAAACAATTTCAATTTCAATGGTAATTAATGATAACTTATCAATAATGTATTTTATAATAACGTAACTAGAGTCATTCCCATCCATAATTTTATCTACTATTTGAAATGGACTGAAACGAAACCTCTTGAAACTTGATCAACTCATATAAAAAGGAATCGCACTTTCGTTCTGATTGATAGTAAGTTTTTTCCTTCCTAGAGAGAAAATTTCAGCGATGAACTTGCCACAACTCATTTTCTTTGGTCTCCTTATAGTTGCAGGTAAAATATAGACTACTTCAAAATTCTGATAAAACTAATTTTAATTTTTTGCAATATTATCCAAAATAAAAAGCAACTCGTTGATCATGTTTTATTTGTAATTATTAAGGCGATATGAAAAGGGCTGGTTTGTTTACAAAATCGGCTCGAGGTCGTGAGCAAATACAACAATATTTTTCATAACAAAAATTATATCAGAACATTCTTTAGAAAATTGTCTTTGTCCTGATATGTTTTTCGTTTTAAAAAATGTTGTTGCATTTGCTCACAACCCCGAACCGATTTTTCTAACCTCAAATTTTGAAGCAAACTTTTCATATCGCCTTAATATTTTGAATTTTCATAGGTACTGGAAATGGTTTCGTCATTAGTCAAAACGGAACCGATGAAAAATCAAAAATTGAAGGAGGCGACTATATTCGTATCGACAAAGCGCCATACCACGTGTACTTGAAGGAAGGTGATCACTTTTATTGCGGCGGTGCTTTGATCACGCCAAACGTTGTGCTAACATCTGCTCATTGCCTCGAAAATGTCAAAAATGATATCTTGCCGTCTATCATCGCTGGAACAGACCGTATTGAAGGAACTGAAGCAATGCCAGGCATCGAAATCTTTCCTGAAACTGTGATAACGCATCCAAAGTATACATCAATTAATTCATTCGAACTTCAGATGAAATATGATATTGCTATCCTCGTGGTAATTATACTCTCCATAACATCAAAAATCAAAGTTTCAGGCCACCATTTATTCATTTTTTGCAATAATAAACTTTGTTGTAAAAATATATTCAATTGTAGATTTTTTTCAAGTTGTCCTGAAAAAATAAGCAATTTCGTTTAAAGGACTCTTTTAAATTTTTCTGCTTTTTATGTGTTTGGAAATGCTTTCGTTTTTTAGTTACAAGAATCATTTCCGATAACCAACAAAATATCACCGATCGACTTGCCAACTAGTAGTGTTACAAGAGGTGAAGAGTTACTTTTCACTGGGGTCGGTGCAACTGACGGCTTCTCGTTTCGTTCAAGTCCTTATTTGAAAGCTTACCAACCAAAAGCTGTCAGTTGTAAAAGCTATTTATCGAGTTTTGAACCACCTTTCACCAATTTCGATGGAATTATTTGCCACAAAAATTATAAAGGTCATAGAAGTCGTCTGGTGAGTACAATCTTGTTCTAAATAACACTTGTCTATCTACGTGCAAGGCTTCTACGATTATTATTGGTTGATGAAATCATTTTTAGGGTGACAGTGGAGGTCCGTTGGTGAATTCTAGAGGACAATTGGCTGGTATTCATCAAGGTTCGACACTCCGTTGCCAAGTTGCAGTTAACGTATTCTACATGCTTGACTGGATTAGGGAAAACATAAGGCTGTATGCGAACGAAGTTCTTTGAAAACTTGCAACGTTGAAGATTTTCTACATTTTATAACAAAATTTATTGGACGTTTCGTCAGAACTAAAAAATTTCATTTTGCATACTGTTGTTTGTTATTGTGAAATTCTTATGGTATTTTACATGAAACATTAGATCGTTAAACTCTTACTAAAACTCAATAAAAATCAAATTTAATTTCAATAATCTTTGATTACTTATCAATAATGAATAATCATGTGACAAAAATTCTATCATTCATATTATCTCTTCTAATTGGAAATTAGAACTACTATCTTAAAATGTTTTTTCTTTTAATATTCATCATGAAATGTTGCAAACAACGTGACTTTTGTTCGAAAATAATGAAGTTGTGACATGGTTAAAAAGATCAGTTACTGTAGTGGCAAGACGTTTATCTTATTAGGAAAGTTAGCGGTTTTAAACAACGTCTAACGACCTGTAGGTGCGAGACTCATAACGAGGCACTCGTTTTGTTGTTATTTTGAAGTGTCGATCAAAAATAAAAAGACAATCAATTTGAATTTCAATGATTATCAATAACTTATCATGATGATATATTTAATGTTTTTCCAATCATTTAACAAGATTTGATTTTATCATTCACATTACTAAATTATAATTTAAATCAATTTAAATGCAACCACTAAAAACTTTGTCAACTCATATAAAAAGAAAACAAGTGTTCTTTCTTATTAGTATATCCAGATCTTTTTCAATCGTCGAAGAAATTCCAAAATGAACTTTTCACAACTTCTTTCCTCGGGTCTTCTCATAGCAGTTATAGGTAAAGTGCAAACTTGCAATTTGCAAATTTAATAAATTTCGAAAACACAGTTTCAATTTGTACTTCTTTAACTATGTGAAAAACGAATAAAACATGGTTAATTAACTTTCTGTCTGTTACATTGAAGGTACTGGAAATGGTTTCATCATCAGTCAAAACAAAACAGATGAAAAATCAAAAATTGAAGGCGGCGAGTATATTTGTATCGATAAAGCACCATACCAAGTGTACCTGAAGGAAAATAATAATTTTATTTGCGGCGGTGCTTTGATTAGACCAAACGTTGTTCTGACAGCTGCACACTGTGTCGAAGATTTTAAAAATGGTAACATTCAGCTCACCGTCGTCGCTGGAACAGACCGTACCACAACAAAGAAGAGAATAAAAAGCGCTGAAATCGTCCCTGAAACTGTAATAGTGCATCCGAAGTATGATACAAAGTCAGTTGAACTTGAGATGAAATATGATGTTGCTATTATCATGGTAATGATACTCCGTTATTTCAAAATCAAAATCTTGCTTCTGAAATTACTTGAAAATTTTCAAAATTTTTCTTGCGTTTAATTTGTGATCATTTCTGTTTTTCAGTTGCAATCATCATTTCCGATGACTAACGCAATATCAACAATTGAGCCTCCAACCAGTAGTGTTAAGATAGGCGAGGAGTTACTGTTAACAGGAATCGGTGCAGTGGACGGCGACTCGTTCTGTGCAAGTCCTTACTTGAAAGCGTACAAACCAGAAGTTGTCAGGTGTAAAAACTATTTATCAGATTTCGAACCCCCGATTACCAGTTTTCAAGGACTTATTTGTCACAAAAGTCTTGACGGATACAGAAGTCGAATGGTGAGTAACATTCTGCTCTGAATACCTACTACTTGTCTTTCTATACGTTTAGCAAAGTTTATAAAATTGGTATATGAAATCATTTCCAGGGTGATAGTGGAGGTCCTTTGGTTAATGCTCGAGGCGAATTGGCCGGAATTCATCAAGGCTCGGCAAGCGATTGTCAAATTGCGGTCAACGTGTTTTACCTATTGGACTGGATTGAGGACATTTTAGGTTTATATGTAAACGAAATTTTTTGAGATTCGGCAACATTGTATTATGAAAATAAAGATTGTATAAATATTATAACAAAATATATCGGACGTTGAATAATTATTATTAGTCTCATTTTTTTTATTTTGAACTGTAACTCACGGGTTCAGTTCCCAATAAAGTACAATTTTTTCTTTTATGAAGTGTTTGGAAAAATGAAAAATGGATGTTAATCAACAATTTTTTTTCATAAATTAACTATAATAAGCAAATAGACGTTTATAAACAAATGTATATGAACAAATAATGATTTACCGTTAAAATAAAGTTACCGCAACTCGCTATGTTCACGAGTGGGAATTTACCGCAATTCGAACATAACAAAAATAACACACGACATGAACGTAAGGACTATAGAAACGAACATAAGAAACATCATGAAAATAACAAACTCAAAAAACATATAAACATGAGGACAATAACTAACATAAGAAACATAACAAACAGTAGGACAAGAACAAACGTACGAAACACCACAGTAATAACAAGCGTAAGGAGATGCTTACATGACTTTGATAAAATTGAATTTCATTTACAATATTGAAATATAAAAATGAGAAAATCGCCAGTAAATACAAAAAAGTGAAATGGTTTAGAAGAAGCCACGTATCTCATTGTAACAAAGTCTTGATTAAAAAATAAAAAAAATCAAACTTGATTATAATATAATCATTGATAATATATCAATAATAAATAGAAAGTATTGTTTACACTCATGTGAAAAAAGTCATCATCGGAATTCATTAAGAAAGCATTAGATACAAAAATTCAAAGAGTCTTAAAATTGATTGAAAGATTGCTTCGTCATACTTCATCGACTCATATAAAAAGAGAATAATCGTTTAGTTTTATTCAGTGGTCAGGTTCTATCACGCTTGAACGGTTTTCCAAAATGAACTTATTTGCACAACTGATTTTCTCCGGACTCCTTGTGCTTTCGGGTAACGTAAACTGCTTTAACATTTCAATGAAACGAAAATTTTTTGTTTGCAATTTGTAAAATTCTTGTTTGTTTCCCATTTTTGGAAATTCTTAGGTAGAGGAAACGGTTTTGTTCTTCAACAAAATAAGACCGATGGCAAATCGAAAGTTGAAGGTGGCGACTTTATTTGTATTGACAAAGTACCCTACCACGTTATGCTTAAAGAGAATGGAGTTTTTACTTGCAACGGCGCTTTGATAAAACCAAACACAGTGCTGACATCCGCTCATTGTGTCGCAGGTCTTACAACCTGTGAGCTGTCTGTCGTTGCTGGAACCGATATTACCGTACTGAATAAAGGTGTATCCCCTGTGAAAGACAGTGTTGAAATCTTCACTGAATCTATAATATTGCATCCCAAGGTTGAACACTCATTGGAAAGTCAAATGAGATATGATCTTGCCATCCTAGTGGTACTATACTTTTAATAACTTTAGATCAAAATAAAAAATGAAACTTCAAAAATTATTGATACAATTTATATTTTTTCTAAGAAGAAAACAGTTTAGTTTTTTTACACAAATAATGTTCAATAATGTTTTTTCAGTTACAATCGTCGTTTCCAATCACCAACAAAATATCAACAATCGAAATGGCAAGTGGTCCTATCGAAAAAGGTGAACAGATACTTTTAACCGGGATCGGCGCAGAAAACGACAGATCGTTTCGTGGCAGTCCTTGTTTGAAAGCTTACAAAGCACAAGTTGTCAACTGTGAAACCTGTTTAAAAGAAGTTGAACCCCCGATTACCAATTTTGATGGAATTATCTGTCACAAAAATTTTAGAGGACACCGGACTCGTAATGTTAGTACAATAGTTTTGATTGAAAAATTTTGTTTTTTTTTGTACATGCAGAGTTATGAAATTGGTTTGTAAAATCATTTTCAGGGTGACAGTGGAGGTCCTATGGTGAATTCTCGAGGTCAATTAGTTGGTATTCATCGAGGTTCGGCAACCGACTGCCAATCTGGAATTGACATATTTGACTCATTACGCTGGATTAGAGACACAGTAGCTGAAAATACGAACGAAATCGTTTAAAAAATTGCTAAGTTTTAGGATGAGCAAGGATAAGGAAGATAGTGAACATAGTGTTACAAAAATATATCAAATAAACGTTCAATAAACATTAGCAATTGATAAAAATTCTGAATGCCTTTGTTTTTTATCCTCTGACGTATGTCAAACATGTTTTCTTATCAATATTTTGACCATTTAAACTATTTTAACTAATATTTTGGAAATCGTATCAACTAAGTCAGAAACTTTTTCAATAGAAAATTTCGTAATCTTTTGAAATCTGCCAATAAATTCAGTTAAACTTGTTTATCATATATCATATATTTATTGTTATTTTGCATTTTTTTGGAAAATTATTATTTGGCCTCAATTTTTCCATAAAACGCCTGACATTTGTTTCCAAATCTATGAAAAATAGACACGATTAAAAAAATCAGTTGCTCAAGCAGTAGTAGAATTAACAATTTATCTCAGTCTCATTAAAAAGGTAACGACTCTAAAAAACGTCTGATAATCTGCATGACTATCAAAACCCACAAATATTGTTGCATCAAAACTTCTAGATTAGAAAAGAAAAATAACAAAATAATTTAATTTTAATAATCAACGATGATTATAACGATAACTTATCAATAATATATAATATTTATAAAATCACTCCAAAATAAATTGATTTGAAAAAGTACTCATTTGATACTTCATCACCTCATATATAAAGGAAACAATTTGTCGTTCTGATCAGTAGAGAGCTTTTTTTTCGTACTGTGCATGATGTATGCCAAGATGGACCTTGCACATCTCATTCTCTTAGGTCTCCTTATAGTTGCAGGTACAGTTAACGTCTTCTAAATTCTAAAAACCTATTGTTTTATTTCTTTGCCATTGTTATAAATTAATAAGAAATTGGATTTTATAGTATTTTCCTAAGTTTTGTAAAAAAAAATATTGATTGTTGATTGTCTTTTTTTGTTTTCTGGATTTTTCATAGGTACTAATGGTTTCGTTCTCAAGCAAACCAGTATCGATGGCAAATCAGAAGTCAAAGGTGGCAAGCCAATATGTATCAAGCAAGCACCATACCAAGTTTACCTCAAAACACAAGGGAGATACACGTGCGGTGGTGTTTTGATTAAACCAAACGTTGTTCTGACGGCCGCGCATTGTGTGGACACGTTGAAAAAAAATGACAAGCTGAGTATCGTCGCTGGAACGGACAGTACCGAGTTGGTATTTGGTATATCCAAAGTCAAAGGAAGCGTCGAAATCTCTTCTAAGGAAATCATAATTCATCATATGTTCAGTGATGATTCAGACGAAAGTTTGATGAAATATGACATTGCTATCATCATGGTACTAATCCTCAATAACTTTAGATCGACTTTCAAAAAATTCAAAAAAAACAAACAAACAAAAATTTTTTTTTTCAATACGAAACATCGACTATATTTTAATTGTTATCACTATATTTGAAATTTTATCTCGATAAAAAGTAATTTTGATACTTGAAAAAAAGTCATATCAATTGTTCCGCATTTTTCTGCTTAGAACTTGTGTTTAAACAGTTTTATACTTTTTAGTTAGAAAAATCATTCCTGATGACAAACACAATATCAACAATTGACATGCCAACTTACGGCGTTGGAGTAAATGACGACTTACTTTTTACTGGGATCGGTGCAGTTGAGGAAAACTCTTATTACATTAGTCCCTGTTTGAAAGCTTACAAACCAAAAGCTATGAGGTGTGAAAACTATATCAGGACGAATGTATATCCTCCTATTACTAATTTCCGTGGGGTTATTTGTCACAAAGGTCATAAAAGAGATAGTAGTCTTATGGTGAGTACACTATTTTTCTATAAATAATACGTGATTTTTCTGAAACCAAAATTTATGATATTAACAAAATAAAATCATTTTTAGGGTGACAGCGGAAGTCCTCTGGTCAATTCTAAAGGACAATTGGCTGGTATCCATCAAGGATCGGTAGGGAGCATCCAACTTGCAGTTGACGTATACTATAAATTAGATTGGATTAGAAACACGATAATGATACATGGGAACGAAATTCTTGACTAAACGATACGTTGAAATTGCAACGTTTTAAGATAAGACAGTCGGTGATGTACATAATATTAAGAAAATTACAGACTTTGAAATAAAGAATGCGAGTTGATGAAAAACTCAATGATTCGTTAAAGAGAGAGAAAATTTTTGAAATTTGCATATCCCTGTTCGTATTTTAAGATTTTGGAAAAAGTATTATATTTAAAAAAAAACGTTCACTCTTTTCAGACAATCGAAATAAGTTCTTTTATTACCTTTTTGAAATTAGATAATATCCTAAGTCGAATGACAAACTATCAGAAAAGAAAATTGTTTGTTTAGTACAGTTGAGTCCATGGGGTTGGACACACCTTTTTCACGTCAACATGTGAATCAAATGAAGGCTCTTCTTTGAAAATATTACATTTTGTCGTTATATAATGTTTTTTTTTCGATTTCATCATCCATTAGATGACCTATTATAATAGTAATGGAATAATTAACTATTCTAATTTTTAATTGAATCATACGGTCTGGTATTTTCAATTTCATCAAAGCATATAAAAAGGAAACGCATTTTCGTGACGATTGATAGTAAGTTTTTGTCACTCTTCAAATAATATTCCAAATGGAATTTTTACAACTCATTTTCTGTGGTCTTCTTATAACTGCAGGTAAACAAAAACTGCTCATTCTAATGAAACGAAAATTGTTATAAATTTTTGAGTAAAACATGAGTTTGAATAATTTAAACAGACATCGTTTGTTTTTTCATCAAATATTGTTTTTTGTCATGTTATTGTTTGTTGGTTTTTGTTTGTTTTTTTGAAATTTTTATAGGAACTGGAAACGGTTTTATTCTTACGCGAAACGTAACAAATGAAAAAAGTAAAATTGAAGGTGGCGAGTACATTTGTATCGAAAAAGTGCCATACCAAGTTTACCTGAACAAAAATGGAAAGTACATTTGCGGTGGTGCCTTGATCAAACCAAGTGTCGTCCTGACAGCTGCACATTGTGTCGATGATTTGAAAGGCCCGCTTTATGTTGTCGCTGGAACAGACAAAACCAGATTAACAAGTTCTGAAGCCAGACGTACAGGCACTGTTATAATCGCAGTTGATGATTTTATCATTCATGAAAAGTATGATCCCGAATCAGATGAAGGCGACCTCAAATACGATTTAGCCGTTATCAAGGTACAAATCAAGGTTCAAAAGTTTTTTCAATTCTCAAATTGTATAACAAAAATTGTAAAATAAACTCGTTCAAGTTGTAATTCATGTTTTAACTTTTTTAGGTAAAAAATGAGTTTCCAGAGACCAATAGAATATCACCGATTACATTATCGACTGTGGACGTCAAAGAAGGTGACAAACTACTCTTAACTGGAATCGGCTGTTCGAACAAGATTTCCTGTAATCCAAGCATTTTCTTGAAAGCTTACACACCAAATGTCGTCAATTGCGAAGAAGCTTTGCCCGACCCGAAACCTTTTGTAACCAATTTCAACGGGGTTATTTGTCACAAAAGTCCCTTAGGACACAGAAGTCGTAGGGTATGTGATAATTTTTGTAATTTATGCCAGTATACTATGCTGGTTCAAAAAGTAGTAAATTGAAAAAATATGATTTTCATTTGTAGGGCGACAGTGGAGGTCCCATGGTGAATTCAGAGGGAAAATTAGTTGGCATTCATGGTGGTTCCTTTGGAAGTGGTTGTCAAACAGGTGTTAAAGTACTCGATAACTTGAATTGGATTAAAGAAAAAGTAGGCTATTTAACAAATGAAATACTATAAAAACTCGTAACACACGATTCAAGTACAATACTATTGTATATGTTTTAATATAGAATATAAATTGATTAAGAAAATTGTATGACTTAAAATTTATTTTCGCTTCTGTAAATAATCAATATTAACATTTGAAATTTTAAATTCAAAATGCATAAAATTTCCATAGTTTTGAATAATCGTTTTGAAATTTTATTACTGATTATTCGTAGTTCTTCTAACGCTGTGCAAATATCATGCATTCATTATTCTATGTAAGTAAGTGTTGAGCACTCAAGGTTTTGAGATATTCTTCCCTGAAAGAAAAATAAAGTCTGCTTGATAAAACAGTCGTTAAATTTATATTAATTTTTATCTCGAAAAAATATCACCAGCCAACTTTTTATATAAATAGTTGCATTGTTTCAACAAATTACATATTTGAAGGTCATCGTCGAAGCTGAAGTACATAATTTATAGTCACAATTTTTGTTCAATTGCATTAGAATTTTACTAAATTTTGTGACAAAATTATATAGAACTGGAAACAAATAAACAGAAAGTTCGATTAGAAATTAACAACGATTTATTTTAGTTTCTAAAATGGAAGTTTTAAAATTTAGTTTATGTCTTCTTTCCATAGCAGGTAAAATACATTTATAACAACCACAGAATTCAATAGTAATGATAACAAAAGTAATAGATTTTGGCAATTTTCAATAGGTATCGGGACATGTTTCACTTTGAGACAAAACGAAACGAATATTAATTACGTAAAACAAACTAGGTTCGTTAGAACAGCAGATGTCATAGGCGGTGCACCAATATGTATTGAACGTGCACCATACCAAGTTTTTCTGAGTCATCGTGCCACCGATTACTTTTGCGGAGGTGTTTTAATAGAACCAGATATTGTGTTAACTGCAGCACATTGTGTTTATGATCGAGTGAAACTCAGGCCAAAGCTACTTGTCACTGCTGGAACTGAAAAATCTAAAACGATTACCCCAACGGCCAAATTAACAGTTCCAGTTGCGGAAATCAAATTACATCCCAAATACGACCGAAGATACATAACAGCCAGGAATAATTACGATCTAGCCATTCTAAAGGTAAATCTCAAATTTGTAGTTTTATACATTTGAAGCTCAGATAAATCCTTTTGAATCTTAGATTAGACATTGTTTTTATGTTATGTTATGTTAAATGACATCTTTTCAGTTAGAAAAAAAATTTAAATTATCTAACAAAGTAAAAGTGATTGAACTTGCAAAAAGCGATGTGAAAGAAAATGACAAGTTAGACCTAACTGGTTATGGCAGAAAAGACAAAAATGTTCTGGAAAAGATCTCTTGTTTGAAAGATTACAAAGTTACAGCTGTGAATTGTGAGGAAAATGTACAGTCTGGAAGGATGAAATCGTATGAAAATGTGTTTTGTTACAAGAGTGATGCACGTGCAAATCTTCCAGTAAGTGAATAACATTGATTCAAAAACAATTTCACCAACCAAATAAAGTTTATAAACATTATAATAATGATTAAAATTTTAGGGTTACAGTGGGAGCCCGGTTGTGAATGCAAATGGTAAATTAGCCGGTGTTCATTCAGCCACATTCTCAAACTGCCATGTGGGAGTAAATGTTTTTCGTCACTCAAAGTGGATTAGCGAAATGCGAAAAGAATTGAACCACAAATCTGATCAGATTATGTCAGTTCAAGATATGTTAGATGCTATTGACAAAGGCATTTCGGTTATCAACCGAGAGTAAAAGTTGTAAATTTGTAAAAGAATTTATGTAAATTGTAAAATAATAACTATAATACAGAGTCTCTGTTTAAAACATTTGTTTGGTGTTTTTTTGAAACTTTATTGACTATAACTTGGGATGTCTTTCATATTTTTAATTGGCTTTAACTTATAAACGACTTATCGGCCGACTTACAAACTTTATAAAAGCGTTTTATAACAAATTAGTTGTTCTTCTGATTTTTTTTAATGTTTCTTCTAATGGCGCATCAGGTGACTAGTATAATAATATGATTGTATTTATCTATTATGATTTGATTTTATACGATACCCTCTTATATTACCAATTCTAGTTTTATCTGTCCATATAAAAAGGAATTACGCTTCAGTACTGATTGATAGTAAGTTGGTTTCACTCTAGGAAGAATTTCCAAAATGGCTTTCTTACAACTTATTCTCTTAGGTATCCTTTTAGTCGCAGGTAAAAAAGCTTCAAAAAATTCTAACAATACACTTTTTTTCTAATACATTTTTCTGTCAATTATGAAATTTAAAAAATGAATCAATTTCATAGAAAAAAAATAAAAAGCAACTCAAATATTTTTGCAATTTTTATAGGTACTGGAAACGGTTTCACTATTAGTCAAAACAGAACAGATGAAAAAAGAAAGATTGAAGGCGGCGACTTTATTTGCATCGAGGAAGCACCTTACCAAGTCTACCTGATGAAAGATGCTAATGGATATCTTTGCGGGGGTGCCTTAATCACACCAAATATTGTCCTGACAGCTGCGCATTGTTTCGATTATTTAAACGATGGTGAAACTATGTTTGTTGTCGCTGGAACAGACAGTTCTGATCTCACAAATTTACAGGCAGCTACAGGCAGTGTTACAATTCCAGCTGGCGAGTGTATACTTCATGATCAATACGTTCCCAGATCAGAAGACGACCTAAAGTATGACTTAGCCATTGTCAAGGTACTAGAAATCCCCCAAAAAACGTTGGTGGAACATCAATTTTTCAATTCAGAACTTTTCCATTTCTCAAATTGTAAACAAGAACTGTGAATTTTGACAATTGTACACTTTTTTTAGTTAGTAGAAGAGTTTCCAGTGACCAAAAAAATATCACCGATTGAAATATCGACCGTAGACGTCAAAGAAGGTGACAGATTACTTTTAACTGGAATCGGTGCAGTTAACGATTATTTCATGGATTCAAGCTCCTGCTTGAAAGCTTACAAACCGACAGTTATCAATTGCGAAGAAGCTTTGTCCGAGGAAAATATTCCTGTAGATAATTTTAACGAAGTTATTTGTCATAAAAGTTTTATAGGACATAGAACTCGTGCCGTGAGTGCAATTCTGCAATTATTTATATTCATATGATTCAAAAATCATAATTCAAAAAAAGTTACATTTGAAGTAGTTCTGATTGAAACGTGATTTTTATGATTTTCATTCTTAGGGTGACAGTGGAGGTCCCATGGTAAATCTAGAGGGAAAATTAGTTGGCATCCATAGTGGTACGTACGAAGGTAGTTGTCAAACAGGTATTAAAGTGCTTGAAAACTTGGAATGGATTAGAGAGGAAGTAGCTCTGGCCACAAATGGACTACTTTAAATATCTGTAATCAAAAATTTGTTCAAAAATTGCAACGTCTTAGGACAAAGAATGGTGTACATAGTATAAGAACTAAATTTTAAATGTTGAATAAACATTACAAGTTGATAAAAATACTGACGATTTATATTTATTTTCAATCCTGTGTGCTAACTACTAAATTAGTTTTCTGTATAAAATTCTTGTATGATTTGAATTTAGATAATATTCTAAGATAAATAGTGAAATTCATGGTAATCATATCAAACTCATCAAATTGGTAGTCCAAAGTTTCTTGAAAAGTTAACGTATATAATCATGTAACAAGATCCATGTCAAAAATTCAATCATTCAATCATTAAAAGACTATGTTAATTTATCTGTATTTTGATTTGAAACCTTTGAAACCAATTGAACGGTAATCCCAGAAACTTTTATGAACAAGTATAAAAAATTGGTTGCCTGTAAATTCCGTTTACGGTCGAGAGTTTAAGGTGGGACGTCGGGTACAGTCAAAACAAAAGTTAAACCCACTTTTTAAATGTTAAATTATTATATTAATTTTAACATTTCATGGACTGATTTTGCAATAAGTTATCAATAATGATGTTATCAATCACCCGATACTGATTTTGAAATTGTTTTTGACTTTGTATGCTAGTTTGAAGGTTAAAAATAAATTTTTGTTTAGAAAAGTCAAAATAAGTTTATAATTTGATCATGTATTGTTCTTGTTGTTATAAATAATCTGGCCAAATTTGAAAAAGTTTCACCTGAACCGAACTCGAGATACTCAATTCCAAACTTTCAGAAAAACTCATGCCTTCTATAGCTATATTTATCATTTTGCCAAATTTCTACATTAAATATCTCAGCTCACAGTCAGTGGATCACTTTGAAAATTTAACCATAAATACTTTTGCACTACTAGATATTCTAAATTCAAAATTTAAAGACAATCTGACTATTTAGCCGGTACTGATGTCCCACCTTAAACGTGACAACGCTTCTAATTGATCTCCAAAAGTTGACACATTTGTTCACTCCGTCCTTCTAGTGTTAAACAAATTCAAAATCAAATCATGTAATATTGTTTAATGTTTCTTGCTATACTTATAAGTTTAGATTTTCTACTATTTATAAACATTAAGTATAAATTCAAGAAATGAAATTAATTTTATTAAGATACTTTTTTTAATAAACAAATGAACACACTTATTGAGACGCTTTCTTTCTTTCGCTTCGATACCAAGAAAGCTTGAGTGGGAGAGAGAACGATACAGCGGTCGGAGTGGGTATGGCCCAGCGTGGCGTGAGATCTCGGCCGTTACGGCATTTTCGTGAATGCCTCCGGTCAAACCGATTTAGAAAAAACGTTGTCCAAAGGAAAACTCAAATTTTCTGATCAGTAGTGATTTTTTTCCATTCTTCAACAAATTTTTAAGATGGGCTGCTCAAGCCTTATTTTCGTAGGTCTCCTTGTACTTGCAGGTAAAATAAACAGTTTTTTATAACAGCTTAAGGGGGTACTACACCTTGAACGCACGAGTTTTCGCATGAAATTTAAAGCCTTATATCTTTAACAAATGTTTGTATAAATGAATAAAGTTTTCTCATGTGTAAATATTACTATTAAATTTTACTTTTGTTGAATAACAAGTTCATAAATTGTTCATAAAAGTCGTACCCCCTTAATTAAGCAACAAGTTTTGTTTCCAATTTGACAGTCAAAAAAATGCAAACACTGTTGATTACTAACAATTTTTCAAATGTTGATAGGTACCGGAAATAGTTTTAAGCTCCAACAAAATATGACCGATGCAAAATCGAAAGTTGAAGGTGGCGATCCTGTTTGCATCGAGAATGCGCCGTGGCAAGTTTTCATTAAGAAAGATATGGAATATATTTGCGGCGGTGTTTTGATTCAACCAAACATCGTCCTCACAGCCGCTCATTGTGTCGGGAAACTCAGACGTATCAGAGAGCTGTCTGTCGTCGCTGGAACTGACGAATCCGCAATAGACTATGGTGTTCCCAAAGGGAAAGGAAACATTGAAATCTTTGCTGAAAATGTAATCCCACATCCCAAGTATGATGAAACGTCAGACGACCTTGGGTTCAAATATGATATTGCTATAATCAAGGTAACTAATCAAAAACTAATTTAGTATCAATGATTAAATTTTATTAGATTAAAGCTTTTTTCCACTCGGACTTTAAAATAAAGAAAGTTAGAAGACTTCTAAACGTACGGAACAATTTTGATTTTGAAGATTATTTTAAATTTGGTTTTTCAGTTGAGTGAACCATTTGTTTTGACAAGGAGAATATCACCGATTCAAATTTTAAAGCGCGGTGTTAAGGTAGGTGAGGAGTTACTGGTAACTGGGATCGGCATGGTCGACGCAAATGTGCGTCGTATGAGTCCCTGTTTGAAAGGTTACAAACCAAATGCTGTCAGCTGTAAGGACTGTTTTAAACATTTCAATCCTCCCATGATCAATGTTGATGGAATCGTCTGTCACAAACATGATCAAGAACATAGAAGTCGTACGGTGAGTACAATTTTGTTATTTTAATAATACTTTTAATACTCTTGTTTTGTATAGACGTGCAAGATTTATAATTTTGGTTAATGAAATTGTTTCCAGGGTGACAGTGGAGGTCCTATAGTGAATTCTAAGGGCAAATTGGTTGCTATTCATCGAGGCACGGCTTCGCGCGGTTGTCAAGTTGGAGTTTCCGTGTCCCACCAATTAGACTGGATTAAGCAAGAAATAGGCATAAATACGAACTCAATTTATTGTCATTCATGCGTCATTTCATAAGACAAAAGAATTGTGTGCATTTGAAAATATTTGAAATATTTCTTTTGAAATATACAAACATAAACAAATAAAAGCCTTTTTAAAAGAAACAAAGTTCGCACATTAAAATTAGTACATAAAATTAAATTTATTGACGGTTTTCTTATTTAATAATCTTCAACATTTTGTATAATTAGATTCGGTAATATCATACAATGAAATTGTTCTTCATAGGATGAATAACAGCAAATTGGAACAAATTGATGAAAGACTGCGCAATCTCAACACTATCAATAAAACTTGTATGACTCAAAAACCCAACACTTCCATCAACATTCGTCTCGTTTTTAGATTTTAAAAGTTGACTGATCTCTTCAACGAGTTCCTCTTTTTTGTTACCCAACAAAGACCATCCAGTAGTCATTTCCTTTACCATCTCCAGTGCCTCCAAGGCGTCACTAAAATATTCAGTCATATTACCAGAATTTTGCCCGAAATTCTCAGCCAGAAAAGTTTTTATTTGTCCCACTGCATTTTTGATCATTTGTCCATCCACTCTAATACCTGGTTTCTCAACAGTAGTCAGAAGTTCTTCAAGCGAACTCAAAACTTTTTCAGACTCAGAAATTGATTTGGAGAAGAAATCTGAAAGTTTCATCGATACCTCTAACATGTCCACCAGTCCATCGCCCTGTCCGCTATGTTCCGACACGAAAACGCCACATTTTCGTGCCTCATTCAAGTATCCAAGTGGTTGGAGGTAGTTGAACGAAAAGAAACCGACTTGGTTGCCCAACTCGTGAATTTGAAGTAACAAATTTAAACACGCTGTGCCTCCAGCCAAGTCCTTCAAATGTTGCTGCTCTGCGAAAAGCTCGACTTTCTCAGTTCCGGACTTCAACTGGTTCAAAAAATCAGGATTCACAGTTTGCACGTAATAGACAATCGTCATCACGTTATGAGCCAGGTTTGATTTTTTCAGGTCGTTCACAATTTTAACGACCTTTGCAATATCGGAATCTGGTTGGAACATGGTTAAACCAGTCCAGTCCAGTGAATTCAAGCTACTGCTAACTTGAGGAAAAATGTTCAGGACGTTTGAAAACACACCCTCGGCTGTTTCTTTTTCATAGCCAGAAGAAAAGGACTCGAGAACAGATCTAACATTTTTTATGCTTTTGTGCAGCACCTTCTCGCCTAGATCTACGTCAGGGATTTCTGCGGAATTCAAATAGGACTCGATCTTATTGACGGATTTAATCGTCTGATTCAAACTGGCTTCGTAGTTTTGACTTAGGATTTTCGACGCAGCTTGGAATGTTTCAAGGATGTCCTGATATTGATTGCCAGCTGTCTTGTTGATCAGATTGTAAATCTGGGCTTCTATATTCTTCAGAAAGGTTCCGCAGTTGTAGAAGTATTTCACAGGGTTGATTTTGTTCAACCAGTTTGACAGTTCAATTTTGAAGAGTCGGTGCGGACCAGAAATGCTTCTTCTGGCGACGGTTGTGACTTCCGGATTTTCTTCGACGAAAGCCTCGACGGCTGAGACACAACTTGAACCGCGACTTACGTCGTTGAAAAATTCGGTTGATACATCGTCCCAAAAACTTCGACGGTGACGCAGAGATAGTTTTTTGTACGTTCCTACAATTTGAACAAAACAATAAAAAGTTTACATGTTTGAAATTCAATTTTTATTTAAACAACTGAACAAGTTTAATTTCCATCTTTTAATGTAACTTACCACTTGTTGAGTAGGAACTAACGAAGCTAACCAACACTAAGATTAAGAGAATTTGCATGGTTCAAATTTGAGCGATGATTTCCAATTGACTTTGACTTGTCGACTGATTAAGATTTAATGATTTCATCGCTAATTAATAGTGCAACGATAAGGTATCTGGTGTGTGGAATTTTGTAGAAATTCTTTCACGTGGGCTCTGAAATTTCATAAGAACGTTCACGAAATTAATTAGTTAGTGTAATTTTAGAAATGTGTTTTTAAATATGTGTGTCAAATGAATAAGCATTAATTTCAAGTAAGAATATGACACTGCTCTAAGTACCCATCTAACTAGATTAAATTTACTTTTTATTTTTATGTTCGTTAACAGTCCAAACGAAGTTTGTCAAACTTTAATAAAATTGAACGAAAATATTTTATGGAAAAAGAACAACTATTTGTATGAAAAGTTTACTGGTAATATTTTTTCAGTTAAGATAAAAATTAATATAAATTTAACGACCGTTCTATCAAGCAGACTTCGGATTTTTTTGCCAGAGAAGAATTGTTTCTCAAATTTTTTAGTGTTCAACACTTAGTTACATAAAATAAAGAATGCATGATATTGGCACAGCGTTAGAAGAACTACGAATAATCAGTAATAAAATTTCAAATCATTATATAAAACTATTAGTGTTTTTTTAACGATTTCAACATTATTTTATGTCATTAGTTGCTGTAACCTGAGACGTCTAATTATCGCATCTTGATCACGAAACTAATAAGCCTATGATAAAATTCTAAAGCAATTAAGTTGCATTATCTGACATATTAAACTGATTCCATTCTAATTTATTTCCGTTGCATTAATGTTTCCTAGACGATCATCAATAATAGACCATTAAAACTATGATAACAACAATTAATTCCAATGGTGCAAACGAACAATGAAATCCCATTAAATTTGGGTTCAATGAACCTTTAATAATGACTCCATTCTGAGGTCTATATAAACGAGGAAAAACGAAATTTAGTTTTACATTTTGAAAGAACTCAGTGACAGAGTCCAGTAACAACCATCAAAATGGATTTTTCACAATTCATTCTGTTAGGTCTACTCGCCATTTCAGGTAAGTCAAAATTTTTTCCATAAAAGAATAAAAAACGAAACAGCTTGTAGGAAATTATTTTGTTATTTTTTTATTTATAACAGTAATTAAATAATTGTCACAGGTACTGGAACAAGTTTCACTTTAAGGTTGAACGAAACAGATGGAAAATCAGCGATAAAAGGTGGTTTTCCAATTTGTATCCAAAAAGCACCGTACCAAGTGTATCTTAGAAATCCAGGCGTCAAGCATTTCTGCGGGGGTGTTTTGATAGAATCCGATGTTGTGCTGACTGCTGCGCACTGTGTCGATGACTCCGTGAAATATGACATAGACTTGATCATCACCGCTGGAACTGACAAATCTCAAAATGATGTCTTTGATGACAGCGTTAGCATTTATTCAAAACGCATAGAGATGCATCCTCAATATGACAGATCATCGTTAAAAAGCCAAATTAGTTATGATCTTGCAATTATAAAGGTAAACAAACAATTTTCAATAAATTTTTTTATTTGTTTTTTTTTTAATTTTAAGTTCCTGCAAAACTTTTTTCGTCATTGTTTTTGAATTTTTGTTTTTCTTTTATTTTTAAATTTTGAACTGTTTTTGTTTTAGTTAAGACAACAATTTCCAAAACACAGAAACAATAGGAACAATTCCACTTCCAACTCATGACGTCAAAATTAATGATAAGTTGATTATAACTGGAATTGGTGCTTTTGGTGAAGGAACCGGATTAAGCTCGTGCTTAAAATATTACGAACCAAAAGTTGTAGATTGCAAGAAATATTTATCACGTGAGGAGCTCAAAGTTTTGGACAACAATATTTGTCACAAAAGTGATACCGGAGATAAGGGTCTTTTTGTAAGTATAACATTGTTTGTAAATAAGTTGTTTTAGTAAATTCAACAAGTCGGAACAGCGTTTACGGATTTGATTCACTTTTCAGGGTGACAGTGGTAGTCCGATAGTTGATTTAAAGACAAAAACATTAGTAGGCATCCATACAGGCTCGTTTAAAAAATGTCAGGTTGGAATTGACATTTATCGCAACTTGAAGTGGATTCAACAAACGATCGATAAATTTCCACATTCTTTCATAAAATCCTACTCAATCTGAACTTTAAAAGTCTCTTTAAAAAATGAAAAAATTACCTGTGAACATGAATGAAGTTAACAAAATATATGCATTTTTAAAATTATTTCGTTTTTTTAATTTCCTTTGATTTTTTTCTCTGGAAAAGATCAGTTGAAAATTCAGCTACGTTTGATATGCAAGTACCCTATTTTTGTGTTGGTGATACTCTATCATATTAATAATAGTTTCATATTACATAGTTATTTTTTTTAATCTTGTCAGATGTGTTTTGAATAGTACCAAGTATTTGCAAATCAAACAACGCTGAAAGTTTGTGCCCAGTTTTTGGCTGTACTAAATTAGACCTGTACTACTGAGTTCAAATGAAATTATTTATTTAAAAAAATGATACGTTTTCAAATTTGATTTTTGCATGTTTTATGATTTTGATAAGTTGATGCAGCTTCATTGCACCTATAGTAATAATAAAAATAAAGTAGTAATAATAAATAAGTAATAGTAGGAATGATAAGTAATAAGTAATAAATAAAAAGTGATAGTAATAGTAATAATAAATAGTAATCGTAATCTTGCCGACATCTTTGGGATACAGCTCAAGTTCATAAACGGTTGATAACTCAGAAACACGCCGGTACAATTTGAAGTGTACAAACAGAAGGAGTTATGCTATGTTGGTATTCCGACGGTTGATAATCTAGAAACTCTTTTTTATATTCGAAAAAAATCAATTGATGGAAAATTAGAAAAAAAGAATTACATTTTCTATAAACAATCTGGAATCACCTTAGTAAATAAAATATCTTTTTCTCGGTTTTGTTTAATTTTAATTAGATGGTATGCTTATTTCATTTTTTTTAATTATGCTCAGGATTTCAACACATAAAAATTGTCATTTTGCAATTTGATAAAGAACTTGAAACTTTATAAAAGTGATTATTTTGAAAAATTTTCTTGCAAAATTGTACAAATCCAATCGTAGAAGCTCAGAAACTCGGACCATTTGGTTTGCAATTGTTTATCCGCGATAAATCCAACAACCATTTTCTGAATGGAAGTCTACTTATTTGCATTACTATTGAAATAGCCTACATTTTGGTTGACTTTGAAACAAACGAGCACACATTAACTGTTATTCAGATCTGTTGGAACGGCAATGAGGAGCTCGTAAAATTCGATCAAATCAAATAATGTCGGTTCAACAACTTAACGCCCAATATAACTCGGTCGTTGAACGAACATTCAAAGATTTGTTCAACAAAAACTTTGTTTTTTCATTCAACTAAGAAAACAACAATCAACCATGAGACCCGTTTATTTTTCTTCAATTATTATCCGAACAAATTTTGTTTATTTGTTTTGTTTATTTTATCATTTTTTTGGTTATTATTCTTGTAAAATAGTTTGTTTATTTTTTGTAAACAAATATTGTTTATTGGATTTTTTTACAGTGAAAAATGAGTGTACTTTTAAGATAGAATTAAAGTTAAGATCGATATGTGGTTACTCTAATCAACGAAACATCTTGTCGACTCACATCGAGTCGCTTATCAGAAAAGATATGAAGAAAAAAGACATGTTCCCGCTTTTGCGACATTTCAAAGGAGCAATTTAGCGATTTTTCGCGGTAGAACGGCGCGGAGCGAAATTGGCAAACGACCGGCCAATCAACAGCGCTTCATGTGGGACATCAAAATACTGTTCAGAAAATTCTTTCCGTCGATCGAGTTTCGCGTTGTAATTTGTTGATGACTTGAGTGAAAGGCGTCGGAGTCAAGTTAAACTTTCCTGTTACGTGATCTAAACGCATTAGTCACAACTTTTTAATTACACTTTTCACCAAACACCCCATCAAACTATCTAAATTCAATTTTTCCACTTTATTTTTTGCCATTTTCAAGTGAAATTTTGCGTTGAAAAATAAATTTACAATAATATCAAAATCTGAACAAACGAGGACATAAAATGGTCCATAATTTTCGAGCTATTTCATATCGTCGACAAAATTGGTGGTTTGAAAGTTGAAGATTTTCTGTGACTTTAGCACCACGCGAGGTTTCTCAACTTTTGCTGTCTGTTTCTTTTTTTCCACTTTTTCGTACGTACTTTTCGACTTCTTGTGTCACACAATTCAATTGGGATGGTTGCCAGGGAAACGAAGCGATGTGACGCGAACTATTCAAGAGATTGAAGGACACTCGTTGCTCCGATTCGACCAAAAACATTAAAAGTGCCAGTCACGCATCGAAAGAGGTGTACAACCAAATTTCGCGAAGCGTGAATTGCTTTGATTTTGGATCAAGGAATAAGTTAACTTTTAAGCAGTTCACTTTGAAGCCAACTGTGTGCTCGTGGCTTTGATATTTTTGTTCTGGTATTTATATCGATGAATTTTGTTTATCTTACGAGAAATAAAATTTTGAAAATCAATATTACAAATTAAATTTAGTTACTGAAAAGTCGAGTTTTTGAATTCCAGTGTGGAAAAGTTAGAAAACAGTTTTCAAAACAAGACAAATGTAAATAAAAACAAGCCAAGACTTTTCATTATTGAATGTTTTGATTTCCACAAAACAAATCAAACAAATCAAAAACAGTCAACAAAAAACAAACCAAAACATTCAATAATTAAATGTTTTGATTTTCACAAAACAAATCAAACAAATCAAAAACAGTCAACAAAAAACAAACCACAACATTCAATTATTAAATGTTTTGATTTTCACAAAACAAATCAAACAAATCAAAAACATTCAACAAAAAACAAATCAAAACATTCAATTATTAAATGTTTTGATTTTCACAAAACAAATCAAACAAAACAAAAATATTCAACCAACAAATCAAAACATTCAATAATTATTGAATGTTTTGATTTCCACAGTTGCAAATTACAATGAACTTTTTTAAAATGAAAAATTTAATTTATTTATAACATCAATTTTTCATTGTTATTTTTCTAGATTAGAAAAAAGTAGTTTCAAAAAAAGGTGTAAATCAAAGTTGGCCGGAGGAGCGCAATAATTTAGCGATCTTTGCAGAGCTCACGAGAGTGAACTTTTCGGGAAAGTATGATGAACGAACCCCTCATGCAAAATTCTCGTCGTCGTTGACTGTGAAAAGGCGCGCGAAGGAGCAGAGAAGAGTCAGCGATGGGGTGCGACTCCGAAACTCGCTGGAGAGAGGGCTGAATCTCTCGCTTGCTATTAACAGCTAATGAAAATTAGCTTCTGTCGGCTGATTGAGCGGCAAATCGTTCCTTTCTTCTTTCGCCGGAGAAGTCCGCTGTCGGTATATCGTTAAAACGATCGACTCGTTTCGCATTTCAGAACTCGTCGAGCTGGAATCACAAGCTGCTTCGTTCCGTTCTCTCGCAATTTTGCTACGACTGCTGACATTTATTTGTAAACCCCTTTCACAAGTCAAAAATTATCCTCGAAGTACTTTTTCCCAACATTTTCCTCTTTTTTTCATCAATACACTTAAAACTAATTCTATTCTGAAGTTCAAATCCAATGTTGCCAATTTACAAGGAAAAAAAAATTTAAATTAAAAATAAAAAGTTTTTTTTTGGTCAAGATTGTTTGGTCAGTTATTATTATTTTGATGTGAAAGGCAGGATGAAATGGTTTGAGAAATGATATTTTTATGAAATGTTTGTTAGGACAAGTGCGTGTGATTGATTTTGCTAGATGCCTCTGTCAGATACTGTGATGACATTCGTTTAATTGAGGCGCTCTCGGTGCAATGACTATATGCGAACGTCGATGACACTAAAAGGCCTGTAACACGAGCGCCGACGGACGTGACAAGAGTTCCCTTTGAAATAACAGTGCCGATAAACATGTGCGAACAAAATATAAACTGGAAACATCGCTTTATTAAAACCTTCCCTAACTAGGTGGTCCTGGTTGCACATCTGGGAAACGCTCTCAGCAATTTCAACGTTTACAATTTCTCATTAGAAATCCATTAAATGCACCTTCTATAAACTACAAATGCAACCATTAAAATGAATTACAATTCTTTTACAAATAACAAATTCTTTTTCATTTTTACATTAATTTAAAATTTCCAATTTGGCCCCAACGTGGGGTTCAATGGGGTTCAATTATTTTAATAAAAAAATTTTCGTTCAATATTGATCTTCAAACACGAATTCTGGTTATTACAATTATCTAAAATTGTAATAATTTGTCGAGTTAGTAGGAATTTAAAGAAAAGAACTTGTTTATTCAGTTGAAATTTTAGATTGTATTGAGAAGTTGTTGACAATGATCCATTGACAAGTCTGATGCTGGATCTAAATTTACAAAAGTTGGAGTACAAAGCGTACGATGAACAAATTGAAATGCCACAAAGAATGTGAGACACAAGAAAACCACAAGCCATTAAAACAAGTTCAAGCACAAGAGTGTAACTGCGAAGGCGCGGTATCTGGCTTGCGAGATGCGAGCATTACGGCTACAGACTGTTTATGCATTGTTATAAACAAAGCAGTAATGGACTGCAGAAGCGGCTATAAAATGCCTTCTCATTGCCGAGGAAGAATATCAATTTTTCATACGTCACAATGCAAGATTCACAATTTAAACATCATCAGTGAAACGAAAATTAATTTCTTGTCCAAGGGCCTAGAAACCACTTTTTATTCTCAACTAATATAAAGTAAAAGAAACAACAATCTAAAAACGAAAAAATTAAGAAATGAAAAATTTAAAATTGAAAATAAAAGTTTATAAAATATTGTGAAGTAAAAATTAGGATGAAAAAATGAAGATGCAAAAACTGACCCTGGACAAAAACGTTTGAGTACTTCCAGCCCATATCTCAATGATGGCAATTAATTTTTTTGACAAGGTATAAAAAGTGAGCGCCGTTAAGAGTAGCGCAACATTTGTTACTTTGGAGTATCAAAATCTTGTCCAAGACATGGGCCAGCGGTTGAACGTCCACCAGCTCTTTGCGTCTGAATAAACAGATCTCATTCCGTCTGGCCCACCCAAACGGCACGACCAAAACACTTGTGGGAAAAACTTTTTGTAATCTCAGCAGCTTTTCCTATCTTGACAAATCTTGAAAGCAATTTACCGCAACTCGGTCAGTGAGTTGAATCTCGACTTCTGACTCGGAGGAAATTGTAAATCAATTTTTATTGAAGTTGATTGTTTGTTTACAAAATCAGTTTGATGATTTATCACTTGAATGAATTATTTCGATGGCTGATTGTTTTGACGACTGGAAATATGGGTTCTGGAAAGTAACCGAAACATCCTCAGTTTGTTAAGTCAATTAATGTGCAAACATTTTTTTGGACAATTTTCACAACTGGTTTCACAACAGGTCACTATCACAATCTTTTGTACAAATTTTGAGGTCAAAAAGGACGTGAAAAATAAATTTAACATTGTGTGGTTTATTTATGTATTATACATTTATTTACACTCTAATATACATAATTGATCTAGAATAAATACAGAGACGGGAAAGAATGTAACACGAGCTACGCCATTGCACGTCAAAAACGACAGAACCATCTAATTTGAGCCGAGACGATTCTACACATTACCCGAAAGCGGTACAACACTCCAAATTTGGCTTATAACGAAAAATGAGACGCGTGATTTTCTCGACGTAGAACAGTTTGTGATATGATCATTTACATAACAATTTTCCATAATATTCTAATTTAATTCGCTCTCAACAAAACAACTTTGGTCAAATCACAATTTCGCAACTTTTCATTTTTATGAACGTATGTACAAATTACTTAATCAGTGATTAAAAATCAGTTTAGGGCCGTCGGGGTAAGGTTTACGAATATTCACACAAAAATCAAACTGTAACTAATATTTGAAACAAATCGTATAAAAAAATAATTAAAAATTATTTGAAAATTATTTTTTTAAACTTTCGAAAGTTTACCCCGACCGAGCCTATGTCAACAATACAATTTTGGGGCAGTTTTTTTTACTTATCGCTATTTATCTGTGCCAACTGTGGCTCTCGAGATTCGGTTGAAAGTCCTGGTATTGCGTTTTGCATCTGCATGGGAGGTGAATGCAGGGGCGAGCAGAGCAGCGGATGATAGGGTAAACAGTAGTACGGGAAACCATTTAAAACCTTGCTTGACTGTTGTAATTGAGGTCCTGCCAGTGGTCCTGCTATGTGACTTGACGTACGAAGTGGTAATCCTCGCAAATGTTCGTCCGGATGGACCAGCACCCGAACTGCTACTCTTCTACCCACGTTTGAGTTCACCAAAGCACCCAGTTCTTGCTGTTGACGTCGTTTTGTTTTATATCTGATGAAAAAAAAACAAAAACAAAAACAAATTATTTTCAAACAAATTTTTGATCCAAAATGTTTTTGTTGACAAAGATCAGATCTTGGCGTTTCTAAAACACTCCAACCAGAGCTTTTTTAAACTACTAAAATTTTTTTAAACAAATTTTTGATCTAAAATGTTTATGTCGACAAAGATCAGATCTTGGCATTTCCAAAACACTCCAACCAGAGCTTTTTTGAACTAATTTTCATGTGTACTTAGCGCCCAACGTGGGGCTCAATCAATTAGTCTGAACAAAGTCCAATTGAGTTATTTTCATAAAAGATGACTTTTTGGTTTGTTATTTTTGTGAGTTGTTCATGTTTACCTTCTATTTTGAAACCAAATTTTGACCTGCGTTTCCGTCAACTTGAGTCCTCTCGCAAGATCCGCTCTTTCTGGCCCGGAGAGATATTTTTGCGCGGCGAATCTTCGCTCGAGCTCGTACACTTGGGCGTGCGAAAACGCCGCTCGGCTGCGTTTTTTTCGTCCCTGCATGTTCTGGCTGTGCGATTGATTTTCAAAGATGTCTTCCTCCATGTCATCTGCAACCGAGAAACCACCTCAATCTCAGCTCTCTCGTCTGATGAGCATTTTTTTTTCTTCCAACGAACCAGTTTTTCGCCGAAAAGCAACACAAAAATGGTTCGTAAAAGTTAAAACAGCTCGACCTCCCCTAATTCTACTTTTGATGTCTCGTTTAAACATTAACACGTGCCATCGCTACTCCACTTTTGTTTATACGTCAGTACTTGCCAGTGCCCATCTCCATTAACTCGATTTCCAACGTCCTTTTTTTGTTGTACCGAATACAAAAAAATATTTTTAAAAATAATTTAAATAACTCTTTAAATTTTGTAAACTTTATTTTTCATTTTAAAAATTATGTTAGTTTTTAATTCCTTTTACTTTTTTTTACTTTTTGCGAATTTTTTTTTTAATGTTTTTGGATCAATACGATTTTCAATGACCAAAGTAAACAAAATTGATATCACTGAACAGAAATTGAACTTGTTTGAACAGTTTCGCGTTCGGCCTTCGAGGTCGCCTAATGCATCTGGCCCCTTTGGAGAAAAAAATTCGATATATCTATAACCTTCACGTCGAGAATAGGATAACAAGTGCTACTTGACTCGGATTACGGCCTTTCCCCAAAATCACGACACGAGTTTACTTTAGACATCGTTATATACTGTCTATGTAAACACAATAAAACATATCTACAGTTTCAAGGCAAAAAGTGGAATCACTTTTGATTGCAAACAAACTAAAATAATTGTTTCAACCGTGGCGCCCAACGTAGGGCTCAAAAAGTTTTAATAAATTCATTCAAATCTATTAATAAAATAATTTTTTTTTTATTTCTACAAACAAAGTCTGTTTTTATTTGGTTTTCATAAATGGTTTCATGTCAGTTTTTGATTCCCTGCAGATTTACGAGGCACGTTGCACACTCAAGGTAATAGCAGCGTATTAAAATGGATTTGCAACAAGGGTTCAAGATGGAACGAATAGTAGACTGGTAATTTTGTGAGTGCGCTTTTGAATCGGTGCCAGGCGGTATCGTGATGGCAAAAGGCATTAGTTGATTGCGGTTCCAAAGTAGAAAGTGTCGTTTCAAAAAAAAAAAAAAAAAACAAAATCCAGGTCCAACTACAGACAAGGTGTCGTAGGTCGATAACCAACCCCATCAAAAACCTAACAAAAACAGCAATTAAAAAAAACCTCTTTTCAAACCGATAGGGTTTAATGGCTCAACCTAGATGCTCGCACAAGAGGCTAAGCGAGGCACTTGTGACGTCTGCCGAGTCGAGTGGCCACTTATGCTACTAAAATTACATTCAATTACGTTATCTGTTCTTTGGCTTTGGCAGTACAAAAAGTCCCTTCAAAAGTCAGACTCGATAGCAACTCGTACAGCCTCCTTACTTTTCGTTCGCGTTAAGCAAAGTGTCGAAACCAAATTGCAAAACAAAACCATCAAAACCAGCTTGCTCACCTAGATACTTGCTCTTGCTCATATCCAGAGCCTCGTCCTGTTGTCTCTGACCGTCCTTGCTTTTTTGGTACCCGAAAATCTGTGTCCCAAAGCTGTTCTGTTTGTACGAACCCAGGTTTGCAAGATTCGCCCCAAACTCCAACCCCTGACTGAAATTTCGCCTCAACAGGTCGAGTTCGCGAACGACATTGAGTTCCGGCGATGGCAACCTTCCAAATCTCGCACCTTCGGTGGGTTCGCACTTTTTGACATCCTGTGGATCTTCGCCTTCGGAGTTTCTGACTTCCAACGAAGAGGATGAGGATCTGGACAAAATATCAGCGATACTAAACGGCGTTGGTTGCGAGGGTTTGGGCGAGTTGGAAATGTCGTTCCTCCTGGTATCCTCCATGGTATCCTGTCTGTGACCAAGCTCACTCATTTGCACCTGGTTGTCATCACTGATTCGAAGTCTTTCCCAGAACCAAACTTCATTCGGTGCCCAACGTGGGGCTGGATTAATTTCAAAGTTGGTTCTCAGATTTGAACTTGGTACGATAATTGGCACGAAACTGGCTGGTTGCGCACTTAGGAGACACCACTCAACGGCCCGACGGTCGCATCCCTTCTGACCGAGGGCACTTAATGAAAATCCACAAATCGAATTGGTGCAGCGTCCGCGTCTCAATTAGGATTTGTGCGCAAGAGGCTCTCGGCTGGCTCGTTTCCTATTTTTGTCCTCGTCACTCGACGTTGGAGGACCAAAGTGATGCGCCCCTCAGAATCTCGCGCGTGGGAGGAGCTTTGGAATTGGCGTCTCGTCGATGTGACAACAGGCTGCCGCGCAAAGCCTCGCCCTCTGACCAATCCAGCGCTCTTTCGCGAAACCGATTACTTAGCGGATCAATCCACGAAAACCGCGCTCGACCTTTTCAACTGGAGCACGCATGCCCCTTCGCAGGCATGCTGTGGAGTGGGCTCACACCACAACGCTCGTGAGGCTCATTTTCAAACATTATTCAAATTTCGCACCCCCCCCCCCTTATCTCTTTTTTAGCTCCTCTTTTGCTAATATGCTTTGGTAACTGTTCAATCAACTTTTCATGATCGGCTTTTAAAGAGAATTATAAATCCGTCCTACAATTAAAAGAAATTGCAGGAATAGTTTGTTTTTTTTTTGAAATTTATTGAGTCGTTTTTCTTCTGTTGAATTTTGTTATTTTTTATTGCTTTTAACTGTTTAGTGTGAATAGTTAAATTTTAACGGTCTAAATTGATGAAATAACTTTTGTTGATTTTGATTGTTGGTCTGCCAAAGCTAAGAATTTTGTCAACATTTGTCAGAATTCATTTATTTTGAATAGTTGTAAGTTCCGTTTAAACTAAATTTTAAAAACTCGATTTTTCAAACTGTAATGTAAATGAAAGGTGACAAAAATGGTTTTTCAAAAAACAAATCAATTTTTCGCACTCATTCAATTTTTCATCTTTTAAGTCATCTTTTTCATTTCTTTTTGGTCTTACTTTTTTATAAGTTAATAAAAACGTTCCAATTATTTTTCAAACATTATAATTACACATATACCTTTACTTACACCAGCACAAATGACGTAAGAAAATATTGACTTTCAAAGATTTTGTTTCAAAATCATATCAGCCGACTATTTTCTATCAAAATACGTTCATGTCAAAACAAAATCTAAACAAGTGGAAAAAAAATTTCATATCGGTGAAAAATTTTTCACACCGAATAACAGCTGTCCCGATTCAGTATCCATGAGAACGAAAATAAGAAGAGAAAAAAATGGGAATAAAAAAAAATATCCCTTCTATTGACAAATGATCAAGCTCAAACAAAAGTCGACAAATTAATCTAATTGAGTCTCTTGTAACAATTGGATGAATATAATTGTGATGTATTAGCGAGAAATATTTACGTTTGTTTGACGGCCGAATGACCGTGCGGTGATCCATTTACAGAGCGCATAAAATTTCCATTTCAATGCTCTTCAAATTGGAAATGAGTCCATCAGAGAACCAAACGCGCAATCTCGTCTCTGTTAAACGTCGTCATAAAATTCTGCACGGATATACTCTTGCTATTACTGTTCACATCATTTCCTGTCAATGTGCGACACTCGTACCATATTCTCCGTCTCGACCAAATAAACATCCCAAAAAATCAACCTCACAATCAGACTCTGACATTCATTTGTCTTTTTCTACACAACAATCACTTCAAAATATTCCTTTTTTTTCAACAAAAATTGATCAACAAAAAAATAAAAAAAAAAACAAAACAAAATTCTTCCTATAAATATATATATAATTATATAAATTTTCATTCTCAATTTGACCAAGCGGGTTAATTTTTTACCTCTGAAAAATGAATGACAAAAATATGAGTCCAGGTCACAAAGTTGTTCGCGATAAAGAATTTGCGATTCAAATATGCGAGCCAATTTATAGAGATTTGAAAAGAATCGGACGTGGAAATATGCATTTTTAGAGTTTTTTTTTCGTTCCTTGTGTCGAAGTAGCGAGCGCGGGTGTACTTGTGCATTTGTCGTATCGAGGAGCGGCGTGATGCATGTAGCGGGGTATGCTTTACATAACAATTGGGCGCTAAAGACTCGCGGCATTGTCCGCCACGTGCGAGTACCGAGTTGCTATAGGTGTTTAATTAAGTGTGAACCACAGAAGCGTCGCCCATGCCTCACTTGACTCGATGATGGTTTCGCATCCATGAAGAGATACCGATGCGAACCTAATGCCCTGACACTGTATGCTAACTCAATTCTACTTGATTATGACTTTTCTCCTTTTACCATTTTCTTCTCAATTAAATTTCTTTAATGAAAAAAAAACCCCATTTCCAATCCTAAAATCCAATTTTATTATTTCAAATTAAAATTGGAAAATGTTATCTGTCAGTTTAAACTTTGTCAAGTCAAAGTAAAAACGAATGTTTTATTTCATTCTGAGCTTTAGTTTGAAATTAAAATTTCAAAGTGAAATTTGTTAATACTTTGTCAAATCAAAGTAAACGAATTTTAAATTTCATTCTGATGTTTAGTTGAAGATTATTAAAAATAATTGTAGGAGAAAAATAATAATAATAATAATTTGTTTATTCGGTGTTTTTTTGGTTGGATGAAAAATTTGGTACATCTTAAAAAGGAAGATAAACGTGAGAGATAAGTTGTTGGATAAGATGCGCCAACTCTTACGGCTAATCTTGAAGCAAAAGGCAAGGAGCAAGTAGCGTTTTTTTGTCGATTCAATCTAATCAATGATAAATTATAGGGGGACGTCGCAACGCTTTCTCCCCTAAGTCTAAGGTTCTGACCCTCTTGCTCAATTGGTCGCAATTCTTGAAGACCTTAATTGGCGCACAAGATTATACCTTATTTCGGAGCCATCCCATCACCATGCCCCTTCAATTTTTTTCTCTTTCTGTGCGACTTTGTCGCTTTATTTCCGATCATCCCTGGTCTTGTTGACGTAAGACGATGCATTCAAACCAAAAGTACTCTACTTCGTTAGGTTCCACCAAAAAACCGCCAAATATTTTTTGTTTTCGAATATTTCAATTTTTTGTTTTTTATTTTAGATGAATTCTTTTTTTGTTTCTGAGTTTTTTGTTAGTTCGAAAGGATGAAAAAAAGGGAGATAAAATTAAGAGAGTTCTGAAAAGTGAAGATTTATGTATTGGACGCGTACACGAGTGATTCAGAGTAAAGATGTTGAAGTTAAGCGGAACAACGTCAGATTGAAAGTCATTTGCGAAGTTGGTTGAAAGAAATTAAAACAAGTCGAGGCAAAATGGAAAGCAAAGAATGATAGAGGGAGAAAGAAGAGGCAATAGCTGAGTGTGCAAGGCACTAATATTACAGTGCTGGACTGACAGACGCGCGAACTTTAAATCTCAAGACTAACAAACAGTTACCAGTCATCCGGTCTCGTTGTTTTTATATTCTTCCATACACCGGCGTTAACACATGCGTGAACTCTTCGTTAATACTCGCGCTCTTTGAATTGGACGAGCGAATCTCGAGAAAAGAATGAGAACGATCTTGTATTTGTTTTTTCTTTTCATTTTTTGACAACTGATTTGTGAATGTCAAAACTTAATTGATTCGGAATTTAAAACAAAAACAGAGTTTAAATTTTATTTTTCAACATTATTACATTGGTAATTATGAGAAATAATGTTTAATAGGATTGTTTAACTAAATTTTCAGCGACTCAAAAAAGGACTCAACAAAAGATAAAACAATAACAAAAAAATTGAACAAAATCTGTGATCGAAGAATAAAAACCCTCTTGATTAAGGGATTTAGTAGCAAAATCTAATTGATTTCAAAAATTTTCAATGTTTTTGACTTTTGCCAAAAACTTTGCAAAATGGTTAAAATTTGTTAAACATGTTAGCTCTAACTTAGCAACAAAAGACAAATCTCATGAGTCAAAGGGTTAATCGCAGAAATTGTTTTCACATCCAACGGTAACATGTACCTGATGTCGATATTGTACCATCTATCAAAAAAGAGGTAGTTCAAGTCGTCGTTTTTAGCCATTCGATAATACAGATCCCCACATAGTATTTTCTACCAAAATTCAATTTTTGTTCAACTTAAAAGTACTTTTTCCAATAAAAAATGATTACTAAAACATTCATTCTTTATTCAAAAGTTCAAAAGTTCTAGACTTATGAAGGTGTAAACAAAAGGACACAAATTTGTTTTCATGCTTCACTTAGTTTATTGCATAGTGAGTAAATAGTAATATACAAGTAAAATACTGTGAGTTTTGTACAAATTCTGGTGGCGAAAAATATCATAAGACTATGTCTTGATCAAATTTAATCCTCGAGTTCAGTATTTCAGAAGTGGTGGTAGTGGCCATGATGGTGATCATGGTAGTCATGGTAGTGATGATCATGGTAGTCATGGTGATGATGGTACGGGTCATAGTGATGATGATGACCTCCAAAGAGTCCGTGCCCATGTCCATGTCCGAAGAACAGCGGACTCGGAGCAGGATTTGGAATTGGTTCAGCAAGTGCCACTGCGATCATCGCAGCAAAGAGCATCAAAAGCATTCCGTATCTTGCCATTTTGATTTTCTACAATTTAAAAAACAATAAACGTTAACAAATCATTTTAAATAATCGATCAAATTACAAACAGTATAATACAAATTAAATTAATTTAATTAATTCACTATAATTTTGTCAAAAAAACAAAATATAATTAATTGACCTTGAAAAAAAACTAAAATCGTACTAAAATTAATAAAAAGTAATTGTCGAAATTGAAAACTATTAAAAATAATTGGTCCAAGTTCAAAAAGTTTGATACAAACACAAAAGTCACAATACAAAATAATTGCAACAAAAAAAGTTCAAAAAAGTTTATAAAAAAAGTGGTTGATTTTGAACAAATTAATATTAAAATGAAATGTCTAAGATCACTTACGTTTTAGAATGTCTTTTATTCCAAAAAAACTTTGAGACGAGACAAGTCCTCACTGAGTAGCAGTTGAAATGAGACTATGATTCCCATACCTGTCCACATGCATTTATACCTTTTCTATTTCCGTAATCGCTCGCTCCACCTGGCGCAGAATTCATGGCTAACAGTCGAATTTTCCTCGTCAAACGTATCATTGTCGTCTTGGGATATCCCAACTTTTTGTGAACCCACTCTTTTGGCGCAACACTACAAGCATCCGGCTGAATCATTCGCCATGGAGCGACCCCGACCCTGCGTGAAACCTCTGACGACACTCTCAAATTTCCATAATGGCACATTATGGATTACAAAGATCGCTGTTCCCTAATATTTTGACTCCAAACAAATCCAAACTGGATACCAGATTTAACAAGTTATTGACTTCGGACTTTTTCTGTCTCTCTTTCTCAAGCATATTCTGGCGTAATCATGTTTCGTCTTCTGACGTAGATTCAACTTCCTTTGACGTCCATCAATGGGAGTGCTACTATACAGATCCATTGTAACATTTTTTTTGCATCGTAAATGTAAAATTAAAAAAGGTTATTAATTTTTTTTTTCACAGATGATACAGTGTTAAATCATTGTGACTTTTTATTTTTCACTTTTTTTTCTAAATTAAGATTTTTCAATTAAGATTGCGAGATTTTTTTATAACAAATTCCAATCTGTTTTGGAACCGTCGGGTTACGTAAATTTCTTATTTATTAGGGTGTGCACTTGGAATCGGTGATAAAATTCGACAAGAGAAACTCGTGTTGTAGGCACCAAGGTCATTATTTGTCGGAACAAAAATCTAATAGGATATTGCGACATTTGTCATGTAACGAATGGATACTGGACAATGCGAAATAAGACATTTGTAATTTTGTGTAATTTTCGTTCATTTTTCTCGCACTGGAAAGACTTAGTGGAAACAATTTTCCAATGGTTTTTTTTTTTTCAACTAACGAAAAAATTAAGTAGGATGAATTAAAAATTGGATAAATTAAAATAATTCAATATTTTGTGAGTTTGAATGAAGTTCAAAAATCAAACTCTAAAAAATTATTTTTATTTTTACAATCGCAATGGTACAAAGTGATAAATATTCTATTTTTGCGACCAAATTTTTGAATGAATGAATGAAAATGAACGTTAATTAATGTTAATTGAAATGTGAGTTCTTTCATTTTGACAATGAAATTTCAAGTGAACGTAGATTTTAAGTCAAAGTGACGGTTTTCAATGTTTCAATTATAATGGATATTTCAATGAAATATGATATCCTTTGATCATAACAAAAGCGAGCGTAACATTGAAACAGACGTAATACAGATCCTAAAGATATAATCCAGCAGTGATTTAGCGAAGCCGATTAATTAAAATCGACACGCAATCATAATCAAAAATAAATTAATGCATCTTTTCGGGATTTTAATCCGAAAAAAATTGCCTCCATTTAAGATTCTATAAATAACAACAAACCCGTCAAAAATTATTCAACAATTTCAAAACAAACAAATTGATTCTTACTCATCGCTAACATCAACAAATTTAATTCAGAAATAATGTAAACAAGGAAAACAGAAAGGACGGAAACAATAACATAATCATCTTCATTGTTTTGCATCTTTAATTTTGTACTTGATAATGATACATCACTTGAAAAAACGGAATACTTATGGTACAGATTATACAAGCGTATTTTCATAGCGCTTCAGCATGGTCAGTCTAGAGATAGTCATAATACAGCAGTTCACACTCCAAGTGGCCTTCTAAATCGACGCGCAGGTTTAATCGTTTGTTATTGTTTTTCTTTTTTCTGTTCTGCAAGTTCACGAGCGAGAAAGATCGTTCGGTTCAATGCAACTGATCGACTGGCGCAAATTCGGGATCGGCAATGATGACAGGCTTGAACGGAGGCTGCGAGTTGTCGTCGAAACTAACTGCCTGAGGTACAATTCTCTCGGGAAGGCTGACGGAGCGCTGCGAAAGATGCAAATTTTCAGTGGCCTCTTATTGATGAGATACCATCTTTGTTTCATGGCAATCAAGCACTCATTCAAAACAAAAGTCGTTATAATTCAACAATTAAACATTCTTTCTCGTATTTTAAACTTGACTCAAACTTTTATTTTCACTGATTTTGTTGTTTACAAAAACAGTGATAAAAATTTTTGATAAACATGAGCAAAAAAACTGAAAGTTAATTGACTTTTTTCTTTCATTTTTGTATGTCTGGTAAAAATTTAATTACGTTTTGATAACTGCAAAAATAATTTTGATTGACTTGCCAAGTGGCAACTTTTTTTAATTTTACATTCGTCGTGAAAAAAAAAACAATTAAGATAAACACAAAACCACAAGTTTGTTAGAATCTTGAAAAATTCAAATTCAAAAATAAAAAATTGTCGACTAAAGATTGTTTATACTTTGTAATAATGTCCATGGTGATGATGATGATAATCATCGTGATAATCATCATGATGGTGATGGTGGTAATCATGATGATAGTGCGGATGATAGTGGTCATAGTCGTAGTGATGGTGTCCCAATCCGTAATGACCACCATATTGACCGTATCCACCATAAAGTCCGTCCACAAGGCCACCGTACACTCCGATCCCAAATTGTTGCGGGGCAGCAGAAACCGCCGCACAGGACAATGACAGGAACAACAACGCGGCTCCCAGGCGTGCCATTGTGTACCTTCAAAATGTACAAATTCATCACTACTTTTTTTCTCAGTCAAATAACGACAAACAAAGAAAAATTGAAATTAAAAAAAAATTGTTATGAAAATGAATTTTGCAAAAATGAAAAAAAGGTGATAAATATATTTTCTTTGAACAAACGATTGTTTATTTATTGGCTTTATTGTAATGTAAAAATGGCAACTGAAATGAATGAGTAAAACCTTGTATTAGCGGAGGATTATCTTGTTCTAGTGAGCGTCAAGCGAGGACTAACATCTGCCGACGGAGTCAGCAAGACTTTTATACACAAACTGTTAATTTCCTTGTCAATGTCTACCAATGATCTCGTCTTGTCCTCGTCGTTTATTTTTCTTCGCAGTGTTTATTTTTCGTTATGGGTTATCCCCGGTATCGTCTTGTTTCACAATTTTCGATTTATTCTCCTTATCTTAATATCCAGGCATAATACCAGGACCGTGACGAAACTACTGGTATTTCCACAATACAGTTCGAGAAGCGTTCGAATTAATCAAACGTGCGTTAATTCATGCAAAATCTCCCGTTGCTCCTCGCACGACCCTAGGACAAAAATGCCTCTTTGCACCGGTTCAATTTCCTTTTTTGAGTTGGTAAAAAATTTGTTTGAATTCGTTGCTGACAAAAAGTCGCATTTTTCGGACTGAGGAGTAACAATCGATCATGGTTTTTTTGCAACGTGAAATGATTTTGGAAACCGGTTTCAAATTGAGTTTTTCCTTTACAAAATGCAGGCCTGGACTAATGGTGAGATCAATTAAGTCGAGATTAATCAAGTTCGCGCAGTGGATCTTCCTGCCGAGCGAAATCTCTGAGTGGCTATAAAGTTGCGTGAGCATTTTATACAAATTAGCATTCAACTCGTCTAAATGTTTATCCAGGATTATTGTTTTTCACTGGCCAAGCACTTTTTTTTTCGTCGGTGAAAATAAAATGCAACGTCCTCGTCGCAGGATTAATTTTACGTTCTGAATAACGAAAATAGCAGCGAATGAACTCAACATGAACGTTCCAGGCTGAAGTGTCTTTGAAAAGTTGCAACATTTTTACTTGAATTAATAGATGGATTATTCAGATTACGCGGGACGAGAAATTAATAAGCGAGTTATCAAAGTTAAACGTTACTCGATGATACTGAAATATTTTCAACGTGAAAAATGTTTTCAACTTGAGAATCATTTTTTAAAATAAACATTTTCGACACGTGATTGTCAAACAAGTGAAAATCTTCTTTTTTCAATTTTTTAATTTGTTCGTCGTGAAAGTTTGATTTTTGTATTTGGAATGTTTTGATTGAATTTCAACTTAGCCACTTCATTCTTTTATGGCATCGGTTTTAAAATATTTCGTTGACTCATCAGCAATACGTAAAGAACTACAATGTCGTTTCGATCATGCTCGATCAATGGAGAGAATCCATTTCATAAACGCCAGAAAAATACAGGTTTGTTTTACATATTTGACTTTTTTTTTTCGTTCTTTCTTCCTGTTTTGCTATTTTTTCTTGTGTACTGAAACTGACTAGACAAATCTAGTTAGGTCTGAATGGCCAAGAAAAAAAAGTAATGATTAACCATCACTGTGTTTGACAAGGCTTGGATTCGTGGAATCTTGACCCGGAATCATTTACGACGTTTAAACAAATTTGCCACCATAATTCAGAAGAATTGGAGACGACACAGCGCGAAAATTTATGTCGCAAAACTTAGACTTGCAAGACAAATGACCATGATTAAAAATCACCGAAACCAATGTGCGACCAAAATACAAGCCGCTTGGAAGGGATACAAGTCTCGCAAATGTTGTTATGATTATTACAAAATGAAAAAGTGGTTACAAAAGATGCAGGCTGAACGAAAAGAGTGTGTTCATTTTTACTGTTCATTTTTATAGTTTTGATGAGTTTTTCATGGTCGGATTGAAAAAAAAAATGTTCGATTTGTATTTGGTTTCAGAGTGAAACGTAAAAAACAAAAGGAGAAAATTAAAAGGTTGGACGAGGAATCGAAACCGTGGGTTTTGTTCATATTGAAAAAGGTAAAGTACTAAAAGTAAAAAAAAAACGAGTATTTTTGATGCAACGAATTTTATTGATAAATTTGCAATCGAAACGTTGAAATTAATTTTTAGAACCATAAAAAGTTTTGATTAAAACATTTTAAAAGTTTGATTGTACGTTTTTAGTTACATCATCTGCGTGGAACGAGATGTTGTCCCGGAGTTATAACAAAAATTGATCAGACGCATTCAACGACAATCGAACAACTTGTAAAAGATCTAGGTTACAGGATATTTCCAATCGACAACACGTAACTTGTCAAAACTTCAAAATAAAACAATTTTTTCGAATCGAAATTGTCATAAAGTTATTTCAAAAACGTCTCAAATTGTTTTTTTGTAAAACTCAAATTTTCAATCTTGTCCATAGGTTTCATTTCCAAAAAACACGAAAATTGCTTTCTGCCAAACATATTTCAGTCACAAATTGTTCAATAGCGTACATCATAAAAACGTTATTTGTTTCCAATAGATTAACTTTATATGACTTTTTTTGTTGGCCAAATAACAAAACATGTCATTCAAGTTTTCTTTACACTGTCTATTTATGTCTTCCATTTCGTCCGAAAGCATTCAACTTTTTATCACAATTCATTGTTAATTTCCTTTTTTATTTTGTCTTAAATTTTTTCTCGTTTGCGCGAAACTGTTTCCAGTATCATTTCAAACCTTTGCAATTTTATTGCAAAAGTTGAAACATTGTTTGTAGAAACCTTCAGCCCCTGAATGACTTCAAAAATGCAAACACCCGTGTAAAAGGTGACAAACGAAAACAGCAGGAGAAATATTGTTTAAAAAGTGTTTGAAGTTGTGCAAAGTTGACAAATTGATTTCGCATACTTAGGATTGTACGAAACTAAAGTCATTCTGAAACGGACAATGAAAAAATAGTCTGCGATGTGACGCAATGAAATATCATTTCGCTCAATTGCTATACGTCAAGTGTATGACGGCAAGTAATATTGTAATAAAGCACACGGAACCGAGAGACAGAAAAGTGATAGCGAGTAGAAAAAAAATAATAAATCTCGTGAATTTACTATCGCGGTGACGTCACCTTCGCGAAATTTTCAACTTTGAAAAATTCATCCCCGGAGTCTTTTTCTCGTAAAATGATACTCCGTATCTTGTAACATTTTATAACTCCGTTATAACTTTTGACTTCAGTGACGGGCTTTTTATATACTCAATACGGATACAGTAATTGTTAATTTTGCATGCGAGAAACTTTCGCGAACCTTACAGTTGAAAACTGGTTGAAAAAAAAGAAAATTAAAAAATGAAATAATTGAACAACCGAGTGGTTTGTCATACATTATTTCGATATATTTTCTTTAAAATAAAATACAGATCTTATAAATTCAATGACTAATTCGTATAACTAAACAAACTATGGTTATAACAATAACAGTTTCTTTCATATCGCGAACATCATGTTCTCAAGGTACACAAATGCAGGAACACATCGTCCAAAGTTCAAACCATCGAAGAAACAAAACGACCATACAACCTGTACGATTTTGTCAAACGAAAATCAACAAAGGAACATTAACACAAACATTCTTATGCATTCAACCTACTATTAGTTTGTTCTTAAAACCACTCAAACGGATTCGTTAAATAGTTTACAGAAAAATGCAAAATATAAAAACGTTCTTTGCTTTACGCGTACCTATAACTTTTGACTAGATCATATTATTGGGGCTTTTATCCTTAAAGCTGCAATATTCAGCTGAGAGTCAGCAAAAATTTAACTCGTCCAAAGAGCGAAGGAATTCGAGATATTACGACAAAAAGAAGAAGACAAAAGAATCAAATCAATTTTGGATCAAAAGTGGACCAAGTGGAAAGAGAAGCTTCGTTGACTCGATAAACAATCTCATTTGTTGGACATCGCATTAAATTTCAGCTGACTTCGACTGGCTGTTACAGCTTGATTAGCACCTGGTTACGTTTGTTTGTTTTAAAATTTTCTTTTCTATTCGAAGGTATCTGATAATTAATCCTCTATTCAACAAGTACTTATGAAAATCACAATTGTTATGACGTTGAAGTACATTATGACATGTCTATTACTTATTAAATACGTTAATTCATTAATTACACAGATTAACCGACGAGATTGAAATTTTGGTTCCTCCTGTCGTTTCATCCCCAATACAAAAGGAAACAAAAACGTTTTGTTTCAATTTTTTTTTGTGTTTTGCGATCTACAGTTTTGTCGATGTCGAAGCATCCTTAAACGCAACGAGGAGAATTAAGTTCTCTTGGCACTAATACAATAAACTTGTTTTTGCATTCAGTTTCAAAACGCGGCGTCGAGAAGTTTATCTGAGTACGATAAAATCGTTGTTCCCTATAATGTGTTTTTCTTATGAAATTACGACATCGATTCGATTCATTATAATAATTTATATTTTTGTTTTTTTTTGTTTTATACGCTGCGCCGGCGCTGCGACACATCGAGGAAGTCGTAACGTTACATACAAATATTTCTGCCATTCGAGACTAAACTTTTTGCGGATGGGCGATTTAAGAAGTTCCAAAAAAGATGTTTAGTTTTTTTAGTCACTTTTATCATTATATTATAATTTTTTTTTTTGGCAATCTGGAAGCAAAAAAAGCGTTTTTTTTCAGAATCAAAATCTAACAACAGGCGAGATAATCTTTTTGCTTCCAGACCAGCGGACTCTTAACGTTAGAATCGTGAAAAAAATACATCTTCATTGTATGTTATAACTTATCGCGAACGAAGTCTCGAGAAAATGATTGGAAGTACGCAGTTTGTTGTACGAGTTCACAAAACAAGTGTAAAACGAAAAATATAGTTTTAGTTTTGTTATTTTCTTTTCTTTTTTGTTTGTTCATATATATAGTCTTTGTCAACGCATGATATGTAAAATCATCATCCCGTTTCGGCGGTACAAAGTAGTAACAAAATAACAACATTCTGTGTTTCTTTTCTATAGACTTTTTTTTCAAAGTGGTTCATCAAACTCTCTCCCTAAAAGTTTCTGTCAAACTGATCCTTTAGAACTGCAAGTTCAATAAACGTTAAAACCAAGCTCGAAACGAATAAACGAAAATTTTGTCGACTCTTAGACAGTTCAACTGGAAAATAGCAATTACGAAACTTGTTTTCTTCCACTCTTTTTTTTTGTTAATCTCATTGCCCTTTGAAAAAATCGATGTGCAATTGATAATAATCTGAGTTTGTTTATTTTGTTCGGTAATTGAATGGTACGCAAAAGTTGTGTTTCTGGTTTGTTCGTTAATTACAGTAGTGTTATCACGTCCAAGACAGCGAGTAGGCATCGAGAGCTATTTATAATCGTGGACATGTGTTTTAATTCGTAGATTGTTTGTGTCAGAGAGATGTGTGTTTCTTTTGTTTACTTTTTATTTATTCCATTTGTTTCATTCGTTTACATCATTGCATAATATATTTGTATATAATTAAAATATTATTTGCCTTTGTACGTAAAACATTTCTGATGCGTCAATAGCAATAGAAAATTTGCCTTTTGGTTTATTACCCACGGATTAAGCGGCGTTTATCATTGTGGTGTTAACAACTAGACCGTAAGACGAAAAATTATGCACCGTTTTGTTTGGCCACAAAACCTTTGTTTGAATCTAAAAAAATTATTGTTCTGCGTGTGAATGGTGGATGTGACAGATTTCAGAACTGCAGCAGAGCTCTAACATTAGTTTCTTGTTATCATACTTGTTCATCCTTAAGAAATTACAAAATACGTATTGCGAGTTCGCAACATTGTTGACAACGCAAGTTGTTCGGTGGCACAATCGACAACCCCCGAGAATCCATAAAAAGCAAGCACGAAACTGCTGTCAATGATACCGTGCTGGCACGATATGTTTTATAATTCACCGTCCCCTATTGCGACGATGGACCTTTAAAACAAACTTTGTACACGTATTGCGTTGAAACATGCATTTCGTCCACCTAAATGTCGGCCTTTAATGCTTCCTTTGAATTTGTAAAGTTGTCATTCGACCAAGGGCTTTTTTTTCTTTTCTTTTTTCGGTCTCTTACATTCTTTTACGTTGGGACAATTTCGTTAAATCTCGTTAGTTACGTACAGATTGTCCTTGTAGATTTACAAAAAAAGTGGCTAATTTTCGAGTGAGATTAATTAGAAAGCTTGACAGGTTTGTTTTCAAGATGACAATTCGTTATGAGAATCACAGAAAAGTGTGTCTTTAGTCAAATCTCAAAAAAGAAAGAAGAAACGAAATTCGATAGTACCTAAATCTGGCTAACCGAGCGGCATTTGTTTATTTTATTGTTAAGTATTTCAGTTGTTGAAGTCTGCTTAGAGATCGTGATTTGTGTGAGCTCAACTTTGGTTTCGAACAATTATTTACAATGAGATGAGAAGCCACGATAGCGCAGCATCGTCGCAACAATAATTCATAAAATTAGGTCACATCCGGCCAGGAAGGATTGACTTATCTCAACTTCTCGTTCAATTATATACAACTTCAAATCCGAAAACTTTGTTAATTATGAAAAACGGGGCGTTGCGTTTCGCAATGTCCATTGTTTTACAACTGAGATACAACAAAAAAAAAGTTAACAAAGACAAAAAATTATACTCTAAAAGAAGGAGCGAAACTCTCGCAACCGACTGTCGTGCAGCTGAACGAAAAAAAAAAGCCAACTATCGACAAAAGTATCGGAAAAGCAGCAGTGATAATATTGTTCTGTTCAAGTTCCGGTCAAAGTTTTCGAAACATGTTAACGAAGGCGGTTACAAAGAGAATCATAACTCAAAAAGAGGAGACGACAAAGTAGTAATAAGAAGAAAAAAATCTGATCTCTAAGCATTGTTCTAATGTTCTCGCGAACGATGCCGAAAGGAGGCGAGAAACGCCGCTCGCGATTGCCACTACTATTTCCAGACTCGAAATTTTCGAAACGACACCTTTTTCAGCTGTAAGGCCGCGCTTAAGAAATCGGACTCGCGGACTTCTTCGCCGTCCGAGTGGACCTCCCTTCTTCGTCCGGTCGGCAGGAGTCGATGTCTGAGGCCACGTGAGGTCGGGTCAGAGAGTGCCTCAGACACCGGTACCTTCTCCTTGCCGGCTGGCAGGGAAGCGGATCGCCCAACGGAGAAGCCCTTACTGAACTTGTTAAGCGGAAACAGGTGTCGTTTGGGTGCAGCCTGATCTTTTTCCCTCAAGATGAACCTGCCCAAGGTCTTCCAGGACGCCTGGGTGCTATAAACGTTTTCGTCCTCGCGTAAGATTCGCGTCTGTCGGTTGCCACTGCCGACGGTTCCTGCACCGCCCCATTCGAGTTCCTCCACCAGCACGAATTTGCCCGGATCTTCCATGCGCCTAGCCTTCACCAGGGACTGGGCCAGGACGTCCTGAGCGGCGGAGTTTTTCGGCACTCGCAGGATCGCGTAGGGAATCTCGGGGGACACGTTGTAGACGCAGACCAGGAAGGTGTGAGCCTCGTCCCAGACGTGGGTGGACTCTTCGGTGGGACCCTCGTCCTCGTCCTCTGTGGTGGAACAGCCGGCGGTGCTCCGGATGGACGCCAGCCACGCGCGACTGCTCGGATCGCTGCCCACTCGCTTGAAGAGGAACCGGCCCTGACCCTTCCAAAGCGCCTGCGCCTGCAGGGGTCGTTCCGTCGGGTCCAGGATCCTCTGCGTCGGCAACTCCTCGCGTTCCTTCTTCTCCCAACCCCGGTACACTTCTTCCACGAGGATGTACTCGTCCACCTGCAAAAAAAGCTTCAGTTTTAGACTCCTCACCGGAAGTAACAATGGACACCAGTTTTGTGGGGCTTTTTTCGAGTAGAAAAGAGTAAAAAAGAATTTCTATACTGTAGTGATAAAAAAGTGTCATTTTTAAGGGCCATAATATCGTAAAATAATAACGGTAAATGATATCGTAAAATTGCGTTATTAAATTTTCATGTTTCAATAAACACAATGTAGATCGTAAATTGAATTTATGTTTCTGGAATATTAACAGTTTATTTTGTATATTTTTATGAAGCAACAAAATTAACAAGAGTTATTTCATGAAAAACAAATCATTTTTGTATGCAATTTTCCACATGAACAATGACATTTATTTATTTATAGAGAAAAGAAAAAGAACAGAATTTTGTAAGAAACGTAAAAAATAAGGTTAAAATGTTTTAATCAAATTTGTTAATGAAAATTGATTAATTTGATTATTCATAACGATAGAAATTCACTTTCAATATATCATCAAAAGACATAATCAGAGTGTTTCACACCAAAAAAGATAAAACTTATTGACAAACTACTACAACACCTAAACCATGTATTTCGGAAGTCAAAATCGTTTGCCACATTTTTTGTACTTTCTAAACTTCTGGAAACTTGTTTTCCAATACCAACTAAACTATTTGAAATACAACTCACTTGACTGGGAGGTTTGCCAGCTTTGTGCAAAGCCTGTATCATGACATCCTTGGTGGTGCTCTCCTGCGTGACCTTGAGGATCGTGTACATCTCATCAGGTACAACATGATAAACAACCAGGAAGAACATTCGTCTCTTAAGGGTGACGCCGCCCAAGCCCGCGTCAACGATGCTCAATTTCTCGACATCCTTTTTGGACGACATCCTCTTGGACGATTCCTTATGATCCCTACAGCAAGTGTTGTAGTCCAAACTCTCCTCCTCCATTCGGGAGTATATGAACAGAGTGGAAACCGGCAGAGGCTTGTTTTTGCTCGAGCGAAGTCGTACGTGCCTGTAACCGGGCCTGATAGCCTTCAGGGGCATGACACGCTGAGCTATGAGATGGTGCGAGTTGGCTTCAATTATGCCGAATCTGAGGAAGGCCAGATCTTTGAACATGACTTGGAAGCAAAATTTCTGGTTCCAGATGGGGTTGAGCGCGTTGTTGTGCACCACTGTGGTCTTGTGCTTCGCACAGTCTATCTGGATGCCCACCAACTCGATCTCCACGTACGTACTGGCTGTTAAATTTATCGTTGAGACGTACTGGCCGGATATCACTGAAAGAGTCAGGTGAACTGAATGAAGGCCGTCGAATTCCTTGTCCCAGGGATTGAACCGTCTGAAAAAGTACAAAAGTAGTTGATTTAACCCTTTTCTTCATTTTTCAACCCTATTTCTTATTTTTTGACACTCTTTCATTCGGGAAATATAATTAGGAGTCTTTTTTTTTGTAACATGAAGTACTCAATTTTGGATAATTATTTTTTGTTTACATTAATCGTTTGTAATTTGAGTTTGATAAATTGCAAAGATACCGTTAAAAAAAAAATAAACATCAATCAGTTAACATACTGAGTGATATTGATATTGATTCAATGCTGACATCAACAATAATCAAAAATACGGATTTATTCGCGCTGTAAGAATGACTTTTGCAATTTGGGCAAATTTCAATTTCACATTTCAAATGTCATACACGAATGAACTACTGGTAATTTACAAAGTCATACCTTTTTCCATGGTGCTAAATTGTAATCGAATATTCGCAACCAAAGCGCAAATATTTCAACTGGATTCCGTCCAATCGAAACTGTATCTTATTACATTTACAGTTTAAAATTCCGTTTTTGAATAACTCCCAGCGAGTTTTTATGAATTCATAATGTTTTTAATCCGACGCAAAAGAACAAACTAATTGTGATTATTTGCTGATGGAAATTTTCTTTTCTCGTTTTCGACTCCTTTTCAAGTTCGCTCTCAGATAATTTAATAATAAAACTTATATCTTAGTAATGGAGTAGTTTTATGCGAGGCACATAAAACGAAACTGATTCAATATTCAATATCGTATATCCTCGTTACATTATTGATTCGTACAGATGAAGGAAATAGAATTCAGAAAATACCTCGGAATTATGATTGACAGAAACAATTTCGAACAATTTCGAAACAATCCTTTTCACTCCTTACTGAGGAGGGGGGCATTTTTTTGTTTTTCCAGTTCCTAACTTTATAAGGCTACTCAAAACTATATTCAAATTTGTTTCAGACGCACCTACTAGCAACAAATTTTGAACAATCTTCAACTTCTAGAAAGCATTGAAAAACGTTTTTCCATAATATTTCAAGTTTACAACTTGAATAAGAATCTTTGAATTGTTTTAAAAAGCTGATGTCAGATTGTTCTGGAAACCCTGCTCACAATGACAAACTTCAAACTACAAAAACAAGGTATAGTTGAAATTTAAAAAATATTATCTTCACCTATACATCATGTGTCCCTTATCCCACATGACCGCAGGTTTTCTAACGTAACCACAGAGCCCGTTCTGTTCAAACATCGCAGCGTTGAGATGCAAAGCCGCGTCGTCAGTCTGGTAGTTGAGCGCGACCATCTGGACGCCAAAAGCCCAGAAGATAACCGGGTTGAAATTGGACGAGTCGATCCTCATGCCAGCCGGATAGGTTCGAATTAATTGGGTCTCGGCGTGTGCGACAACACCCAGGGGCTGCTTCCTGCAGATCTTTTTCGCTGCGCTTTCGTTCAACGAGGAGCACTGAAAAGACGGCGGGGTGACTCGCGAGGCCTTGAAGATTGCCTCCATGTTGCTTCCGCCGCTGGCAATGGAGGCGGAAGTGGACAGTGATTGCGGAGAGCCGGAAGAGGAAGCCATCCCGCCTGTGCCGATTCCAGCGATGCTGTGACGCTGCACGTTGCTCGTGTGGCCTTGGTGCCGAACTTTTCCAATAACAGCGCTCGTTCCGCCTGGAGCTGAGTTCAACCCGTGGAACTTGATGGCCTGCACGTAGATCACAAGATCCGACAATTCTTTCGCTATTTGACTGCTCTGCTTTTGCGACTTGTCATCCACGATTGGCTCCGATTTCATCCGACTGTGACTGCTTTGACTGCTGCTACCGAGGTATCTCTCGTAGCTCGATATCGAGTTGTCTGAAAAAAAATAACATATTTTTTTTATCAACTCTTTTGATCCTGAAACAACTCCAAATCGAGGGAAATAATGGTCTTTTATGAGCAATAAGTCGCGGATTAATTGTTTTCTTTGGCTAGAATATTTTAAGGCTATCAAACTGAGTGGAGTCGAAATCTTTTATTGACCTTTTTTATCCTATCGTATTTTACGTTTAGTAGAGCATCAAAGTTTTTTATTGTTTTTTTTTAAAGTGTTTGTTCTCGTTTTAGTTGTGTTTTCTTAAGACATCTAACTGTGATTTGCAATTTTATAAATGACTCGTTTTATAGAACGTTGATTACAATTAAAACACAATTTTTGATTTGACGTTTTTATGTAGAACAAAGAGGGCTAATTTGTTATCGAAAGAATGACAACAATTTGATTCAGTTGAATTCGATTAATTCGATTCAATTTAATTACAACCTTTTTGCAAAGGGTTGAAAAGGTAGCTAAAATGTGTCGTTGAAAAGTACCCGAATTCGATTTATTACTCTCGTGTTAATTAATATTTATAAAACATAATGGTTTCCGGATCAAAGCGAGATAATTTTGTTTGGCATTTGAATATTATATGGAATCGAAGCGTAGATTTGCTCTGCTCAATTTCGCATTCAAGTAGCATACGGAATTAACATATTTTGAATATTGACCCTGTTAGCCACAAAAAAATTAAAATCAATTATTTTCAATATTAGACAAATTCAATCTACTGGTAATAAAACGAATCAATCAGAAATATTGACTAACATCTTAACCCGAAAAAATAAGAAAATTTGATTTTCATCAAGTTTTTTTTCTGGTACGAAGATGATCCTGTGAGCTTTAAGCGAAACTGATAAAAGTAATCAAATCTGAAAAGAACGCCGAGGTAACCTGAGGCATACTAATCAAGGTATTATGTTAACATTTTAATTTTTTTTTTCATTCACATACTTCATATTCATATTCTCAGTTTAACACAATTTCGTCTCTTTGTAGACTAACAATTATCAAGAAATTTGTTCTTTCTCTAACGAAACAACGTATTGGGGTTGAACATTTTATTTGTACATTAAAAAAATTGGACGAAGCATTTGTTAAGTACCATCGTGGAGTAATGCGAGTCTTTTAATAGAAAAGTTGAAAAAGTGTCGTGGATAATCAGCGAAATTGAAAACTGAAGGGAGCTATCTCGCGTGAAGCTGGAGATTTTGCTTTTTTCTCAATGTAGCCATTGTGAGTCTTTGACTTGTACGTGCATCTTTGTTATCAAATCACAATCGTCACTTTGTTATTTGTGTTTTTAGAAACTTGCTGTGTAACCCAGCGAGTTTCAAGTTTTATTTATTGCGTGCAAAACATTGATTTCATTTGTCCTTTCGTTTCAATTCTTTGTTTTAATCAATTTGAATCGAGGGAAGCAGCGTTTTTTATGAATTTATCTTTGTAATTTTTCTTATCGAAACATTAACAAACAGTTGTCATTATTGTTTTGCGTCATGATTTTATTAATGTATGACAGCAGTTGCGCATAGAAAATCAATACCAATTGATAACACCCATTAACCGAACAGCGAGATAACAAAGAGGAAGGAAACAGCAGTAACTCTACATAACTCACAATGGCAACCATTTTTCATATTAACTTTCCTCGAGAAATTGCAACAACAAATTGAAACAATTTTTCGAATTGTTTTTAAAAGTCTTTTGAAAGTTCGTTTTCTAAACCAAACGTTCTTTTCTAAACACAAAATTTCAAAAGATAAATTACATTTATATTCTTTTGTAAAATGGAAAACTTGGGTTACAAATGAAAATCAAATTTCAGGACCGCGACACAATTTCAACTTGAAATTGTCGTTAACTATTTTGTCACAAGATTTCAGAGCAGAACTTGAGAGTTGCGAATAGTTGTCTTTGGGAAATGTGTAACAGTCAAAAAGTCAGGAGCGAAATACAAAGTGTCTGGACGGTGCACATTACACACCCGGTTGATTCGTATTAAATCATTGCAACTATTTGTACAGTCAGAGAACAATTTGGGTGCATTAAATGCAACTGTTCTACAGTAAGAGTTAATTACGAATTTAATTTCTACATTGTTGTACGCAAACGGCGAGGTGTTTTTGTGTCTGATTCGCCAGGAGGGTAGCTTGTTTTCACTGTAGCGATGATTTACGACGTTCATTTCTTAATGCTTATAAAACATAGGGGAATATTTAATACAGAGTTAGAGAGAAAACGTAATCAGTTATTCTCGTTTTTGAGAAACCCATTAAATGGGTTAATATTTCAAAGTTTCATTTACCAGGGATGTAAAACATTGATCTGAATAATTTGAAATTCAAATGATGGATAAATGTTTGTTGAAGATTTGGAACACAAAAAATTGTAATCGAAGAAACTTGATCAGAATTTTGTTGTACCGTCAACATTGTCGTCGTCGTCATCGTCGTCATCGTCGTCGTCATCCTCGCTGAAATATTCAACGACTGATGTACTGCTGGTATCAGTTCGCATTTGCTTCATCGAAGAAGCCCGATCAGACATGAGCATTTTGCCACGATGATTGAGTATCGGTTGCGCCAGTGGTCCTGCGGGGTCGACAATCATCTTTTTGTTTTTTATGAGTATACGATAGCGGAGTTGCCAGGGCGACGGCAGTTGTGGATCCTCGCCAAAGTCCGAGTCGAACAGATATTTTGATACCAGCTTCTCTCCAAATACAGACTGGCAATAATAAAACCAAACGTTAAAATAATTAATCAATTATTAGTCAGCCTAAAAAAATACTTCAAAAAAGAGGCAAAAACGACTTTTTCACTTGATACTATTTTTTTTTTCAAACAATTAGAAGGATGTATTTTGAAAAACCAAATTTTAAGTTACAGTTTTGTTGGTTTTGATTGACTATAAAAAAGTAACGGTTGAAAAGATAAAAAGTGTGATGCAGAGTGAAAAGCAACAGATGAGATGAGATTGTAATACCTGAAATATTTGAGCCATACGAGCTTGTTGCGCTTGTGAACAGTGATTTTCGATCGACAGGATGACTGGATAGGGCGACGTCAGAAAAGCGCTCTTGTCTATTACCTCGACGACAGAACGAAATGGAATTTTCGTGGTGAAGGTGTGCCCGTGATAAATTAGCGGCGAGCCGTCGTCGCCGTCCCAACAATCGAGCTCGACGCATCGGCAACCCGTCTGAAGGACCTGGAATATTAATTATAATCCTCAATTGGACCGTTGATCATTTCTATAATTGAGAGAACCCCCTAATAAGATGTCCCAATGCTGGAACGCTTCCAAGCTTTTATTTGCATTTTGAAAGTTGCTCCAATCGAATTATGCATCTTGGATAAAGAGAAATGCGAATAATTTCATGCGATAATGACGATTCGAAATTTATTCATTACGAGATAAGTTTAATCCAAGGAATAGATTTATCCGAGCAGTCCGGGATTATTAGTTAGAGGAAAATTCAGTTTACGGCTTGGCACGATTTTGATTTACGCTGGCACTAAGGCACAAAAAATGGGGGGGGGGTGCAAATTATTGCTCGAGTGTGAGACTTCAAAACGGGGTCAAAAATGAAATATCTGCACGTAAATGAAATAAATTTTTGCTTTAAGAACCGCTGCTTGGCTGTATCTCTCAGGCTCTTTTGATTCGAGTCTTGTTTTCTACCAAGATAAATTACATTTAAAACACAGTTTTAATGAGAACGACGAAATCGTTGTGAAAAGCAAATCATCAATCTCAGTTACAACATTTGAACTTTTCAATACAAAGATCAATAGTGTTTAGTGCACTTTAAAAAAGTGAGGACAAATTGGTTTAACATAAAAAAATACTTTTCACGCCTTGTTAAATAGTTAAATATGACTTAGCGTTCAAAGCTTCAAAGTCCTGTACTCTCAGAGAAGCAATCAAAGAGATGAAACGTTACGTTCAAACGCTACGTGATTCCAATTTTTTCTGATTTTTTGTTTTACATTGTACTAAAAGGGTTTATTTTGACAATCTAATAACCCTGTGAAAGTCTATGAAAGCTCCATATTAGTAACATGGAAATATGAAATTTGTTATTCAATTGCAATTTATTCGATCCGGCAGAAAGCTTTGTATCAAAAGCATTATCCCGATCATGCGTGCGACTGACGTTAACGTGCTTTTCATTTAAACTGCTTCTCTTTGAAGAAATTTTCTTCTTTATTCATCAACTTAATTCGGTCAAAGCTGTTATACTCAAATCGATCAGTTGCACGTACTTGTGAGTACAATTGAACGGACGATTCTCCCTTAAGTTGGTGGCCTGTGAGGTAAGTATTGTGAGAGCTTGCGATGTAATAGTGCGATAATGGCTGTTGCATCTCCTCCTCGGCTGGGGCGGTATATTCATTGACGAAAGCGTAATTATCCTTGTCCATCATGTAGCGCGCGAAACCCTCAAAGGATAGGCACCATTGGGTTCGAAGGGCCGGATCTGGCTCGTGCCTCTGTAACAAAAATTGTACATCAACTCAATTAAGCTCCAATCTTAACGCAACTAAACCCAATTGCGGTAAATTCAGGTTTCAATTTTTTTTTCGTCTCGTGTTTTCAGTGACTCACATTACACAATTGCGTTGAAACAGAATGTTGTACCGCAATTTTTGGAGAATTGCGGTAAACTAGTTTTTCTCTTTTTTGTGACTTGGTTTCAGTGATCGATCCAATTTTAGTCAGACAAGAGAGAGTTTAATTGGGGCACTGAGATTTTTATTCTAGTGGAATAGAAATTCGGATTGAAATTTAATTTCAATGAGGGATGATGATTAAATTAATTAAATGGTGTATAAAAGAGCTGAAAAGACAAGACGGAGCTGGGAATCAAACGAATATCAGTTGGACATAAAGAGATAAGTCTGAGATTATCGTCGCTATTCGTTTTTGTTGAAACTCATAACGACAGTGCTAATTCGAATCTGTACCTTTATAAGTGCCTTTATATCTTCTTCCGGTGGCTTTTCTTGCTGCCTCGACTCCAAGAACTTCGTGAAAGTCGCTAAAGTAATTACTTGAGATTTCGAAGTATCAACGCCGGAACAATTGTAGATCACACTCGCTGCCGCGACCGCATCGAATATTTGTTTCTTTTCTAAATTAACGTTCGACTTGTATTCATTGCAATCGATCGAGTTGTTCCTTGTCAGCAAACCTATAATCAAACACAAATTTTTTGTTTTGAAAAAAGTTACAAAAATATAATTTCCCATTACAAATTATTTTACAAAGAACATAAACTTTTCATGAAATAAAATCGTTCATCAAAAACGTGTCCGACAAAATTTTTGACTGAATTGTTATTTCACGCTTAATTTCATGTTGAAGAGTTTAGACACTTGAAAATTAATTAAAAGCTCTCGTTCAAGTATCGCAAAACAATTTTGATTTGGTTCATTTTGTCATCATGAAAAAGACGCTTTGATGCAAAAATAGTGAAATTTAGATCCGACCAATTGATAAGAAAATGGGGATTGCAATTAATGCAGGCGACAAGAAAGCTCAAGCCAGGTGAACAATTAATTACCAATTCGTTGTGAAGTCGCGTCGCTGGTCTGACGCAGCACCATTGGTCGTGGATTAAATTCGTGCAGGGACCCGTCGCTTTGGCTCCGACACGTGATTGCCAGCTGGCCAAAAAGGTCTCGCAAGTCCTTACGAACTCGCAGACTGAATGAGCGAAAAAATGCCACGAATTCGACAAAGTTCAGATGGGTCTCGTAGATGATTGACATTCCTTTCGTTTTCGTATTCCATGGCATGTCGTTGCTCCCGGACCGTCCCGAACCATTCTTATCCTTCTCTCTTGAGCCAAACAAACTGCAAAATGAAGAAAAAAATCCAATTTGAAAGTCAAGTTTCATAGGTCCGACTTTTTATTGACTTTAACTACTCATTTTTCAATTTCATTTCATTTCAAAACAACTGGAAAAACGTTAAAGTACAATCAAACAATGGAAAAAGTAACTCTTTTGGTTTGACTAAATATTGACTCGAACCACTCAATTTTGTGTCACGAGTGAACTTTACATTACTGATCGTTTGTATATTTGATTTTAACAGATAAAAATTGTGGAATTAAAGTTGAATGAGAATTGAAAATTGTATTCATTTGTTCGACTAAGTATCGACCCGCACTACTTAATTTTAGTGAATACATTTTATTTTAATTTCTGATTTATTGACCGAATTGCATGAGAGTCGAGACATACTTTCACAACAATGTTACACGTCTTAGCAGTTTATTATTCGGAAGTAATTTATCGTAACAACTTTATTAACTATGAAAGAAGGGGTCGCGGCGAGACTAATCCCTTGTGAACACGTTATGTATGATACGATACTGTGATAGAAGCTTGTTCACACAAGAAAGCAGCTTTAATGATTTATCTCTATATTTTCCGCCTCTTTGTTCAAAATCAATCCATTCAAAAGTCGCCCTTTTTAATCAATCATGAATTGTCTACGAACCCTATGAACTATCAAATAACATTAAAAAGGTTCGAAAGAAATCGTTCTCAAACACACGAAAAAAAGATATTGGCTATCTATCGCTTTTTTATTTCATCTTCTTTCAGAAGTTGTGAAGGACAAACGAGTAACACATGTTCGATAAATTTTCAACTCATTAAATGTTGGACGCGTTGAGTGGTTTTGTGTCGATGGAAAAGTGCAGGAAAACAAAGCCGGCGTGGCACTTTCAATGACAATGGAATAAGACAAATGACTTGGAAAAAGAATTCTGTTGTTAAGAGTTTAGTCGACGGTAGTTGGAATGCTTCTGGTGAGTCGCTGATAATCTCTTCGAGTGACGATGAACGTAACTCGACACATGAGTGGGTGTTAGAACAACATTCCACAAATCAATATTTCAATGTTAATTTCTGCCACTTCAATTGAGTAGCTGATGTCAACATTTAGTCAGACCAATAAATTGTCAAAAATTATTTCTTTTGTACTTTTCATATTTTATCAATTTTCGGAAGATATTGAACCAATTACTCAATTTTCTTTTCTTTCAAGTTAAGTAGTCAAAATAAACGTTTGGTCAGACGTGTGAAACTGAAAAAAAAACCAATAAAGTTGTTTTTAATTGTGATTAATCATACCTTTGTAAACCATGATATGGCATAGAAGACGTGACAATTCGTTCGACAGAACCGGAAGGACTCCTGGGTTGTATTCGGTCTCGACTCAAGCGTGGCGATGCGGTCAAAGACTCCTTGCTTCCGGTTTTGTGACGCAACGACGACAGTCCGCCGTCTGATGAGGACGAATCGTATTGCTTGGCACTCGAGTCCTGTCGCAAACGAAACACCCAATAGAGTCCCATTTATCCTGTTTTCGCGAACAATTTTCTACACTACGAAAAAACGTTCAGTTCGTTTTTGTTGCAACAAAACCAATTTCAACGAGACTTCATAACACGTTCCGTTATTTCCATTTTTCTCGACTTTTCATTGTTCTGCAAAAACGTATCGAAAAAGTTTTTTTCTCTCTCATAAATACAAAACTGTGCAAAGCAGGAAACAATTTTTGTTAGACGACAAATTCGAGCAGTTCAAATGACAAATAGGCGTGAGCGTGAAGAGTGGGGCTTTGCGTAATTTGTGATTATTTATGCGGTGTGATAATGCACGTCTGGTTGGCGTTAACACAATGCGCCCCGCTGAATTCGTTAGCCGACTCGTGACAAAATACCACAATGTGCCACACTCGAACAACTGTTTTTGATTTTCAAATATTGTCTAACTAAAATTATATTGATTTCAATCGATCGCAAATGAAAATTAGTTAGGTGACAAGATAAGTAGCACAGTGTGTCAAGTTGAATAGTGGCATAATCGCATAATAGATTGGTCAAGAATAATCAAGTGTATTGTGGCGTAGCAATTATGTGTGCAAAGTTTCAAGTAGTTTGTAATGAGACTTTGCAATGCAAACTATTGATTATCGACAGTAATGGATGCCGCTGAATGTTGACCGCTGAACAGACTTCATAATAATTATAACACAAGCGACAAGTTGCTTTTGTTACAACGTGTAATGAGAAAATGATAGCATTTGTATATAATTCCATCCCACTAGCTCAGCAAACTACGAACAATTAACTTTCAACCGCAACTGTTCCAACAATGGTAAGACGATTGTCATTCAACTGTTTCTCAGAACTTTTTATCTTCAATTTTCATTCCTTTTTTTTTCGTCTGACAAAAATCTGAACGCACTACTAGAAAAATTGGTAGAAACAATGATTGCAAAAAGAATTCGAACAAAAAAGAAGAGTTTAATTCAGTCTAAGTGAAGAGTACAAGTGAGAACTAATTTTCGTGCCCGATGATTGTCTACTAAGTCCCAAAAGCGAACCGAACCTTGCATCGTAAAAACCGACCGATTCGACGAACCTTGGACAAAGCGGGCAAGTTGGTACTTGATTTTGTTTTTTTGCTGCGCACGTTTTTCAGACGCAACACAGCTGTGGACGTGGGCGACAGCGTTTTGACGTTGTCGGTGGCGGACCAGTCGCGTCCGCCGAACGCGCGAATCGCGTGTGCTGTGATCGGTTGTAGGCCGCGGTCCTCGTAATACAATTGCAGGTACTTTTCCTTCAACCATCGCGAACGACGGTCTGTTAACTGTTGCTGACGCTTTAGTCCTCTGACGATGCTGCTTAAGCCCATGTACCAAATTCTGCAACGAATAAAAACAAATTTTCAACATTATTTTTACATAAAATACAAAACCAGATCAGTCAAGTATGTTGATTTGAAAAACTTTGAAATATTTTTTTAATATTTAAACAAGAATGAAAAAATTGTGTTTGAAAGTCGAATATCACATTTTTTAATATTTACAATGACAAAGACGTCAGTTCCACGATAAACTCAAAATCAAAAGATTTATTTTGAAATGATTTTGCGTTGACAGGAATTTCATCGAGTCCTACGTTGGGCGCATAGAAATGTAATAGTTCAAAAGGTGCATTTAGATGAAAACATTTCGTTTCAAATATAAATTTTTCTTTCAATAATAACGTTTTAACAAACTCCGTCACTCTTGTGCAAATAGCAAAAATAACTCGATTTTCTTGATGAGAAAGTAGAGTTGATCGAAATTACAGAATTAATTCTTGAAACGAGATGAAAAATGCAGATAATCGACCGGCAATGAAATAGGACAAATTTTCGAACCGAGTTATAAACTCATCGTGTAACATAAGTTGTCTCTGCGCGTGATACGTACATCTTCAGCGGTGTTATATATATCATAATAACTTCCCGGACGCATCCAAAGTATAACATTACCCGTGACTTGATAAAACATTCTCACAGAAACTGGATAGACTTGAGAATACGTTTTCTATTTGCGTTTCAGTTCACGAACCGGGCTTTGCTTCTTATTATGTTTACACATTTTCTTATTCCGGATCAGGGCGATATATTTTTATGACCACGCCTCTCATCAGGTTTCTGAATTGAATCAAACGAAAAAAAAAACTAAACCCCCGAAGCATTCAAACATTCAAAACAACCAATAAAAAGAACAAGCCAACTTCAAACAAAATCCGTCAGCTTGATTAAATTGTCTAACCGGGCCGAAGAGCGGAATATAACTCGAACATAATAGCGGAGAGGATGTTTTTAATTAAACAGACGAAGAAAAAAATCGTTAAGTCCGGGCGAAATGAATTCGGCCGTAATTAAAATGGTATAAGAAACATTGTCGCCGGGCGACAATGAGAAGCGTGTGTTGATGTGTTTAAATTGGGGAGCAAGGGCTTCCTTCTAAAATTAGAGCCGACGTCATTGACAACGAGGATGCTTTGACGACCGATGTACAAATTAACTCGACCGAATTATCCACGCTAAGATATCCGCCGGTGCGTCACAGTGCATTCCAGCGGCCGATCGATCCGCATTCTGGTTATGACTTCCTACAACAAATCAATGCCACTTGGCCATCTGCACCGTCCAGTTCAACCGCATAACATTCTTTCGTTATTAAATTCACCAGAGATGTCAAACCGCCCACTATCCTGCTACCACAAACTTTTCATCATTTTCCACGTTCACCGTTTGATTGCCTAACAAAAGTCGGCTTTTTTTTCCGCCTGGCAATTTACATACGACGCTTGAAACAAATTCCGGCCGTTTAATTAAACAGATGTTGCGCCGAAAATCCCAAAAACGGTTCTAATAAATGTTACGCATGGGTTACAAAGTATCTATGCTAATTTGAGCGTCCATAAACTTGTGGACGTTACAAAATGTCCGTCACGTAACGATCGCGAAAGTGCATGTAAAGCAGCGAGATAATTTCTCTGCGTCGATAAAACGTAACAGTTGTGATTAATTCGACGATGCGGTTATAAAACGGTGGACTGTGTGCCAGGTCCGGGCATTGATATTTTTCGATCGTAGGCTTGATTACAATGTGACACGTTATCTCGTTGTTGGAAGACGGAAAAAACAAAACTGTCATTAATTCGGGCCGCTTGATCGAAGACGCTCTAAAAAAAGGCGCTACTAATTTGATCGCAGATCGCCCAACGACGCTTCTAATGCCATTTTAATAATGGATATTTGCTGTCCGACAAAAAAGTGTCGACTATGAAATAGCCGGTTGATTGATTGATCCGGTAATTGGAGCAGTGGCGCTCTACTGTTATGAATAATAAGATGACAACAATTACCAAAGTATTCAAGTCAATTTGCGATGTTATTTTATTTCAATATTTTGTATCTGCTTTGAAGCTCCAATTAACCGTTCTAGCGAGGCTAATCAATCGATTACCACCGGCATTCAGAATCAAACAGGAAAAAAAATTGAGTTCATTCAATCAAAGTTCAATTTTTAGGTTCAACTTGAACAACCAAATTGTAAACAATCGGTACGAAATGGATCGTTATCTCTGTTTGTTATTTGTTTTGTTGAAAATCATCCATGTCGATGTTTATCAAAATTGACAAGCGTGTCAAAACATATCACAGGGTAGCGTTAACTCGGACCTGTCAAATGTTTGCTCGATCGGATTTGTCAATAAACAACGACGGCGAGTGAACAATTTTTTGTTTCGGCTGTTGTTTTGTCAATTTATGTCGTGATCGACGTAAGCACAAAGTACGCTGCAACGCTCGCATGAATATTCAGCTGCGAGATGCTCCACGCACACTTGACTTACTTGCAGAGTGTCGGCGGGCAAAGTAGATAAATGAACCTGTTGTCAGACACGCTCGATCCGTACATCAGCGCTATGCACGAGTCCGTCGCGGAAATGTTGTAACGTCGGCAAGCCTCGCGCAGCTCTTGTTCGTGCTCGCGATCCGTACAGTCCATCATGATTTCCTTCACTGTGCGGAGGTCCAGATAACCTTCTTCCAAATTTACAGACGCACATTCGCCTTGTGGTTGAGTGTACCTACAAACAAATTCAGATTTTTGTATTCAATTCGATTTTATTTTCAACCTTTTTCTCATTTATTTTGAACAAAAAACCTTTTAGAATGTTAAAGTTAAACATTTTTAAGATTTGTGGTTGAGTGTACCTACAAACAAATCTAGATTTTTTGATCAAACTTGATTTTATTTTCGAACCAAATGTCATTTACTGAAAAAAAAACCTTTTAGAATGTTAATGTTGAACATTTGTAAGATTTGAAACAATGAAAACAAATCCATAAGAGCCCTTTTTTAAAAACCCCCAAAGCTACATTTTCTAAAATGGGTTAAAAACAGAGATCAAATTTAAAATGTCTTGATTGTTGTAATCACAAGATAATGTACAGATCAGTGTTTAAAAAATGTAAAGTCATAGGAAGTAAGGATACTTTTTTTTATTGAGTAAAAAAGAAACCACACAAACCTCAAAATCAGTCCATTAGGTATTGATTCGTCCGGTTTAACGGATAATGAAAAATCACTGAGCGGTACGCCGACGTTGCCGGAAGTGCTTAACCCGCTCCACCAGGGTCTCTCCCATACGAGGGTCCCGCATGCTCGGTCCACCTTGGCAAAAACGAGAGCCGTTCTTGATATGCCGCTCTCGAAATCCCAGTGGACCAACGTCGTTCCATGGTGCAAAATCTGGTTTCAAGGCAGATAACAAAATACGATTCGATTAATTAACTCGAGTGAAAAAATAATACGTCTAATTGATTTTCCTGATAAGTTGCCAGAATTTAAGTTGTCTCGCTTACAAAGCAAGTGCTCAGGAGGATACGTTTTAATGCGGGTTCGTTGTTCGCGCTAATTGGAACGAGAGGACAATTATTTCATGAGCTTTAACATTTGTCTTGCAAATAATTCAGTTCTTTTTATTCTAAAACGATTTTATTTTCGTTCTGTTTGATTAACTGGTAAATATAAAAGGGAAACCGTTTCCGCTTCATTCACCTCGTTAGTTTTTATTTGCCACTTTTTTATTTTTTATGTTTTTTTCACGATTACCGAATCGAATTTTTTGTTTTGTTTTTGGAGGATATTTTTCACGGTGACAGCAAAACGACACTTTTGATCGACCAGATTATTCGCCTCGGCAAACGAAATACATTTATAACATATCACTTGTTGCTGGTTTGTATTCGATTTTAATTTCACCTCGTAAATCATCATATCGTTCCACTTAAAGTCAAAAAACAAATGTTATCGCAACGAGATAATGTTTAGCGCCCATTTGAGACCGATTAAATAAATTCTCAACGACGGGCTAACACAAAATGCGAGCGAATTTCAAACGATCCCAGGCAGAGAAATAAAGATGCATTTTACTGAACAATTAAAACTTGAAGATCGAGCGAACAGTGTTTAAGAATTTCATTAAAAAGTTAAACACTTATTTATGTGATTAAAAGTTTGATACTTTGGGCGAATCAAATTGCAATCCAAATTCATTGACAGGAGTTCAGTTTTATAATCGATAAAAAAAAGTTGTTGAAGGCAATATTAATTTGCATCGACGTTCAACGTAATTCGAGACGGAAATGTATATTATAAAATTGATTGACTATAGCCACAGTGTTCTTTGGAAGAAATTTGAAACTTGAGACTGTTCGTTACCTCGAGAGTAATCGTAAGAATAATGAATTATCTTTTTAGTTGCAATCAGCTAAAAAGGAAAGTAAAAAATTGGCACGAAAAACTTAAAATAAAATTGCCTCATGAAAATCGCAAGCTGATTGAAATTTGAAACGATTTGGAAGTCGAGAAATAACCGAAAAGTAGTTCGTAAGTTCACGGGCGGAAGGTGTTGTCAAGCCAAAAATATGTTCATCAAATTTAATACGGGAACCGCGGACGCGCTGAAAACAGCAACATAAACGCGCGTTAAAATGTAAACAAAGCGCGCGTGTGTCTTCATAATCCAGCCGTGCCTTTTATTATTCGAAGAAGAGAGCAGGGAATGAAAAAAAAAACATTACTCCGTATTGTTATCTGCATTAATTAAAGGCTACACTCAGCCAGACGAGGGAATCGTAAAGTTTACGCGTGCGCATATCTGATGGAATTAATGCCTCGTATCATATTCGCATATTAAAAAGCATAAATGGAAACTGTGTCATCATATTGAGTTAGAGCGCTGTTATTAATTGAGCGAAAGCTTTTCTTTCCGTTGGGAGTTGACGAAAAAAATGTAAACTGTCAACTCGATTAAATTATGAATACGTGCAACAAAGCGTAATGTTTTTCTTTTTCATCTCTCGAGGTGAAATGTTCGAGGCGAAATAAATTCCCACGGTGTTTGCAAACACTTTAAATATGCAACGGAATGTTTCAGTTTTTTTGTTTGCTGCTTCACAATTCGAGGTGTTAATGATGCCTAAAGTCAGATGAAAGAGAAGCCTCAGTTGAAACTTACGAACAAAATCGTATTGTTTTTTTGTACCTTTTTTTCTAATCGCTATTTGTTTAGAATTTGTTTTTGAAATCAAATTCTTTTTTTAAGGTGGAACATAGGTATCGACTAAACAGTCAGATTGTTTTTAAATTTTGAATTTAGAATCTAGTAGTGCAAACATATTTATGGTTAAATTTTCAAAGTGATCCACTGACTGTGAGCTGAGATATTTAATGTAGAAATTTGGCAAAATGATATATATATAGCTATAGATGGCATGAGTTTTTCTGAAAGTTTGGAATTGAATATCTCGAGTTCGATTCAGTGAAATTTTTTCAAATTTGGCCAGATTATTTAAAACAACAAGAAGAATACATGATCAAATTATAAACTTATTCTGACTTTTCTAAACAAAAATTTATTTTCAACCTTCAAACTTGCATACAAAGTCAAAAACAATTTCAAAATCAGTATCAGGTGATTGATAAAATCATTATTGATAACTTGTTACAAAATCAGCCATGAAATGTTAAAATTAATATAGTAATTCAACATTTAAAAAGTGGGTTTAACTTTTGTTTTGACTGTACCCGACGTCCCACCTTAAAAAGAGCTTTGACAAATATAGGTTGAGATTGAAGTTTGGTGGGAAAAAAATTACCTGTAATATGTGCAAATCGATGCCCGAGCTAGGAGCAGAGATGGGAAATAAGGCGATGCCATGATCGAAGGGCAGAAGTTCGACTGGTTTGTAAGAATCAAGGTCGAGGGAATAGTTGATATCATCACATTTCTCAAGAGAGCAAATTTGTTCTAGGGCAGTATGGTGTAGACTCAGCGTACGATGTAGCGCGCTCGTCGCATCGTCCTGGTCCCGCGCGTCGTGATGTCTGTGAAAAAGGCCGATTTTCTCGAGCACCGAACCCGTCGTTCTCAAATTCGTCCTGGCCGCGCCCGTTTCGCTCGCGTGTTGGCTTTTCTTCTGGTCGTTTGTTTGAGTGTCGCTCGGATAAGTGCATCCCGATGCTCCTTCCGCATTACTGTCCACAGCGATCCTCGCGTCAAGCGAGCTTGAAGGCACATAGTCGAGGCTTTCATCCTCTTTATTACTATTGAGTAAACTATCTGTTTCCTTGTTCTCCGACGAATACTGCAACACAAAATACATTCCATCCATCGTTAAACAATGCTCTCAACGTTTTTTTATATTTTTCATTGCCACTTTTTAACATAAACTTAATGATCGAGTGAGAGTAAACATTTTTATTTTCATTTTTATGTCACACGCGAGGATTTTTTTTTTCTACGGTTTAGTCAAAATTAACTTTCGTCCTGGCAAGATAAGGACTAGATATTATCGGAAAATCTAAATCAAAATATTAATTTTCAAAACCAACAGGTACATTTTTCAATTTGTATCTTTAATTTCGTGAATAAAACTTGGAGCGTAATCCGAAAAGCAGTGACACAATTCGACGTGCTCACGAAACAACAGCAGCTTTTCTCTTAATTCCATTCGGGTCCCATTAATCAAAACAGGTCGTTTTTGAAACATTTGAACAGGGAATTGGGTCGATCGGAGCAATTCTCAGGCGTCATCTTTTTGTTTTTCATTTGCTATTCATGGTACATCACCGTTTCACACCGTTGAACGTATTAAAAAATTCGGGACGAAATTAAAAACAACGCGTTACAAAGCAACATGTCTCAATTTGGCGTCGCAATTTTTCCACGTCGGTCGTTAAATCGTCGAAATTAAATACCATCTCGTTTCTATTATCGCGAGGCATTAGGTCGGTCCATTAAAACGCAAAGGAGTCAATTTATCAGGAGCGCTCAACATGATCCTCATTGGACGCTGCTTTCATTACAATTTTCGACGAGATGGACCAGGATTAATTTCAAGTGTCGGGAATGCTTTTAATTGCGACGTGCAACATTCTTCAGAAAAGCTCGGTTTGTTTCACAGACGCATCTTGCTGCTGACACTTGTGAGGGCGACGTCGAGAGTGACCGTTGATTTTCGATAACAAGAGCAAGTAGTTTCCGCCGGCCTACAACCGTTATAGCTGCTGGAGGCCGATAGAAACCCCTATCCTTGTCATCGTGTACACACTTGTCGATTGCGTGAAATAAGCTTTTTCTCTGCCAGCAAATTGATTCTCAATTCGATCAGTGAGAAAACCATCCTAGAATGACCTGAAACCTGTCACAACTCATTATCTTTATCTCAAAACAATCATACAAGTTTTTGACTATTTTTTTTGATTTTTTGAACTTTCACATGTGGTTTCCATTATTAATCATGGGATAAAAAAGTACAAGGCATGAATTGTGTTCACGAAATTGTATAACGAAAGGTAGCCGTTGGAAGCTGACTTTGAAATATGCAACAAGCTAGGATCCCGCAAGACTGTAAGGAAATGGTCGTCAAAATTTGCCTCGGGTCTTTCATCGTCAAACCCGAGTTATATTTTAATAAACTGATAATCCAAACTCGCATGTCGCGCCAAATTAAGCAACTACCGCACTAACGAATCCTAAACTTATATGAAGTAGTTAGAATCCGAATAGTCAGCCCGGCTTAGTTAGCCGTCTAATTATTCATTTACTCGTAATCCTGATTAATTAAAATAGTTTACAATCAAGGTAACAAGTTGCTCGGCAGGGTGCGGGATTCGACAATGGAATCGGAAAATGTGTTTTGGAGGAGCCTTGAAAAAAAGGCCTGCACTTTTTGCGGACTGAAAATATCAGAGGCTTCTAAGTAGCTTAATTGAGCGTCGGCGAAATTTCTGCAACTTTGTGCAATCCAAAATTGTATTTCAATCTGATGCAAATGGAATGTTCGATATCCGACGGTCGATCAATTGGCGGTTATTGAGTTCGCAGCCAGCGAAGAAAAGCATTTTTCAACTTGTTTTAATATTGCGCTTCCATTTGCCGAGGACTGTCCCAAATATCGTGTGGCTTTGGAACCAATCAAATTTCAACTAGCACTGTCTCATCGACTCGTTTTTCGCGACGTGTTGTTTCGTCGAACACGTTTTGTTAATTTCATTAATACCACTCGCAAGTTTCATTTTTTTTTTACTAAAAACCCTCCGGGCGACCTGGGTAATCCAATTTTGAGCGAAAAAGCATAGTTTAATTCAATCTAAACTTTATTACGCCACGTGTTTTCCGATAAAACAATTTTGTATTTTCAACGTGACATAGGACACAAAATATTGACGGTTGACAACTTCCTTTTGTGTATTTACAAATTTTTGGTTGAAACATACTTGGTGGAAATAAGTAGAAATATGTTATTGTGAAAAAAAAACATGTTTCCACTGGAAGTTTGACATTTCGATAAAGAAATTTGATATTCACGTCGAGATGGAGAGCGTCTTTATTTTCATTGAATTTTCGAAATTTAGTAACGAAATTTAATATTCTCGTTGAAATGAACGATTGCATATAATGAGGAATTCGGGAAGCGAACGTGAATTGAAATGCGAATCACAATATGATGCGCCGAGCAAATAATTTAATAGAGGATACAGTTCGCAGCGGGAGTATCACAAATCACGCGGAAATAATTTCTCTGGTTTATACCTCGCTCAATTTTGTACAAATGGCAACGAAATAATGCGACGTTCGAGGCTGAAATTTCGTTAACATTTTTGAAATCATCAAAAAGCTGCACGTTTCTTTTTTTATTCAAGAGAAACTGAAGATTCCCATGAATAACTGAATGAAAAATAACCGGCTTAAGCCGTTGTGCAGTTTTTGCACCGAAAACTGATGTTTATTCAAAATGCAAAAGTGTCAGTCGTATTGTAACATCGTTTTAATTTCCGTGACACTCGGCATGTGCTATGAGACTTTTTTTTTCATTGCTTTTTCATTAGTCATTTCTCAAAAAACGCGCTGGTTAAGGGGATAAGGCAAATTTACGACCGACCTCGTCATACAATATCGATACTGTTTCTGATGCAGAAATAATTGTCACTTTAATTGTTCGAAGCAATTTATTCGCCTCGATATCTTGAAAACTTTTGAAATCGAATGACAATTTGTTTCAGTAATCTTTTTTTGAAAATGCAAACCCATTCGTACTTTTAGTTTTGTTAACTTTGTTTATAATCTTGAAAGTGAACGAAAAAAACCATAAAAAAGTTTTGCTATGTCAGCTCACAAAATGTCTATAATTCCAGTGCGAAGAAGTTTAAAAGATTTTTTGTTGTTTTTTTCTTGATGGCTCGTGAAGAATTTTTTAAAATCCAAACTATATCAAATTCGAAAAGAAATTATCAGTTGCCAACAAGTTGAAATTTTTTGTCAGAAGGGGTTCTGTCGAATTTTCATACGGATATAAATGTAGAAATGTTGTGCAAATCGATTTATAAATCAGGATTATATAAATTGAATTGACGCGGAAATAAAAGCAAACTTGTTGACAAACCGAACAAAATTTACGTCGTACATTTGGCTGGGCGGAGAATAAAATTGTCTCACAGTGACTTTCACGATTTGCATAACAGCGCGTCCTCCAACATACTGTCGACAATTGTTATGTTCGTTTGATACAATTAAATAATGCTTCTGTTGTGATGGAAGTATCGTTTTGGCGCAATTAATGCCTGTTGGCAATTACAAAGTTTTACAACACGTTTATAATCAAAGCCATGCACCAAATACAAAACGTAGGCATAATAAAAATATTGTGATTTATAGACAAACGTCACCAGTCATTCACATTGTTTATAATTTTTTACTTCGATTTTGTTTTGTTATTAATTAACCCTTAAATGAACTTGCAGATCATTGCTATTCATTTTAGGGTTAAAATAAAAAAATTTAACCTTTGTTTTCTTTCACAACAACAAATTGAGTTTGAAAAAATGGACAACCAAAGTTGTTTCAACAGACATACCATTCTCCATGTAGGAATTGTCCAAAAATGTCCTCGCGATTCTTAAATTGTATGAAATTAATAATTCAATGTAAAAACAAAAATAATGATTGTAACATTGTTTAAACTTTTCAGATGACTGAATATCTAAATTATCACGAACAATTCTAGTAAAACAGTTTTTATTATTATCATTATTATTTCTTTTCTAAACAGACAATTTGAAATAAAACAAAGTCGTTTCAACGACTGTTTAGGTACCTTGGAATTAAGTGCAATGACGTCCCGTAGTTCCCGCAAAAATGCTCCGAAAAATGGCACAACTGGACATGTAGATAGTGCCAAGGCTCGCTCCAGAGCGTTTTCATATTCAGAATGTAAAAGTGCTGCTGAAAGGTTTTCCAATATAGGAATTGTATCACTCACGCTTTGGTAGAAAGTCTTCAATTTATTCGATCTGTGAAAAAAAATGAAACCATTTTTTTTACGATTGCAGGCCTTTGTGAACTTTGGATTCAATTATTGTAATGGAAGTGTGCTTTGTTTCCTATAAAAAAAGTGCCCGGATAGAGGCTGAAATGTAATATTTTAGAACAAGCGAGTGAAAAATAAAACAAACAAAAAATATCTAAATTTCATTCTAACATTTTACTGTCTCTTGTTTATCGTGTGGAAATAGGCACAGTGGTCTACTTGTATTGCGTTACAAAAGATCAAAGTTCGCAAATTTATCAATTTATCAACAAAAAAAAAGTTTTTTCCACTTTGTCAGATAAATTTTAGTTTGAGATTGAACTTGGACAATGTATTCGCAAACACACGTGCACGTCTAAAAAAGTTCTAATCCATTTGAGGCAAGTTGGCACAAGCACAGATTCGTCTGATTGTAAGACTGCGAGCATCATGCCAACTAGTCTCACTTTGTGGCTTCGAAATAAGTTAGCTATGTAAATGATTTTAGCTACATCGATCGAGCGTTTAAAGTGCACAGAGACAAAGCTCGTATGGAAATAATTCAATGTAAATTATTCTGACAGTTTTTTAAAATATTTCACAAAAGAAAATATCCTTTTCAATTGATAACTAATTTCACTTCGGATGTAACAAAACTTACAACGATAAACAAAACGAATAAAAAATAAATTGGTTAGATAATGAAAAATAGAAGAATGTGGTGAAACATGTGCGCACGAGGCTGCATAATCGCGCGTTTATGAATATTCATCGAGCGAGTTTACATTGAATTTTCTTTTATAATTGACTTTTCTTTTTCTGCAATGAAATTCTTGACTCGTGGAAGGAACTGTAATAGAAAAAATGGCGATCAGAATTCGAAGGTTAAAATTAAAAGGCAAATTTGAAACACGCGACGTTTTCGGGATAATTGAGTCGTTAAGGGAGATGAAAAAGAATACTCACTTGAGACCAGCTATAATTTCCATAGCTGAGTTGAAATTCCCAATGTTCCAACAGGTTTGAGCCACTCGTAGAAAACAGGACAAAATTGCCTTCTGTTCCTCTATTGTGACTCCGCTGCTTATAACGTGAATGACCCATGAGCTCACCTATATTGATAAGAAAACAATTTATAGCATCGCATTTTATCACAAGATAAATCTTAGATAATAAAAAAAACGTCGTAGCAATTTTGACCAATTTTATTGGCGAAAAATAAAAATTGAACGAAAAGTAAAAGAATGGTTTCTTGTCTCGCAGGACAAAACGAAGATTAGCACGTCAAATCTTCTATCATACGTTGCCACAATTTGTATCGGAAAACAACTTTGATGGCCATAAAAATGATTGTCGCAATTTTTTATGTAGGCGTTAGTATCAAACTAGAACAATATCTTCTGTCGATTGATCGTTGTGTATGTCGTCACTTTTACGATTCGAAAAATTCTCGCAGGAACAGTCAAACATGTTCATCATCGTTTGATCAATAACAATAATTTTTCAAAACAACTTTAGTAAACATAATTCAAAAAAATATCTGTTGGGCGCCTGGCATAGACATTTTTCAAAATGTTACAAAAGGTACATGACAAGTATCAAAAATAATCCATTCTTAAAATACAAAATAAAAAAAGTAAATTCAAAATCACGGTTGAAAATTTTTGCAGATTGTTAAAAATTTGTTAGAAATTTGAAGTCAATGACCTTTTAATGAGCCCTTTAAGAAGTGATAATTTTTTCAGAGTTCTAGAAGGTTAGTCAAGTTGGGAACAAAAGTACAGCGAACGAGAAGAATTATGTATAAGAGTTTGCACAAACTTTTCAATCAGCATGGAAAATTAATCGCTATTGTCACACGGTTAAGTTAAATTTAAACAATAGATCTGCGCGATCTTTGTTCAATATCCTCCATAATACGTTTTGTCTCTTATCTTGTGAAAAATTAAACGAATTTCGTTATCATCACAGTGTCCAACATCTCAAGCTTATTTGTTCCATTTCTTTCATTTTTCGAAATAATACTTCAATTCAATCCGCGCATTACAACCGACAATCAGATGTAAATGCATGCAAACCAACATGATTGTTTCACCGGCATTATTTTAATTTTGCTTCCACGACACCGCCACGCTTTCGGACGAATCGCCAAGTTTTGTAGAAAAGTAGGTCATTTGCAAGTCCCAACGGCGTGCTTCACTTTCAAAATATTTAAATTCCTCATCTTCTGAACGTTTGTTAAGATCATATTTCCCAACGTGTAAAATTCTCTGCTACATTCTTTTTTCTCTCTCTCTCTCTCCCTCTCTCTCAACAATCTTGCGGCGCTTTACAACTTTTTTCATTACTAAATAATAAGTTCGAAAATACGAAAGAAATATGAAAGGACGAATATAAAAATAATAAAATAACGCGTTACCTTGTAAACAAATGAAAAATTTTGCGCATCGACCGAGACGAGTTATTTGAAACGCCGCAGAAAACGCTTTGGGTTTTAAGAATGAGATTTGTGGTCCCGCGGGAGTCGCGATGGAATATTTTACAATATCCCGACGAAATGATCCCGAGTGAACAAAACCCCGAGTCGAAATGGTAGATGTAAAAGCTATTGCGGGTGTTTCGGCGCTTTATTAACTCGTTGTTGGTACCGAGCGAGTTAATTCTATGAACTGTTGATGAAAAATATGTTCCTTAAGAATAAAAAATTGTTGGCAGAAAAAAAAAACAGAGTCTCGTTTCAGAGTGCAGTACAAAGGCAGAGAATAAAACTCAAGTAGGTAATTTCCGAGGACTGTTTTATGGAATAATAAAAAATGGGATAAAAAATAAAGCACAACAGAAGGGATAAACAGGGTGGCATAAAAAGGGAAAGTAAGTTTTATTGTGACGCTGATGTGACAAAATACAAAGGCTATTTTTCGAGGTACCAAAAGCCATGGGTCAATCCGTTGGCGGGCAAAAGTCATCTGTAATCGATTTAATGGCTATTTTGATCGCTTCGACATGCTGCGGAAAAACGAAAAGTTGCGAAGTAATAATTGGTAAAGTGCAAAGTCACGGACGAAACGCGTGTATCTGAAGTGTCGAAAGTAGAATAGCCGGCAAAAGTTTTGAGGCAATTAAAATTTGTTCTACTCGACGCTGAGATATCAATTTTCAAGCATCTCATTTCACAACAGTTTACGAGAACAAAATGATATTTCCACGCTCAAATAAAATGCCATCGAGTTTTGAAATAAAAATCAATTTCATTCTCAACGCAAACTTTACCGTGAGGTTTCAGTTTCTTTTCTCTTTTTCTCGTCGAGATTAATTTAAGCTATTTAAAATCGTCCCTTTTGTTCAGTTTTGATGAAACGAAGCAGAATTTAAAAAAAGAATCTTTCAGTCTCAAATCAGGTCTTTGATTTTTTTTCTCAACATAGTTTCGGATGAAATTCAGTTTGAAGTGACAAAACTTTTTGAAGCTGCGAACCAAGTTGCTCGACCGTACTCGATGGAAAATATTTTCCTAATCAAACTCGTTTGCACATCTAGATGTGGTTTGAAAATATTCGTCATTATATTTTATTTCTTTCGATTAGCAGAGTGTGAGATCATAAAACAATTTCAAGTGTACAGTGATAAAATCAACTGGTTGAAGTCATACTAAAATGAAAAAAATATTTCAACTCTCGCGGTGCAGTTTCAAACGAGGACTTTGAAAGAGTTAAAAGTACCCATCATTTTCACTCGACAAAGTGGCTCTTTTGATGCCAACCTAATTCCTCTAATTTGTTCCCACAACTATTGAATTAATCCAAATTATAAATTACAAGTAATACTTTCACAGAAATATCAATCGCCAAGTTGTAATTGATTAACTAAAAAATAAAATGAAAAAAAAAATTGAAATTTAGTAATTTATGTTGGTTAATTCAAATCAACCGAGGATGATTTATTTTTATAACACCCATCGGGTGCACGCAGACTTTGTAAAAGCTCACGACTTTGGAAACCTCAACAAAACTTAGTATATCCAATTGACTTTAGTCATTTGACATCCCCAAGGAGGACTCTGTTCCTGTAATTTGGCAAGACCGTTCGGTACTTTTCTACGCCCAATTGCCCCCGAAAAGCCAGTGACTCCCCGCGGGCACATTCGTACAACCTGTTTCGCTGCATTGCTTAACTGCGATTTTCTTATTCGCTATCACGAGTCCATGTGCCCAACTACTCCCACTGATTTAATCACCAAAAAAACTTACAATTGCAAAATTGCGAAAATTGTTGCCGAACAACCACCACGCATTGAGATAACAACAAACAACTTGGTTCTGCTTTTCGAGCAGAACAAACTTCTACAAATTTTAAACAACTTATTCCTTCACTCTTTTTTGAAATCAGTCTTTTCAATTTTGTTCTTTCACAAAATACACTGTACTTTTCAAAATAACTCAAATTTTTATGCCTGGCGCCCAACGTGGGGCTCATTTTTGTACATTTTTACAAAAAATTCAATTGCGGTAAATTACCGCAATTGTTGTTATTTACCGCAAATGTTGTTTTTTACCGCAATAACCCGAGAAAAATATAGTGATTCATTTTTATAATTTCTTTTCATCGCGTTTTCCATTATTAGGATTGAAATTCTCATTTTTTGTTGATTTCAATTAAAAAAGATTTACAGAGCATAATTTGAAAAGATAAGATTTTCTACCTCATTAAAACGATTGACAAGAATCTGTACTGAAGCCGTGACAGTGTCCGGCGGGCTAGGCGGGATATCCTCGGTCTGGGTGGAACTGGAGACAGTGACCGGTTTGGAGGTGCTGCTCCTTTTTATAGCCACTTGGTGTTTCTTGAGCGTTTCTGGGTCCTGGGCGACGTGCTTGAGGTACTCGCTCGGCGCAACTTGGTAGAACAGCTGGTATTCGCTTTCGGCCAACCTCACTGCTACCTCCTCCGGAAAGTGCAGCAGCTTTTGCAAGTCCTCCAGCTCCTCAGAGCTCCGAGGTAGCTGCGGCTGCTGCCGCTTCTCCAGCTCTGCAACACAACGATCGATTCAGTGCCATTTCACAGAACCGAATATAGGGCGGGCGCCAAAAATTGTGTTACGGGGACGCGACCCCTACCCCACACCGCCGCCTCACTATCGCATCATTTCCCCACAATTTATCAACACACATTTCATTACAGCCATTATTTACTCAATTCTCACCCCTTTTTTATTACTCCTAATCTTTTCTTATTTGCTATTTCAATTCTAAAAATCACTTTCAACTCTGACCTCGTTTTTGTTCTTTTTGTTTATTTTTGTTCTTTTTGTTCCTTTTTTCTTATTTTTTGTTTTTCGTTAGTACAACAGTCAATATTGCAATAAACTCGTTCAAACAATATTTCTACTGGGGTTCTCCGAATTTCTGTATGGAGAATGGACAAAACAATTGGTTTTTTTGCGAGAAAAACAAAGGAGGGAAAAAATTCTGATCCAACTGGTCGTGTGATCGAAACTGCGAATGCCTGTGCATTGTTACAGGAGCGTTTTTAATTGAAAACCAATATCAAATGTACTCGAGTGGAAGTTTTTTTTTGCGGCAAGCGAAATTCAAGATGTGAATTAATCAGAACGAAAATTTTGGTTAGTCGCTGGCCTCTAATTGTGCGATAATGATCGCTGCAGAATCATCTCGAAAATCACTTGTCAATTGACAAGTTTGTTTTGCTGACCGAGCTAAAAGTTTTGCGCTTGTTATGGCGACCGAGTTATAATTGATGGAGCCGATGTCAGTCAAGCTGCAGATCAGCCAGTATTTTGTAATGCGATTGAAATTTTGGACCAACTTTGCGTCTAATGGTAAGTCCATAACTTGTGACTAGAACATAATCTGCTCAATTGATGCCAATTAATTCGAAAACTGGTTTTGTTCGAATGTACGAATACTTTGCAGTGGAAAACGTCGGTTCCCAGACGTTCGATAATTCCCGGCCAAGTTGAAAATAAATATTCAAATTCGCGCAGCTGATTTGCATGCGACGTTTAACATTGTTCTACATTATAGGAATTTGTATGTAATCTTGGAATTTCATCTCAATTGATATCCACTCTGGAGAGAAACACTCAGATTCTGCAAATCAAAGTAAATTCAAGTGAAGACGATCTCCGCTTATCGTATGCTAATCTGCATCAAAGTTATGTCGTATGAATATTGCTTCGTATCGATTAGCTAACGGTTTAATATTCTATTAATACAATTGAACGAAAATGTTCCAAAGGGGAGCACTTTTTTCGGATCTGAATTACGCCAAGGTCGAAAAGTGTTGTGATCATTATTTCTCCAATTGTAAACGCTCAGACACGCCACATTTTCCGATCAAATATGTCCTTAAATAACATAAACACTTCATTAATTATGTCTTTCTCAGACCTAAAAATACGACTGTTATTCGGTAGAAATAAAAATAAAACTCATCTCAAAGTCAACAGTGAAAACGAACGTAACTTTCAGATGCACTTTTGAAATTTTAAAATAATATTTTGTTCAACTTTTTTCAATTTAACACTTCTTAAATTTACAATTTTCAACAATTTGCAGTTTTTGTAAGAAGTCCTTTAGGGCTTTTGAAGCTCGACGTGAGGTTTTGGTAAAATGATTTTTTAATTAAACAGTTTCGTTAGTCAAACAATTTCTAGCTGAATAAAACAAGGTTAAAATGCAGTTATTAAATTTACCGAGTTAATATTGAACGAGTAAATGTATACGAACGATAACGTTTGTATAGAACGAGAGCGAAAAGGCAATTATTAATACGAATATTGAGTTCGATCCGAGACAACGCTACTCGGCAATAACTAATAGTCAATAATTGGGCGCCTCGTTCGGATATATCATTGTTACACGTCACAATTCAATGACTCCCATTCAAAGCGAACCACTCAATCGAGGCTGCAATATTTAAACAGTGCCGAGAGCTAAACGTGGCTAGGCTCAGTCGTACGGAAGCGAAAAAAAACACCTGGCAAATTCTCTCCTAAAGCGAAACTCCCAAACCAACTTGTGAGGAGTATTGAACAACACTTCAATCCATTGTTGGTCTCCAGATCATTTATAATTTTCTATCGACTTTGAATTTTACTTTTATCCCGGTAAAAAAAAACTTTCTCGACATTTTTCTCCGTGGCGAATTTGAATCAACGTTAACACGAGTTAAAATCAAAAAGTGAGTTTTAATTTCACTTTGTTATTTTGTTTATTTATTTGTAACAATTTTTTTGTATGTTGTTGTCAAAGTTGTTGTGAATGATGAATAGAAAGTTGGAATTTTTATTGAAAGGTTGGATGCATATGAGAAAACACTTGTTGCTCGGTCTGAATGTAACTAAATACTTGCCATGTAATTATCAAGGTAGAAAAAAAAGGATAGACCAGATCCGCATGAAGCACATAGGATTGATTTTCTACTTTGTTCGATTTTTGTGTCCCACAAATGTATTAGACGTGCTTTAGAAAACACCTCGCACAAGATTCTCTGATCGAATTGCTGTGACAAGGATATTTTCAGATCAGCTCGATTTCTCAATGAGAAAATCTGCGATGCAGCTCGTTCTCGCGTTTCTGATCTTAAACGTGCAAAATCGTGTTTCAAAACTGTTTTGTTCACAGTAATGGAATGTCTGAGAAAACGCGCTCGATATCCGTTCAAAACAAGAACACCATTTGAATTGAACAGAAAAAAAATCTGATTAATTATTAAATTAAAAAATACGATGGAATGAATAATGAGGTCCAAATGCAAATTAGCCGTCCAATTTGTCAAATCCAAATGACTGCGAGGAAAATCAATTATTTGTTTTCGACGGCATGATATTTGATTTGCGTCGCATTAAAGCAGAACTAACTGCTAGGCATGACTAACGATCGCAACATTTGTCACAATAAACATATTCGAAGAAATATCATAACTTGCGCGCGACAATACAATTTATATTTCCTCATCCTGTGTTGGGAGACGGCGATGTTCGCGAAACTTTACGATTCGTCTTAATTTGGGTGAATGTCATGATGGACTAACTACGTGATGTACATATTCATGCATAATTCATTTGTGACTTCTGTTGTTTGGAATACATACAAATTTTTTTCTCGTGAAAATTTTCGATGAATAACAAGAAAAACTGCATCGGAAAATTGGCATACAAAATTTGGACGAAAATTCGAATTGCGGTAATTTACCGGAGTTTGGATATGCTAACAATAATTGCGGTACCGCAATTTGAATAACAGACGATTGATAAATAACAAGCAAAAATGATGCACAATTGTACAAAAAAATGAATTGCGGTAATTTACCGCAACTTGAATAACACAAGAAAACATATAGTAAACCATTTTTATAATTTCTTCTCATCGCGTTTTCCATTTTCAGGATTGAAATTCTCATGTTTTGTTCATTTTAATTAATTATCAAATAGAAATGTAACACAAAGAAAGGACACCGAAATATCAATAATTAGCGAATGTCGAAACATCCGACATATCGGAACATATCTCTTGGTTAATTGTTGGAATGAAATAACAACATAAAAAGGATTGCGTGAATTTACCGCAATTCACAGAACAGAACAAAATTCAATTTCATCGCATTGTTCATCGTCAGTATGAAATAACAAGATGAAAAGAAGACCGGGATTTTAATAAATCGCACTCTTAGAAAAATTAAGACGAGTTTCTCTTATTGGAATACGATTTCTGTTCTTTGCATGAAAAACTCGTACTTTGGCATTGTTCAGCGGTGAAGTCGTCGCTGATTGAACGAAAAAAAAACTGCATGCTAATTCTTTATTGATTCGTCGGGCACCGGGGAAAGTCTTTGAGTGAAATGCGAATGGTATTGACAAGCTGTGCGGACAAAGCGGATGGGTTATTATATAATGAGACATTTCATAATAATTAACGCACAAAACGACCAAGATATTCAATCCTCTTTTTTTACAACTCGAAGTTCAAACTGAATTATATCAAGTTCCTTTCTTTGTACTCTATTCAAGACCTTTTAAGAAAATAAAAAGATTTTCAACCTCAAAATAAAAAAGGATGACGGTTTTTTCTCATTAAATTTTTTTCCTCGTCGAAATGATTTGATCTGTCAAGCTCGGAGGATATTTTTATTTATTCATCTTCCGAACCATAAATCTTCCCAACCCATACATTTTTAAGCCGGTTTTTTTTCATCCAGAACAACTGTCGTGAAAAGTTACAAATCGTTGTTATTCTTATTATTTTCTCGACATCATAAGTTCAATGACATTTTCCGATTTAAAAATAAACAGATCAACAAGAAACAATCAGTTGGAAAACGTCAAAATTATTTGTCCACGAAAATTGGATCGTATCAACGGAATTTTTCCATTTCGTCAGCTCAAATAAGACGTGCGAAATCAGATCCGATGCTATCTCGTCCAGCGTATTATGAGAACAAATCTAACGAGAAATTTAAAACACACCGAGTAAAAGAAACGTAATAGCCAAATTTCAATCGAAAAGCTCTATTAAATCGAGGTCTTTACACGCATCCAAACGAAAGTTCCGAATGAAACAATACGTCAGGGAAAAAGATTTGTTTTCATCGGGTCGATGAATTATTTATCGCGAATCAAGTCGAACTAGATTAGTCGTTGATTCTCAGTCCAAAAGATTGCAAGCAATTTCGCGCGTCTCAAGAAAATGTACCTGCTGGAAGTTCGTCGAGCGCAATTATCATCGGAATCGGTCGGTGAATAAATTTGTAAGCTGCCGTTCGACTTGGGACAATTTTTTTACGCAAAATTGACGCGCAATAACCGTGCGTCGACGATATAAACAGCGTCGGATTAAAGTTAGAAGAAAAAAACAAAAGTGAAATCAATACAAACTTATCTCCAAGTCCGGTTCATCTTCCAAAATTACAAACGTTAAATCAATTTTTATTCGTTCTCTCGTCACAAATTGGCATTCTCCTCTTCTTTATCCTTTTCTATTCAATCTCACGATATTGATTTTTGCACAACGACTTTACGCAATAACTCTATTTGAATTAATGCCTCGACATACAGCACATTTTAATGAGCATCCGCAACTTGAGCAAAATTTTGGTTTTTTACTTTAAATAATGTTCTTCAACAAAAACTTCATTAGGAGAGAAACAGTATGTTTCTAGATTTACAACGTTTTAACTTTTTAAAAAAGGTATTATTTTCTATTTATGACAAAAAGATGGTCTTTTTGAGAACTTTTTTAAGGTGGGACGTCGGGTACAGTCAAAACAAAAGTTAAACCCACTTTTGAAATGTTAAATTATTATATTAATTTCAACATTCCATGGCTGATTTTGCAACAAGTTATCAATAATGGTATTATCAATCACCCGATACTAATTTTGAAATTGTTTTTGACTTTGTATGCAAGTTTGATTGTTAAAGACAAATTTTGTTTAGAAAAGTCAGAATAAGTTTATAATTTGACCATGTATTCTTCTTGTTGTTTTAAATAATCTGGCCAAATTTGAAAAAGTTTCACTGAACCGAACTCGAGATACTCAATTCCAAACTTTCAGAAAAACTCATGCCTTCTATAGCTATATATATCATTTTGCCAAATTTCTACATTGAATATCTCAGCTCACAGTCAGTGGATCACTTTGAAAATTTAACCATAAATACGTTTGCACTACTAGATTCTGAATTCAAAATTTGAAAACAAGCTGACTAGTTAGTCGATACCTATGTCCCACCTTAAAAACGAAAAATCAAAATTTTCGTTGAGGTTAATATGAAATTCCAATTTCTTTGAATAAATGAAAAAACAATAATTAATAATTCAAGTCTTCCATAGACGCAATCCTACTCGGCATCGTAACTCGATTCAATTAACAGTACGAAAAAAAAACATTAACCCTTAATTTGTAGAGTCTTAAATCATAATTATTAGTTTGTAAACTACAAGCCAAGTATTAATGAGTCGACATTTTGTACACGCTTCACGCCGCTGCATAATGCCATACATAAAACGAATGACTTAAAAGTTCGCACCGCCAAGCGGCTAAACTGCGCGGGCTCATTTATAAGTAACTTATTTAATCAGCGATGGGCGTGAGCAAAAAAATAACGTCGTTTAGTTTCGCGCGCGATAATTAACAACGAGATCATTCTGATGAAAAATGAACCTCCCAAATCTTAACCCGCATGTTTCACCCGAGAGTGAAATCAGGTCGCGTGGCGAATCCATCCGTCATCTGATTCGACTTGTTTTCGTTGGGATTCCGTCGAGCATGATATACTTTTTTTTTCCTTCTTTTTTTTCGTTACTTCTTTTTTGCTTCACTCTCCGTTACACTTTTTGTCGTGTTTGTCAAGCTTTGTATTATTCAAATACAGTTGAAACGTCGAATTTTCGATCTTGTCAAGTGCTCATACTTTGTCAAACTTTTATTATTTTGTCTTTTTCATTTTATCTTGTCTTTCACGTTATAAAGTTGGCAGTTCATTATTTGGCTAATTTCATACTAAAACCTTTATTAAAGCTACATCCTTGCAAATGAAAAAAAAAAAACAAGTACTTTGACAGAGTGATAATTTTTTGTTGTTGACAAAAAAACTTGTCACAAAATTTGGAATCTCGGAAACAGTAAAAAATTTCGTTCGTTTTAACGTCAACAATATTTGTCGGCTGAGACAGTGATGTATACCTATATATAGTCACCCCTCAACACTACCACTGTAACAGTTCCGAATGTCACCGACGACTTATCGTTTCACTAGAGGTATATAATAAGTTAGCTATATTGAAATACAAACGACAGAGAAAAGAAAGAGAAAGAGAGAGAGGGGTGGGAAAAAAACTGATATGACTAAATCTTTTTCCGAGGGATTTATTTTAATCGCCGCAATAAAGAATGCTTAACTCTCATAAAACTAAACGCAGCACATCGACCTGACGAAATGTCAACAAACTCTCATCGGAGGTCAAAAATTCATGTCCAAACGAAATCGAGCAAACAATTAATTAGCACCTTGAGTCGCGCAAACATTCTTTCGCTGTTGATCTTGGATGTATATTTTGTCGACAAAATCAAGCTCGTAATCAGGCTAATTAATTAGGTCGGGTCTAAACGCCGATGTAAAATGTTGCTTTGTGTACTGTATCTATATCGGGGTCGAAAATTCGTTACGAGATGGTTACATTGGATCCGATGCTCAGATTACAAAATTTACGTCCTGTTGCACTCTGTTCTCGACAAAGGATATTCACAACATCAGGTCAGAGGTAAGAAAATGATAGGATTTCCAAAGCACTGCAGTTTGCGATAAACCAAAAAAGAAGCTAAAATAAGCGGTTTTGTTTTTATCACCAGGTTTTTTTTTGTGGAAAATAATGTCATAATGGAGAGGAGGATGCACTTTGCAAGCTGTGCAAACGTCGTTGGGAGACGGTGAAAAACGTGTTACAATAAAGGTCGCAGAAGATTGGAGGGGGGGGGGCAAAAAATTAAACAAAAACAAAGAAAGCAATTCGACGGAAGAATTGCACATGCGTGAAACCGTGAGGATGAAAACGCACATGCGCGTGATTTTGTTCCACGGCTGTGATGTTGCTATAGTCACTATCGCGAAATTATCTGTGAAGGCTATTACACGTCGACTACCGTAGCGTACCTTCGGGCGATCGGGCAAGATTCACAATGGGTACTATTCAATTTGTTATATAACGTACCAGCGATAAAGAAATTACATTTTAATTGCAAACGTAAAAGTATCAATATGTATCGAATTGCACTAATTACAAGTTGGAAACAATGTTCGAATTGTGGAAAATAAATTTCAGTACTTGAAATCTAGTTTCAGCAAAATATTGGGTGGAGAAACGAAAAAAAGTTGATTTTGTTTTTTTTTTTAATTTTGGCACCCTTGGAACTCGAGGAATTAAAATTGTGGCGCCCAACGTGGGGCTCGATGAAAAAATCAAAAAAAAAAATTTTTTTTTTTTCTAAAAAATTTTGAATCGTTATGTAACGGAGAGAATGAATTGAATATTGGATGGAATGGTCGATGTTGCACCTGTTTCGATAGTTGGAGCAAGTAGCAGGTTGTTATTGAACACATAATATGGGGCGCATTAAAGCGATCGCGGAAACTTAATTATTGTGAAATCCGTTTTCGATTGCACTATAATGCGTCATAATCGCGCGCTTCCCTTGAAGCCCGGCAATAAGGTCGCCTCGTGAGTTCGATTGGTCTGCCACGCTGATTACTCCGACATTCGCTCGAATATTGACTGCCGAATTCGCAACTCGTCTCTTTTATCGTCAACGATTTAACGCGTCGCATTCATTTGCCATCCACTTTTCTACGTGACACCGTTTGTTTCCCGGGCTGATGCTGCAGCGTGCGACTAACAAGTGCTCGCACTGTCACTTGAAAATTCGATTACGAAAATTTGTTACTATCTTAAACAATTGCTCCGATCGTTCCGTAACGAAAATCGATCAGTGCATTTTCTAACCTCTTTTTCAAAAAATCAATACTTTCAAAAGTAATCTACTTTTATCGCCTGGCAAAAGTTTTACACTTCAGATGGACTTTTAGATGCGATTTTGTGTGTTTTTTTTTAATCCTTTCATTTCATTTTTAAAATAATATTTTACAATGGAGCTTTTTTGCGTTGTACAAAGCCTGTACAAAAAGGTACGTATCGACACTTTTACTGAAATTAATTTTTTTAAAAATAAAATTTCATGTTAATTAAAAATGTAACGATCAGAAGAGTTTAATTTTAGTACAAAAAAGTGCAGTGTACCACACTAGTCAAAATCAAGACTAAATTTTTTTAACAATATTTTAAAAATGTTGTTTAAAAATCGTTAAATAATGTGTAAACTATTTTGGCGATATTTTTTTACATAAAAAAGTAAAGAAAACATTTTGTTATGCAAAGTAAGATACAATTTGACTAGTGTAGTCCATCAGGTTAGGTTAGAATTGGCAGCCATAATTTCCAAAAACGGTGTAAATTCACTTTTTTATAGCATTTATCTTGTAATTTAGTGCGGTAACGTCTGTATTTGTTTGAAAAACAATATTTTCAAGATTTTTAGCTTTAATTAAGATATCTTTTTTTTGTTCTAGCAACTTCACATCTCTGACTAAAATTCAAAGTTGTTTCCAGCAGTCATGACCCTCGATAAGAACACGGAGCAAAATAAGGTAGTAAATTTTACTCATTATGTATAGTAAAGTTGTTCCCGAAATGTCAAAAGATAAAATTTAGTCATTAAACTTAGCAAAATTTACTATTTCGTTATCAAAAATTACTACTTCATAATCAAAAATTACTCAGTAGACACCAATTTTTACTTTGTCGAATGAGTAATTTTTGTCGACAATGGTCGTTCTCATAGCCCGTGCAATAAGAACAACACATGTTGGAACCATTCTCAATACGCCAGATAGCTTAGGGGATACATCCTAGGCTCGCGCGTTCGAGATCCCGAGTTCAATTCTCAACTTTGGAAAAATTTTCAAAGTTGAGAAACGATCAACAATGTGTGTACGATTCCGAGAGTGAAACACAATAACAGAGTCGGAACCAAAACAAACATAAAAAATCAAAACAAAAATAAAAGGACGCTTGAAAATATTGAAAATACAGCTGAAAATTGATATTTTTCACAAAAATGCCTTAGAATAAAAATTACTATTCGCACGAAGTAAAATTTAATATGTGGCATCGCGGGAACAACATTGACGAATATAATGAGTAAAATTTAATACTTCGTTTTTTACCGTGAACCAATGTTAAATTTGACGATTTTCAAACTTAATTTTCTCGAAATTTAGTGCAGCAAGAATAGTGTTTCTTATCATTTTCTGATAGAGCGTGAAATTCTCTATGAGAGAGTATATTTTGTTTCCATTTAGTAATCACTTTTGTCGAACGATCATACTTTAAGGAATGTTAGATTTAGTACCAGCGTGTATAAGTCGAGGGCCGCAAATGGCGCGGGAAAATGAGAGTTCACGGATCGATTTGAAGAAGACAACGAGGCAAGTTCAGAGGTGTACAAGTGGGCTGGGATGAATCGACGGCATTTGTCGCTCACATTGTCACATGTTTGGGCATAGCTCCGGTGACCGCCTCGTGCCAAGATTAATATCAGGATTATTGCATCCGCCGATAACAATACGTAATTCTCAATAGTCGGGCAGATGCGCGCTATTAATTCCGGTAATTGAATAACGTTGTCGCGACTTGGCATACCGCTCTGACAAACTTTTCGTGGATATCGATATCCGATGTTTCAAGTACCACGTCGTAATTCGCACGAACAATTTTTGACGTCCAAAAAATTTGCTTGCCCGACTCGGAAATCTTGGCCGCGAAATTGCCACGCGCTTGAATTATTTACAAAAAAAAAGTTATTGCATTTCGAGGAGTTCGAGTAATTCAGAATAAAGCGGCGTAAGATGTTTTCTATGAGAGGGGAAAACGGAACTTTGTCGCCGCGTTTTTGATGCACGAATTGTGTGGGTTCTTTAACGGATATATATATTTGCCAAAAGTCGTGGGACGTGAGCGGCAACGTAAGTTGTACGCTGCTGGTCGCAGATAAATTATTCCTCGCCCAACTGCCACTCAAACTAGTTTTTGCGTAGAATTATTGAGCTGTCCGGCTAACTTTATCTGACTAACTTGACGGCGCAAAATATCAATTCGTATTAAATAATTAACTTGTCGCACAAGTGTCTTTGCAATGATTACATTGCTTTAAGGTCTTCATGTGGGTATGAACATTCATCTTATCAGTCAATCAAATCTCTCAATTTTGAAACTAAACAAGTTCATAACCCAAGTTATGATAATTCAATTACAATTTATTCCACTTGATCTGCGATTATGATAACAAAGTAAAAAAGTCGTTTCCGAAAGCAGGACGATCGATTTTGTGTGTTTTTTTTATTTTTTCTAACCGAACCCCACGTTGGGCGCCAAGTATAAAAATCTAAAAGTCCTAAAGAGCGCCCATCGGAGTGTTTTTTAAACGTCAATATTTAATCCTCTCAATAAACCAGAAACCAACAAGTTTCAGTATGGAAATTCCGAATCAATTTTTTATCAACATTTCACTTGACTCGAGCGTACAAATTGGATGATACAAATTGAGTTCGAAATGTTGTTGATGCAATTTCGTAAAATTAATTACATGACTAGAATGTTGTTGTATTTTTAACACGTTGTAATCCAATGTCTTCACATTCTATGCCGAAGTATCTTGACAGGCTGTCGTGTATTAGTCACGTTAACTTTGCATGCTGATACCCAGTAGTTTGTTTGATCCTCTCCATCACTTAATTGGACCGAAAGTTGCTACGGCTAAAGTTGTATCAACATAGCACATCTGCCGATATTAACATTTCTTACAATCCCTCTTGTAATCAACACTGCACTGAACTTTGCATTATCATACAAAATTCATCATTTGTATAACAACAACTTTTTCGTCCAAAAATAACAGAATCAAAATCAACAAGTTGTTTTTTCATTTTGTTCTCTTTCTGACAATATTCTTTTTTAAGCACTTTTACTGGTTAGAAAATCAGTTTTTACTGATTTAGTAATGGTTAAATTTAAGTTAGAGAGAAAATAATTTACTTTTCTGGTTGAAATTTTTCAGTCCAATTGTTTGAATGGATTACAAAGCTGGAATTAAATTTTTCGAGAATTTTGACGAGCGTAGAATTGTTGTATTTTTATTGACGTTCGAGTTTTTGAACTCTCGTGAAAATGAGTGCGAAAAGTCGAGGACACAAAAAGCCACTTGATTCAATCGGCCAGACAAATTGTTTGCCGAGTAAATATGCAAATAAAGCTGCTGTATACGAGATTCAGTTTTATAAAAAGCTCTGCTAGTTATGGCAAAAACAGTTTTCATGACGTGTTGGATTGTCACAATAAAAAGTGGCCTTGCGATCAAAACAAAAGTTTGAGAAATTGAAAAATTCACCCCTCGCGACTTTTTCATCTCGTTGATAGTCAAATTTCCAAGCTCAATTCGTGCTCTTAAGGATACTATTTCTTGTTGTTTTTTTTTCCCCCACAAAATGTTCATCGTACTTTCCCTCCTAAAATCGTCTTGTAACCTACATTTGGGAACGTTAAAAGCAAAGTTGATAGTAAGGTTGCTATAAATTTTTTGCACCGTACATGTGTTATCATATTTATCGATAGTAAAAAAGTTTTCCTCAATATTTCGTCCAGATTCTTCGCGTTTTCTAATCATATGCAACTTTACTCGCTTTTTCAACAGATTGAACATTTATTAAAAATTTTAGTTCCAATTTTCTAACAACTTTCATTCGAAAATTCTTCAGCTTCTATTTTCTAAAATGGTAAACATTCTTAGCAAAGCAAATGAAAAATAACAAAACTCGTTGAACTGAAATATTTGGTTGCTTTTTTGTAACATAATTTTTTACTATAAACAATTGGACTTGGAAAGACTAAAATTGTTGTGACTTGTGAGCACTGCGTGTTGTGTTCACATCAGGAAAACTTGTTATAGTGTTTACCCAACCTCTGATCAGTTGTTAGGGTGTGGCAAAGAAAAAAAAAAGAAAAAAGATCGTTGGAATATTTGATGAACGTGAACAACACAGGAGGAACAAAATCGTCCAAATAAATATCACACATTGACTTTGTTTCCTTAATTCTCGCATTGACCCATTTTAAAATCGGTGCCTGTTTATCAACCGTCAACAATTAGTCATTCAATAATCCCAACTAAGGCCATTCCAACTTATCTTCTTAATGAAATAAAACTAAAATAAAAATAAAAAAAAAACATTTTACAATTTCGTTTCAGAATTACACCATCAGTTGATTGAACGACAAAACGGCGCGATAAAACACTTGATAGGGGCATAAATAAACGAAAAATATTATGAATAAAAAAGTACTATTTTTGATTGTAAAGCATCATGGAGGGTATATTTCAAAAGTGCTAATGGACATTAACGAGTTTGTTATTATCGATCGTCTCAATGGTGTTACAATTTTTTCCCTCCAAGTTTGTCTGCCTCATCAATCATGAAAAAAAAAGTCATATGAAAAGTTAAGAAGCTATATTCGATGATGATAAATTCCAACGACAAACTTTTATATTGCGATGATTTGGGAAACGTAATAATTCATGGATTATCGTACCGGTTAAACTGCAGTGTAAAAACAAAAGACGAGGTTAAAAAAAGGGAGAGAAAAAAGAAAGTAAATTGGGGGGGGGAGGGGGTCGCATCAGCGATTTGTAACTGCGAACAAAGGTCGACGTTGGGAATATCCGTGATGTGTTCTCGACTGTCTTAATACGGAACGTGCCTGGGAGTCTTAGAATGATGAGATTACCCGCGCCATACAGATCAGTTGACAACAAAATGTTTAACTCACCGACGCGGATTACGTGATAGAACAAAGCTACATTCGCATAAACTCCAGCTGGAGCCATTGATCGCGTTTGCTATTTTCAACCTGTTCAATTACCAATAATGTGTTTCAAAATTAATCCACTCGTTTGGTCAGCAGAAATCAGTAACTTTCATTTCTTAACAAGTTTTTCGTTTCTCATTCATCCGAAAGATCGTTTCGTGGCGTTTCCAAAACACTCCGATGGGTCGTTTTTGGAGCTATTTTAAAATTGTATACTCGGCTCTCAACGTGGGGAAATGAAAACAAGTCTTTTTGATTTTTCATTCCATTTAAAGTTACGAACTCGACCAAAAAGCATTTTGAAATATTAAGATAAAGTTGTTGATTTTCCGAGGTTGCAATAAGTGAATACTTCTAATTGAAAATAAATGTAAACGGAAATAAGTCAGGTTGAAACCATATCAGGAAAATTCAATTCCAGTCGGGCTGCAAATTATGTTCTAAATGCAGTCACAGTCGATGCTTTTAACGCGGTAAATTTTGCGCTCCGCCGGATGAAAATATGTCCAACTATTTTTTTCCGACCTTTTTTTTTTTGCTCTCGTTGGCTAACGAAATTTAGATTTATCGTGTTTTCAAATACGACGCTGAGTCAGAAAAACTTGTGCTGTGACAGATATCCAAAAAAGAATCGCTGGGCAATTTAATATACATGATAATTCAAGTGATTTCGAACCCTTTAGCGAACGTTTCATAAATGTAGATGTAGCCTTGAAAACACGAGAGTCTAATGAATTTGACTTGCATGAGCAATGAAACACTGTTTCCGTCATAAATCTCCAACAGCTTTCATCAAAATAGATACTACTCATCCAGCATAGAAAAGTTCATGAAAATCGTAATAAAAACATGGCTTTGACAAATCAATCAGATTTCTTTCAATTTAATTGTTATTTTTATTTTTTTCATATTGCTTTTTTATTTTTTTTTATTTTTTTTATTTTTTTGCATTTTTTTTAATTTGAAACACTTAATCGAAAAAAATTGTTTGTTGATATTTAGCTGAATTTGTTCCCCTTGAAGATTCTTGTCGAAGAAGTAAGGATTTAAGAGGTAGATTGAAAACTAGTATTTGTTGATATTTCAAAGCTAAAAGTGGCTTTGTAGCAAATAAGAAATGATTGAATTAAATACAATTTTCTTTTCATCAAATTTTTGCACTCCAATAATGTTGAAAGCAAAAGACGTTACAAAATTGTTCCTTCGAACGACGCACAGCCATTTTCACCCGATGTAATTTACTAACCTGCTTATTATCATTACCCGTCGCGCTGTACTCACAATTACTACTGACGTTTCAATTAACGTAATATCTACTACTGGCTTGACTTGCGTTTTTCTCGCCGATATCAAATAAACTCTTTTATTTATATTAAAAACAACTTAATCAAAGACTTTCGTTGTTAATTGTTGTGCTCAAGCTGTGATTGACAAGTCGTCAGATTTGTATGACGAAATTCCGGTTGTTCTGATTTTCTCGTGTTTTCAACTTTTTTACAACACTAAATATGATATTGCAATTCTGTTTTAATTACCGTGACGACTGTATCTTCTCTATGTAGATGAACTTGGAGTTTACTGTGGTCACCTGAAATCAATATTTCCAAGTTAACATTTCAGTTACAAAAATTCTTATCATTTGACAAAAAATTAAAAAAAAACAACTTTTGATGTAAACAATTATGAACATTATTGGTAAATAATAGTTTTGGAAGGGAATCAAGTTTTTCAATTTTTCGATTGTCTTAATTTTTTGATAGTACATTATCACTAAAAGAGATAAAAGTGTAAAAAAAAACTGAGAGTCACGTTTTTTCAGCGACTGTTCAGCGCAATTGCACGTGCATCGAGCATTTAATTTGCTCGATAATTTCATTGTTAATTGGCGCGACGCCATTCGAGTATTTAAGTCCGAACAAATATTTACCATCCTGTGTAAAAGCGTTTATGGTTTTGTATTCCAAACAAACAATTTCATATGACCAACTTTACGTCACCAAATTTTTGCAAACAGAAAGACTTGATTTTTTCACTTTGTTTTGTTTACTTTGTGTTCTTATTTAATTTAAATAATTGCGAATAATATTATTTTCACTGTAAGCAACTTTTGCTTATCTCGTTAAATAAATAAAGTAAAAAAAAGATACTTTCATTGTTGAAAAAGATAGTGTAAACTACGAATATAGTCAGAGGATAAAAGTTGCTTGGGTTACACAATCTGTCGTTACGTTTCGAGTTCCCTAATGAGCCTTTTAGCTTTTTCACAGACGTAGCTTAGACGATTTAGCAATACAACATCAAACATTTAATTCAAAAATTTCAAAAACTAATTTTTTCATTCAATCTTAGTTTTCATTTCTTCATTTTTTATTCGGTTTTGAATTTCGTTCAAATGAATTTCAAACAATCATTTTCTTCTACTTTTTTTTAATATGAAAATCAGTAAGATAATCTGCGAATCTTGAGGATTGAATAGAAAGTGATATCGTTGGATGGGGGTACAGAATGAATTGATTTAATTCAGTCAAACGGAAATGGGTATGTTATGCTCTATATATAACGAATTGATTTCTATTTTCTGACAAAATAAATCTTTATGGATGCAAGCAGTTTTTATAACGTTAAAACTCTTTTACATGCATCGCACAATGGCCGAGCTTCGAAGGTTGAAGTTTGATTTACACACAAAAAAAGCAGCAAAAAACCTTACAGTTGCAAAAGAACCACCTGCATTGATCTCTGACTGGGTTCGGGCTCTGTCAAGTGTGATAAAAGTATTTGTACTGATACAGTCGTCAGTACACTTCAACCATTTCTCACAACGAACTTTGAGCCATTTTCAAATTTACAAAATTGTACAAATATTTAAAAATTGTTATTGCAAATATTTGTCAATGCGTTTTTCGATGTCGCCTTTTCCAGGTTTAATGAAAAATACTCGAACACAATATTGACATAATTTAAAAAAAAAAGTCACGGAGAATTTTAATATTAATTTTTGTCCGACGAAAAGGATCTCGTTTTTGTGCGAACAAACAAGTGGGACAAAACGTGCGTTCGTTTTTGTCGCTTGAAGAGAATTGAATTTGGTCGACTTCGCTACTTTTGCCTGTGATTATTATATTTCTGGAAATTTGTTTATCAAGTACGACCAGTTTGTACACGGAATACAAAGTTTTATTAACTGCGTTGTATTTTAACGAATTTTTTATTTGATTTCTGTTAGCACAGTATTTTTAACAAATTTTTGTTCGTATTAATAAATTAGCTGGAGCATGCGAAAACTGACTTTTTCAGCATGCTCGTTCGTATATTAAAATATCGATTCTGTCAAACATCTTAGGGTTGAGTTTTTTTTAAAGGTGAAACAACACTTGGGTTGGAAAATGATCTCAATTCGGTTCTCAAATGCAACGAAAACTGCGGCGATCAAATTTGATCGCCCAACTAGAGCTCTTTGAGTTGATAAAATATTTCACGAAACGAGGTACGTTTAAAAAATACGACGCCACCTTATCACTTGGCGAACCAACCGAAATCTTTTATCTGAATGGGTTTTATCTACTCCCCTAATCTAAAGTAGCTTCTGATAAACATTATCCAAATCCTTGATATAAAAGAAACGTCTATTTTTATGAACAATCCAACTGTCAATCAATCGCTGGTGCAATTAAACTTGTCCCGAGGATGATTTAATTTTTCAATTAACGGTGCAAAAATATTTGCCCGCCGTCCGACAGATAAACAACGGCTAAATTTTAGAACAACATTGGAATTGCGTGGCAAAACGTTTTCAACAAGTTTCGGAAAAAGATGTTGAGAGAAAAGTTGAAAATCAATTTTCTCCCTTGCCAAACAATGCTGGAGTTTGAAAATGCAATAAAGCAGTACTGATTTGGAAAAAAAAGCTTGATTTTGCGATTGACTTGTTACTTTTAATATCAACGGGTCGCACTTCGTCCACGCCACGGTGCAAAATTTAGGTCACTCGAAACGAACGACAAAAACAAAAAAAGCTTTGAGAAATCCAACCGAATTAATATCCCTAAACAATCCACGTCTTCTTTTACCGTTTGTCCGTCGAGAGTGTCGACTTAAATGAAGTCACTAAAGGAAAATCGTGTCGAAATATCAAAAGAACTGTATTAATAACGTGGAAAATCAAGATCCAAGAGTTGAGAACTTTTTTTCTCCACTAAGATGCATCATTTAATCCTCCAAAATGTTCTGCACTGAATACTTTTGGTTTATTTATCCTTTAATCTGTTGGTCTTCTTTTGACATTTTCAATCTTATTACTTTTTTTTGTAACGTTTTTCAAAACAATTATTTTTCTGTAAACAAACTCGAGGGTTTGTTTTTCAATATTGGAGTAAGTTAAACTTTTAAAATTACTGTTTTTGCTTTTTATACCGGTACCGTAGATCAAGAATTTAGTAAACAAACCTAAATTTAACCAATTGGTGAAAAAACGTGACAGCACAAGCAGCAAAAACTTTGAAATTTTAAATCCGCTGGTTTTGTCAGAAGACTTTTTGCAAGAAAAAACGGTAAAAGCGTCAAAGGTTTGAACATGTTTTCCCGTCAAATAGGTAAAATCCAGGGAGACTGTTGAGGTGACACTCGGAGCTAACTAAACACTGACGAATCATAACAAAAATCCAAGCAAAGGTATGAACTCGGGGTTTCTACAAGTGGACACAACTATTTTTCATGTCTTCCTTGGAACCAATTAAAATACACTCCGGTGCGTGGGTCACGTACACTGACACTCAAAGAAACAAATTTTTGGAGGGAGACAGAACGAGAATAACAAACAAGTGACAAAAATAAGAAAGAAACAAAAACATCAACAAAGAGGAAGAATGTAAATAAGGTTTGAATAAGGTGTTAAATGGCGATGATTCGGAATCAATTATGGGAAATAGGACGTTGAAGTTTTGAGACGAAGACGAGAAAAGAAGAAAAGGATGGAAAAAAATTGAGTGGGAAGAAAATTGGGAACGGACCACCTACCCTCCTCGCGTCGCACAGCGCCGACCGTGAACGAGATCACGAGCGTTTCTAGCGCGCTGCTTTGTGGTAAAACATTCCATACGGATGGCGAAAACTCATGATTAATTACGCGGAGAGCCGCGCGATGAAGCGCGACGATGCGGTCGCAGCAGCACGTATGCCCGCAACGAAAGCCGCGACGATACTGCGCCCTACTGAATGGCCCTGCGCAAATATACTCGCAGCCCTCTCCCTCCGCCTGCGCCATCGCGATCGCAGAGCTTTTACCACCATCCCGTGCGCGTCTATATGTATCTCTCCTGTTCGACAAGTCACCACAGATGCTACCCCAATACCTTTCCACGTTCAAACCAGCCCTCTTCGCATGTCAACTTATTACACAAATCAAGAGCAAATTGCATTTGCGCCGCCTGATTCCATTGTTTTCTTTTTTTTCGTCTAAATGCAAACTGGTTTATTAAGATGTTCGATGTTTACGTAACATTCCGGATTCGGAGAAGTGTTTGAGGACGTTAACTCGGTTCCAGGAAATGTCGAGAATTTATTAATTATTTAAAATAATAATAAATTGTCGTTTGGAGTGAAATGATTTTAGTGATTAATTTGTCTCTTTCACACTGTTTGTTTTTGAATTGTTTATTCACGGAGTATAAAAATACTTTTTGTTTATTATTTTTGGCGAGCATTCATTGTTTACAAACATTGTTAACAATGTGATAAGCCTTGAATGTCGGACAACAGTTTTTACTGAAAACATTGTTTACATTTTTGAATATTTTGTTGATAAAAAAAGTTTTCTTTGAGAGGCAATTTTTCCTTGAAATTTTATGTTGTTTTATGCGATTTCAGTAGAAGTTGTCCCGTTCGATTGTTGAACTAAGTTGTCAACAATCGAACCTTGCCACAAGCGCCCATGTAAACAAAGGTCCACAATCATTTTCAAAGCGTTTTTTTTTCAAACACAGGAATTTTTGGCGGGAATCGGTAGATTGTAAAGTAAAGATTATTTTGATGTTATCGTTGCTTATTTTTGTAGATAAGAAAAATGTGCAACAATCGTGGTTCTGAATAACCTTTTTCAGTCCACATTGTTGCCGGTTTATCCAACGTAACAGGAGATCTGCATTTATGCAATTGATAATTTGCTAACTGTGTAGTTTCATTCAAGTATATGATTGTTTAGATATTTGAGTGGTATTGCGATTCAATATCATTGGAAACAAAAGACCACTAAGTAACGTAAAATTAATCGAATCAAATTAGTTTCTGTTTTGCGATTTCAAAATCTTGACATTCTAGGATGTCGCATAACCTCAAAAATTGTTTAGATAACCTAATTTACATGTTTCTAAAAAATACTAATTTTCCAATACAAATCAAGTTACATTTTTGAAATACATGAAGATAAAAGTAAATTGAAGTGGAAATTAAGAGCATATTTTTAGCAATTACTTACTTGTTTCCTAATTTTGGCAGTTTTTTTTAAAACAAGATCTACGAAAATTCTACAAAGTAATAAAGGGAAAAAATGTCGACAAATTGTTTCTGAACGTTACAGATCTTTTTGGCTACAAAGGATTTGAAATAATTAATGCTTACCGTAACCTCTTTTTTAGGTTATGTGGCCGCTTGGACTCCAACTTGGCAATTTACCACTGATATGGAGGCGAGAAAAGACAGTTCGAGGAATTCCTGGATCCCTGAATTTGTGTGTTTCTTTAACAAACTTTAACTCAAAACTTGCAAAGTAGTTTTGCCGCTGACTTATGTCCACGTATAACGAAAAGAAGTTTAAAAATTGTTCCACCGCAGTTTTTGCGCAGAAAAAAATAATGAGGTACACAATTTTAGCGGAGAAATGTAAAAAAATTTCAAAAGCTTAATAACGTTCAACGTTAAATAAAACGTAAAGAGCAGATTTATACTGCAATATGCATTCTGTAATTGAGTAATCAAAAAGTAATCAAAACTGAATTCAAATGAATCATTTTCAAGAACAATTTTATATGAATTCTCTTGGTTATTTAGCGTAATAATTGTAACATAACAAAAATTAATTTACAAATCCTTGGAAAGAGAAAAGGATATGAGCTGTTAAAATTGCACGTTTTGCGGTTGTTAAAAAAGTGCCATTATTTTTAATCCAAAGGAAACAAACAAAAATGTTGAATTAATTCGCATTTAATGATTTCCACAAACCTGAAAAATACTACGCTATTATTAGGTTTAGTTTTTCGTAGTATAAAAAAGTTATAATCGAGTTACGAAAAGTTTCGCGCTGTAACAAAGAGTTTCATTGAGATTTCATATTACTCAGGTATTTACGATTTCTAGAAAAGTTGTTTGTGACATAAGAAGATGGTACCTTTTCCCATTTGTTATTTTTGTTATTACTATCGGCAAAAAAACACTTTTATATAATGTCAACATTTTGTTTAATAATTTTGACGTAAAGTATAACAAACAAATATCTTGTCGGATATATTTCATTTCGATAATTGGGTGTTAGCCACCTTTTCATGGTGGTGATTGAAAAATGTTTTCTGGTTCAGTCGAAAAAAATCGAGTCAATAAAGCTGGCACGATTACGTTTTATATTGATCTAGCCAATGAGATTCAAGATAGTGATAATCTCCCTCCTAATAATTGTTCTGTTACAACATAGCAATGTGGGAAATTGAATCAAACTTAAACTCAGTCCATAATATACATTTCATCCTTTTTTCAATTTTGAAAACACAAAATTTCAAGAACTTTTGACTAATTTCTATTATTATTGACTCCATTAGATTTTCAATGTAAAAATTATCAATCAGAAAAATTGTGTTGATTTGTACGAGATTTTTCGTTCATTAGGAAATCAAACAAAACTCATAACGAGGGTTGAAGTTAAATTGATTGATTTCGGATTTCCCTATGAATTCTGATAAAATATTTCCTCATAATTAATACATGATTTCGAAGAAAAAAAAAGAAATTATAGACCATATCGTTTCATTTGATGGCAATGAAAAGTTTCGTACTTTGCAGGTTTGAAGTAGAACATTTTTCAACGAGCAAATTTTCATTCGAAATTCTATCTAATTAATTTCATTTCTTGGGTTTCTATTTGATAAAAAACATCTTAGAATTTGTTCAAATGTCTCAACTTTTTAATTAAATTAATTACCATAATTACGATTATTCTGGTTCTATCTGGTTCTAATGCGACTACTTGACTAAACTTTAACCCTACGTAGATCTAAATGTCTGCTGCTAGAACATTTATATTTATCCCAAATACGGTAACTAGGTCGGTAAGTTTATATTTGGTGCAGAAATTGAAGACCGAAGTAATCATTGTTCTACTACCCCGGAAATCGTACAAATTGATTCATATCATTTTCATTTTCATTATTTTTTTTTTTCAAATATCTTCATATCTTCTGAAATGTATCAATTGTAACAGATTTGGATGATTACTTCGAACGCTCGAATTATGTTTCATGTTCGAAAATCAAAGTCACAAATTAAAAGCTGGAAAAGCGATCAATGGGGGCTTCACACAAATTATTTTTCACCGCCTCTGTATATATTTGATGATGGATCAAACTCAAACATCTGCGGGCTCATTGTATAATTAAATGATCACTGTCATTCGTTTTACCGAGTTCTTCCAACAAAACAATTTGTTCGAAATTAACAAACATTAAACATAAATACAATTAATCGCGCTCTCTACATATAAACAATTCAACAAAACCAATAACATTGAATTAAAAATTGAAAAATCAATTACACAAAATTTCAAGAATGCTTTTTCAATTTGTTGAATTGAAATTTCTTTCAAAAACCAAAAATGTTAATACAATTCATATGTTAATACAAAAACAAACAACTGTTGAAAAATAAACAAAACAATGGTCTGAAAAATTAATTCAAAAGAGGAAAAATGAAACGTCAATTTCACGGCTGCGGTACTTTTACAGGTGAAATTATCAGTAATAAGAACATTAATAAACATTTGGCCGAACCAATTTTATCAACCACAAACCAATTATTGTAATTTGAACGCGATTTTACTTAATTAATTGACATTAATGTCGCGGAACGGTTGAAAAAGATGATCAGTATAATTGCACAGCGCAGATTAACTTCAACCACCTCTATTCAAAATTTTTCTTTAAAAAAATCGCTGAATCTGAAATGAAAAAAAAAAGTTGTTCCCCTAAAAGGAAAAAAGAAGACAAATTTGTTCGAAGCGTCTTGGTCGCGTGTAAGTTGGAGAAAAAAATTAAACATACGAAGTGAGCAGGGACGAGCAGGGGTGTTAACAACACTCCTTTGATTTTCACAGTATCTCTTCAGCCGTGCAACATTTTGCTCGCCTCATAAGAAAGGTGCACAGTTCACTAAGCCATAAAAAAAGAGTTCACTCTTTTGCGACACTCAAATAGCGAATAACGCGATCCTGTTTTATGGCTTATATGGTGAACACCGAGACGGATACAAACACGATTATCCGCCAGTGACAACTCGACCGAATAAACTCATTTTAAGCTTCAGCAGCTCATTAAAAATCGACCGCACTCAAATCATTTACATGGCTTATTCAATTTCTAACATAACTAAACCGACCAATCAAAAATCTGTTTTCTTTCTTTTATTTAATCGAACCATTTTTTATTTATTTACAAGTGAAAACAAAATATAAAAAAATGAAAAAAAAACAACAACAACAAAGGTTTTGTTGATCATTTTTTGAATCGAATTTTTCAGTCGAATAAATGGTAGGTTTTTGTTAGAAAATTGTTGATGACAAAATCGACGTGGATGTCAAAGTGAAAGTTTTTGTCGGATCTGAGAATAATGAAAACAAAAAGCTGCGAGTGTGAAATTGTTTGCGACAAGGGTGTGGCATGTGCAACAGAAAGCAAACTCTTATGAAACGCGCAAAGCCCTAAAGGGCCATGGAACGTAAAATTATCATCCCTAAAAAAAACGCAAAGCTGCTCGTGAACACGTGAAAGCGCGTTATCGCGTCATTCTCTCGCTTGTCTCGTTAGTCAATTGACGCGAAAATTTTCGCATAAATTAGCACTTTCATCGCAACTCCTCGCTCGGCTTACCAAATTACTAAACAAATTAGTTACGCTGCTGATAAAAGTATGAGCACTCGGCGTTATGCCATTATGTTACTTCTTTCCATTTATTTTTAATTTTGGAAAAAAAAAAAAAAAACCCTTTCCAATAATCATCGATCCGAGTTATTTTCATCGGAGAGAAAAAAATTATCGAGGCCGATAGATAATGCACAAGTTTCGGTTTATTAATAAAAATGTTCCTGAACAATTTATTTATAAATTTACTTTGTTGAAATTACTTGGTTGAAACAGTGAACAAATTCAAAGAAAGTTGAATAGTTTGTTTTTGAAGGTTTGCTCAAAATGATCATGCTTGGCGTATGTTTCATCCTGATTGTACTTTATTTATATTTTACATTGTATAATAAAGACATGAAAGGAGATTTCGTGCAAATCGATGAAAGTATAGGCTCGTACGGTAAATAAGAGACTATCATAAAAAATAACTTCCTAGCGTGGTTCAAATATTAAAAAAATAAAGGATGCAGTGAAAAATAAATCGCACAAATATTTCCGACTTCGGCGGCAAATAAACTTCGGGGTATAAAAAGATTGGAACAGAAATGAAAAATGACGATTGAAAAAAATTGAGATAAATTTGTTCGTTGTTTTTCTTTTAAACTCCGTCAAAGCTTAGAGAAAACGAGAACAAATTGGGATATCAATTTATTTGCAAAATTATACAAATTGTTTACACAGTAATGGTAGCGAAATTACGTTCAAAAGTCGCATTAATTCAGGCACATTAAAGTACAGATACAAATTCAACTGAAATTTGGAAGGTGTGTTTTCGATTATTATGATTATCGGTCTGTAGCCGTGGTTTCAGGGAATTATCCATTTCAAAACGATGATAATTGACATGGCGTATTTTGGCGACTTGTCCTCTGTCAATTAATGCATTTTACTAGCCGTGGTAGTGGTGTCCATAATAGCCATGGTGATGGTGGAAGGGATACCCTGCAACGTACAGTTACATTCAGTACTATTAGGACATCAAATTCCTTTGAGCAACGAAAGTCAATTTTATCAGCATCAGTTTCTCATTCATGAAATTCAACACTTTTTATTCATTTTTTTGTTGATCGTTATTAATTTCATATTTATGAGATTCAACACTTTTTTCATTTTTTGTTGTTTTAATATCCTTAGGTGAGGTTTTTTACTGGAACGAAATTTAAAAGGTTTTTATCTTGGAAGGAATTTGAATAAAAATGAAAAAATTACCAAATCCATATCCCTGATGTCCATAACCAAAATAAGGGTATCCATAGTCGTAACCGTATCCATATCCTCCATAATGACCATGTCCATGATGAAGATGTCCAGGACGAGCCACCGCGATGGCGAAAATTGTCATTAACAAAATAGCTAGAAACTGAACAAATGACCAGAGTTAAGAAAACATCGTTATCAAATTTTGAAGTTGAAAAAAAATCGATTTTGAATTTTATTTAAGTTTAATTTGAAAAAAAAAACATATTATGTGAAGAGAAAACAATTCTTATTTTTATATCAAGCATAGCCTAGTTTTTTATTTGTGAAAAAAAAGGGAACAACGAATTTTCATCAAATCAAGAATGTCCCGGATTAACGTGTATAACAAGAAGCCGACCGCAAAAACGTTTGTTCAAGCGAGGGAAAAAAACTAAATAAAACATAATTCACTTTTTCATGGCATTTATGAAATTTTCGTCCCGGACAAATACGGCGCTTATTTTCTTCCTTTTTTTTTTGAATAAAAACTTTGCAATGTATCTCACTTTATAAAAGTATATAAAACTATGCCTTTGCAGTGCATTTTCTTCAAACGAACAGAAATTCTAATTGAAATTTCAGCAGACAAAAAAAATTGCAGAATAATTTTTTATCATAAGTCTTTTCTTCGGAAGACTATTTTTTACGGTGGTTCTGTTTGTTGTCAGTTAATTGTGACAGTTAAATTGTCGGTAATTGAATTTCGCTCGGTTTGCTTTTGGAAATGAATTCATGTTATACAAATTTAAACGGGAGCTCAGCTGTAGTACATTCCAATAAAAATTTAATTACGGCCACATAAAAGATTGATACTCGACCGGTGGAAATCTATTCCGACTCTTCCAGAGGATTATTATGAATTTGCAAAATCAGATTATCGCCGGCAGAACTTTGACTATCGCAAACGTACGTACAAATCCTGCTTGATCGTGATACCAATTATAAATTTGTTCATGCTAAACTTGTCTGGCCGAATTAATTCAAATTCCAACTTGATATTTTATCATTTTCAGACAATTCTTGGATATCACGTTGAAAATTAGGAAAAAAAAACTTTTTACCGCAATTATTGCGGCAATTGCGGTAATCCCTCGTTGGTCCTTTACCGCAATTATGCAAATTGTAATTTTTCAGTTCTTAATTAGTGGAGATAGGTTTTTTATTTTACCGCAATTGTGTAAGTTGCGGTAGGTTCAATATTTTTTGAGAAACATTGTTATATTTGTCAAAAAGTGGGTTGAAAAAAATGTGAAAGGGAAAAATACGTCTTATCACGTTTTATCAGAAGTAGAGAATGTAAAACTCAACTTGGAACACAATACTATAAAAGGATTACAGTCAGATCCGTTGGGGCACAAAAAAGAATCTCTGAATCTGAATTTAACTAGGTTGACTCGGGAATCTTAAGCCGAACGTTGCAAGTGCATGAAAAAAGAAACCATAAATAACATTCGAGCATCAGTTTTAATCAGGACATTTTGCGACCAAAAAAAGTTCGAAATAAGACTTTGGTCTTCTTATGTGCGCGGACTTTTTGACGTTTCTTCGGCGCAAAAATCAATAATCTATTTCACTGCAAATGAGAGAGTAAGGCAGAAATGAAAAAAGGCGCGAAATTGAATCAAGGCAACTGCGGTGAAAAAAAAAATCGCGCAAAAAAATCCGCGATTGAAAAGAAAATATACTTACGGCGTTGGAATATGCCATTTTGTCAGGTCGGATTTTTTTTGCTTATTAACTTATGTTGCCACGTGAAGAAGTGTTCGGTCAACTCCGGTGAAACTCCTTTTTATAAGAAAAGAAAAGTGCCGGCGAGGTGACTTTTCCTGTCTGCGCCTCGCGAATAATCATAGAGCTCATTGTTGTCGCAAAACGGACGACAGTTATGTGAAAACGCGCATTGCGAAAGACAATAATTAGCCGACGGTCAATCGGCCACTCATCGACCGTGTTTTTTTGAACAATTGATATTGGCATTCTTAGTTTCGCTCGATTCGTGATCATAATCATTATCGAGTTGATGTAAGATACTGCTAATTTCGTCTTAGAGTTTCAGCAACTTTTAGGCCACGACGTCCTACTTTACGAAATTTGTCAATCCCTTTGGGAAGGTTAATCATAGCTGCTCGATAAAAATAACAACATTTATAGTTTCTCATTTTCAAACATTATTCCTTTTTTCAACTCAAAAGAATAAATTGAGCTTTTGTTTTCGCTTGGTAAACAGGCGAAAACAAATATAATAAAGAAAATTGAACAATTACTTTTTAATTTTGAATGTTCTATTGAAAGGATTGTGATAATGAAAATTTATAACTTGATTCGATAAGACCATCACAAACGATCAACGTTTTTGTTTATTTTCGATAAAGAATTTCATAACAAAGACTTTATTATGTTTTCTAGATGAAATTTTTGTTTGTTTTTGTTTCATAAATTGAAGATGAAAGTTTTTGCAATTTGTGTCAAATCAAGTTATTTCATTATTTACGCATTGCAGTTTTATTCGTTATTTTTGAAGACACAATTGTTTTCAAAACAATCAAACAATGTTGATACTTGTCAAACCGAAAAATATTGTAAATGAAAATAGAAAAATAAAAAACTACCACGATTTTGTGTAAAAAAGAAAAATGATTAAAAAATGATAAACGTCTGATTTTTAAATAAACCGCCATCTAAAGTTGAGTCCACAAGTGAGTCAGCTGGTCGATCGTCTCACACATATGTGCTTGACATAAATGATTGCGCATTCTCTCGGTCAGCTGAAATTTTTCCGTAACGCGCTCCGACTTTTCGTTGTGGATTATTTCGTCTCGATTTAGATTGTGTCGCAGTGACAATTGGCATCGGCGTAAAATGGACTAATCGCCAACAAAAATCACATCCATGAACCGGCCATCTGACGTGAGTTGCATCCTCGAAACAAAAATCATTCGATTCGGGAACAACATCACTCAGTCTCGAGTTCTGCTTATATTTACAAACAATTATTCGCGACCATTCAGTACCCGAGTTACGATCTGTCACGGCTATTTGAATACTCGAGCCAGAGGACTAGTAAACAAGAGAATGCGAAGCTTTTTTTCAACTTTTATTCGTTCCTTCTTTTAGTTACGTTTGTTATTCGCAAATTTCGATGTCAACAAATTCAACCTTTTGTACATTGGTCGAACTACAGTTTTTTGTTATTCTTTCAACAATGAAATTCATTATTTTTTCATATTTATTTTTAATTTGACCAATTTTTGATGTTTAACGATCTAAACGAATTCTGTTTATTTTGCAAATTGAATTTTTAGATGTTGACGTGAAAAAGATTATGTAATGTTCATAAAAAGGTTGTTGATTGAAAGCAAATTTTTTTTGCAAAATATAAATTGTATGAAATCTAATAAAATAATAAACGTGGAAACAAAATTGCAAAAAAACTAACGTTTGAAATGAAAGAAAACTTTGAGAAGTTATATTGATTTGTTTATTGGTATAATTGTTAATAATTGTATGAATAATTGCAGGTAAAATAGAAATGGGAAACGCAGGCAGCAATCAAACTGTTAGTCATGGTAGCATAAGTAGTAGAGATAGTCACCGACTAACAAAAGACCATCCTCCCCCATCACCAGTTAAAAACGAGGGCCAAGCATTTGTTTTTGACAAGAAACCCAATCAAAAATTAGTACTTCAATCGTCAAATGAAGAAGAAGAGCCTTATTATACTAAGGTTATTATATCTGCAATCCAAAGTATTTTTAATAACTAACTCCAACAGCTTAAACAAACAACTCCATTTGTAAACAATCCTTGGAGTGGCATTTCAATCAATCCAAAACACAAAACTTATTTTTCAGAAAAAAATAAAACTTTCCGTTCAAACTAATAAAAAAGTAACAAAGAATTTAAATCGTACCTATATATAGTATACTTTTTATATTTGATAAAAAAAGTAGTTTGAAAACAAAAATAGGTTTTGTGTTTGAAGTAGAAGAAAAAATTGTTGGTAACTGAAAATTGTTTGTTTATATAGAAAGATATAAACGAAGCAGAGAGTTATGACAAACCACGACCAAGATCAAACACTGTGTCAGAAGGGCAAAAAATACCAGACAAAGTATTACCGACGGTTTTCAAATGGGAAGGCGGTGGAAAGCAGGTGTATATCAGCGGCACGTTTACAGGCTGGAAAACCCTGCCGATGGTGAAGAGCCATGGAGATTTCGTCACCATCATTGACCTACCGGAAGGCGAGCACCAGTACAAATTTTATGTCGATGGCGAGTGGAAACATGACCCCTCTTTGGTAAAATTCCGATATTATTTCAACTTCCTAGTGTACTAATTTATTTACTACTACTAGTAAATAACAATTATTAGAAAAGTTATCTAAACCAGGGCAACATTTTGGAATATAATTCTTAATGTTGTTTTTTTTATTTTTGCAGAAAATTGTTGACAACGGGATGGGTTCAAAGAATAATTTAGTATCAGTACGAAAATCTGACTTTGAAGTGTTCGAGGCCTTAGCAAAGGATAGCGAAGGTGTGACTAGTAGTGCCCAAACGAAATATGGACAGACGATGCCTCCGTCGAAGCCGTGGGAACCGATCGCAGGACCGCCAATTTTGCCTCCTCACCTGTTACAAGTCATTTTAAATAAAGACACACCGTTATCGGTAAAATTCAATCCACAAATTGTTTTCAACCGAAGTACTTTGTTTTTTGAATGCGATATTAAAAAGTGTCCATTTACTTTTTAGTGCGAACCAACGTTGCTGCCCGAACCTAATCACGTGATGTTAAATCACCTGTACGCGCTAAGCATAAAAGATAGCGTGATGGTACTTTCGGCGACACACCGTTACCGCAAAAAATACGTGACAACGTTATTATACAAGCCTATCTGAGACACTTCATTCCTAATTAATTTTTGTAAGCTGCGCTTTTACGCATGTACGGTGCCATTGAACTTATTTACAAATTTAATTTTAACGCATTAATTCTACTTGTTCAACAAATCGTCGGTTCTCGGTTTCTGTCCCATGATACGACTAATTGTAAATACCGTTGCAACTGCACACTAATCTCCTTTCGAGTATTGTAAATTTAATCATCGGAAACGAGGGGCAAACATTCAGAAGATGGGAAAGTGGAACTTGAGTTTTGATCGGCGATGAGATCGACTGTTTTTATTTATTGGGTTCATCGAAAAGAGGGTATTTCATGGACGGGTTTTGTCTTTGCCTTCGGCACCATGCTGGTTCATTGTTCAAGTACAACGTAGACATTTTTTCAAGGTGCAAAATAACAGTAATAAATAATAATGGAAATTGTAAATGAAATAAACTTTTTAGATGTTGAATTATAAGATTCAATTTTTTTTCACAAACAAGTTGTTTTCAAATTGTTGAAAATTGTTATCTCGTTATGAATCAGATCTTGTTTTCGCTATACTTTTCTGTCAGGGCGAAAGGAGACGATGATTTTGTTCGAAGGAAAAACGTTCCTTTAGTTGAAGGATGCACGTGTTCCCCCATAGGAACACTGTAGGAACTGTCGCACTGACCAGTTTTGTACGTGTCCCAATCGGAGCACTGTTTCGATAAAAATCCTGTTTTTGTGCCGATACTTTCGGTGAAGTATAAATAAGACCGTGCATGACTGCAAGCTTCTGTAATTATCAAAAAAAAGACAAATTATTTTCACGGTTTAAAATAACAAGTTTGATTTCAAACGGGAGACAAGTTTTTTTTGTTTTTGGGGGAAAAGGTTGAATTTCAATTTCGCACCAATAATTTCAGTTAAACAACAACAGCCAGGTTGGACAGGAACTCCAGCATTGGGATAAAAATCTGCATGACCCAAAGGATCGAAAAATCCGAGAATTCCTCCACAGGAATGAATGACGTCAACAAAAGTAGCATCGGTGGAATCCAAACGACCGTCTATAGTTGCGAATTTGTGAATTACAGGGAAAGCAGGATCGAGTCCTGTAATTCTGCCTAGTCGACCACTTTTCATACTGTAACCAGTGTTACCCGCTACATGTGCTCCGAGTGAATGTCCTTAAAATTAAAATTTTTCTAACGTTCTCAATTTTTCAGAAATGAAAGAAAAACCAAAATACTTTCAATTTTAATGGACGTTTGATACAAACACTTTTTTGACCGAAAATTATTCAATTTGAAAACTTTTTGAAGTTACCAATAAAATGTATATGTTTAGTTTTCAGTCCTGTTTGTTTAACAGTCAGATCTATAAATCTCGCTGCATCAGCTCCGACTTTCGCTGTATTTTGCATGGGTCCCAAATAAAAAGTGCTGGCAGCAAGAGGCTCCCAATCCACGAGAAAAACATTGTAGTCAAAGTTTTTCAAATAAGCTAAAACAATCTAACACTTAAAATCTCTCATTTTTTTTGAAAAACAACATTTTTTCTTTTCAATACCATCTTTGATTGCAACAAAAGCAGAGCTACTAGCACTGGATTTCCATCCGTGTGTGATAAATTTCGTTTTCTTTTTTGCAGAAAATGGAGATTTCCTCAATCCCGTTGTGTCGTTTGAAAAAAATTTGATCCCGTTTTGGGGGTTGGATCTGAAAGATGAAAATGTTTGGCAATAAATATTTCGATAAATTCGAGCATGAATAAATTATACATTCCGATTGATACCTTGTGTACAAAATGTAAGAGATTGGAGGTTCCAGTAAAGTTTCCCTGATCTCGTTAACGTCTCCCTTCAAAACTGCAACTTGTAATTCGCCTTTGCCATCGGGGATGAACATCCAATCTTCTCCATAACCGTCGTACTTTTTCGTCAGGTTGCTTCTGTAGGGCCAAACTGTTCCCACCGAAGCGAAAGTGATCAGAACCATTAAATAATGCATCACGAGTGGGAAAGCAATTGTGAAACGAAATTTAAGGAAGAGGTCTTATAAATCCTCGGTGGTATCAATGCGCTAGCCTTCGGCCTATATTTCCGGACATTATCGCCATGCAAACGTTATCCGAATTATAAAGGAAACAAAAGTTTAACTGCACGAAGTGAATTCGGTCGCAGCGAGATAATTCGTATCTTGCAATTAATTCTGTTCGACTGGTTTGGTTTCATACAATCGTTTTTATTTTAAAGTTCCAGTGTATAATATCATTGTGCAAATAGAATCCGCAAACATGATTCTGATTAGACAATAAGAAATTACAAAGTTTCATAATCCGCTGTAATAATTATCCATCCATATATTAAATTCATTTTTTTTTGTCTCAATAAAAAAATACATTACCACCATAAAAATATGGGATTTTCGATAAAACGAAAAAAATGTGATGTATTTGTGATGTCGATTCGATTTCTTTGAGAATTAAAATTATCACATCTAAGAATATGTGATGACGGTAAAAATCGTCGAATAATTGTACCAAAATTTTCTCTTGAATTTTCCTTTCGGAGCTGAAAATAACGAGAATAAAAATAATTAAAACGTGCTTTTTTGATAAGATTATAAATGTGAAACTTTTTCTTACTATGCTCCAAAGTATTGACGCCATATTCAGCGTCGCCATGTCCAATGACAAGTGGGATTTTAGGAAACACTTTTTTGAAAGCGTTGATTTCAAGTGTTTTGTTGTTAATTCGGGCATTACAAGCAAACATCACAGCACAGGTGAACTTTTGTAACTTGATCTTCTGTCTGAACTGCGTCAGTTCGTTGACCATAGCAATTTCAGTTCGACAACTTTCTTTTAGGACAATTGACCAGGAATCCATGCTTGGTTTCCAGATGGAAATTATAATCAGCTGAGCACGGGTCTTACAATCACGAGCCTTATTCCGACCGTTGTATTTACACACAAAAAGTTCATGAGCTCTTCCTCCAGTTAAGGACAATGTATTTTCTGACATCTCTTCCCTGAAAATACAACACAAATATTATAATTTAAATCAAATTACAATTTTATTTCAAGAAGTAATTTTTCTAATCTTTTCTTTGCGAAAAATTTCAGTTTGAAAAGATTGAATTTAAAGATGTAGAAAACTAACTTGAGAAAACTTAAAAAATCTCGTGCTCTTCCCTCGGAGTCCTCCTCGCTAAAAACCAAAAGACACTTTTTTTTGTCTTTATGATGGTTCAAAATTTTTTGCATAAAGTTTTCGGTAACTTCTTTCTTCACGGGTAAAATAAATGTTTTGATGTCAAAATCTTTGAAACATGGCAGAAACATGCTGCTGACTTGCTCGATTTCATTAGGGTCATTTGTTTCTGTTGTATACTCAATGTATACGACGTCGCAAATTCGTGGCAACCTGGAGCATAGACAGGCTGAAAACAATATTTTTTTACAATTCAAACATCATTTCTTACTTTTTAATTTATCTTGTTTTTATTACTTACTTGTAGTTGAAATTTGTCGGCTACTTTGACAGAAACAGATGGCAATTTTTGGCTTGATCCTTATCCTGTCAATAATTGTGTCAATTATTGGATCTCCATCAGGTGGGACATTAGTTAAAAAGCTTTCTGGTCCTCGTAACAATAATTCTTTCTCTATTGCTTCTTTGAAAGCTCTGAAATAGAATTTCAAAAGTTTTGTTTACAATTGCTGCATGTTTGTTTACATTCTAATTTTTGTTTACTTTATCGTATATTTTACTGTTTGCATACAAAAACAAATCAAGAAATAACAAGCAAATTTAAGCAAACAAAGTAAAATGCAAAATATACTCACCTACATACAATGGAAGATGCGCCCAAAGTCTGTCCATCAAAATATTTGAACATCATTCGGAAAATGTCATAATTCAATACCCAAGTATAATCGTTATTATCCGCCGGACTATTTTCCGCGGTACTGACATTTGCTGTTTCTTCATCCTGATCCTGGCTATTTTCTTTTGTTTTTGATCTTGTCAACCTTTGTTTTTTAGGGTTACTCTCCATTGTAAACAATTATAGACAATTTGAAATGTACTCGCACCTATTGTTTATTTAACCTTTAATGAATTTCAACCTTGTTTTGGTTTGTTATTGTTCTTTATGTTGTTGTTGTTGACGTACGTTTGTTTGGAACTCAAGAAAAAAACGTCAAAAGTTTACAAACGCCGAGTCGTGTCATCAAACAGCGACTCAGGCTCAGAGAGATGCGCAGCTGCGCACACATTCCTGCACTTTGACACGTGTGAACTCAGCCTAAATAATCTTATAAACAAATGGAAACGACGAAAAACAACGATACCGCTGCTTATTTACTTGTTTTCGTTTATTTTATAACATTAATTTTGCATTTTTTTGAAATTTAGTTAATTTGAAATTGAAAGTTTTAAACTTAGAAAAAGTTTGTTGACAAATAGTTCGTAAATAAAGATTAGTTTTGTTCACTTCTGTATATCGATGAGAAGAAATATTTTTTGTTTGTTTATTCTGATTAGTTTTGGGACAAGGTTCAAATTTGTCACACTTCCCGCCTTTTCTTGCTGGAACGTTTTTGATTGGTGCACGGTTCTTCTTCATTTTCCCATCCCCCCCGTAGTTTTCCACTAAATCCATCGCAGAGAATGAACGTAAATTAATAGATTTGTCAGTCGCAAAATAACATCCCGTCAGTGTTCGTCCGCAAAGCGTCCATCGTTTATTATTACAACAATTGTCCGGTTGATGAATTGAAATTTCCATTCGATTTGATTGCCCGATCAACAAGATGGTAAGAATGCTTGGCAACAATCCTCCCCAATGGTTCTGATCGAACTTTTTATTCGGCAATACTTTTTCTATACATGTAAAAATGCACATCAATGTTACGCTTTGTCGAGCATACAACACTGTTTTCGTTCTGACCATCAATTCTATAAGGAAATACAAACTATTGTTTTCATGCTTCTCAACTCGCAAAATTATTATTAAAATTGAAAAATTGTTCTAACTCATTATTTTTTAGAAACTTGTTTAATTTACGATTTCTTCTAAAAGTTGTTTACTTTTTTTAAATTGTTTTTATTCAAATGTTTCGATTGTTTATGTGTTTGTTTTGATTTGGAAACGTTCACATTGTTTGTTTACTTTCAGTCTTCCAGTTCGATTTGTGACATTGAGGATGACATTCGTGAGGCGCTGAAAAACTTCAAGTTCCGCAAAAGCCAGAAAAATGCAGCGCTGATAAGTGAGTAACAAAAGAAAAAATGCGTCATAACAAAATTAATTCTAACTGATGAAAATTTATTTGTTTACTTCCAGTTAAAATTGACAAAGAGAAACAAAAGTTGCGAGTCGATCGTCAAGTTGAGGTAAACAAATTATTCAAAAAATTTTATCAATCATTAAATTTTGTTTATTATAAAAAATTAAAAACAAAAAAGAACAACGCCATATCTAATTTTTTTAGATTATTTAAAAATTTTACTCCTGTAATTTCAGTTTTAGATTGTTAAAAAAACATTATTTTCTTCTAGGATATTGGAATCGAAGTTCTGCAGGACATTTTGCCTGACCACGAGCCACGTTACGTGATCTACTCTTACAAAATGGAGCACAACGACGGCCGAATATCGTATCCGATTTGTTTCATCTTTTACACTCCTCGTGGAATTCAGATGGAGTTGCACGTACTCTACGCCGGAATGAAACTGATGATCCAAAAGGAAGCAAGTTTGAGCAAAGTGTTTGACGTTTGCGAACTCGAGGAACTCACAGAAGACTGGCTGAAGGAAAAACTAGATCGATAAGCGAGGAGCAAAAATAATTAAATTGAAAAAAGTATATTAAAACATAAAAAAAGTGAATACATAAGTTGATAAAACGTAAATTTACATTGTAACTGTAAGGATATAAGAAACCAGAACCTTTTTGGAACGAGCAATACTCTACGAAGCAATGTATTCCTGCCGTTCTGCCGACTGCGTCACTCCGCTTTTTTGTACAACGTTTTTCGATAATTGAACTGTTTTTTACATTTGGATATAGCGTTTATAATGGATAAACTCTTTTATATGCATTATACAAAGTAAAAGTATTGAAAGGACAAAACAAACGAGGAAAGAAAACAAAAAGCAAGGGAAAAATGTGATATTGTTTAGCTGGCGGGCTTTTTGGGAATGTTTTTTATTAACAAGAGAAGGAAAACTGTTGAATTGTGATGTCATTCAATTGTTCGAAAGAGATTAATTAATGAATGTTATAGAATAGAAAGCTTATTGAATGTTTCATGTTCGAAAACTGTCCAGTTAGCTAGTCAGTGTAGTAGAACAGTTTATTTATCAGACGACTTTATATTTATGAATATATACATTTTTAGACACTGATTATATAGAACATTAAATAAATACAAAGGTCGTTATATATTATTAAACAATAAAACTGCTGTCAATCAAACGTTTCGTTTCTTTTTCCATTCGTGTTTGGTTTTGAAGGTCGCGTGTTTTGTGCGAATTTAATCAATCCCATGGGAGGGTGTTCGCTCTGTCTTTCACCATAACAACACGATACTAAACAAGACAACCAGATTTATCAAATGCAATATTTCGATTCAAAGCTATACAAAAGGAATTTTTTCAACATGAAAGAAATTTCCAAAAATGCCAACTTTGAGGATGTCGAAACTGTGATGGACAGGATGATGCAAATCCCCATAATCGGAATTGGAAAGTCAGCATTTTGCGATCCAAATTTAATCATGGATCTGAGGCATGATTTCATAAAACGACCCGCTCAATTAGTTGTCAACTGTTCTCAAAGGTACTTTTCATTATTTTGATTTTCTAATTTCAATTTTGTACGTTTGAAAAGCAATTAAAAATTTCTTTTTACACTTTTCAGTACTTTAGCGAACGTAGATTTAGCGTCAATAAGAAAAGCTCGAGAGGAACATCTGCTACAATTAGAACTGCGAAGATTCGAAAAGCAACTGCAAGCTGCGAGACCGAAATTTCACCAGTTGAAATCGTGCAAGAAAAACGCGATTGCAAGTTCAGACGACATTGATTTTTGGAACAGCCTCCTGTCCAACGAATTAGAAAAGGTCAACGAGAATTCAAGTTCAAAGTCTCATTTGGAAGCAAATGAGGAAAGTTTGAGTGAAAATCAAAGTGAAAATCAAACGGAACTTTTTGAACCGAACATAAAAGTCACCATCAAAGATAAACCCGTAGCTGAGACTTTGGAAGAGAAGAAAAATCTCGTCCGAAAAGTTTTTCGAATTTGGAACAGTTTTGTTGCGGAGAAAAGGTATTATCGTCAATTAGAAACTGAGGTAAATCAAAATCAAATCTGGAAAAATCAAATTCTACGAAATAAAAAGGAAAATTATTGAGTGCTTTTTTTTAATTCCTAGGTGAAAGATCGTTTATCTAATAATCTTCTAAAAAGAACAATATCAAGTTGGAAACGCGAGACAGACAAGTCGAAAGCAATCTCAAGGAAAAAAAAGGCACAGAGTGAGATGTCGCACGAGCGAAAGATCGCGAGTTTTGTAAACGCAATAGCGAAGAAACAAGAAGAGCTTATAAAGTTGCAGAAGTTGAAGAAAGAAGTGAGGACGAAAAGTGCCCCTGAGTGCACTCAAAACACTCGTTCCACGGTGCTTGTGAGGCAGGTCTGTGTCGTTGAGTCGCCTGCTCAGAGCAGACTGAAGGCTCAGCAGAAAATAATCGAAGACCAGAGGTTGAAACTGGCCAAACAAAGACAGATCATTGAGGATTTACAACTCAAAGAATTTCAGGATCAGAGCAGGAAGATGAGTGACAAAACTTTGGAAGCTGCTAAAGATATTTTAGACTACTGTGGGCCTAGGACTAAACGCACTTTGTTGCAGTTGATGAAAGAAAAAGGATACAGGTTGACAAGAAACTTTGTCAAATTTTCAAATTTTTGATGATAAAAAAGTGTTTTTTTATGTTCTAAAAAGATAAAAGGAGGAAGAGAATTGATTGTGCATGCTATCGATTTGCATATTCAAATACGACGTTGTTGGCTCATGTTTATTCAAATATTTTCATTCTAGTGCCAAATCGGAAGACAAACAGTGTCGAGTGCCAAATGCGCCTGAATTTTTAACGAGGATGCAATCTCGAGCCGAGGCCAGAATGGAACGAGTGAAAAGAGCCAAAGAAGCGAGAGACAAAAGATTGGAGGAAGAAAAACGGAGGGAAGAGTTGCTGCAAAAAGAGCAGGAGCAAGAACGAAAACAACTGCAGCTTGAAGTAAACTTTTTTGTTCGGTAACAAAATTAATCATTGAAAGGAAACTTTTAAAAATGTTTGTTTTTATAGGCACAAAAAGAAGCGAAAAGAATTCGCAAAAAACAAGAACAACAAAAACTCAAACAGCTGGAAAACCAAAAAATCATTGCAGAAAAGTGTGAACGATTCTACCAACGACTGTTACTGAAAAACTATTTCCTCATCCGTTTAAATTTGTCCTGCAACTGAGAAAGGACGACTTGGATCGAGCGTCTAATTTTTACAATCATTCTCTACTCAGTCGTTACTTTTGCACGTGGAAAAATGTCGCAAAAACAACATCCGAGCTGAAAATCAGTTCAGCGACGTTTTTCGCCGACAAAAAGTTACTGTCTAAGGTCTTTTTTTGTTTTCGAAAGTCGCTGTTGGAAACGAGAAATAACTTTCAAGTCGCTCAAGACTTTTTTGAGATCAAACTATTGATCAGAACTTTTGAGAGTTGGAAAAGTTACGCTGCTGAGGAACAGGAGAAGAACATTGAAAAGGAAAAAATGGCTTTGGAGCATGACAAAAGGAGGATTTTGAAGTTGAGTTTCTGTAGGTGGTTGAGATATCTTGAAATTGCGGAAGAGTTGCGAGAGAGCGAACGAAGGAAGGATGAATTGCGAGCTGTGGTACAGCAAGTGATTCCAGACTTTGACCCGAAACGTCGAGGAGTAGCGATAGATTAATGAATCCGTTCTATTTATAAGTCGCTGGTTCGTACACTCAACAGGTTGTTTCAATCGGAGTTTATCAGTCCCAAGCCGAGAGTCTCCCATGTGATGTTGCCAGATGTCAGAAATCAATCTTGCATTTTATCTTGCAGCTGAAAAGAAAGAGCGACGTAAAGTTTCATATAATTGTTTGCGATAAATCAAAGCTATTTGAAATAGAAAAGTTATGAAATCTTGTTTTGCTGATTCCTTATCGGAATTGCTTTTTGTCTATTCGGTAGTTTTTGACAAGTTGAAGAACAAGTGAATTTCGTTCGATGGATTTTTTTATTACTTGAGTAGTAAGCCGTTCGAACAGTTTTTGTTTAACAATTACATTGGAGTTTATCACAGTTACAAAATTGGTTGAATTACAAAATAAAGTGTGATGTTTAGTTACTAATTATAAGACCTAATCTAAAATTGACAATTTGAGTTTCTTACGCGAACAGTGAAAAACGAATGTTCTGATATGTATGATATGACCTAAGTATGTGTGATTTGAAAGTTACATATTGTTTAACAAAATAAATAAATTATGGCTATCTAGTGGAACACAATATGATCTAAGTATGCTGGCTTCAGAATTGCAGAAACATAAAATTAAAAAAAAGGTGGTCACGAAAATTGTTTGTAAAATATCGATCAATACAATGAGCAAATGAGCGAGTCACATTGTGTGGCAAACCTTATATCACATGCAAAACTTCGAGACAATAAATTATTGACGAGAATAAATTATTAACATAAAGTAAAGTGCGTGGAACATTTTTCAATAAAAATCTACCTAATATTACGTTCAAAAATTGAAAGTATGAGCAATTGAGCTATTCTGCAATTCTGTAAATTACAATTCGTTCGGTCAAAGCACCTTAAACATTATTAACTACCAATAACTTAACTTCATATCACAAAACTGAAGATTCATAAACTCGTCGCTTTATCCAACACGTTTTTCATTGTAAAAATAGTTCGCTTATTATGCAACTTACAAAATATTTACAATTTTCAAAGAAATGCACTTCGAGACCGAAAATAATACTTTTCTGTTTTTGTTATAAACAAGTAACCGAACTTTCGTCGCTGTTAAAGGGACTCTACTATGAAATATATAAAATCAAGTTGAGTGCACAATTGAAAAAAAAGTCTAAAAACAATTTATAGAAACATCAATGAAAATTGCACTATACTTTTTAGTCACAAAATAGTATATTTTTTGTTATTTTTCATAGAAGAGCCCCCCCCAACTCGGTGGTTTAATTAGACCTATCTTCCCTCTTCAAAATACTCTATTAAAAATTCTTCTTGTCTCTCTCTTTCTATCAAAAACATGTTTCTATTAAAAATGTTTCTTCGAAAACGTTCGTTTATGTTACGCTCTGCAGCAGAGGATTTTCGCAGCCCATCTCAACATGCCGTTTTGTCGCTGGCTGCCTCCGTTTAAAATGTGTCTTTCAGTGGTTGTCACGCCGAGACGAAGGAGCCAAAGATGATAGATCAAAAATGCGAGAACAACGAATCCTAACAGCAAACTGTAGACCGCTGAGACGAAGCACAGTGCCATGCTGAAACAAAGCGTTTATTATTAAGACTCAATCAACCTCGTGTGGTATCGTTGATTGTACTCTTCCATTTTTTTGTCGGAAAAAGGAGGAAAAGAAAAATTACTACATCCGGTAAATCATTCTTCTGATAATTTATGAAAGCAAAGAGAAATTTTGATCTTGAGGAGAGGAAATTTTTTTATTTTTTTTGACGACTCAATTATACGTACTCCATTTGATGATAAACATCACTGCAATCATCCGGCAACAAAATAGTGTAAATCAATATGAACGGATGGCAGACACTAGTCATTGCTAAATTCGAACCGTAAATGAATGCTATGCTTGAGGAAAACAAACATCCTAAATACCATTTCAAATTACTCGAACCAATACAACAATCCAACCTGCAAAATACACAACATTATATTTCATCAACAAAAATCCAATTTTAGTACTCAACAATTTGAACAATGCATTCTATTTTTATATTTCAGCTTTTTAAGGTTGATTCATTTTTAAGCACTGTTTACTCTAATTATAATGTCTAAAAATTCTATCGATTTTCGAAACCGTCAATTGAGAATGTAAAAAAGCTGTATACTTCAGTTGTATACTCTAGTTTTTCAAGTGATGAAAATGAAGAAAGGAAAAAGAAATTAAAAAATTGAAAAAATATTCAAAGTTACCATTGACAATGGTAGTTCATGCCAGAAACACAAGTCTGGCAAATTCTACAGTGATATGCTTGATGAGGGGACCTTTTTCTACACAACTCGCAGTGGTCTCCGTTTCCCTCCCCTAGTTCGACTCCCTGCAAAAGAGCATCCTCTTGCGATGCATTTTCTGCAGTGAGTTTTGTTTTTCTTCCACAAAACATGCCGCCTACGACGCTTAAAATGAAAACTACATTCTCCTCTGGCAGAATTTCTAGCAGTGGCACCACGCTTAATTCAAATACTAAGATCAACATCACAACACTTGCTATTGACCACATTAGGAAAAATTTTGTCCTTATCAGAAACCTAAAACAGAAAGATGCAACATTTATCAAACGATTTTTTCATTGTTATTTTCATTGTAATGAAAAATGTGCAAAAAGGAAATAAATGAAAAAGTGGATGAAGGATATAAGAACATCCTTGCGTTAGGAATCGAATTTCAAATGTCATTTCAGTTTGAAATTTGATATTTATATGTATCCAATTTGTAACTATTAATAGCTGACTCATTTTGAAATTGCATCTTGCAAAAAAATGAACAGAACAAAAATAAAAAAACAACAGGAAGGGTAAAAAATCAAAAGGAAAGAAAAAACAATTATCAAAGTATCAAAACGTAAAACAAATAATAAAATGTTGATTTACCTGAGGTATCGATGGTGCAAATAATAAATAAGGAAAGGTGTTAAGATAAAAGTGACAATGGTACATGTACTGCTTTGCATTGCGACAAAAGTCAGCACAGGCAGAATAAAGATGGGCAACACAGCGTCGCACGAGATTTGTTTGGCACCGATTCGCCAGCCATTTCTCAGCTTTTCCCACAGGATCATCGTCATTTCGATCGACCTTGAAAAAATGACCAAATGTCACTCGACCATCGGCACTCTTTCCTGTCAAACTGTTATTTGAGGTTATGTTCGACATCGGCACAGGTGGCAGCACTGTGCAATCTTGTTTACAATCGCCGGGGGAGGACAGAAAACAGATTGAGGAGCTTTTGTTGTGACATTTTTCACGGTTTCCTCAACTATTATGATTTTTCAAAGACTGGTCATAATTTATTGGATTCATGCTAACCTCAACAAGTGTTTTGTCAAACCGGTGAAACAAGTTTAGTTTTTGTTTACATTGAAAGGGTGTCAACAATAAAAAAAGGTATACAGTTGAAGGTCGAGTTGCTCGAAAGGATTAGTTGTTTTGTTGTTGTTTTGTTGTTGTTGAATTCGGCGGATTGGGGAAAAATTAGTTAATAAAAATTTATCTCAATAAATAATTCATTGTGACATGTCATAATTTGGGGATTTGTATTTTCAAGAGACGAGTCGAAGGTCGCGTTTTATTCATAATTATATTTATCTGCACTGTGTTGATTTATCGGCATTATTAGTAAACGAAAAAGTTTTCATTTTTTAGCACACAAATGCTACATTGTAGTGACACTCGTGCCCTCGCGATAATCGCGTTAGGAGTCGTTTGACTTATAAGATTTGCGGTCCGACTGATTTATGTCCATTTTGAATACATAATTTCACAATTTTTTCATTTCATAATTCATAATTCATATTTTCTCCATTAACCGTAAATTTTTTCTTGAGGTTTGAAAATGAGTAATAAACAAACCACATTTTGTGGTTTGTAAATTAAATTTCAACTATTTTTCAAACTTATTTTTGTTTTCATTATAAAAATAGGAAGTTCTGTTTTCAATTTTCATTTCAGGTAATTTTCCAGTTAATTTTTTAAAGATTTTTTTTTAATTCTCATCAAAATTTGACGTTTTCATTCTAACTTGAAGTTGCACTTTAGCTTAAAACCACAACGATTTATCAGTTATCATTAATTTATAAAGTTTATTCGCCGAGTTGAACAACCTAATTAGTGACTATATCTACTGTAACAAAAGAACATTTTTTCTATTAGTCTATTAAGTTCAAGTTAAAAATTACTGACAAAAGTAAAAGAATCAAAACCAAAATATATAAAAAAACAAAACTTTGAAACAATTTTGCACGCTAATTTTTGTTATCAGAATCGAAACTTGTAAGTTGGTTTCTTTTTGTTTTGACTCTGAATTGTCATAATCTGACTGACGTCTGAATTTTCCTTCTTTTCTCTTATTTTTCAGGAGAAAACATGAGCGGAAAAGTCTCATCTGCCGCGGCGGGTAGCGATTATGAGTTAATTAGTCGAAGTCGGAGAAATTCTATTTAGATATCTTTGGAAGGCGAGCAATAATAAGCGGCTATCGGTATGTCAAAGATTGATCAACAAGTGACTCCTCTCTTGCAGCCCATCCAATTCGAATTGTTTGCACGTGTTCGACATTATCGTTGTTTGTTTCAAGATTTGTTCACAAATGCAACAAATTCATACTCAAAAAACAAAAATACTACTTACAAAACTGTTAATGAGAAAAAAATTATTTTGTATACAAAATACAGGATGAATTTGAGTTTAATTCAAAAATGTGTTTTCAAAATTGTAAATTGGACATTTTGTTTTGCAGAAAACAAGAGGACTGAACTGAAATAATTTTTGATATGAATGAACAATATAAAATGGACTTGTTATTGATTTGGATTATTATTACATAGAGCAACCTTATCGAATCAGAGACTGCAAGTCACATTGTATAAGATAAAGATATAATGACCGTATGAAACAATATTTGACGTACATTCTTAAAACAACACATCATGGAAATGTTCCAACGAGGGAAACAGTCGGCCAAAAATTAGAAATCCCATTTTCAATGAACAAATTTCAAAGTTTGTTCCCAATTTGTAATAATTTTGAAAATTTTTTTTTAAAAAACTTACACGATTTGAGATTCAGTTTTTTACCTTTGCTTGTCTAACAGTCGACTAACTCCTGGGCGTTGCATATCAACTGATTAATCAACAAACTATAAGGCTATAAAGATTACACATACTTTGATTGAGAAACAATAGGTGAAAAAAAAAACGCAAAATCGAAACCTTTTTTTAATCAAGAATAATGAATCAACAATTAAAAGAACTAAAAAAAACAGTTTGTTCTTTGTTTGCAGTTGACATAAAATGGTTTAAGTGAAATGTTCGAATGCATAGTACGCAATGAAAATGTACTTGAGATCATGCGTGTTCAGTAAAGCAAGAAGGATTGTGTGATATCAAATTACACCCTAAGGATAATATAATGTTGCGCAATGTTTTACTTTATTTGTTTCACTGAACGTTATATTTTCTACAATCTCGGTTTTTCTGTGTATTGAATCAAATTTTTTGCGTTATTTCTTTTTTTTTTAAGGAAAGATGGAATTTTATTGAATTATTGAAATTAGAAAGAGACAACATTGTTCGTGCAAACAATGCTAAGTTGCGAGACGAACTACAAAAGTTGCGATAAACGTGACATAATAAGTTACACACATCACTTAATTTGACAAACAAACTAGATAATCGGAAAATTTATATCACCGTTTGAATTTGCTTCCAACCGATTGTGATTGTAAAAATAAATCGCCGTCTAATAAAAGTACCAAGTTGTTGATGAAAGTTACTCCGATTTGATAATCATCCGAAAGGTTCAACTATTTTTAGAAATTCCTATTTACAAACACCAACACACAAAGTTAAAAATAATCAACTTTCATTTTTCTCATTTTCTTTGAATTTTTTAATCGAGACAGAAAAACAGGAAAAATTTGTTACAATTGTTGAAGGGTAGTGTAATTCTGAGGATTAAAAAAAGGAAGAAATTTAATAAAAAATAAAACTGATATTAACTGTGTTAATTTTTCGTTTCAGGATCAAAGGAGGATGAAATAGGATTGGGGATAAATGAAATTGGCAACGTGGTGCGGCCCTGCGAACCCCTCCCAGACGTCGCAAGAAGTGCGTTCTCGTTCATTGAGAGACCTGGCGACTGGGCAGTTCCGTTTGTCCGTTTGGCAAAGCACGACTCATTGATGATCAGTTGGTCCTGATCAGGGGTTAGTGTTCTCCAACACGCGCAACTTTTGCCAACAGGGATGTCGCGTTTTGCAAGCCAGTCTCATCTCAGCAACTCGCTTAGCTGACAAAACGTTTGATTTTCTTCTGACGAAGCATTGAATTTTCGCAATTGGATACAGTGGACAATTTCAACCATGAGGACTCCTATTTGACGAGGACCAACGTAGGCATGTCGAACAAGCTGCAGATCTTGTGGGACCACTTCGTCCATGCTGAACCTCAGAATACAAGGGTTAGAATCTAATTTTTTAGCTTTGATTCTCAGTCGTTTGAGATTTCGTGTTCTTTTGAAACATTTCTTTTTTGGTCCAAGATTAGACGCTTGTTGTGAGTTTCAACACAAAAGAAGAGTCGATGAACTGTCTGCAGAAGTATTCAATGATAAGTCTTGAACGAGGCAAACTACTAAAACGTCTGATAACGAATCTTTTGAGTTGGAATTCCAAAAGTTGGCTCTTTTCGAGTATCAAAATTGAAGCTGAAAAGGGTTCTTGAACTGAGAGTTTTTTGTCGTTTGGTAACGAGATTCTGTTATTGTAATTCTTTTTAACGATTAATTTAAATCTAGAAAAGTCTGTTTGTACTAGTTTTGTGATAAATATGACGAGAGAAATCGGTTTACTCTGTCTGATAGATTTTTTGGACTGGAAAATACAACTATATGTCTGGCCATGAATTGATCTGAGTTTAGAATCGCGTTATTTTGTTGCTCGTTTGACAGATGACAAAGCTGGTTGTTCAAATAGTAGTTCTGGATTTTTTGCAACAACATTTCAATAGTTCTGTAATGTAAAAATTACAAGAAAATGTAATAATTTGGTCCAATTTTTTTCCCTTTTTTAAAAGTTTGGTTTGAATATTACATTCCAAGATTGGTATCTGAAGTATGAAGAGTAAAACGTAGAATAGATTCGTGAGTACACATTGTTGTCTCAAAAAATCTATTAATAATAACAGATCAATCAGTAGATAACAAGATAAACATTGTCAATAATTGTATGAACAACTGTTTGCTTACCTCAATATTATTTTTTACCGCAATTTTTAATAACTCTCACAATGATTTAATCAGCGAGCGGATTTTTGGATTACGCTTTTTTCGTTTTTTTACACGTTTAATTGCGTTTTATTTTTTTATTCAGAAAATGAAATTTTTGCTCAATGGGTTAAACCTTAAAAGTACAGTTCATTGTAAATTGGATTTTATTAAATTAGCACTGATCCAATATTCTACAAACGCATTCTAACATTTCAAAAAAAAAAACGAACAAAATCAATTTTAAACAAATTAATTGGAAAAAATAACTAATTCGCACAATCAACAGAATACAAATCAAAAAATTGAAAAGTATCTCAAGAAGTTACAGATATAATATCTATTGTCGATCGTTTTCATTTGACTCATTCTTGAATGAGCAACATTGAACAAACAATAATACATTTCCATCTCAACAGACTGTTTTTTATAAGTTCGAAAAAACAAAACAAAATAAAAAAATACATAAATCATCATTGTTTTGCATCATTGCAAATTTTGTAATTTCGAAATGAGTTGAAATAAAAAAGTTGTTTTATCAAATAGATTTGTTTGATGTGAAAATTACGTCTGAGTATTATATAGTTTGTTGAAAGTTGAAAGTCAAAGGCGATCGAGTGGAAGTGACGCGAACAACCCGCCAGCTCGTTTTTCTCGCTCAATTTTGGTTTTCTCTCCGCAAATCACGTCTTGAAGAAACGCGAGAAGATGACTTATAAGTTGCAGGTGTCGTCAATAACGCAACACAAGTTTCAACGCTGGTTTCTGTTTCATCAAAATGCATTTCAAAGATTTTGCGATCTTGCAATTTGATAGCCACCGGATACCCTCTTGAAAAATGAACATTCAATCGTTTGGAGGCAGAGTTGTAAAAATAAATAAACTGCAAATTTTTCCAACAAGGCATTTCTCATGTCGTAATTACCTTTTGTCGATAATGAGTCACTTAGTGATAATTTTCCATTTGATTGTTTATTATTTTTTTCAACAAATCTTTATTCGTCCCATTGAATGAAGTTTGAATCTTTGTCTATGAAAAAATTTATTATTCAACTTTTCCCCTTCTTGTTTTCTTTAAAAAGTTGTTGTTTTTTTTTCAAATTTTATCTTAATGTAACACATTTCACAAGATTGAAAATAACTTAGGTCAGGAATCATTTTTTTTAACGATCGTCCTCATTTTTACAGAAAACATTGTGGCTGGATATCTTTCTCGCTGAACTTCTCTCACAGCTAAAAGAAGGTCAAGATGTAAAGGATGTTCTTTCATTCTGGTAAGAACTGATAAAATCGTAACAATCAAAAGGCGAGGAAATTGAAAAAGCAGTCTCGATAAAAGAGAAATTGATTAATGACGCTGATTGCAGAAACGATCAACAAATTACAAAATGAACACTGTTTTTCTCGCGCGTTTTGCATTTTCAATTCATAAAATGCAGTCCGTTTGATTGATTTGTCTGAATCCGTTCGATGAAGGTTACAAGTCTGGTAGCAGGGTGGTAACGATTTTTTAACGATTTTATCGCTATTGCCGTTTTAAAACAATTTAGAACAAGCTTTCACAACTAAATTTTTATTGATCAATACACTTTTCAATCAAATTTTTCATCTGCATTAGTAAATAAATTAACAATCAAAAATTCATATTATTTATAAACTTATTACTTATAAAAAACAAAAGTTTTTTTTAAAATTTTTTAAAACTTTGGAGTCCAAAAAATTCGTTTCTTTCGTTTGTATTCGAAATTGAAGTTTCATTTGGTCAAGTTGCAAATATCTTTAAATGACTCAATTTCCAGACTACAACAGTCCGTAATCTATTATTGAAAATAATTTATCGTGACACAGAATATAAATAATCACTTAAACCGATAACGCGTTCGATAAGTTTCTCAAGAAAATTACTCCAGAAACGGCAATCAAAATTCGCCGTCCCTAAAATGTTGCCAGAATATTTTGTTCACTATAATTTTTTTTTAAATAAAACTGCAAGTGCACTTTTTCCAACCCGTAAAAGCTCTATGCAATGAGTAATCTTTCAAGTTATTTTTTCATTCTAACTTTCCATTCCATCTCAAAACAATTTGATTTTGAAACCAAAAGTTAATTTTCTCTCACTTTCAGTTCCCCAGGTACGAGTATCACAGCGCCAATAACATGTCAGCTGTTATCAGACGTGCACGATCTTTGTGCAAGGCGGGACGACGGTACGGAGTTGTGCTCCCTGAGGAAGTACCTGCTGGAGGACCGAGGATGGTGGATCCTGGTGACGCTCCACTTCCTAGGCGTCCAAGGGATCTCGTGCGCCAAGGAGCTGGTGACCCTTCTCCTGGCGCTGTACCCGGTGGCCTTCCAATCAAACACCGACTCCGAAAAGCCAAACGCCTACGTCAAATTCCACCTCGCCGACGACGCAGTTGACACCGTCGACATCGTGCCCCACCTGCGCAAAAAGAGCCCCAAGCCCGGTTGTCACGAGCCCCAAAAGCGGCGGAAGAAGGCCCGAAAACACGACCAGCGAAAATCCACTCTCACGAAACAAAACACCGAGGTGATAAGCAGCGAGTCGGAAATCTTCAGCGACGGACTGGACCAGGCAAAGTCACTGACCTTGAAAATCAGACTGAACCCCATGGACTTCGACTATTTCAACACCATAGTTCGCAGCGACTCAGACGAGCCCAAACACACGAAAGAATCGAGCAACAAACTCGCGAATTCATCGCCGGACGATTTCCTCGACGAGAGGCTGCAGGACGTGTTCGCCTCGAAGATGAGCAGTTACGAGATGAGTCTCTTGATCATCCAGCTTCTGCAGACCCTGCGCGACTACGACTCGCCGACCCAACAATCTCTTGCAGTTCAGGTTCTGAAGTTCTCTCTCGACACACTTTGGAGTCTCGAGTTCGGCGTTGAGGAACATCTCAGTGGCCTTGAAAATGCCTCGCTGAAGTCAGCCGCTTCGAGGCTCATGCTCATCGCCCTGGAACGCGTCTTGCAGACCGACGAATCCACCACCAAGGTCATCCACAATGGGCTTTTGCCAATGACCTTGAGACTCCTCGAGGACGCTTGTAGTCGACCCATAACAGTGCGCACGTCCGAGGAAGGCAGCCTGCTACAGGAGTTCGTTTTCGCCATCACCTACGGCATCGTCACGTTCCTGTACTGTCTGCTGCACCAGCGAGACACCACCGAACGACTCAAAGACTTTCTGGAGCTGTTCCAACTGTTCACCGAGAGTCAGGAGGGCAAACTCGTGGAGAGGACGATCTTAACGATTGTCGATCTTCCGAGCGCAAACGAGATCAAAACTGTGAACAGGGCTAAGAAGATCATAGACATGATAGGAGCCCTGATGAGCTGCATCAAAAAGGTCCGACAGAACCTCTTCCACCTGAGCCAGTGCGAGAAGGCGAAGCACAAAAACTGCGTGTTCGCCGACTCGAATCACCATTTCGACATCCTGGGCGCGGTTTATTCGCAACCCATCATGACTCTGGTTTCGGAGAAGAACTGCTGCGTCTCGTCGCTGTTCATGACTCTGATCTCGCTGCTCAAACAGCCGGAGCCTTTTAACGTGGAAGTTGTCGTGAGACTTTTGAAGGTGTGCGCAGCCGCGGGAACTTGCTGCTGTTTCCCACCGAGGATCCTTCTGACGACTGTGGTGAACTTTTTGAAGAAGGCCAACCATCAGACTTACGCGCCAGCTATTGCTTTGTTGGAACGGTCGTTGTTTAAGGAACTGGGAGGGTTTAAGGACCAGACCAGTTGCGGCGTCTGTTCGGACAGGCCGGACAAGGTTTGGGACTTTGTGGAGAGTTACAGTGAGTTGCTGATGGACGAGGCGAAACTTTGCTATGTCACTATGGCGCATCTGTATAAAGTCACGGCACAGGGCTGCTTTTTCCTCAAGGACGAACTGCTGACTAAGGTTTTTTATCCGACCTTTTTGAGGGCGAAGCAGAATTGCTTGGACGAGAGGAACGGCACGAGCAAGTTTTTGGTACAGTCTTGTCTGTCGATCATGGCGAACTTGATTGGGAACTGTCAGCTGTATTCGAGGTTCAGTCAACTTGGCGGACTTCAACATGTCCTGGATATTATCGGGCAGAAGGTCTTTAGTCGAAGTGCATACTCGCTTTTGGAGATGAATGTCGTTATGGAGATCTGGACTTTGGTTCATGAAAATTCGAGGGTTCTTTCGGAAACAGGTACGAAATCGAACAAAAAATTGAATTTTGAAAAATGTTCATAGTTTAAACAGTGAAGTCTATATTTGATATTAATTTTTTAATTGTTTTATTTCAGATCTCTTGGAATTTATGGAATCGAATCCAACGATTAGAGCCTTGTTAGACTGTCTAGTTAAGGAAACCAGCTGTCTCCTCGACAAATTCGAGACGATTTCAACCAACTTTTTGATGGACAGCATACATTTCAAATCTTCCGAACTGATCACCTCCACGCCAAATCCGTCCTTAGATCTTGGAGATTCGCACGAACCTCCTGACCAGAATACTCAACAGGATATCAATTTCGACAAGACTGATAACTCGTTAACATTAGCTGATAATTTCGATACCAAATCTCATCGCAAAGAGGCCACGGTGGAGAAACAGGAGAACGAGCCAAGTTCCAAGATGGACAACAGGGACGTCCACTTCTACGAGGCTTATCTCGTTTGGAGGACCGCTGCTGGCGTCGTCCTCTGCACGCCCATGTTCCGAACTTTTTTGTCCAGACTTGAGATCATGAAACAGGCTGTTAGACTGCTGAAACTACTAGCTGTGCACATCTTGACTGATAATATCATCGGTTAGTGAAATAAAAATTTGTTCTGTTTTTTTAATCTTTCTTTTTTTTTTAGATTGAGTGAAAAATTGTTCTTGGTTTCAGATTCGAGCAAGTCAGCCTATAGACTTTTAGAGTCTCTTATCACGTGCTGTTTAATAATACCACCAAGTGAGTGTTATGCAATGTTAACTTTTTCATTCACTTTTTAAGACTCGCTAGTCGCTAACAGAATGTTGAACCAGCAGTTCAAAATTGTCAGATAACAATACTTTTAGAGTTTGTTTTTCAATCTATATCTCGCATTTTTACTTCTCTCTTTTTTTTTGAATGAACGAGATGTTTTCTCGGTTCATAATTGTGATCGAAAATATTGTTCGATCGCGAGCTCATCTACGAAACAGCTGCGGATTATAGCCGGCAAGGCTAAATGTTAAAGAGTTCTCGAGAAGTTGTGCATTGAGGATGTTGCTTTCGAAGAAACTTCAACTGACTTGACTTTGTAGAAAAGGAGTGATTTCGTAGTGAAAATACGTAGTTTCTTGAGTGCTCTTATAGTTCAGTTTGTAATCTGCGATGATTTGCGATAGGTGACTGTAATATCGTGGAAGAACTCGGAGTTACCTTGACGAACAGCAAAGTGAAATTCGGAAAAGGATTGCCGGCGATTGTTGACGCTCTTTTACGTGTTTCTATGCTGAAAACTAGCAGGGAACAGGTCATCCCTCAAATTTCCCTGCCACGAGTAAGTTCAAATTTCAAAATAAATTTTCAAAAGTCGAAGAAAATAAATAAGAAAAGTTTGTTAATTAATTTTGTTCTTTTTTTAAAAGAGAAACTAAAAACGAATGAAACTGAAAATTAATCATTCAGGGAACGAAAATAAATTTGCAAATTGCATTTGTGTTCCCAGAAATACCTCGCACGTGTTTTGTTATTGCACTTTTTTCTATGCATATTTCATTAATGACTCACTTGACAATTAACCTGAAAGTTTGTTTGTTAATTTGAAATCATTTTGATTTCTAGTTTTAATTTTTGGAGCAGTAAATTAATCGGTGAAATTTGTTTTTTTTTTCAGCTTCCAAATATGACGATGGACAATTTGTTGGAGTTTATGAACGACGACAGTAGCGCGGGCGAGTACGTGACTGCCGACGATGGTTACGAGGCTGACATTGAAATCCAAGGCAGAGCCTCAAGCAGTATTCAAAGGAAGAAAAACAATTCGAATATTGAAAGCGAACCGAGGGGTCATGTCAACGCACATCCAGCTTTGTGTTCTCTTGCTGTCAACCTTTTGATACATTTTAGTGAAGAGTAAGAAAACTTTTTCATTTTTTTTCATTTTTCAATTAAATGAATGGCCCCACGTTGGGCGCCAAAAAAATTTAAATATAAACTTTTTGACGTTTTCAATTGAACTTTGTATTAAATTTTTATTATGGTTTCAGAGACATGGACAACGAGAAACTAAACATCGTAACAAACGGACTGAAAAAAATTGCCGATACGTGCAAAGAAAGTCCATCGAGCTGCGCAATGCTCGCTGGATCCGGAGCGATTTCCCGACTTCTAAAAGGGTTTCACAACGTCCTAACAAACAAAGATCCAAAGTACCAAGGTATAAATCCCAACATTCAATCTTCACCCTCCGCCCAAAAAAACATTTTCACCGCTTTCTAAACAATCAAAAAATATTAATTTTTATTTTCTCACTTGTTTCCAGACCTCCAACACGCAATAGTGGAAGTCTTCACGCTGTTGGCATCCCAATCGATATCCCGGAAGAACTGTCAACATACCTAACTTTTTTCAAAGTCGAGAATCCGCCTCTGTTGGTGCTGCTGCAACCTCTTTATCGTTTAGTTTTGCTCGCCAACCCACAGCCGAACTTCATCCTATCGTTCCCCATCGGCAAAGTGAGCGAACAGAACCGAGCGCAGAATCAAAAACCCAAATCAGAACGAACCGGCAAGGTGGGGACGGTGATTAACAACTTCAGGAAGAAGCACGTCGCGGCGGGTATCTGCAGTCCTTGGTCGGTGCACGCGACCTGCCTTCCGGTGAATTCCGAGTTGGCCTGGTCGGTTTGGCTGCACGGTTGCTCGGCTTCTATGTGGCTGAGAGTGGAACGAGGTTCGACTAATTACAGTCGATTTGTGGCAACCAGTCCCTTATTGAATACTGATTGCGACAGTCTCGCTGATTGGGGCGTTTTGTCCGATAATTGGAGCAGGCAAGGTTCGTATCAATTTCAATCAATTTTGTTTCAAGCTATCATTCTTATCGGAATGAAATTAAAAATAAATTCTATTAGTTGTCGCAGGTTCGAAAACTCCGCCACTTCCAACGTCGATCATTCACATGGTGTCTATAGGATTTGAATCTCTAGTTTTAGAAATGTGGCTTGACCTGAAATCAGGTACTGAAAAATGTTTTGACAAATTTCTTCTGTCTGTTTTTTGATTGTTGACTTTTGAATAATTTGTGAAATTGCAGATAAGTTGTTCCTAAGATTGACAAGACCAGATGATAAAAACAACCGAACGATCTCGGAGACTACGATAACAGGAATATTGCCATCGGGACGATGGCACCATTTAGCTTTGAATGTCAAGGACACCGTGCTGAACAAACACAGCGCAACAGTCGATGTTCAAATCTGGGTAGATGGCTGGAGAGAAGTCAGTGCTCGGTTACCCTTCGATGGAATTCTGACCAGGAAGACTGGAACCAGCTGTATTTTGTTGGGACAAGTTGGGAGCAGCGAAAGTGGCGCTTGGTATTTGGGCAACTTGATGATGTTTAGGTACTTTTTTTAGACAAACAATTTCTTTCTTTCTATCAATTTTGCTAGCTTCAGGAATATTAGTGATTACATTTATGAATTGATTTTTTCAGGTCTCCAGTATTTACCAAAGAAAGAGCTTTATACTTAGCGAGTTTGGGACCCAATTTTACGAACCTGGCCGAGTGTTTGTTGAACAATGCAAAACCTGATTATGCACCCCTTATCGCCTCTGGAGCTTTGGAGGGAGTTCGAGAATCGAAATTAGGTGACGAGGATGATTTAAATTTTGTTTTCTTTCTCTAAAGATCTTATTTGATATTGAATTTTTTAATTCGAGTTTGTAATTAATTTGGGTTTAATTTTTGGCATTTAGAAGGTGGAAAGTTTGATCTAAACAGAAGGAAATCTTATGGTGGTACCTACTTGAGACATCCGGTAGAAACAAAAGTAACAGAGAACAAAATCGATTGGGAGTCGATAATGGATTCTACAAGCTCGCAACTTTGCGAATTACAAGACAATCTCCTGCTCAATTATGAGGCACAGAATCCTAATTTGCTTCATCTTTATCCTCAGGCAGTTTCTAATCCGAGTAAGTACCATAATTTTTTTAATTAACACAAACAAACAAAAGTCAAACGAAAAAATATCTTCTATTTTATAAACTAAAAATTGTTTTTCATTGCAGCAATCGTGAGATCATTTTTCCCAAACCAGCCAGGGTTTCGGGTAGCTTCAGCTCCAGAACACCGAGTGTCTCAACAGCCTCCCCTCTCAGTCTCGCCAATCCTCTACGTTCAGTCGCAGTGTCAACAATACCGTGGCTTGATTCCCTCAGTGAATTTAATCGGAGGGATTCCAATCTTTCTGTACCTTTTTGCAAGAGTAGTGGAGCTTCATTCAACCGAGGAGGAACAGGCCCTGGCCCTCTCCGTCGTGCTCCAACTGGCTCGAAGAGATTCGGAATTGTCAAATCAGTACGCTGCAGAAGGTGGCGCGTCTTTGATTCTTCGAGTTTTGGAATCGCCCAGGTGTCACGCGGGAAAATTAATGCTAAAAGCGATCCTAGATGTGGCCTGTGACGGATCTTTGTTCACCAAGGAATCGAACCATCAGATTCCTCAGGATTGCGAAGCTGTGATCATAGATCCGGAGTTGATCAAGGGAGCTCTCGAGGCTTGGAGGACTTGGACCAAATGCGACACTTTTGACTTGCTGCTCCAGGCGCTGTTGCTGCTTTTGAGGGACCAGCATTCTCAGAGAGAGTTCAATGCCACTCAACTCAACCGGATTGGCACCGTGGATACTTTACTGACACTTTGCAAGGTGAAATTTCCAGAAATTTGTCGTATGACATTGTATGAAAAAGCTTTTGGGTCAGAAATTTGATCGTCAAACTTGTACTTGTAGGAACACTTTCTGTACGAAGAAGTAGGAGTTTGTTTGGACACAACAACAGGAAACACAATAGTCGAACTAGTGAGGGCTCTGATGGGAGCACCGCCGGAATTCGCACACTTGGTTGCGATAACGGACTACTTAGTCTTGGTCCACCAGGCGTCAGAAACTTATGTCACTCATTCGAGGCACAATATTTATTTCCTTCTGAAACCCTTGGAAGAGAAGAAATTGAGTTTCAAAACAAACTCGGCTGCTAGCGTTTGCACCTCGGATGAATCTTTGGAAACTTTGGAAAACAGCAAACTGAACAAAGCTCTGAAGAATGCTGAAGTGAGACCCTTAACACATCCTGTTTTTATGTTATACAATTGTTTGTGCAATTTAATGGCACCAATTTTTATGGTGACGTTTTGATTTAGATTCAAAAAAGTCGTCAGAAAAGGTCAGCACCCAGCAGTTCGTCTCAAGACTCAAGCGGAGGCGAGGATTCAGGAATAGCTGCGAGCGATGGTTCAAATCAGCAGACGAATGTAAATACGATTATAATAACTTTGTTGATTGCAATGCCAGTTTAATGCGCAGTACTTATTAATCTTGGATTTTGTTTATCGTTTTCGTTTACTGCGCACTTTTTTTAATTACGTAAACATACACGGTAATCTGGACTGTGCAATTTGTTATTTCTGATTGGATTTTCAGTTTCAGTTAAAAAATGATTTTGAAATGTAATTGAATTTTTAATAACCTAATTAGTTTTGTTACAATGTTTCATTCTTTTCAGGAAAAACAATCAGTTTGGTCAGACGAGCGACGAGCCTGCCAAAGTTTGGTTTGCGAAGGTTTGCTGCTGCTTCTGAGGGACGCTTTACGAGTGCTGCCAGATTCGCAGATAGCATCGGTTCTAAAACACGTTATTCGTGCTGACATCCTTTTGGTGTTAGCCAACAATTCTGATACCAGAGTTCGAACTGCACTGATCAAAGTACTTAAATCTCTGATTAAGTTATTGAGGTCATAAAATTCTGAATTTTATAAGCCTAATTTTGTTCTCCACAGGTCATCCACACATACCTCCAACGAGCAAGCGAGGAAGAAATGACGAAATTCATCAAGCAAAAGTACTTTTTGCACCTGGCAAATCAAATCTCCCTGTATCCTGGCAGCGAACCTTTGATCACAGCTTTGGAGGGGTTGGTTTTGAGAGGACCGATGATGGCTGCCGTGCCACCGCTATTGGCGATGATGGCAAAAACTGCTTTTGCTGATAACAACATTGCTTCGTCTATTGTTTCATTTATTACCGACATTGGAACGAAAGTACGAGCTCCAAACTACGCTTTTTTCGATGAAATTGAATTTCGTTTTGTAGTAATTAATTGTTCTTGTGCTTAGAAAATCAACGTTCTGAAAATTCTCCTGGAACAAGGACTGATAGAGTCGCTTTCCCGAGCGCTGATAAACGCAGCCCACATGGGTGGCTGTAACAATCTCTATCGCGACATCCACGTTTTGCTTGTGGCAATTGTTAGCAAACTCTTAGAATCTCCTGGAAACCATCATCTGCAAGCTGTTGTCGACATCCATCTGATCCTCAACCACGTGGAGATCAGCGAAAGGTCGCAATGTGGCACGAACAAAACCTGCGTCTATGTTGCGAGGGATGCTCAAGTTGCACTTTTCGACGGCGAACTTGACATCTTGACTGCAAAATTGACGAACCATTCTGGGTTCAAATTGAAAAGTACCACTTCGTACTTGGCAACGACATATGTGCCCTTAGGTAAACTCAAAAAAACAAAGTACCCAACAAAAATTTGTTCCTCGAATGTTTTGTTCATTCTGAAATGTTAATTTTCGTTTCAGGTTTAACAACATCGAGTGAACAAAGCGACCACACCTCAAGGTCTTCAAGTTTCGGAAGCATCCAAAACCACCTGCTTACGTCGAGTCGCGAGCCGGGAAAATCCGAGTTGGACGAGCGTTTCCGAGTGGTTTTAAACCGAGCTGTGGATTTCATCACCACAAGTGCAGAAGTGACCTCAGCCAGCGAGCTCCAGCTGTCGAAAAGACTCTTCTACATCCTGCTCCAAGGTCTATCTAGTCCACTCCAAAGAAAAATATTTTGGGGTAGCGGCTGGTCCATCAGGTCCAAATCCACCCTTCGAAAAAACACTGCCAGAATAATGCTCTGGCTTCTGGCACCTCATCAGGTTAACAGCACCAGAGTGTATGCAGTTCGTTCGCTGATGGAAGAACCAAAAACGAAGGACATTTTATCGTCCCTTCTGGAAGTTGGTTCTCAGGTGGAGCAGAGGTTTAGTTTGTTCCTGTGGGATCTTCTTGCGAAAAAAGACAAGATGCCGAGTGCAGAAGCAAGGGCCTGTACGGAGTTCAAAGAGGCGTTAACGGCTTGGCAGCTGACGAAAAATTCGAAAAGTTTTGCCAACGAGAGTGGCGATGAGACCACGGAGTTTTGGGAGGAGGAGATCATGATCCTGAGAAGGGAACTGATGAGAGAACGCGATATCTGGATAGAAAATAATTTGTCAGCGATTCAGAGGATTGGCAACAGGTTTGATGGGTTGGTCAAACAGTTGACGGAGAATGCTATGATGATCACGCGGGTGGTTGTCGAGGAACAGAACAGGGAGAGAAAGTCGTTGATTGATAGACTGAAACAGGCTAAGGCTATGGAAGCTAGAGCCATGGCTCGCTGGAGGGATCTCGTTAAAAGACTAACCCACGAGATGGCTCTTTGGCATTTCCCCGAAAGTTATCCCAGGAGTTGGGAATTGGACCCCACTGAAGGGCCTGGAAGGATCAGAATCAGGTATGGAAAATAGTAAATAACAAAAATTACGTTTCAAAAAGTCTGAAAAAACCTTTCTAAACAAGTGAAATTTCCATTTTCCAGGCTCCAAAGATGTCACCTGAACATCGACCGACGTTTCTTCCTGCCAAGCCACCAGGACAAACTCGAATCCGCCCACTTGCCACCGCCTCTGTCGTTCCTCTTCAGCAACTCGCCTCGAGACTCGACCGCAACCGCTCTGATAGAGCGGTTGCACACCAGCGAGCCGATCCGAAAGATGTCAACAGTCAAGGTCGTGATTCCTCGAGCCGAACTCTCGGGCGAGGCGCTGATCGGCGAGATCTACCTCTACTTCGTCCCTGAGAACCCGGAAAACTTTCTGCAAAGTGAAGTCACTGGCGAGGGTCTCGACCTGGCAATGGCAGGCGGCACAGCCTGGCGTCTAGAAGACATCCGAGAGATCCGAAAACGTCGGTACCAACTCCAGGAACGAGCTTTGGAAATCTTCTTAGTCACCGGCAGAACCTACCTGCTGGCATTTGATAATTCCAAGGCTCGGGACGAGTTCACCGACGAGTTGCTGAGTTGCAACATGCCTAGGCGAGTTCCAGGCGACGATTTAGACGAAGCGTTGTCTCTCTGGAGGAGCGGCCAGCTGACCAACTGGGAGTACGTTATGAGACTGAACAAACTGGCCGGTCGCTCTTACAACGATCTCATGCAGTATCCTGTGTTTCCTTTCGTACTGTCTGACTATGTGAGTGAGAAGATTGATCTGACCAACGAGAAGATCTACCGCAACTTCAAGAGACCGATGGCGGTGCAGGACAAGAACAACGAGCAACATTACATCAACAATTACAACTACATGAAACAGGCCCAGTCAGAGGGTCTTAATCTGATAGCCCTGAACCAGGAGCCGTTTCATTATGGCTCGCATTACAGCAACTCTGGCACCGTCCTCCATTTCTTAGTTCGTCTCCCGCCTTTCACCAGCATGTTCCTGTGCTATCAGGACGACAACTTCGACATCCCCGACAGGACCTTCCACGCTCTGGCTACGACCTGGAGACTCACCAGCTGCGACTCCACGACTGACGTCAAGGAGCTCATCCCGGAGTTTTTTTACCTTCCGGAATTCCTGCTCAACTCTGAAGGCTTCAACTTTGGCGTCAGACAGAACGGAAACAGGGTGGGTAACGTGGAACTGCCGAGATGGTGCGGAGGCGACGCCAGGATCTTCATGCTGGCCCACCGAGCGGCCTTGGAGTCGGATCTGGTTAGACAAGTCATTCCCTACTGGATCGACTTGGTTTTTGGATTCAGACAGACTGGAACACCGGCGGTTGAGGCGATCAACGTCTTCCATCCCGCGACCTACTATGGATTCGACGTTGAGAGAATCAAGGATCCCCTGGAGAGACAGGCTTGGGAGACGATGGTTAAGACGTACGGACAAACTCCAGCGCAGCTGTTCAAGTCTGCGCACCCGCTGCCGATCCTCAATTTCGGAAGTCCGAGTTCGAACCTGCCGGCGGTGATTGAGGGCGTGGACGGGATCAAGTGGGGCAGTTACGTTGGAGCCCCGGGCAACGAGCCGGTTGTGTGTTGGAAACAGAAACAGAGGGCGCCACTGAGCTCGTTGGTCCCGCTGGCAACAGGCGACGTTTTCGGACTGCCTAAGTTCGCGACTTTGTTGATCGATTATCATCGGGAGAAGGGCAGTAATATGCTGGCAAGTGCGTCAGTTTTGGCCGCGGCTTTGGTTTCTTGGAATGGCACGGATACCATCGCAAGACTCAAGTCGAAGAAGGAACAACCGCCCAGGCCTTTGATTAGGTCTTCTGTACATGATCCGGTTAGTAGAATCATTATTTGATGTCAATATTTTTCTTTGGGGGTGCTCTCATACGAATTTCGGGATTCCTGAAACAAGTTTCAGGACCCTGAACCAAGTTTCAGGGCCCTGAACCAAGTTTCAGGACTTTGGAACAAGTTTCTGAATGCCTGAAACATGTTTCAGGACCCTGAACCAAGTTTCTGAACACCTGTTTCAGGAACTTTAACGTTTCAGAATCGTGATACAAGTTTCAAGAACTGTGAAGCCTGAACTTGGCTTTTGATTGTTTAGCTTATTTTCTTATATTTGATGTTTGTACAGATTAGTACCATGGTATCAGCACCAGACTGCGGACAACTTTGGATAGGATACAAATCAGGAAAAATAACAGTCTATTCCTACTACGTTGGATACTCTGGAAAAATTGAATTCAACGCCTCTTCCCATACCGTACTGTTGGCTCACAACTGTTCAGTAACTTCGATCGTTTTGTCTCGGGCATTTAGTATAGCCGTTTCCGGAGACCGAAATGGAAATATCGTGATTTGGGATCTGAACAGGTGACTTTTTAGATTTTAAGTTTTATTTTTGTACGTTACGAAGAATTTAACGAACGTTGTTCTTTTTGCAGTTTGTCTTATGTGAGATCGATAACTTGTCCAAAGAATTGCCCAGTCAATTTGTTGACTGTTAGCGAAACCTTGGGCGACATAGCTGCAGTTCACGATTGCTCTCAGAGTAACAGAAACGAATCCACAAGTCGAAGCGAGTCGAGTGTTTGCGAACTGCGAGTTTACACGATCAATGCACGTCCCATTGGGAACATAGCGATGAGTAGCAAAATCACGTCTTTGTGTTACAGCAATGCTCCGGAAGGTGTTTCTGTTAACGTGATTGCTACTGGACTCGAAAATGGAATTATCAGGTAAAGTAAAAAAATGTTGGAAATGTTACGAGATAAAAGTCGCAACCTTTGTTGAGCATATTTTCATTTTAATTTATTTTTTATTTTTAGATTTTGGAGCAGTTGGGATTTGCGTCTGGTACGCGAGATTGTAAGCAAACATACGAGCAACAGTGCCATCGTAGCAATTTCCTGGTCCTTGACCAACACCACCTTTACGCAGCGACAGAAAATTCCACGGTCATCATTTGGGAAGGCACCAAACGACTTAGTAATGGCACCCCGAAATTCGTCGATCTTACTTCCTTGTAAATAACGCCACTCCAGACGAGAATCTAATTAATACTATAACTTTATACTATTTGTAAATAATCATTTTATGTTTTTAATCATTGATTTTTAATCATTAACTGTAGAATCAGACATTGTACATTTTTATATTTATTACTTGTACTGTGAAATGTTCCTACTTAAGAGCGATTTTATAGATTTGATTTTTATTAACATTCCAACGACGTTCCACAGGATGACTGTTAAAGATGTTTCAACTTAGATAGACTGCCAGTTTTGTAAAGTGATAATTATTATTGTATTTTTTAACTACATTAAGATTTGAATAGAAGTCGAAGTTCGTTGAGAATTATCTCTGAAGCATGAATTTTATGAAAGTTTTGAATTATTTTTTTAACAGAAAGACAAGAATTGTAATTAACCAATAATTGTAAATGTGTTTCGAGCGATACCCCAAAGACGAGATTTGTCGAATTGTAAAAATACATTTCTGTAATTTAGATAGTCATAGTGAACAAAATATCTAAGTATTACGTTGATAAGGTACTGTTTATAACTCTAATACTCTCGTCAGCTAAGATTTGAAAAAACCATACTACAGCGTTTTGTAACTTTTGATTCTCAATAAATTTTCAAAACGAGTTTGAATCTTTTTGTTGATAAAAGTGTGAAGAAGCATTGAAGCAGAAGCGATATTGATATACTTTGAAAAGAACGTTTATTTTACAAGTTTACATTAAGTATAAGATGTTCCTTTTTTATGTCATCAGAGGATCGCATAGTACAATAGAAAACCGTTTATCAACGGTTGAAAAAAATTTTTTTTTGTTTAAATGGAAGTACAAAACTACGTCTATATATATTATTTATATATATTTACAGATAGTCCAACGTAAACAAGCCAATGTCGATTCGAATCTAACGTGCGAAAAGAGCCAGCTTGTTTTTTTACAAATTTTTTTTTACAATCCCAAATTTAAGCGAGCGAAAATGCATTAATCAAGCTCCTAAAAACAAAACAGTTCAGAGAGAGCACTACGGCGAAATTCATTGCTCCATTTCAAAGCGAACGATTTTCGATGCACCACGTTCAATAAAATTTTCCTATACTTCATCTTATTGTAAACAATGATAAATTATAAATAATTAAAATTACAACATTTGAAACAATCTTAAAAACTAAGATTAGGCATGTATGATTTTTAAAAAAAGGGGTTTTGTGTATTGTTAATTGTTCGATTTGTGTACAAAAATGTTTCTTTTTTATTTTTACAAGTTTGATTCTGTTCGCAGGTTATTAAAGTCGAATCGTCATGCAAATCGTCAGACGATGGTTTGTCAGCTTAGTGTTTTACGCTCGTATAATTATTTACAATAGTCGGTATGGCGAACGCGCCACTGTGTGTTTGCGACAATCATAAAGTTAACGCATTTCCATTTATAAAGCGAAGATACATAAGAGATAATGAACACGGACACGAACTTGTATTTCATCCGAACAGAAGACTATTAATTTACAAATTTACACATTTCCATCAGCTTTGTATAGAAAAATTTTGCATCGACGAAGAATCAAGTTTTTCCTTCCCTTCATCTATTTTCGTTGAATTAATTGCTAATTAAGTAATCGTTGTTAAACTGCTCCGGAGTGACCGATCAATTCCTTAATCATGCCCGATTCTACGTACCTAATCTAGGAATAAATTATTTACAATAGAACCGTTAAATAAAACTGTTAAGTAAGTTGTTCTAAATGAAGACAGAGTTATTGCATTAGTTTCTCTTTTTTCCCCAAGAAAGTAAAACAACAAAAATCAGCTCTTGAATTGTACACAAACATTTTGATATGTGAAATCGTCTGCTGACTTATTGAAATGCGGTCCTTCATGTACAAATTCACAGCTGCTTTTTTTTTCGTTCGACAAACAATGATTATTAATAAAAAAAAAAGAATAAACAAGGCAGGAAAAAAAATAATAAAAAAATTGGTTTCACAAAAATGCAAACAGATGTGAAAGTATAAAAAGTGCTTGGTAGCCGAGCTGCATCCCCGACTCGAAAGTTGGGGAGTTGAGTACCAAACGCCACAGGGTTGAATAAGATAAAAAAAAGGTAGAAGAGATCGACTCGGGAGCTGAGACGAGAATGAATTTAATTGTTAATTGAAGATGAACATTTTTTGAACGGCAATATGGCATTGTTGGGTACGGTGAGGTGGTCAGCCCTCGGGGATGAGCTCTGGAGTTATCACAGATACACGATAACGCACTGGTCGGATCAACACAAACTGCTCCAGCTTGCACGACTCCAGACTGATCTTGCTGCGCCAGAAAAACATCTCCCTTGACTTACAATTTTTTCTTCATTCATTTTTTTTCAAGTTTCTTTTTTTCTTCCACCTGAAACAATCAACACTTCAATGAATCAAAAATGAAAAACCAAGTTGAAATTTGAAAATTGTTAAAAAATGAATAGAAAATGCCAAAAAAAATACACACCAACAAATAATCGTTTATTGTGCCACAAAAGGTTTTCTAAGATGAAGTTCGCTGGCAGCGATGGTTTCGCCCTTGACGTAATAATCAGCAGCTTCTTTTCGCCTCGTGTTGGTCTCGCCGTTGGCAACTTTGGAGACACCATTGGAGACGCCGTTGGTAGCGGCTTTAAGGGCTTGAGCAGACTTGTATCTCTTTTGAGCATAACTCTGTTGGTAAAATTCGTTGAAGAGGAATAAGAACATTACTGCGTGGAGGCCGATCCACCAGACGAAGGCCTTGGGGTAGTTGCAGTCGATGAACAGTAGCTGGAACGCGTGGATCATGATGGCGACGAACTGCAACATCTGGAAGGCCGTTAGGTACTTCTTCCACCAAAGGTAGGGCTGCATTCTCGGGCCCAGAGCTGAGAGGAGGTAGTACGTGTACATAACGATGTGTACAAACGTATTGAGCAAACCGAAGAAGGTCGAGTGACCACCTGAAAAATAAAACATTTTATTCAATCGTCAAAAAGTTGAGTCAACGTAAAAGAGTTAAGGTAAAAGTTAGTCCTGAAAATTGCTTCTTTTGAAATTAATTCAAATGTTTTCAATGAAACAGTTTTTGGACGACTAGAAGTTGCAACAGTTTTGTAAAATGTACAAAATCAAAATGTGTAGTTAAAATAAAAATGAAAAGAAGTGAACAAATCAGGTTGCAGCACATTAACACGATAGCAACTTGTCAAATGTGTACAATGACAACTAAATTAACTGATCTCAATTTTGTACAAGCGGTTAAGTAACACTCGAGCAATAGTTACTTGATATTAATATACATACCAGGTGTGAATTTAACACCGAACCACACAGACATTGGCATGCATCCGTGATGGATCACATGAAGAGTCGACACATGATTGTTCTTCTTTCTCAGCACAAAGAATATCTGGAAACCAAAATTATTATCAGTTCTTGTCATCTTTACTTTTTATCGTTTTCAAAAAGTATTAGTTTTCTAATCCTGAAACAAATTCAGTTCGATTTTGAAATTGTCAGAAAACACTTTCATTTTTAATTTGAATGAAAAACATAAGAATGTGAAAAATAATAAAAGTGAAAAATTAAGAAAAAAAAGGTCATTATGAGACGAGAGTCATCAACTTGGCTGACTTGTTGAAATCTTTTCACCTTTTTTTGTGTCCCATTTGGATAAAATGATCGTGCGTTTATTTTCCAAACTGCACGCAACTCGACTCTTGCAGAGATCAATGCAAATAAATTATGACGTCTCACTGTTTTGTTCCCTTCTGACTTGAGGCCCAAACAAATAATTTTTTTTTCTTTTCCCCGTCACAAACCAAACAAAAACACTGATGAGTGCAAACTTTTTCGAGTGTTTTGATCAAGTTTTGCCGATTGCGAAATTATTCAGATGCTGCAAAACTTGACCCGATTCCAAAGTGTTTTCTTAGCCTGAATTTGTTTTTGCAAATTTTTACGCTACAAAATGATGAATTGAATATGAATTTTCTTTTTTTGGGTTTTACTTACTGTATCCAAGAATTCCGTGAACTTTGAAAAGTAGTACCACCAACACGCATGTACCATCTGCATAATTTGAAAGCAAAAAGGTTGTTATTAATAATGTGACGTAAAATCTGCATAACATTTTTGTTTTGAAACCAAATATTCCTCCAGGAAATTTGATGGACTTTTTTGCGGTGCCGAAGGTACATAAAACCGCCCGTAAATGCACGCTCATAAACGAAAATATAATTGATAATTATCATTGCGATGATGCCCATAAATTGCATTACGTCCACGAGCGAATCGTTCCTGCAGACATAATTGGTTTCAATGTTTCTGTCGTTTTTAAGTCAGATTTTGATTCCCTTTAAATTTTTTTCTTTTGTCTCCGAACTTTTCACTTTTTCTTTCTCTTTCTTTATTGTTCAATTAAAAATCATGAAACTTTTGATTCAATTTTTTACATTTTTAATGACTTTTTAAATGAATCTTTCGGTCGTAATTTTGAAATACTTTTTAATTTGATTCTGTGATGAAATTTGTTGAAAAAATGTTTGAAAAGATTTTGAATAAAATTATAAGAACTGATTGACAATTATTGTTGTCCAAGGAGACGTAATTCTGATGTTCTGATTTGTTTCGGAATCAAAATTCGTTTTGCGTCTGATTGTCAATTTTCTAGTCCAGTATTATCATTTGGATTGAAATAATCGGGTGTCAAAGTTAGTTGGAGAATTGTTACAGGTTCACGATACTATGTATAATTGCAACAAGCGTTACGCCATGTTAATTGCATCAGAATACCACTACGAGGGACTATGTTGGTGTTAGACAACAACTAATATTGCATTATTGACAATTTCTCGCCTTGAACAATTATGACAAATGATTCTCAATCTTGGCACACTTTTGCACTGGCTAACATTTAACCATCATTCACTTTTACAACTGCTAATTAACATTTTTTTCATTTTCAACATTGTTTCAGCCCTTCGTAACCTCTTTCTACTTAAATTTCTTCAATTTTAATTTCCAGCTGAAAAGCTATTGTTATTCAATTTTTCAATTGTTATTTGTTTTTCTGGGTTACATTTTTTAGTTGGCAGTTTTGGAATAAACTAAGTAAGTTTGAGGAACGAGAATCGATTCGGCGTATCGATTTGGTGTAATATTAGTTTAATGTAATTTTCTGTCGTTGGTTGATTGAGAAAAGTCGAACTTCGCAGTGTGAGGAAAGAACGACTTTCTCTTATTGGAAGCTGTTGGCGGTTTTCGAGCGGTCAGACTAATAAAACTGAAAAGCCGTCGACCCGCGACGATTTTTCGAGCTTTTCCATTCAACCCGACCGGCCTTTCGAGTCTCCCTTGATGAATCGTGATGAGTATTTAATCACCTTCATCAACGTAGTTCGTTACGTAATCGTGTTATGAATTAGGTCCGATTACGACGATTGTCAACACAAAAGTCGCGGTTTAGTAATCCCGACTTCATTTTTTGTGACAATGTTAAAATAATAATCAAATAAAAACATACCAACAAGAGTTGACTTTAAAAATGATTAACTATCGAGTTCGTTACGCCGTTCGACTTTGATATTCGACAAAAATTATTAAAAACTAGTTTGCACCAAAGGTAGAAATGTTTGCAATTGAACTGATAATTATTGGCTTAACAAGCTAAAATACTAATCACCTGTTTTAGTCACAACTAAAATAATCATTCTTAGAACAATCATTTTTTTTTGGTACATAAAACTAGGAGGACCTGAGTTTGTACAAATAAAAAACTTATGTCTAAATAAAAAAAAGTATTTAACAATCTTTTTTTATCAAAAACTACTAAGTCGAAAAAACAATACAGCATAAAAAGCATATCTAAAGTTGAATACTGAATTCTCATTAAAATTACTTTAATTTCTTCTTTACTACGTTCAAAACTGTTGCAAAAATCAAAACGATAAGAGAAAAAACAATTCTAAAGTGTGACCAAAAGGACAAAGATTAGTAGCTGCTACCTTAAGGTTAAAATGTTAATGAAAAACCCACCCTCTTTACGTGAGGTCGATCGTCGTATTCTACTGGTTGACACCTTAGCGAATACTCCCCAGACAGCCAGCCGGACCTTCCAATCTGCAACCACAACCGCCCAAAGGCCATCGAACCAATCAGTAAAAACAAATCATGACCACCACCTTAATTTCAAACGTGCCCCAACTGCACCAAATTTTGTTGTCATTCGTTACTAGTGCAATCAGCAAAACACCTTTTCAATTCCAATAAAAATAACTCATCTTCAATTTACTTCTCAATTCAGTCGTTACAATTGCAAAAATAATAATTTCGTTTTGAATTGAAAAACGTGATTTGCCTATCTACCGCAGGGTCTCCAACCTGTAGGGTTAAAAATGTCGAGTTTCATTAATGAGGTTTAATTGTACCCTAACTATGACAGACATTATTGCAGGTGGTACTGATTCCAAATAATAACTGGTCCTTTCTGGCAAACCTGAGAAAAGCAAAAGCACTAAATAATAATAATAAAAAAAGAGGTAGATGTTTTTGAGTTGTATAAAATTAAAGAGGATCCCGTGTGCGTGCAGTCCAGATGGTCCGATACCCCTTGCAGGATATCTTTTTCGATCCTGTAATATACGAAACTCACCCTGACTGCCGTAGGGCTGTTGGAATAATCCACGGGTTGACAGCGGAAACTATAATGGGACCACCAACCGCCCATCAGACACTGCAGTTTTACAAGTTTTATTATCTCTTTTCATTATGACAACAAAATGAAATTTTCGATTTGTATTTTTCGCTGCAAATAATAATTTTATATTTTTACTTAAATATAACCTCAAAGTGAGGTTATGTCGCGGATATTTCAGCTGCAGAATATGTTCAGGTGCATAATAAATACTGTACATTATTTTCGTTATGTTTGTAAACAACTAAACAAATGAGTTTGAAAGACTGTAAATAAATATGATAGTAAAGGAAATAAGTATGTTACCTCATAAAACAACCACGCAGAAAATATCACTTGAAATAAATTATAGGCTATGAGAACATTCTTGAGCTGGAAGGGTTTTCGGTTTTCCATAATCTTTGGTCCGATAACCTTAACCACGTAGACGTAACCCAAGCAAATGAACAACGTTGGGAACGGTGAGCCTATTAGGAACCAGTTTGTTGTCCGTGCATCTAAAAAATGAAATCATACATTAATTCAACTTATCTTATTTTTTTAACATTAACATACAACTTAATTATCAAAAAAGTATTTTTGAACTCAACTGTTAACGCAACCTTACTTTGAGGTTAGGTTTGAGGGAAAAAAGTTGGATTTTGAATTTAACCTTTATTCAAGTTATATTTTGAGGTTACCTTGAGGAAACTTATTATGAAAACGATTCGAACATTTTAAACATAAACAAAGTTTGAGGTTAGGTTCAACAAATAGTATCAAAACTTTAAATTAAACTCGTTTCAATACTCAATGATTATTCCAAGAGGTGATTAAAATTATCTGCTCGACTTCCTCTAGTTTACAAACGACGCTCGATGCGAATCAAGATGAAAAACAAAAATTGATAAAGAATGCCAGCAACGACCTTCCCTTTCACAAGCCATCGTGGTTTATTTGTTAAAAACGATCGTTCTCGTTGCATTAACTCAAATCCGGTTGACTAACAAAGCAATTAAAGAAGAATCGTGAAGAACACGCCGGTACCATAATTTGTTCATAAAACGAGCCGAGCTGATTAATCACATAATGATACGCGGTGCGAAAACGCGCCTTTTGTCCAGCTCCACCCGGATTCGATTTTGTAGCCAATGTTAAAAACATGTAAGATCTCAAGTATCATTAAAGTACGCGCATCCGACCTTGAACTGAGAGACGATGAATTGAAGCTATGTTTTTTTTTCTCTTCAACGTATGTCCTCGAGGGCCCGCGGCAATTCGCATGAATGATTGCTGTACGCGACCGTGCAGTCGCGATAAAAATATGAGAAAAGGATGGGCAGACAAGAATTTGTCGACGAACTTGTGTGGCAATCATTGTCAGTTTCTAAGTGCGTCTAACGATTTAAGTCAATCGTACCACATTACAAATGCCAATTTTCATCTTTTTTCATATTCTGTTTTGTTCAATTCTTCTTTGTTACGTTTTCTATTTACTTTTTTTTCATTTTCTTCCACTTTGTTATTGTTGTTTATTTTGTATTCTTCTGTTTTTCTGTTTTGTTATTTTCTCTGTTTTCTTTCTTCTGTTTTTATCCTTCTTTGTTATTGTTGTTTATTTTGAATTCTTCTGTTTTTCTTTTTTGTCATTTTCTTCGAACGTAAATATCAGAAAAAAAGTTCAACGATTTTGAATGCAAAAAATCAACAAACAATTGTAACGAAAATGTATTATTCTTGATGAATCTGATTTTGCCTTATTAAAAGTTGTTTTTGTCACGATAATTGACAAGTGGATCCGTAAAAAAAAGCGCGCAATAATCCCACTGAATTATTGGTTGTTTCAGGCGCGGCCTGCAAAATGTTGTTGTCGAACCAACCAAGGACGGATTATAAATTTTTTAACTAGATTTTTTTATCCACGAACATCCTTTTACATATCTTGTCGTCCGGAATTCATAAAAGATAGCTTAATACCTATAAATGTACAATTTTAAATGTTTCGCCTTCTTTCTAAGCTCTAACTAAGATTTAGTGTTTCTAAAAAAATTAGCCACGTTTAAATGTGGAATCTTCGGGAAAAAATCGCTAATCTCTGAAACCCGATTCAGTCCGCTGACTTATGAGAGGTGAATGCTAAACAGTGTTTCTACTTATTTTGTTTGCAACTTTTGAAAAATAACAAAATTGAACTGGAAGAATTTTAATTGACAGAAAACCTGAATCTTTTTAAATTTCAAAAAAAAACAAGTTGTATCAAACATGAAAACGACTTTATAATGCGACGTTAAAGAAAAACAAAAAGGAAACAAAAATAAAAACAAAACAAAAAACTGATAAAAAGAAATGAGTCGGATGACAGGGCTTTATTGACATCGTTGCAAAATTTAGCTTTTTGCGCAAGTAAGAGACCGACCGATCGCAAGAATTCCTTCGAAATAGGTTTCGAACAGTTTTGGAATACCGAATGGCACATTAAAACTATGGACAGATGATACACTTGACTGATTTGTCACGTATTGCTGTTAATTGCGGAACAATCGTCACTCATTCGCAAACTGTAAGTTTCAATTTAATCTCAGACTTTAAACTCAATAGTAAGTTCACTTTTTTAATCAAACAAAACAAAGTTTTTTAAAAACTTTGTTTACAAACTTTTTAAAACAAAACATTTTCAAATAAACTTTCATAATAAAAATTGTAAACAAAAATGGGTTAACAAGGATTTTCAAAAAAGAAGAAAAATCGTTCGAAAAACTTACCGGCATGTTTATCCAACATCTCGTGGAACCTGTCCACATATTGCATTATGATAGACATTGTCGTCGAGGTAAAACTGACAAAAAATTGTACTTTTCCAGTGTTCGATTCAAACTATCCCCGTCATGGAACCGGGAATACTCCAGTCTGAAACAAAAGAAAGAAGAACACGATTTTTAACAACAGTTTGCACTTTTTAAAAGTCGAGACTTTGTCGAGACGACAAAAATTAATTTCATGAATGTTTATTACTGTTTATGAGACTAGGAATGGTAAGATTGTGAGAGACATCCTCCTACGCTTTTGCAAAGTAGCGTATGCACGATCTTATTGAGGGCGTATTACTTAACGTGGTCTGTCAATCGTCACATAAATCACATGCACACATGTGAAAGACGTCGAAGGTGCTTCAGTTCTATACGTACAATAATATCAGTTTTTTTATTGACCTTTCTCGTTTCATGTTACATCTATTTTCATATTTGATCATTTTATGTTTATTTAACACAAATCATGACTGATTTGTCTCAAAATAACTCATTATTAACACTTTGAGGGACAAAATTTCACGTTTTTCTGAAACAAAATGAGAAAAAAAAAAGGAAGAGAAAACAAGAGAAAAAAAGAGAAAAAAACGCGGTTGAAAAATTTAACTCATCGATGGAATTTGAAAGAAAAAAAAATTGTGACCAAAGCGAACGGCCTATCATCGGACGAATTTCAAAACAAATGGTAAACACGACATGGTGTAGTCCAAATTAGTTGGTCGGTTTGATCGCGTTGCGCTACATTCAGAGTTTGGTAACCCGCTGGATTTCGCTTTCGATGCAACTCGCTTATGCGCTCGTCAAGGCCAATCGACGACGATAAATTCAATATGTGTCAGCAACGTCGTTAGTACTCAGTCGGCGTGCGTCGTCCGCACGCACACGCCGCTGCAATTCAACACCCGAACGAGGCGAAGACCTGGCAAGAAAGTTACTTCTCAGGCCCATCTTCACTTTGTTGTCAATTTTCAATTACCTTTCGATTACATGCTAATTTTTCTCTCTAAATACTATTTTAACATTTAGAACCTTTTTTTAACCTTTTCTTTTTACTTGGACCACGAAACAATTTTGAAAATTTTATTTTTAGTTCCATTTCTTATCTTTTCGAAAAGGATTACTTTGTCTTTGCCCAACGTGGGGCTCAATAGGAATCAAAAATATTATTGTTATTGGATTCTTTTGAAAAGTTTGGAAAATGTTGCAACAAAAAAATGGCGAAAAAGTGGTGCAAATAGAAAGTTGAAAATGCGTTCTTGTTAGTTTTGTCGGTTCAAAAAGTTGATGTTGACAATTCGATAACGAGATACTGCGAAAAATTGCACAAGATTATTATTTATGAAGACATAAGATGAATTGGGGTTTGCATTGCAAACATTTTCTAATGATTGATTAAATATTCGTTGATACAAAAACGCTTTTCATTCGCACGATACTAGTTTCAGTGCAATTTATCAGTCTAACCTATTTTCTCGTTTGAATTCGCGAGAAAAAAATTGCAATTAAAATTTTTCAATCGACGCGCTTTTTTTTTCATCGCCACTTTTTGCAACTGATTTGCCCCGGAGAGAAATGACAAAAAAAAGGCGCGGTTTGTAATAGCAAAATTGATTTGTCTCAATGATCAGTTACGCTCGAAGCAAAAGTCAAACTCGTATTCTTATTGGAAGGGAATTTGTTGTGACTTTCTGCGTAACCGGCCGTAGCGGCTTTTATGCGCCACATCTCAGCGGGACGAGTTGTTGCTCGCGTACCGTCAATGACCACGCGCAACTCTTGCGTAATCGCATTTCACGAGTCTGGAAATATTGTATCAAGTTCTCTTATCGAATTTCTAATGTGTTCTCAAACAAGATGATATTCGACCAAATTCTCGCATTTTTACAAAACCGCCATTTTCTTCTCACTTTTTTCTTCTTTTTATCTTCTTTTTGTTTGACTCTCCAAATTATTGTTCACCCGTTTTTCTTATTTCATTGAAAAATTAAAAATAAACATCTATTATAATTTTTGACGAAATTTTGATTTGATTAAAAACTGACAACAATGTTTACCAGATCGCTCGACTGATTTGGTTGATTAAATTGCGAGAAAATATTTGAACGGTATCAAGTCGTTGGCGAACCTATAATTTTTCGCGATTAAAATCGCGAAAAAAAAGGTTGAACCGTTTAAATTAAAGTTTAAAACATTTCTTATTAAATGGACCTCGTACTTTGAAAAGTTACGTAAGGGAATGTGAAAAAATTGTAATTGTTGCAACAGCCATCTGTATTATGAGCAAACTTAAAACCGTTTTTTTTTCGCTCTCTCTCTCTTTCTCGTGTTAATTCACCTTTTGGCCACATTTTTATTCGCGTATTCGATTTAATTTGAGTTTCCTTATTGAGTAACGATCAATCGGATCTTGCATCATTTGTCAATTTTTGTATTACAGACACCTGTCCAACTGATTTCTTTTAAAAATCTGAAAATCAAATATTCAACAGCTATAAAAATCAACAAAGAAAAAACAAAGAAAATTACAATAACAAAAAATTACGAATTTTAAAAAAAATATAAAAAAAAATTGTAAGACTGATTAATAAATAATTGCGAAAATGTTTCTGAATTCAAATATGTCTTTTTTGGAAAAAACATTTTTCAAAAAAATGAATAAACAAAAGCACTGATTGATCATCGTTGCAACTGAGCGAACAATGAAAATGGGACAATAATGCAATTAGCTGATTAGAATTGCAAAAAGTGAAAGAGAAGTTGGAGAACTCGGTTAGGTGCAGTTTCGAAAACAATCTACATCAGAGTCGCGGACAGGTGTTGACCATGACTGTTTGATACTCGGATTTTCATCGGCATCAGCGAGAGTCAAGGTTGCGTATGAATAATTAATCCAGCGGATCCGTAACGGAGATCCGGTCAGCGCACCAAAGAATCAGACTATGCTCTTTTCGTAATCGAGGCACGCCGCGCTGACAAACTCCAAGTCTGATAATGAGCTGATTTTTATGACTCAGATAAAACAATAACGACAGAAGAAAAAAAAACGAAGGTTTCCGATGACGTTGAGGAAGTCTTTTCCAATCATACATTCAACAGCTGACTTTTTTTTGTTTTAAATAATTATCCAATTTAACATTTTTTCTGCATTTTTATAGTCAAAACATTAAATTATTGTTTTTTCAAGTTAATTTATGTTGTTGTGTATGACGAATGTTTTGGTGATGAATTTGAGAGTTCAAAAGTTCATTTTTCAAAAGATCATTGTAGTGAACGGAAAAGTGACAAATTTGGGATTGCTTTACTTTTGAATAAGTAAAAAATAAAACAGCAAAAACAAAAAACAAAAATAAAACAAAAATAAAACAAAAACAAAACAAAATCAAAACATAAACAAAACAAAAACGAAACAAAGCAAAACAAAAACAAAGCAAAAATAAAAACCAAAACAAAACAAAAACAAAACAAAACAAAAACAAAAACTTTTGCGTGGTATGAAAGATTTTTGTATTGGATTATATCACATTTATGAATTGCATAAAAAATGCCTAGGTGCGAAGTAAGAAGTTGAGAAAATTCCACAACAATTTCATTATGATGCTCGTTACGCGACGACTAAGTCGATCACTGGTACTCAACATCCCAATACTACTATAATTTGCTAATATCCGTATACTATGACACTCTGCTACGTTATTCCTCTCCGCAGTCATTAATACACTCGCGCTTCCGGATCTCAATCGCGTAACACCATAAAGGTCGTTTTCTCATTTATATCTCATACATAGTACATTATCCACACGTACACATTTCTTTTCAACCGAACGAGGCTATACGTAAGTGACATTTTTTCCCCTGCCTAACGAACCTCCAAGGTGTGTATCACAAAAAGCTTTGCCACTTTTTTGTTCTTATCGCAAGGTCCAGATCAAAAAAAAAAACAATTGTCCATCCAGGTGTAATTTGATATGTCGATTGCCCAATTGTTATTTTTTATGTAAAAACATGGGATTTCAAAATAGTTTTTAATTACAGTTTTGTAAATTTTTGTGAAACATGGGGCGTGGAGGAGAGATTTATTAATACTTTTATTGGGTCATGTTTTCTGGATCAGTTGGATTGTAATTTTTAAAAAGCACTGATATTCTGAATTAGAGTGTGATTTTAAATTCCGGTTCTTGTTGCTGCTGTTCGCACCTAAATTGCTGAGAAGTTAAACGTATGTTTTCGCGATCGGAATTAAGTTCAGTTGAAAAGTTGTTGGTCTTTGAGTGGATGACAAGTGTCGTAAATCCGTCAGTGTTCGTTGCAAAATATCGAAAGTACAACATTTTTTTGTCTGCTTTTTATTCATTTAAACAAATTAATTTTCTAACGTTCAATTTGTTTCAAATTAAATGTTTGTATAATGTTTATTGTTCAACGGAGTGATTTTTCTTTTTTATTTGTTTTGTTATTTGTTTTACAATTAAAATAACAGTTTTTAATTCAGGATAAGGGTGATTTTTGTGGGTTGGCAACATTTTTTAAAAAAGCAAGATGAAATTTCTCGCCGACTCAAGAACATTTGTCTTGCACCAACAAAACTGTTTGCTAAGTGTACATTGTGAATTGACAGGGAAGGAAGCAACAAACTCATATTTCCAACCTTGTTCTTAAAACATGAGTTGTAATTAACAGAACCTCTAAGACAATTTTATTTATTATTCAATGTTTCATTATGAAAAGTCATCGCAAAGAATTACAATCATAGACAACGCGGAAATTTCAACCAACGAAAAACCCCAATAACAACAACATTTTGCACAAATGATTCAGGTGAATAAATTCGAAATACAACATTTTTTAAATCAAAACAAATGAATATAAAAAGTTATACCACAAAACTGGATTGATGTTGACGAGCGACGAACTTGAAAATGTTATTTTGACAGAGCACAGCTGTCATAATCAAAACAAAAACAATAAACAAAGCAAAAAACAGTTAAGAAAATGAGTCGAAAAAGTTGTTGTCCAATGTGACACACGCGTTGTTCACTATCGGCTTAGTTCTCATTAATGGTGCGCTTAAGTAATGGTATCACGGTCGAGGAATCAATCGGGGAAGGTGGGGATTCCGGTGGCAGTGACGGCGCGCAGGAAAACAGATAACTGGATGTTTGACTCGCTTACGAGATATTCGAAGGGGCGCTGTGTCTCGAAAATTGACGGAAACTCGGCGGAATGCAACTTTGCAATTTCGTAATGGCTGAGTCGCGGTCTCACACGTGCGACTCATTACATCCATCCACCGTTTCTTCTTTAATCTACTAAACTTTTGATCTTGCGATAAAATTTTCCGTTTTACCCTCGAAGATTCAACTTCTAAGTATTTTATTTATTATTCAACTTATTATCAACTCGTATATTTCATTGTTGATTTCACAATATTTTTATTTCGAAAGTCAGGTTTTGAACTGTTTGTAAACATTTTTGAATTTTTTTAGGTTATGTCAACGTTTGTTTGATGGATCGCAAATCGATTACAGTGGAGCTTTAACATTATACGGTCGGCTCGAACTAATGACCGCGTATTTACATCACATCGCGGAATTACCTCGTAATGTACGAATTTTTCGCAAAATGTAACCGCTACCTAGTTGTATTGTAAACATTGCGCAATGATTTCGAACTTTCATGTTTACGTTTTCGATCTACGCTTTAGAGTGTGAATCGATTGTGATTAATTTTACAATAGGTCAGTTAAAATTTTTCAACAAAATTGATAATTGTCATCAATTTTACAGTACAAAATACTCAGAAACAATCATTGTTTTGAAGCTGTTTCAAGATTTGTTTACTTTTTTTCATTGGGTTTGTGTGATATTTTTTGAGGAATGAAAAAATCTGCTATTTAAAATATGTTAGTAAAGTCAAAGCACAAATTAAAAATGCCATGTTTCATTGCATCGTAGCATAATTGTTGCATAAAAAATATGCCTGTCATCGTATAGAGAATACAACGTCACGTCATAAAATTATCATGATGAGATGGTTATAAGATAAAAGCTAGACTGCGAGAAAAAATCGTACATATTTAATGATTTTTACATCACATTTAATATTAATATTTTTATTTACTTCACATGACGCACTGTGACATTTCAATCAACTATCATTAACAATAAATGAATTTCCATTAAACATAAAAATGCAAATGGATCGACTTGAACAAACTGTTACTTCTTTCTGTAACCGTCAGACAATTTTCATTCCTTTTATTTTTCTGTTTTCCTTTCTTAATGCAAATTTTGCGAACAACTTTATTCAGATGGGAAGAGTTAATGGATCGGCAAAAAGTGTCAATAAGAATTCAAGCATTTTCCTGATTTTACATCTGACAAGAACCGAAAAAGGAGACAAAAAAAGTTGGTTACTTGGATTGAAAATTGAGTGTCTGATATTTAACTTGGAACTCGGTGGCAAAACATTTGTCCTCGGTCGTGGCATTTTTCTTCTGGTTTTTCAATTTTCGCGATCACTTTTGTTCTCAAACACAAGTGACGTTATGCATTATGTATGACTAAATTTATGTCTCGTTAACGATTCATCAAAATATAAAAAGTTCACTGAAGCGAGCTGATTGTCAATTTGTCAAATTGTAAATCACAGTCAGTTCCAATTTGGCGAGGCAAAAAATGTCAACTACTTTTTTTTGAATACATCATTTTACTTTGATTTTACTTTCATATGAACGACATAATGCGAAATTTGTTATATTCAAAAGTGAATTTTATAAAAATAAGGATGACAAATGTTTTGTTATTTTGTAAACTTCAAAAAGTGTCGTTTGAAAAGTGTTGTTAAAGATGAGTTTAGGATCGGTTTGATCGTTTGTGTTTATGATTCGTTGAAATTGTCACCGCTCTGTAGGCCATGTAGCGAAAGTGCATAGCTTGTAGTTGCAACTTGTCGAGCTGCTGCAATGCATAATGGTGGGTAACGAAAAGAGAGAGAAAAACAGAGACAGAATGAGACAGAGAAAGATAGACCTTATGTAAGCTCGTGTAGCCAAGTTTTTAAACTCTGTTGATTCAATCTTCACGTTGATCTTCTTCAGATCTCAATGAACATCTCCAAATTTACAAACATTATTCAGTTCTTTTGGCACTTTCAATATTGCATCTAAAATCACATCTTAAACTTCACACTTTTGCAAAAAAAAAAAAATTAATAATCGCCAAGTTGTTTAATTGTTGCAATTTAAATTGCTTGTCTTAAACTTGATTTGTAAGTAAATTCATGACAAAGTTACATAACGTTGTCAATTATCTCAAACGCTATTTTGATGAAAATATCATAATTGTTAAGTTACACTAACAGCGAGATGAAACGAAAATGACAGGTTGCTTGGTTAATAAATCTTTCAATGATTCAACGTTGATGTAAATTTTTTTCTGGAATGTTACTTTTTCAATTAAAAAAACGAATTCAAACAGTTGCCGTTGAGAATAAATAATTAGAAAAAAAAACCAAAATCAAAAATATTGCTCAAAAGCGAAATCCTGTTTGACACGAATGAAAATTGAACGGACGATATTCAACAAATATTTATTCGACGAGGAAACGTAGTTTTGTTTATTTTTTTGAAACTCATCGTTATTTTTTTACAAGTTATTTGCATGACGAATGTTTCTTCCTTACAATTTAGCATACAATTAATCAATCATAATTTTTGTAACTTGTAGCCCAAGACGAAAACTTTTTGCAAAAAAATAAAACGAAATTCGCAAAAATGATTAATAGTTGAGAATTTTTGAAAAAGACTTTATTAGACTGTGTTACACTTTGCATCGAAAATTGAATCCGATCGATCCATCATCTGCAATTAGTTTGCAAATGCGCAACAAGTCTCGGTCATTAACGACCAGAAAAAAAAAACATTGACGATATGCAAAATGACAATCGCGAGTCAAGAAATTTCCGGAATGAACAAATTTTCCCACGCGAAAAAAACCCGAACTGTATCATTAGAAAAATTCGTCACTAGGAAAATTTGTGGAAACTCACATCTCCTTGTGCAACAATTGAAAACATGTTTTTGAGTTACAACAATTTTTCCAATTTTTTTATTTTCCCACTCCAACCTAAAAAATAATTTCTTCGCGAAATTGAAAAAAAAAACGTTATTCTCGTTTTTCAATTGAAATTATTCGTCAAGGAAAATATGTTTACGCGAGCTCAATATTTACAATGCAATAATGGAATACTAATGAAACAAATTAAAAAAAAAAAACAAACAAACTCTCAACAATTGCTATTGAATTCCGTGACATATTTTTTTCTCACATCCTTCCTGAATTTGATGGAGATTGAAATGACGTATGAAATTAGACTTGACATTCACAGGTTCCTAATCACGTTGGCTGATCAAATTTTTAAACACTCGAACAGAACAATAAATAACAATAGTTCGAAAAACGTTGCGACGAAAAAAAATTAATTTGAATGTCAAGTTCAAAACTCACAATCCCAATGCATCAATGATGTCATGTAAACGACTCTGATAACAATTTTTGGCCATAAGGATCAAATAAATTACCATTCTTACTCATGATTAATCTGTTAAACAATAACAACAAGTTTTTATTTTGCTGACAAAAATTATGAATGTGCCGATGAGTAATGCAATTTGTGTTGCATTTTTAGTTTTGGTCCAAATAAAAAGAGTGAGTCAAAAACCTGTTTAATCAATTCTTTTAATTTGGTAACAAAACCAAAATTGCCGCTGTAATTCGACTATCAAAATGTTAACAGTTTGCTCGGCAGGATTGCCTGTTGCTGAGATACTTGCTTGCACAAACAAACACTTTGACTTTCAATAATTTATTGAAATAACCTCAGACTGGTCTACTTTCTATCAAACCTCTCGATATCGATTTGCCCTTTTCTGTTATCAGTCTAACAAAAACTACAAAAACTCAAATCTTTTCGTTTCAATTCATTTTGTTTAGTTCCTTTTTTATACGGTTTTTTATACTCAATACAATTGAATGAAACTTCGCAGGCCTGTTCCCTGTGACAATGCACGAAATGACGTCAACAATTTTTTGTTATTGTTTTTGTTGTTGAGTAACAAAAACCGATTTTCATCAAAAATACTCTTAAATTGTTGGATTCATTTGTTTGAAATGTAATTTTGTAGTTGTTGAATTGAAAAACGGGGGAAATTGTGTCGACTGAAAAAGTCACGCGTGCCAACATAAAAGAGGTAAACAAACACAAAAGTGTGCGTGGTAAACGCGACACGCGCGGCGCCAATCGGTTGGCTCATTGACGGTTCCGTTACGTAACGCAATTGTCATGATGCGGCGCGTAACAGGCGTGTTCGTATACCGATTAGAAAATAGTCATTGCGGATGAATTTCCCACTGTCTTGCGCAGAGTCACAAGACACTGATTTATCAAAATCCAACATCTAACCAGGAACCAAAGTCACCCTTGTTTCAATAACCAAACCTTTCAATTTCACTTCCTTCTATTCTCAAACCCCATTCAACTTTGTTTTCAAAATTTGTAGAACAAATTTTCCGATCAAAATTGAACAATTTACATATCAATTTGTCATAACTTTCATTAATTTTTCATTAAAAATTGTTCATCAAGTAAAAAGAAAAACCGTGAAAGTGGCAATTTTAATCGGATGAAAATCTACTTCCTTAACTAAAGAACAACCAACCCCTTAAAATCCAAGGCCCAAAAAAGGTTAAAGAAAAGTTGTTCAAAAGTGAACCAAACTTACCAAAAGACAAACCCGAGTCACAGACTATGAGAAATCCAAGAAAATCGGATCCAAAAAAAGTCACTCGTTAGAATAAGACACAGTGAAATGTTTATCGAGTTGAAAAAAAAGAAGATTAGTTGGTGCCGAAATTTGCAAAAAAAATTGTTGGGACAACGACACTTAGCCCGGCGCGACAATGGTTGGTCTCTGCGGGCGGTAAACTTCGCGGAAATAATCGGATCGGTTGGTAAGAGGTAGGCAACTAAACCGTCGTGCCGTTGTCTCGTGCGTAACTGCGGACTGGCAGATGACTGGACGAGAGCATTGCTTTTAACCAAACGCGCCATGTTGATACCGCGGTAGCAGGGAACGAGGGGCCTTAGTCCCCTCCGCAATAGTTTGCACACCCCTTCCCCTCGTCTTCGTTGTCCTCGTCCTCGACGTCGAAACCAATTACACAATGAAAAAAAAGAGAGAATGATTGTTGCCAATTGATTAAAACCTAACGAATCAGACGAAATGCACATCGTCTCCGAGGCTTCCTTACAAGCTCCAAAACTTCTCCAGGTTCACCTAACTTATTTGAATTCAATTTTTCATTTCACCTGGTCAAAGTTTTGATTTGACATTTTTTCCATTTTTTCCATGATTTTCACCTTATCTTTGCAACATTGTTGTTCAGTTTTATTTTCATGTTTCAGTTTAACCCATTTAATCCCATGGAATCTCTAAGGATGCATGAAATTGTTTTTTTTTTAGATTGTGATGGTGGTTTTGAATATTTTGTTAATTGTACTTTTTTGCTTGCTATGACGTTTTAATGTAAATTCGACTCAATCACGTCAATTTTTGGTTCCCATGATGCTACATTTAACTCTAAAAATAAAATGGGCCAAGTTTTGTGTTACTGCAAAAAAATGGGTTTTTGCCTAGTTTTTTGCATTGAAAGAACCTATAATTCATTTCGATCAGTGATGACGTGCGGAGTTTCTGAAAAAATTTTGATTAACAACGAACTTTGAACTTGAAATCGTGTTCAGGTGAAGTTTATTCATTATATTTGTTTAAAAAAATTGAGTGTTTATGTTTTTTTCCAAGTTTAATCGTTTAATCAGTGTTTTATCTAATTCTGAACTATTTTTGACCGAAAAAAAGACAATTTGAAAATGATTAACGATTTGTAATAGTTATCGGAAAATGGTTTCCTTTTAATTTAATAGTTTTTTTTGAAAACTCTAATTTGTAGTTTGTTCTTTGAATCGTTTTTCGTCATCTATTAAGATTCGAAAAAAATTGTTTGTTTTTTATTATTAGGTAACAAAGTTACAAAGAGACATGTAAATTATTGCAGATTTATTTGAAAGAGGTACCTTTTGAGCCAGGACGATGCAATTTTTTTGTCAATCAAAGTTTCTTGATGAGATCACAATTATTCGATGCTTTAGTGGATTTATTGATAAAACATTTTTTCAACACAAAAAAAAATTCGATTGAATTTTGATAAATATAAATTGAATATGAACATTTATCTTTATTTATCTTCAATATTAATTACTTTTGTTGAATTTTACATTTATGAAAAAAAATAATAAATGGAGCTGTCAATCAAAGCTCAAAATAATTTTACATCGCGAACTTTGAATTTTTCAATATTTTTCATTAAACAACAAATTGAGGAATTTCTTACCCCTTTTGAACAGATTTCAACGTCGTACAATGTTAATTTTTAATAATCCTTCACGAAATGTAAATACGACAGTTTAACAAAGTAATCCTAAGTTTACATATGAAAAAATAAAGTCTTTAAACATTAACAACTAATCAGCTATTCTAAAGCAGCAAATGCTCAGCAATCCTACCTCAACCTCGAATGATTTGAGCATTAGATTTCTAAGTCCTGATACCAACTTAAAAAAAGTTAAAACTTAACTTAAAAAAGTTTCACAAAACTAGTCCTGTCGAACTTCGTCTGAAAATCAAACTTTTTAATAAAAAAATGAAAATTTGGATTTGATTTTCTAAAAATATCAATTGAAAATAAAAAAATGTGAAAAATAAGTTTGTTTATAAATGACACGACAAAAAATCGCTGATTTGACATTACGTTTGCAAATTCATTAACGCATCTATAATTTCCCATTTTTTATTTAAATGTCGTCCTTCGAATTTGGTCACAATAATACTTTTTGTCATACAATTTTTTGAATTTAAAATGTGGTCCATGTGACATGAACTCAGTATGAATAATTAACAGGATTCCAATTATCAGAGATTCTTTGCATTCCGAAGAATTTTGAACCGGGCAAGTAAAAAAAAAGCTCATTCAAAGGTCGACAATTAAGAGTCCACTTTTTTTTCGCCAACCAATTTTTTCGTTGATCAACGAAATTTCTTGATTTACGTCCGGCAAACGTTTAACGTCGAAATCAAAAGTTAGAAATCAAAATTGCAAGAAAAAACAAAGAGTGTCAGTAAAACTGAAACGAATCATCGAGAGCCAAAACACTTGACTTGAAGTGGAATCTTTGTTATAAAATTGTAATAAAAACCTATACGAAGGTTTTATCTCAGGCTGCAGGTATCCTTCATGGGTTTTATTTATCAATAAATTCACCTTCTAAACTATAGCTTATAAAAACGTGTCTGACGTCATAAAGTTCGTTGATTCACAATTTAAGGATCAAAAATTTTGACTTTCAAATCACAGGCATTTTTTGCACTCGTTTGAAATTTCTTCTTCTACGCACTGCATTCCTTCCCATTGTGTTCGCTTATCTTCTAGTGTTTCAGTTCGTCTTCAAACGAAAAAATGTTCCAACTTTTTTATTAACTAATCGATAAATCGATTGTCTCTTTCTGCGAACGTGACGATTTTTCATCCCTTTTTTCAAATCTTTCAAACTTTCCAATGTTCTTCAAAAACTTTAAGGTATATTAACCCTTTAAGGGTTAATATTTCTAAAGGGGTAAAAATGAGACCAATAGAAATATGATAATTGACTGAATTTAAATTCAATTTCAAATTTTCAAATTTATTTAAGTTAGTCTTTAGTTTTGAAAATAAAATTAAGAGCAGTTGGTACATAGGATCCGATGGTGTCAGATTACGGGACGGAATTCAAAGACATTCTTAAAGGGTTGAGACAAAAAAAGAAGTTGAATTGAAAAAAAAAATTGTAATCTTAAACGAAAAAGGAAAACTTTGTTCGGACAGTCGAATTTGTATAAGAAGTATGGAAGAATTATCGTGCATGTTCGACCGTCCTTGGCCTGATCGCTCGTTTGCTTTCAAGCGATACAACGGAACTGTCAATGAACCACCGACGCGTAACCTGTCGCCTACGCTTGCAGATGCTTATTGCAGTCTACAAACCCACATATCGATGAGTACAAACCGAAAAAAAAAACCATTTGACTTCAATTCAAAAAAAAAAGTTCAAAAAAATGACCATTTATTTATTTTCACTTTTATAAAACACTTGTCTGAGCAGGGAATTTTAAGAATCGAAAAATCAAATAACTGATTTTTCCCTTTCATCAAAAGAGAAATAAAAAAATGAAGTTCATTCGTCAATTTCATTTCCACTCTCATTTTATAACGAGGTTGGACTTTTGCTAAGACTTTTGTTTTCGATCGAGGAATGCCATGGAATAAAAAGTATCGATTTTTATTTAATTAGACGAACCTTGTTATGAACTTGAAGGCGCGGTTCGTGACTCGTCAAATTTTCAGGTGAGTTTTCAGTTTCATTGTGACCGAATAAATAATTGTATTATAAAATATTTTTCACTTCCAATGTGACGCGCGGTTATATTCTTCACGCTTGATTTTGAAAACAACTTTTTTTAATTTGATTTCGCGTACGAAACAAGTCATTATGAAAAAACAAAATTGGTTCATAATTACTTCTAAAAAAAACGGTTTCTCTTTTTGTTAGAAAACACAATGATGCAAAATTGATCGAAAATTACTACTTCGCATGACTTTTTTCTGATTTCTCGGACGATTTTTGTTAAGCAAATTAAATGCTACAGTTTTGTTCAACATTGTAAACTGATTGAAATTTAAAATCGTCATTTTCGATAAATTATTAATTTAAGTTTGAATTTCAAATTTTGCATTGTTTTGGTCGAGTGTTCAACTGTCAAAAATTGACTATGAAAATGAATTGCAAAAAAAAGGGGTGACTCCGCCCCATTTTTTCAAAAATAGATTATAAACTGAAAGAAGAGACAACGAAAACAACGTCGTTATAGGGAGATAATAATAATATCAAAATGGTCCGGATTCCACAACGATAATTTCTTGATTCGAAAACAAAATCAAACGAGAGGATTTTAAAATAGTGAATTGAAACAGGCTTTCAAAGATGCCAATAAAAAGGATAGTAAACGTCTTTGCAAATTGAATTAATCGTGGCATCAAAGTAATTGGCCATTTCATGTACAAAAAAAAAGGAACCCAAATGAATAAGTGTTCCATTTTTATAATTACTAATCAACCGAGAGAATGTAAATGAGCAATTAAAATTGCATCTCATTTTAATTTTTGAATTGCAAAATTGTTTAATTCTTCATTTGGAAAAACATGATTTCGTGGATGGCCATATGTTTATTTCATCGAGCATTGTTTTCGTGACGAGTCACTTTTTTCTTTCAATTTGTTCCATTTTTCTACTTTTTAATTGAAACCAAATTGAAAGGAAAAGTACAAGCAGTGAACTTGTTTTTATTTGAAAGAGTTTTTGTCTGCGCGATTGATGGTCATTTTGATTCTTGCACCGTTTTTTTTTTTGGTCTCATTTACGGAATTTGCATGAAAAAATGCTGGTTTGCGTCAGGGAACTTTTCTTCTCGATTTTTAACTATTTCACTCGACGATGATAACCTGTTTCCCTGCAGTCCAAGTGATACATTAAATGTCGAACTGGTTCTCTAACTGAGTTTCAAATTTTTTTACTTCGTTCACTCACTCGGTACTTTTTTCACTATTTTTAGTCCAATCGCAGCTCAATTTTCATTATAAAATCGCTTTGAAATGCATTGAAGAATTTAATTAAACTTTCAACTTGACTGAACAAATTTTTTCAACTTTCAAATTTATGTTCATTTGAACTTATAAATAGCGGGTTTTAAAAAGTTAAAATTATAGAATCTTCCTTTTTTAAAACCGTTTTTTTTAGAAGAAAAAAAGTGGAAATGAAAAATGATTCAACTCTGTGAGTTTTGGAGGGTTAAAAATGTTTGTTGACATGAAACATTTGTTGTTGGGAGTAAATTTGTATAATGGACGTTCATCTGTTAAATGGAGTCGGTGATTGTGTTACGTGTGAACCTTATGTAACTGTCATAATTTGCAAGAATGCACCGACCACGGCGTCTCGTAATCGGTAAGTGGCAGGTGTTGCGGGCTTTATAATATCCGCGCGATTTTATTTGTCCAAACACAAATTCAATTATCCAAACAACAACAAAAATGGTTCAACAATTTTTCTAAGTCGACAAAGTGGAACATTTTGTTGTGGCATGAAAATTGTTTTCATTTCGTTAACAACAGCAAAATTTTTGAAAATCAAAAACAAATCAGATTTTCCAGAACGAAACAAAACAAATTCATCGATTCTGGCCGGCTGATTAAATTGGAAAAAAGTCATACGGGTCAACCTCGCGGCCGGTAATAATTTCGGTCGCGTTTTTTTAATTTGAACTTTCGACCTCTCTTTATGTAACGAATAATAAACACCATTTTGTATTTAAATTAATAAGTTATAATCGTGAATATTAATGCTGAAATTGAAAGTGAAAAAAATAAACATCAGGAGATCCGAAATTCATAAATCATAAAAATAAGGAAACATTGTTTTGAGTTCAAAACAATAACAATGCGATTTTTAAGGTGAATAATTATTGTGTTTTATTTTTGCACAGTTAGATCAAAAGTCGCAAAACAATGTTATGCGCAAATGATGAATCTCAGCTGACGTTTTGCGGGCACGTGAGATGGTTGTGGAATTAATCGGGAAGCTCTCTGGGAAGACCTGGAGGACGACTTGATTCAGTGAGATTCACGAACGGAGCAAATATCTTTGGGCGACAATAGCCGACTTGCAAACTGAAGCGCTGCGACCAGCATACGCAAGAAATGTGGAAAAATTTTGTGAATCACAAACGAGACATGAAAAAATTGCCCGATGCCATCGACAAATCACGCAAACAATGGCAGTAATTAATGGAAACAAAATGTCTTCCTTAACATTGAAGAAATTTATTTGTCTCCATAAAATATTCTTCTTTTTCGTCAGTTCCTTTTTGTTCTTTGTGTTTCAACATTTTAATTTGCTCGATTTTTGTTTGTTTTTTTTTTTCAATTTGTTTTGTTTGTTATTGTTCTGTTCTATTATTTGTTTTGATTTGACTTGGTTGATTTTGTTTTTGAATTGTTTAAATTTGAACTTTTCAAGGTTTTTTGAGTTTTCAAACGTTAACAAGTTAGTTAAATGGATATTTGTTAATATTTTATTAAATTGAAGAAGTATAGAAACAGCTGATGTTGAAGGGTCGAACATTTCCAGTTGGACCAGAGCCAATGTTCATGATTCGAAATATCTAACCGATAATACTTTGTTTAAGAATCGTGTTCAATTTTCGCTGTTTATATAGACTGATCGTTACTTCATTTACAAATATAAATCGCATTGTAATTTACGTTTTGCATCAGCGCCCAAAGTCTTTTATTGCATGACAATAACATTTTTCGACACACGAAAATTGAAAAACAAAACAAACCTTTCGAGCATTTCACAAATTTAAATAAATAATGTAACTAACTGAGTATTAATTTGCAATGACAGTTTTTTGAATTATGACTTTTGTTATTTTTTGTAAAATTATAACGCCTGTAAGTGACACCGTCCCAAACACGGCCGTTGCTATCTTCAAGTTTCATAGGCGTACTTGAGTGGGCGTAGATGCAGCCTGTCACAAAATTTTCTTCACAATTCAAAATTTTTACATGCCAAAATAACTCCATAAACCACTTTGAAATTAAATATAAATAAAATTTGTACAACTATTTCCAATACAGTTATCTTTTTTCAACCAAAAATTACAAAAACAAATTTTAAATGACAAAAATTGTCCATACCTGCATATTTTGAGTTTGAAAAAAAAACCGTTGTTTCTATCTGAGTTGCATGTCTAGACGGAAAATCCCACACTGTTTTTCGATATTGAGATGCAGAATTTGCGTTGCACTATTTGAGATAATATCTGGTGATCGCGCTGGAACGTAGTGACGCGACGAACGGGTCGGGTGTTTCTCTGGGTGTTTAAAAATATACCCGACGCAAGTTTTGGGGACGGGGATTGTGTAGCCGGCGTACGCGTTACGGCACGTGAATTGTGCCGGTTTTCGCCAATCGCGTCACCCAGTTGCGTACCGACGGATCTAACTGTTGGCGCACCGCCAGGATGACATCACGTCGTCGATTACCGCATGTGAATCACACTTGCCGCGCTCTCCGGTACGAATCAAATTTTTAACCCTTTACTTTTACCCCTAACCCCAAATCAAAAACAAACAAAACCAAACCTAAAAACGAGGTTTTGTCATTTATGTGTTATTTTTTATGTTTGTGTATTTGTTTCCCTTTCTTTTCAAAAGAAAATGTTTATTTTTTGTTTATGTTCGTTTATTTGTTTCTTCACTCTTTCTTTTTTCCTAACTTCTAATAACCAACAAAGATTGTTTTGTTGTTCACAATTTTTCACTTATTTGTTAACAGTTCTACTCCTACTGTCTATATTGAAAAATTTCAGTGTAAAGATTTTGACTGCGATGTGCAAACTACAAAATAACTTAATGTTTTGATACAAATTGCAAAAAATTGAAATGAAAATTGTATTGATTTTTTTTACTTTGTTGTTCGTGGTTCACTTTCAATAAACATAGACATGCTTTTTATTTGTAAACATATAATCTTTGTTGTTGTTTGTTTATAAACATGTTTTGGTTGTTCTTTCCTTTGTTGACATTTATTTTCCACAGGATTTCTTTTTATTTATAAACAACAACAAATGTTTGTTTTCAACTGTCTAAATTTTCGTTTGTTTATGTTTTTTGTTTATTTTTCGTTTGAAAATTACTGGAAATCGCGTTGCAAATTATTGTTAATAATCTCAGAAAACTCCTGTGCGCATGCCTATTGACAAAGCGGAAGCACGTGTTTGGAGAGACACACTCGCCGGTTTTGGACATAACTTATTTCCGCCAAATGATACAGCGAGCATGTTGCAGCGGTTTAAAGTCCGATTTATGCAACTAATGCAACGCTATTTACGTAATTATGCGACCACGACGTGCTTCCAGATCATTATCATTCGGATATCAAATAGACGGTTCTCTCTCTTTTCAATTCGCGTTTTTTCAATTCTTCATACATCGTTATCGAAGATGTACAGCAGATTGAAAAACTTAATTAAATTCTAATTACTCTTTTTCGTCTCTCTTTTTTTCGCAAAATTACCATTCCGTTGGTTCAATTACCTAACAATATTGTACGTCAAGTAATTTTTTCCCGTCGTTCTCGTTTTTTTCCGCTTGAATACGAAGATTAATTTTTTATAAAACATAACGTTTTACTCAAAACTGAATTTAAATTGCACCGAGTTGTAGTTTATTTTTGATACGAAACTGTAACAGGATCTTCTTTTTTTGTCAGATAACAACAGAACTAAAAAATTGATGTCGTCAGAATGTTGAACACGAAATTTCATCTTTTATGACATTTGTCTTGCTTCAAAACTAAAAAATGAAATAAAAAAAATGAAATTCAAAAATTAACATTTAATGACACTTGAACTGATTCTAAAATTAACGTTTCAGTTTTAAAAATAACACCTAATCATACACTCACAAATCATATTTCTAAAGTGAACTAATTTTAAATTTTAAAATAAACAACGAAATACAATAACAATTAAAATAACATTATATCCAACGTTTGTCTGTTGAAAAAAGTCTCAATTTTGAGTTTATTTTTTTCACTCACCGCTATACGAAACAAATTCCTTCGCTGCACGGATAAGCACGTGACGCTATTACATATAGAAACAGGCTGGAAACGAAAACGAAAAAGAACGTCACTAAAACACAAAAGCCGCGACGAACTTTCAAAATGATTGACTTCGATGTTTTAGTTCAAAAAAACAACGATCGAGCCTGAATTATAATCGCGATGGGTCACAATTTGAGCCATGAATTTTGTTTGAAAGCACAGTCGCGCACAAATAATGTAGATCTGACTCGACAGACGATACGATCGCGAGTGAAGTAACAGAACAAGCTGTACTGTAAGCTTACAGGTGTGAAAATCAAGAGGTGCCCGCAGTGATAAGAGCGTTTCTACGCTGGCAACATTTTGAAATCGATCCGGTCGAGTTTCGTAATTGATTTTTAACGACGGTTCCCATTTGAATTGATGTTCTATCAATTTGTTCGAATAAACTTGTTAAAAGCATCGATAAAACGACAAATCAAATTTGTCCGTTCAATTTTTTGCCGCTGGTTCAAAGGTATGAAGTGTTGTCGATTGTTCTAATAACAATATTGACAAAGTTAAAAACATTAAAAATAAGTTCATCGTCAAAACATAAAACTGAAAATGACTAAAGATACAACTTTCAACGTTCGATTAGGAGATCAAAATATTATGATTGTGCCCGATCTCTCGATTACGTTGCTTTTTTCACATACAAAATTCAATGAATAAATTAATAAATTTTACGTGTACAAAATTGAAGGTGCAGTTGTTTGTGATGTTTTGTGTGTGTTTTTTAAACCTATTAAGAATGGATCATAATTTGCGGCGAATGTAGGGATCATGCAAGAATAATTTGTAAACGCTTGAATGCAGAACACAATGTTCGTTTCTATTTCAATATTTTTCTTATTTCATGATTTCTTCGGTATATACACAATGAATATAAAAACCATTCGAATTTGTGCGATTATTCTCATTCGTAGCTTAACTGGTACTTTCAATTCAATTTTCCCTTTGCTTGGAAAACGTTTCCATCGACGTATACACAATTAGCAAACAAACATATTGTTTTTTTCTCATCAACGCATAATATAAAAATATTCCAGGTTAGTTAGTTAAATAATACAACGCTTTTTTTAATTATTCTTTGCTTCTTGTACAATAAAAAATAATAATTTCATTATCAACTGTTTAAACCTAGTGTACAATTACAATACACGTCTGTCAACGGGCGCTCTAATCGCACATGACCCTTATGAAACGATTTAGCATGCCCGTTTCTCATACAAAATAAAAGCCAAGCACGATATTATATCTTTACAATAGTTAGTTACAATGTTGGTTTTTTTATAAATAAAATTGTGAATACAAAGAAGAAGAACGTAATTTTAATTTGTCTTAGATGCGTGATTTTGAAACGATTTTGTTTTTGAAACATCCTTATTTACAACGAGACATTTCCCTTATATAACAATTACATTAGAAAAACATGGGCGAAAGGAATGAAGGGGAAGGGAAATTTAACGCGCTGGTAAAAATGCTTTTTTTTTGTTTTTATCAATCAGTAGTTTGTAAAAAAAAACTGACAAAAACGATTAGCGATTATTGTTCGAAATCGCATTTGCAAATTCTGCCCTCTCAAACAAAAAGAGCCGAGATTGCATTTTCTGATATTTTCAGTCAACTATTTTATCATTTGGTTTGCATAGTTTTAATTGATTTATAAAAGATTGCGTTTTAATTTCATAAAAGAAAAGTCCATAAAATGTTACGATTTATTATGTTTCAAACGTCATAAACCGTATCTGCAAATTACAAAATAACTACATTATGATTCAGATATACAAAGTTGCATATTTGAAAAAAATATCAGAAAAATAGATTTCAATGTGTTTAAAACTGAAATCGGGACGTTTTTGCAGTTACCGTTGTTTTTGCTTGTGAGGGCGAAATTGTTTGTTCATTTGTTGTTTAGTTTTCGCTCAGAGAATTAATATCAAAACGATATGTCGTTGCATAGTCATATATTTTCAAAAACTAAATGTGCAGATTTTTCAGGCATAACAAATTGTTTGCACGATCACAGATTACGTTAGAATCGTTATAAATAAAAGCACCTTTCATTTTTAACACCGAAATTAAAACCAAAAAAGAACAACCACGTTAAAAAAATAAAATCCCTGTAATTCAACGTATTAAATTTCATTTTCTATAACTTCTCAACACAACAAAGACGTATTGTATTCGGTCAAAAATTTTATAACATTACCCATAGTTACAGCCGACGATTTAAATTACAGAGAGAGAGAAAAGAAAAGATAGAAAAAAAGAACAGAGACACAAATCCGAGAAGGGAGGCAGTCGTCGCGAAATAAAATTCCAAATTTAACAATCATTCGATTTGCGAGACGTGTCAGTCAATTTGGAGCCTTCGTGTCTTGTCAATTGAAAAAAAAAAGAAAAAAAAATGAATCAGCACAGTCATACTAATCGCAGCTCCAAAAACTACTAAGTCTCGACAAAAGAAGAAAAGAAACAAAAGTAGAAGAGAAACCGCAACGTTCGTTCCCTGAGCGCTTAGTGTGTTTTAATCTTAAATTGTATAATTTCTTGGCTTTTATCGCAGTGCCGTGCCCGCCTGCCTGCGTTTCTTATCTATTCTATCTACCGTCCTACTTAATCAACTATCTAAGGTCCGAGTAACTAAGTCACAAGGCGCAATTTGTCGAGTGAAAAAGACACGACCATTCACAAAAAACGCAAGACAAAAAAATTGAAAAAAAAACACCAAAAAGTCAACAAGCTCCCGGCTAAAGTGCGCTTGCGTCGAAGCACTGAACACAGTCGGAATAAGGGCCGGAAAAGAAGACATGGCAAACGAAGACTCAGCCATCCATTCTTTTCTCTCGCGACTACAAGTCCGGTACGCGCATCGTTTTACAAATCCCCCGGTTACAAAAGTTTTACAATTGCCACTTGTTTCACCTCTGCGCAATTCGTAACATTTTGTATTCTTTCATTCTGACTGAGATCAACGATAGTGAAAACGATTGAATCCCGCAGTACAGGTCACAGGATTGAATGCACAGTCGTGGATTTTTTTTTTTTTTTTTTTTTTTTTGACAAATGCAATTTCGTTCGTTGTATACAATTGAACTAGAAAAAGAAAACGAAAAAAGGGAAGCGATCGTTTGCGCGTGCGTCAAACCAGTGCATGTTTTTAGTCAGTCTAATCGAGCTTCTTTTCCATATTGTTGTTTGCAACGTAGCCGTTGTTGGTGCCGCTGCTGTAGCAGCTGTTGTACTCGGTGTTGTAGATTTTCGCATAAGAGGACACGCCGTTTTGTTTGGGCTTCTTCTCGTCATCTTCGAGGACCGGCATGCAGGCGCCGGTGTTTGTCGCCGAGCCGTTCTCGTGCTTTTTCGACTTGGCCACCGCTGTGTACTTGCTCTTGTAGAAGTCAGAGAACAGACCCAGGAACAACACTCCATGCAATCCAATCCAGATCATGAAACTGCGTGGGTAGTCGCAGTCGATGAATAGTAGTTGGAACTGGTGCGTCATTATCATCACGAATTGCACCTGAAAAACAAAGTTTCAATTCAGATTTCATTGTCTTGTTTGAGTTAGCTCAAGTTTTTGTACTTTTTGTACAGTTTTTTACAACTGAATTTGTTAAGTTATTAAATCTAAGTGTAACATAACCTCAAAGTTAGGTTATGTTTATTTTAATACAGAAAACTGAATACATACTTAAAAAACTATAAAATAATAAAAGTCAACTAATATCTGATCAGTTGTTAAAAAAACAAAGCATCTTCACTAGGTTCTACTAAAATTAACAAGATAGTGGAATTAATTCAAAAGCCTAATTTTTTGCTCAAAAATTCCTGTTAGTAGTCGTAAATTTGCTTGATCGCTGCACATTTCTCAATAATGAGTTTTTTGCAAGATGCAAAATTTATTGTTTCCATTCTTGTAATTATGCCAGAATGGAAATTCCCGATTGAATGATGCACCGTTTTTATTTCGAATAATAACAAAAAATTCTTAATAAGTTCGTTGTTTTTTTTTCGCTTGTAATTGCTTAAAATTAGTGCCTTCTGATGTTTCTTATCGCAAAAAGTGCAAAACAAAATGATTGACAATCGAGATTTTGTGAAATAAAAATCGTTTCGTTGAATACACAGATAATTCAAAACATTGTTTTTTACATTGTTTCTGGTATTTTTTTACAACTCATTTTATTTTTCGTTTCCTGACAAATAAATCGACAGCAATTTTACACGAAATAAAAAGTAAAAAAGGTGCCGAAGCGAAATACAAAAAAGCGACAACAATTTTGAGCCAAAAGTGAGTGGCATTATTTGGTGCAATTTAACTTTCGAACGAGCGAAGGTTTTGTGTTACATAGTTGATAAAAGCTAATTAACTAATGCCAAAGTAGGCCACATTTTATTGAACCTGAGCCAAACTCCAATAAGACGCGTATCGGTTTCTGACTTACTTTCGCTGATTTGTAAAGTCGATTCATGACAAAAATTCAACTTTTTTATCATATTGTATACGTTCAAGTAAACATTTTTTCTTACCCGCTCTTTTTAACTTGACCTCTATTTTTTGCAATCTTTATATTATACTTTTTTATATATTTAAGAATGGATCATTTCCATATAAAAAATGTAAATAATAGAAACTCTATTAAATTATTTTAAAAGAATTGGTTTACCTTCCAACTTCAAAATTGTTTTCAAACTTCAACATTGATAACAGTAATTTTTTGTTACCTTCTAATTTCTATTTTATCTTTTTGTCAAAAAACAAAAACTTTCAAGAACTCAAATTTTTTAATTGTACTTCTGATTCTAAAATTTGTACTTGAGTAAAAATGGCGTGGAAAATGATGCTAATTCGTAGTCTAAAAACTTGAAAAGGTCGTGAAAAAATGAGATGAAATAAAAAATGAGGTTTGACGATTGTTACCAACCATTTGCAAAGTAGTGAGGTACTTTTTCCACCAGATATACTTCTGGAACTCGGGTCCCATGGCGGCGACCATGTAATAAAAGTACATGATGATGTGTACAAAAGTGTTAAGAAGAGCGAAGAAGGTGCTGTGGCCGCCAGGGGCAAACTTCATGCCCATCCAGACCGACGTGGGCATGACGCCGTGATGAATGACGTGTAACGTCGACACATGCTGATTCTTCTTTCGCAGAATGAAGAAGACCTGCAAAAGAACAACAATTCAAACAAACACTTAGCACCTGCGACACGATTTTCCTTTCATCGCGCTGTTTCGCACCGCGATCCGCGTCAATTCGAGGAAGCAATTGTCTGACGCTTACGCAATGATTGCCAATGTCCAGACGCAATCGTCACGATTGTTTGAACGAATCGCGTAATCGATTTTAATTTTCTTTCTGCCTTTTTTTTTTCATTCTACTTAGTTTTACAAAACGGCAGAATGGAGTCAGGGTGAGCTCTAACCGAGAGCCTTGGTCACGTTTCACTAATCCCTTTTATAATTTCAATCGACATTTTACGATTGGCAGTTTTCGTTCATCAGACATACTTACAGTATCAAAAAACTCGGTGAACTTGCTGAAGTAATACCACCAGCAGGTATTCGCCATTCGCATGGCCAGCGGACTCGTCGTGTAATCTACCGGCTGACATCTAAAGCTATATCCTCTCGCCCATCCGCTCATTAAATACTGAAAACCAAACATCAAATCGTTACTCATCCATAGCATTCAATTCTTCGTTCATGAATCACTCAATAATCTAATACATCTCCATGGTAGCTCAAATTTTTTGAAACATTCAAAAACCATCCTTCGAGTTTTACATTTTTCAATTTCAAACCATTCTATCATTACGTTACATTTCTTGAAATGAAATCTCTATTATTTGAAAAAAAGAAAAAAACACGACTCCAAGGTACTTATTGGAACGTAGTCGATCAATTGAAAAAAGAAATAAAATAAAAAAAAAGTGGAATATGCAAATCGAACAAAAATTCTTGACCAAATTAATTATTTATTGCAATTGGAATGATTGAAGTGGAGCTAGTACACAAGGTCAGAGGCTGATTTTGCAACGAGAATAATTGAACTTGGCTTCTTGAGCGCGAAAGAAAATATCTTAGGTGCGAATAAATCTTTGATCGCGCTGAATATATAACGAAGCAGCGAAAAAAAAAACAGCAGAACGAAAGGGTGCAGAGGTCAGTTTTGAACAGTCGATGATTTAATGCGATTTAGCGATTGAATTTCAACGGAAAGGAAAAAGCCGACTGCAAATAATAAATATTGAGATGGCGAATTTTGACGAGTCTCTTTTTACGACGCAGTGAAGTATGTGACCGTATATAGTTTTCATAATATGCCACTAGGTCAGCTGTGTAGATGCACACGTACACAATCGTAACGCCAAATGAAGAATCATAATCAAAGAATGCAGTCCCACCTTCGTCTCACTTTCATTACTTTCTTTCTTTGACTTTGTAAACCGACGAAAATTGCTTTTTCATTTCCATTTTCAAACCATTTGTTTACAATCATTTTTCAACTTAAAAACATCCCTCTTCAAGTTGACGAATTTGAAAAGTTAAAATGTAATTGTAACTGTAAATTGTGAGTGTGAAATGTAACAAAATTGTGATTTTTAATTAGTTAAAAGCAAGTTTTTGAATTCGATTCGATGGTTTTTCAATTTTGAGAAAACAAAAGAGTTGATTTTGGCATGCAGGATTTTGCCCGAGCAATACTAAGCGTGTGCTATATGTCACCGTTGGTTCAAACAGCTGTGACCCAGTGGCCGGCAACGAAATAAATCACAATCCATCTAGGTTTATGAGCAGGCCTTCTTGCTTGATAAGAGAAATTGTTCGCTGTTAATTGCGTCAAAATAGTCGAATAATTTGGCATAAAACTCGCGGCCGTTAATGAGAACCTTGACGTAACAACTTGACGTTTAACGCTACCTTTCGAAACAATCTTTGTTTCAAGCCTGAAACGTTTTTGCAAACTTCTTACATTTCCAAACGAAAAACAAGCGTTTATCATCATTTTCTTTTTTCATCATCGATTTCTTTCGAAAAACTTGAATGAAAAGTAGATCTTGATTTGAGGCAAGAAACTACAAGATTAGATGTCGATAATATCAATGAAATAACAAAGTCAAGTGTCTGAGCTATCGAAAAAAAATGAATTTAAACAGTACTAAATATCAGATTGGAATCATAATCAAAATGTGTGATTCAATTAATCTATGTTTGTTTGCGTTTGCGAATTCGGTCGTCGTGAAAATTGCAGTAGCGTCCCCGAGGAGTCGTTCTCAGTTTCGAAATGACAAATGACTTATTTATCTGAACATTCTCCAGCAAACTCATTTGTTAATTATGCGAACGGACACTAAACACTGGGCTAGAATTAATCAAGTGTTAAAATTCAGTTCACAAAATCAGGTATGTTACATTGACAAAATTTACCTCATAAAATATCCACGAGGAAAAGATAGTTTGTGCAAAGTTATAAATAATAAGGACCCGTCGCAAATTGAAGGGTTTCCGGTTCTCCATTAGTTTCGGTCCCAAAACCTTGCTGAAGTAAGCGTATGAGAGACAAATGGCTATTGTCGGAAACGGACTGCTCATCATTGCCCAGTCTCGCACCCGGGGATCTGTAAATAAAGTCAATAATTAATCATCCAATTAATCAACTTTTTTTATTTTTATTTTAAAAAAAAGTGGTTTTTTGAAATTATGATTTGTCAACGTAATTGAAGTTTACGAAAACCAAAACACACCCATCGGTCACGTTAATTATCCTCGTAACACAGTTTGTAATTAGTTATCGGCTAATTAGGTGCGCGGTCAATCATTTATTATTGTCTATTTATTTACGACTGGCCTATCAATCATGCAAATTTGTCGCATTCCAGCGTTCTTTCTTATTCCCAACTGCGATTCTGCAATTTGTATCAATCGATTTTTACTTGCGAGGATTCTTTGCTTTCAAACGATCCCATACAATTTCCCTCTCCCCTTTTTCTCTTTCTTACATTTTGAAACAGACATATTTTCAAACCTAGACAAAAACATTGTAGCAACAATTTCGCTCTGTACTGAATTTGTTTTGCAAAACAGAATATTTTATTTCAAAGTTTTAATTTATACTTTATTTTTTAGTTAAATAAAAATGTTATTAGAACGAGGAAACAAAATGTTGATTGTTGAATGAGAAATTTGTTGTACAAAACGGAATGTTTTGAAGTGAGAAATAAAATAGTGATTCTGTTATTTGGAAAGGCTTTTTGGCACAGTACACAAGGGATGGATCAAACGGAGAAGGCGAATCATCGTCTCTATTATTGATAACTATTTCGAGTCCATCAATCCGTCACGATTCGCCGACACAAATATGCAAATGTGGCGTGCACAGCTCATTAAATTCGCAGAGCGTTTTCGAAACGAGTGCGCACGCCTGCACGGAACCAAGGAAAGTCGTATCAATGACTCGGTTAAGTTCAAGTCGAGCATTCCTTTTTTTTCGTGGATAACAGTTTTTATGACCATGGAATAAAAGCAAGCAGCAAGTGGTTTTATGTCCCTCTTCAATTTACAAACAAATCACAAAAAATGATACTCAAACCTTTTGCAAACTATTTTATTCTTTTTATTCAAACTAATTTAACTCTTTTTTTTTTTGACTAATTTGAATCTTTCTGGAAGAATTTTTTTTCGCGTTTTTTAAAAAATAAAAATCGAAGTGAGATACCGAGCTAAGTATCTGCTAAACGGTGAAACTTTTGCGGTAAGGGGTGCTTATGAAGTGCTTGCAAACTTTGAAGCACGTAGCCAACGCGAGGTTTTAACCCCTTTTTCCACGAAATTCTAGCGCTTCAAGACCAAATGGACTTTGTGATGAAGATCAGAGAGTACAGATGATGGAATCGTTTGCGACAAATTTCAAAAACGAAAAAAACAGCTCAGAAGTGGTCTCAAAAGTTTCCAACCCCTTTTGAACTTCTTTCTTGTTCGTTCCTCTGTTTCTTGTTCTTCATTTGACAAAAAGAGTGGATACTTTTTGGCGTCCCATTTTTCATGAAAATCTTCACACAAATCCTTACCAGACTTATTGTCCATGAGATCCCTGTAGCCGTGGACCAGATCTGTCACAATGCTCGTCATTTTGGATTATTTCTGAAAAAAAAGAAGACACCATTTTTATTATCAAATCATTAATTTGTTTCATTTTTGCTTTCACATTTGAGTTGTAATTCGAGGTAACTTTTTTGACAACAAAAAATTGGAATAAATTAAAAACTGAGATAGACAAAAGTAAGAGTGAAATTTTTTTTGAAATTTTTGATCGAGCAGATAAACAAAAAATTGATAGATGAAGAAAAACGACGGCCTCACAACAAAGACGGGCTTATATAAGCCGAGCAATCCTAAGGATAGCATCTGCCGGAGAAATGCCAATGCACGACATTTTGACAGATACGAATCGTCTGCCGGCGATGGAATTTCGGCAACTGTGAATTGCAATTGCGATGCAAGAGCTGGAACGCTTGCGTAACTTCTTAGGGAAAGCGAATAGTGGCTCTTTTGATTTTTTACTTCATCTTTTTTTTGACATTTCACGAATTCCTACTTTTTCACCTACCAAGTTTTGAATAAACACAAATTTTTGATATTAAAAAAAATAACAAATTGAAATGTTTGTATCTAATTTATTTTATTTTTTTCATCAATGCAGTTGATTGAAATTTTGGATTTTTTGATTTTTTACTTCACTTTCTTGACATTTCACGAATTTCTACTTTTTCACCTACTAAGTTTTGAATAAACAAAAATTTTTGACATTAAAAAAATATCGAATTGAAATGTTTGTATCTGATTTATTCATTTCATTTTCATCAACGCGGTTGATTGGAATTTAGCAACTCCAATTTGTTCCGATTGAATTCAAAAGATTAGAAACAACAGAAACTAATTAAGAATCAGCTGGATTAATTCGTTGACCAAATTTTTTGACAACAATACACGCGCACAATGGTTTGACAAATTTAAATTACTCTGCGCCATCGCGGAAACGGAATTTAAATTTGTAATCCGCGTACATTTTTAATCGATTTTAAAAATACGTCTACGCCCATTTGAAAGTCTAATGTCAATGAAATTGGCGAGTTCCTATACCAATCATTTTTGCCCATCTGCTCTTACTCATTTACTCAGTCTTAATCAATTGTTACTTTTTTTTTTATTTTTACGACTCAAATTTTTTTTCTTCAAAACACAATTTTCTTCAAACTTTTTTTCATAAGTAGTTCACATAATCCCATATAATACATTTATCTGACAGTACGTAGAAAGTCAAAGCAGTGTTTATTTACAAGGGTTAATTTTCGCTTCGTGTTTGGGATCAGTTGCGTGCTAGACTTGGTTACTTAGAGCTCGTCGAGACTTTTCGTCGTCTTTCTATTGATTTTTGCAATTATCATTTTTTTTCGTTTGCCCCCTACACACAAGTCCGTTGCATGGTTACGATAAACTAAACAAATCTCTGGCATTCTCTTACTAAAACGTTTCTTAGTCGAATTTCAGTTTTGGTTTAAATTTTCTCTCAATCAATCCTTTTTGAGAAAAAAAATGTTTCTGAAGTTTTGTTTTCAGAGGGTTTGACTTGAGTTTGGAATAAAGAATAAACAAAAACATAAAAAAAAAGATTCCAAACTGGCACGTAACTATAGAGAAAGCACCAGAGAGCTGTTTAAGTTCGAAGCGGAAGTGACAAATGCACGACGGCAGTAGCAATCGCGGGATTATTCTCAAACGCTTGCGCAATCAGACGTGCGATGATCGCGATACCACCCAGTGGCTTGCAATTTGTTTTTTACCCTCAAATTTGAAGCATTTTCTCACAAACGAAACAAACTCGGCGTTAGTTACGTGTCTGTGACGTCACTCCCAACAGTTACCTCACGTCAATCGTAACTCAGCGAATCGCAAATTCCGTTTCTCATTCCTTCATGCTTGTTTTGACTTTTTTTTTTTCTTTCAAAACTTTGCCTCGTGTTTCTTTTTCTAGAAAATTTAACGGCCGAAATGAAACGCGAGAAAAAATCCGAATCGCGTCATCCAACGCTCTTAATGGCCCTGTTTATCAGAGGTAATTGTCTCGCTTCGGTGAAAATTGAGTTCCATTTTTACGCCATCATAAACGTCTTTTCAAATTGATTAGGTTGGTCGAATTATAGCCAATTAGGTTCTGCTGACTCAAAGAACAAACAAGTTTTTGAAAAGAAAACAAAAAATATTTCACGCTTTTGGTGCTTGTTTTAATTTTTCGTAAGTGAAATTAAAAAAGTAAAAAGTTTTGCAGTTTTTAGAGCTTTTGTTCGATTTGAGATATTTGAAGTTACGAGGTACACTTTGGTAAACACCAAGTGCTTTGGAGCACAAGTTCCAGCAATACTTTGAAGGACAAGCGGTGTACCAGAATAAACTTTCGTACACGAAATTTCATTTTGGAAAATGTTGCCGACATTTAGTGACAAATTTCATTCATCATTTGTAATTAGAAAAGTTGACTTTCCAAAAGTACTTAAGATGAATAAATTATTATCAAAATGATCTCTAAGGATTTCAGAAATTTCGTCCCGGTGAAATTGGTTTGAAAAAGAAAAAGTGATTAGTTCATCTCGTTAGTTGCAAAGCCACGACATTTAATTAAACTTCGAATAAAGATTGTGATTTATTCAGGACTCGTAACAAAGTATCGCGTGATTGTTCAATTTGTTATTGATTTGTTTATTAGAGCGGCTCTATAGACGGTTTAATGTAACAAAAGACTCGAAACTTTTTGTTAATACATTATTCAGTAATTGTAACTATCTAAGTGTTGCAAATTTTGCGATTTTTAAATTCAAAATATTGATTTGAGAAAGTTTATTTTTGGTTCTTTTCTCGATCTTTATCATTTTTTTGTGTGTCTTCTTCGAAAGAGAAATGTCGGAATGATATTATAATTGCCTTCTCATTCACATCCCAATTAATTTCAATTTCAAATATAAATTCCCAAACTGGGTTACACAATATTCCCCTAGGTCCGTGGCGTTACAGAATTATTTATCATACTGACACACAAAACTGAATTCAAAACAGGCTGTTTGATCAGCCGATTAGATCACAACTGTATGATCAGGCACAATCTTGATACACTTTTTTTTTCTTCTAATTGAAATAAAAGCTTCCCCTTTTCTGATCGTTTCACTAATGAAAATGTCTAATGACAAAATAGAAAGAAACTTTTAAAGCAATTAATTTTAATGATCAAAATATCATTTACAAAATTAAAGTGGAAATTGTAAAAATGTGTTACAATAAATATTACAACAAAAAGTACAGTAAAAAATATGTTATAGAAAAAGTTCAGTAATTGAAAGAAAAAGAAATGTTATTGATTTTTATTTCTCATGCAAACTTCATTAGACTTTAAATTATTAGTGCTGAATGACCTGCAAAGTTTAATTTTTGTTTTGTTTTGTTTTTTTTTTATTTTGAAATTAGACTTTGTTTTAATTTCATTTGATAAATAATCTGACCAAATCGAAGATAAAAAATAAATGAAAAAACTCGAAAAAACATTGTTTACTATTTTCAAGTTTTCGTATTGTCTGTTTTTGACAAAGACCTTAATCTTGAACCACGTTCATTGATCACGACAATTTCATCTTCACCATAATGTCACAATTGAGCAACGTTTCATTCGAGTCCAAGTCCAGGGGTAAACGTTTCAAAGTTGAGTCACAAGTCAATTGGACATCACGATGAAAGTACACTAAATATCAAGTTTGCAGAATTAATTGATTGCAACGACAACTCAACTAAGGAAAATAAACGACCAAAGTTTGTACATCAATGACAATTTTGTAAATTATGATTCAAATTTTAGCGCCATTAAAAAATGCAAACACCAAAAAAAAAACTCAAAAACCATCTAGTATTATTTGCCTAGAAATAAAATAAGAAACCAACTCCTTGACATTTAAATCTCAACAAACAATTTAAAATTGTTTATAACTACAGTACTATAAAATAAGTATTTTGAAGGCCGAAGGCAAAAGATAAGAGGCACAATGAAAAAAGGAAAAAACAAAGTTGAGAATTACTTTCGTCCGAGAGATTAAAGACTGGCGTTGGTAATTTCACTAGTTCGTGCTGTCGGTCTGACAGTGAACATCACTTGTTGTTGCAACAAAATTCGTTTCACTGGACGCGAGAAGACGGCGCGAAGAGCAGCTCCGATCGATAGGATGCCAAAACTCCGACTGGTAGAAAACGAGGCAGAAACTCTCGTGCAGATGCAGCTCGAATAAGCTGAACGGTGGCCAAGGAGGAACGCGAGCGGTTGTTCCCGGCCCGGCGCGTTGCACTCACAAATTCGCCGGGGCGCGACCTAACCTCAAATAGGGCACGGGGCACGTGCGAAAAACGGGACGACGACGGTCACACCCACCTGCTGATAAGTGGTCGGCGCGTCCTCGCGAGCGATACGTGCTGGCTGGGTCAGCTGTGCGGCTGCATAAACCGACGCGGTTTCTCTGCGAGTCGTTGTTCCGCGCGCGCTTTTCACTCGCTCATCCACGACTGACAGTTGCGCGGGTTCATTCAACGGCGCCACCACCGCACGCACCACCCAAAGTCTCTTTTCTAGACAGCGCCGCCACTCTCTCTCTCTTCTGCCACAGTTCCCTCTTTTTCATTCTTTTTTCTCCCGTCCCTCCTCATTTATGTCCCTCCTCGACCACCCAATTCGATATTGTTGTCATCCCTTCCCCCTCCTCCTATTATCTCCTCCTTCTTTTTTCATTGCAATTGGTAAACGATTTAAACAATATTTGAGATTTGAGAATAATATTGTAAGATTGTTTTTTAAATATTGTTTTTAAGTGGTTGATTTTTCGTTGTGGTTTTTTGTCTAGTTTTTTGTCGGTTTGTGGATGTATGGTGTGAAGTTGGCAGTTTGTTAGATGCGCGCGCAATGACATGAAGTAAACTGAAATGTAAACATCCATTGTTGTGTAAACAAATTATTTAAATTTATTTGTAACAATGTATTTTCAATGTTCGCGCCAGAATTTGCAAAAACTAATTCAATTTTTAGGTTTAAAGGTCGGATTATCATCACTCAGACGAAGTAAGTGGATGATCAAGCTGAAGAACGTCAGTATAAACAATGCATTACGTTAAATAATGAAGTAGTCAATTACTGCTACAGGATAAATGACTGTGCATAATAAAAGTCTAGCAAATTTTTGTTTTGTTATTTTATCATTACGAGATTGTTATTAATAAGTTTTTCCTCGAATTAACATGCAAAAATTTCCGGCTATTCGCTGGTGCAAATTCATATCGGTCATTTACGGGTGTTATTTAATTAGCAAAATTAAACTCATTACATAAAAATATCTAGAAAAAATGAAATGTCAAACAAACTACATTTAATCTTTTATCCTTAACTTAAACTACTATCATTAAAAATACAAATCAATAAAAAAGTCGATAAACATCAGAATTTGCACATTACCTAACTTTTAGGTTATGTCTGTCATCAGAGACAACTTGGATTTCCATTTTGAGTTCATAAAATATTGCATTTCTTTGCATTTCATTGTTATTGGAGTTTAGACTAATCGAAAAAATTCAAATGTGATTAGATTATTGTTATGGAATTTTCATAACCTCAACTTTAGATTATGTTTCATTAATTTGTTAATGCAAAATAGTTTTATGAAAGTCGACTACAGTCGATCATTCTAAATCTCTTATTGCGCCTGAAGAAATCTAATCGAACGTGATGTCAAACTGAATGGTCAATAAAAAAACCTCAATCACTTTTCATTCCTCAGAGATGCTAAGCAGATTAAAAATGAAAGAAAGAAAATGAATGGTATGTAAGAAAAAAAATCAAAGCAGTATCGTATACAAATCATCCAAAACAACCAGGTATAAACAGAATGGAATTTCATTTTCCTATGACATAATGCCTAGTCTGAAAATTTCCGTGACCTTTTTTCCTCCAAATAATTGACCACAGACAGAACAATCAAAAATTGGAAATGAATGATTTTGGTTGTCAAATGTTGTCAATGACATGTCAACGATGACTTTGAAGGCGAAACAAAAGCCGATGAAAATTTTGCAAATCACACAACTTCACAAAAAGAAACATTTTCAACGAAAAACATATAAATTTCCACGGTCATTTTCGAGGACAAGATGTTTCTTTTTAATTTCAGATAAATAAATTTTGAATACAAAATCCGTCTTGATTTGAATGCACTTTGCGTCTTCTCGTAAATTAAACATTAAGCTCTCATCGACTAATAAACTCTAAGAGACGTTTCCGCACATGGAGCAAAACGGTGCTCTTCCGTATAGCCGTTCGATTTTGTATGCACAGCAACAGGATCGACTTGGTATGAAATAACGGTAGGTACAAAGTCTAAGTGCCCTGCAATGAATCCTTGGAAATCCTCTCATTTAACAAAAGGTACGATTTTTCAACCAGTGACAATTATCGTCTAAACATTTAATTGTGTTAGCTGCCACAGATAAGATATTATTTATTGCAATACAAAAATATCGCGATAATTAAACGACAGTCATTCCAACCGAGTGGAACAATTAACGATCAAAGACATTCAAGAATTGAAAGTGGCATAGAAAAAAAAGGCAGTAAAATTCCAGATTCATGGAAGATTCGAACAATGACTCTTTCTGATGCGACCTTGAAAAAAAACGACGCTTGCACTATTGCCATTATGCTAAATTTGAGGTCGTTGGATCAATTTTTTGTTCGCTCGGGGATGATTTGCAATCTTTAACAAAGTGAAAGTTCTGGCGTTTAACTAGAAAAACTTGGTTTTGTTTTTTCAACTATTACAATGCAATTTATACAATGCAACAATACAATTTTCTTGATAAAGAATAATTTTCTACTCAGATATAAACTTCGTTATTGTTTCACTTTAATTTATTGCTACTAAACATAAACTTCGTATTAAATAAACATATCTAAATTAAAACTAAAAAATAAGTTATCGCAAAGTTTTACTCCTCAGTGAAAATTGTAATAATTTGTGTCTCAGGATGGCACCTGGCCGAGTGTCTTTTAAGGTCATTTTCTGTCTTGAACATCTTTTCGCATTTCCCGCAAGCGATACTTCGTGAACCACTTTTCTGATGGACGAGGTTGTGCCGGCTCAACTTATACTTGGAGCCAAATTGTTTGTTACAAATGTTACATTCCCAGATGGTTTCCGTCGAATGAAGAATCTTGTGACTGTTCAACTCTTCAAGGTCAGCGAAAATCTTGTCACACAGGTCGCAATCGAAAAGGGCCATTTTTCCATGCGTGGATTCGTGATTTTTGAGTTTGGTAATAAGGGCAAAACCCTTTCCACAAATCTCGCACTTCCAAACTTTGTCATAATGCTTGTTGGTGATGACGTCAAGAGGACTCCGTGGTGTTTCAGATTTATTGCTGCAGACTTGAGCGACGATATTCTCCTTGTCATCAAACATTTTGTGGGTCAAGGCATGTTCTGTCCGATGTGCCTTAGATGAAAAATTCTTCTGACAAACCTTGCAGCTGTAGTTCTTAGGAATCTTGGTATGAACCGAGCTATGCTCCTTGAGCTTCTTGTTAGTGCTGAACACGGTTCGGCACACTTGGCAGCAGAATTTTTTCTCAAAGTTTTTGGACATCTTTAGGGAACTGCTCAAGTCAATTGATGTGTTCGGCTTCTTTGTCTGGACCTGATAAAGTAACATTTGAAGTTTATAAAACTTTTTTCAAATGTATCGCGTTTTGTTTATGGCTTAGTTTTTGGCGGGAAAGTTCGTTTTTGATTTTTTCAGAATTTTAACTGTCAAGATTCGAATTTAAAAAAGTCAAACATTTGATATTTTTATTTAGTTTCTCATTTTTCATCATACTTTGTCACAATATTTAGGGATCCGTTTTTGGCGGGAAAAATCATTTTTGAATCTAGAAGTATCAAAGTTTGACTTCATAAAAGTTGAAAATTTTCACAAAAGTTGATAATTTTCATAAAAACTTAAAATTTTCATTGATTTTTGAGTTATTTACTTTTCTATTTTTATCCTGTGGTTGTTTCTCATGATGACACCTAGATCTGTGAGCCCTGAGACCTTTTTCAAGATGGTAACTTTTGGTACAATCTTGACAGGTGTAAGAGCAAGCTTCAGGGTGACGATTGACGTGCCTAATATATGATTTCTTGTTGGCCCATTTTTTGTCACAGAAATTGCAGGTGTATGACGTCGAATCTGATACTTCTGGTAAATCCATTTTTTGCTGTAACAAAAAAAATTACTTTCAATTCATTGTTTGATGAATAATTTTGTGACATTGACCGCTGACGATCAACCATTTATAAACACAAGATTTATTAATTATTCATCAATAAAAATTCTTTATTTAAATCATTGAGTTTTGATGGTTTTTGTTTTTTGTTACTCGAAGAATGTTGAATTTAATGAACGACCAAAATTTATTAAGAAAAATAATACACACTTAACCAAAATTCATTAGATGTGATAAATATTTCACCTTTTTATACTTACTTTGTAAAAAGTGATTGTTGAAAAATAGTTGAAGAGGTTAGGAAAATTCAAGTATGAAATGGTTTGGGAAATGAAGTTTGATGAATATATCGAGATGTTGTATCCGGTTCGTCACATTGCTCCAACAAGACTATTTGAAACGCCTGGAATATTTGGCTACACAATAGACCTAAGCCGGTGTTTATGTTTTCACAGATAAGACGATTTTAAGGCGCGAATAGTTTGGGAGAACAAGAAAAAGCGTTGAATGTTTGTTTACAAAATTAATAACAATAAAAAGTATTTGTCAACAAAAACAAGGTAAAAACAAACAAAACGAGGAAAAAGTTAGAAATAAAAAGTTTGTATTTTCAATCGAACAGAATAGTGAGCACATTTTTATGTCCCTTTTCTTTTCTTTCTTTCTTTTTTGTCAAAAGAAAAGAAACGCGAATTCAAACAAAAGATAAAGAACAATATTTGAAATAAAAAATTGACTTGATTTTGATAAGTCACAGATAAAACTACTTGAGATCTAATAAATTTCGTTAACTCTTATTCTCAAGTGACTTTTTTTGCTAAAATCAACAAAATATTAAAAACTGATCATTCGATATCATAAGTTCGATAAGACTAATCGATTTGGACTAATAGAATGATTCGATCGAGAAGATTTTGTTTGAACAAAAATATCTCACCGATCATGATTTTTTCGATTAGCTCATCATTGATAGAATATTCATAAGATTTCTTTACGTCATAATTCCCGGATGCAAAATCAAGCAGAACGAAACTTTGTTACAAATTTGTGTTAATTCGTCGGTTCTTTTGTGTAACGAACATCCGCGCTAAATTTTCCTTCGTGAGACCTTCCTTCATTGTCAAATCAAAAAATTTTCGTTTCAAAAATTTTCAAGCAACATTTATTGGTCATCGAATTAGTCATTTTCAGAACAATCTTAAATTCAAATCAGATACAATAACGGAGTTTTTATTGAAAAAAGGTTGAAAAAGGATTTATAAATTTGATACCCATCGGTACCTGCAAAATATGTCAAGGTTATGAAGAAAAAAGTGGTCGAAGTGCAATAATTAATACCGATTTTGTCGATTTCGAATTTGTACGAAGAAATATGTAATAATGATATGCGAAATACCTCAACACCGTAGTTATTTTTTTTCTTCAAATTTTGCATTATTTACTCGTGTGCATTTTCACACGAAGGTCGCATTTACGTGTTGGGAATGTTTTTACTTTTTTTTTTCGGAGAGATGAAAGTATTACTGACATTGAAGATGTGAATGAGCATTCAAAGAACGCATAAATATTGGAATTCGCACATGTACAAAAAGTACACGATTTTTTTCCCAGCCAATTGTCACTTCATAGATAAACATAAAAGTAAAAAAAATAAGTTTTTTTTGTTATCTTATTAGAAATGCATTTGGATGTTATTGCCATCAGATTTTCAAGTTATTTTAAAGCCATCAAAAATGAAAAAAACAATTTTGATTGATTTTAAATAGAGACTTCAAATTTGGAATTTCGATTAAAAAAAGTAAAAGGAATTCAGTGAAGATAATAAAAAATTGATTTGAGTCTAATTGTCGAAGACATTTGAAAATTTTGAATCTGAAAATAAAATTTAAAAAGAGGGGGAAAAGGAATGAAAAAAAGTGCAATTTAATGTTCACTGACAAATTGTCAGGGCAAATCCCAAACCATGCCGGACACTGGGATAAGCACACGAGAGAAATCGTGCTCTCGTTCAAAGATTGCATCACACGTTATGCGTATTACGTGATTAATTCCTTCTCACTTCAAGTATTACATCCATCTCCATAACATCTGTAATGGATCATTGTGGTACATTCTGTTACAGCAAATTATAATTATCAATTTTCCTACTTTTTTTCTCGCTTGAATAAATCAAACTTTTCTGCAAACGAAAAGTTCTCTTTAAAAATTGGCAACAAAAAACGATTCGAAGAAAACTTGAGATTTCAAAATAATGTATTCATCATTTTTTGTTGGCTCTGGATGATTCGAATTGAAAACACATTTTTCAAAACCGCGAATTCAATCAAAGTTGTCAGTGCAAAAAAAAGAACAAACAAACACTTGCAAACCCTTTGCAAACACCCATAAAAGCCGGGGGGAAAAATTTTTCTTTCTCAAAAACTTGTTTTTCCAGAGTTCTGTTGGTTTTGTCATTAGGATCTCGTCATTGTTGGATGCGGTATAAAAGAATCAAGTGGCATCAATCTAAGAAACTGAATTTTTGCGTACCAAAAGTGTACACATTTCCTTAAAGAGTGTGCAACGCAAAAGCAAAGGAATTTAAAAATATCTATCTTACGAAACGGGATGAGAATTGAGAATTTGTTTACCCAAATGTTTTACGAGCTTGAAAACAACATTCCAAAATGAAACATTTGCGTAAGTCCATTTTTGGAATGAATAAAAAAAAACAGAGAGAAATTTATCAGAACAAAATATTGGATGGGAAAAAATAGATGAAAAAAAAAACATCAAACGCTGCAGTGACGATTTTAAATCATCAATTCTTAAGCGAAGAAGAAAAAGCGTGGTATGGAGTCGCGTAACAGTCCTCGTTATGCAAGTTGTGGGACCAGCCGCGGTCAGCGAAAGTGATCCTACTGCTTTGAATGACCGCGGATGTTGGCCACTCCATTTTCCTCGCGCAGAATGAAATTTCCACTCGGTCCATTGGCCAATAGCGTCCCTTCGATCGGCGCCATTCATATCTTCCTCATTACTTGATACTATTTCATTTTTTTTTTCATTTCCATTTTTTTTGCCAGTCGTTTCGAATTATTCATGACTTTTCCATTAGACAAATGCTTGAAATACTTTCTCGTCACACCCATCGTTACCAGAATCTTAGAATTAGGTGACAGATCAATAATTTGTAAACTTTTTTTTTTCAGTCACTCGAATATTTTCATTCATCTGGCTGAATTATTTTAATTTGAAACTTTTCTTTCCATTTGCTTCCTCCTACGGTGAACTTTTGTCAATGTAAAGATGTAAATCATTTTTGTAAATTAAAGCTGGTTAGTTTCTCTTGTTTTAGAAACTTGGATTGTCATCTCCCTGCGTTATTAATCAAAATCGAGTTGTTTTTTTGGTTCGAATTTTGGTTTGGGTCGTTTACGTAAGTTGGATAAATTGAAAATTAATTTTGCACGAATTCATTCGGTTTCAAATGTTTCTCTCGCTGGATTGGTACAGGCTAGTTATGTAATTTCGATAAGTATTACGTAGAAACAAACATGTATTTGTTCAGTTTGCAAAAATTCGTAAATTTTGAAATGCAACAAATTTTTCATTTTCAAACTGGAAAGTTTTGTTTCAACATTAATGAGGTAACAAATTTGCAAACGACAATTTTCACGTGAAAGAAAAAACAAATCAACGGAATAATTCATTTTCAATTATTACTGCTTGAGTCGAAACTGAAGAAAAAGCGCGAAAAACAAAGCGAAAAAGACAGTGTTTCTCCCAGAGCCCAAGGTCTGTTGCGTAAAAAAGACTCATCCACATATATAAATTATGGAAATTTCGTTTCAGATACGTCAACTGAATTCAACCGAGTTCACAATCGTATTCCAAATGCACGTTTTTTGCGGAAATATTTGTTTCGTGATTTACTCCCCAAACTCCTTCGATTTCAAATTTTCAAAACAAAAAAAAACTCAAACTCAAATTTTGGAAAATGAAATGAAAATTTTTTAATTCATAATTTTGTAGTAAGTAAGAAACGTTTATTAAGTTTTTGTCAGGTTTTGTTTTGTTTTGATTTGATTGAGAGTTGTTGTTGGGAATGTAAGAATTATTTGATTGTAATTTTGGGATGTTGATGGGATTGGGAGTTGCATCAGGTATCATATTGACGGAATTGGTAATCCTTGGCATCAGCGGTTTGCTTGCCATAGCGTCATACTTTCACGCAAGTCTGGTCACTTTCACTATTGAAAATTATCTTTGTCCAAGCACTTCTTGTCCTAAGTCACATAACTGTTAAAGGACCGTCATAAGTTGTTGCTTGTCTACTTACTTAATATGCAATTAACGCATTACGTTAAAATCGTAATTTGCCTAGATAAATGCATAGACGAATTTCTATACTCGGCCAATTTTATTTAGTTTACATTCACGTAATCTCTTTTCTCAGAAACTATTTTGTACACCGAAAATACTAGTCCGAATTTTGTCACCTGGGTGAATGCATTTTTTTTTTTTTTTCATTTTTTTCAGCCTTAGTTTCGCTTGCAAAAATAGCAACATTGCAATAATTCATCGAAATTATTATTTTTCTTTCGAGAATTTTCTTAAATGATACATAATTATAGTTTGCAATTGAGAACTAAATTACAATGTGAGAAAACAACGTACATTGTAAAAAAAGCGTTTAGTTAAAAAAATGAATTAGTAGGTTACCTTTTTTGTTGCAGTTCTGATTTTGCATTTTTTGACTGGGTTTTTTTTCATCTCAGACTTCGTCTTAATTTCCAATATTTGAAGAAGTTATATAATAGGAAAAATTTAACAATTATTTTGAAATACATTTTTGAAAACACTTTTAATTATTGTGTTCGTTTAGAAATGAATTATAGCTGCGATTAACATTTCTAATTATCATTTTTAGAATCAAAATTTGAATGGATGTATGAAAAGGATACAAAATGTTGACAGATTCAAAATGTTGTTGGTAAGGAAGTAAACGTCTACCGCCATCTGTTAATGCAAAAATCATTTATTTGCAGTCAATTAAGTAGATTTCTATTCAGAACGGCCGGTAAGACAGATTCACGTTTGGGGTTCCACGATTTGGATATTAATTCAAACATTTCATATTTATAAAAACATGAAACGTGCATTTTTAAGTATACAAACATGTTTACTTTGTAAGGATGAATAAATAAATCAAGTAACACTAATGACAGTTCATTTACACAGTTTTTTTTATTAGTTTTACACAGAAAGATTTATTAGTTTGTTTTTGTTTATAAAAAAAGTTACTTTGGATGACAACAATTGAAAAACAATTGAGAAGATAAACAAACAAAGACTAACGAAAGAGAATTTGTTTATTTTCATTGAAATATTATAAAGAATCGCATTTATACAATAGCAGAGATGGAACTTTCATAAAAATCGTTTGAACTTTGCAAAAAAAAATTTGTTTCCATATCTGAGGAAATGGTCAACATTCAACTTTCAACTGCAAGAAACATTAGTTGTTTTTGTCAGTTCCGACTGAACACAATTTTGTGAACAAAAATTATACATACTAAGTGGTATAACTAAATTCGAATTGTCAACACCCATATCGTACATAAATACATCTTCAACGTAGATGAAACCTCAAACATGAAAATACGTAAACACTTACAAAACGAACGTCAATATTTACAAAATAACAATGCATTGAAATTGTAACGCTTGAACAATTAAAGTTAGATTGTTCAGTTTTTGAGTATCAAATGTTTTTGATACTAAAAAAACTATTTCCCGAGTAATGTCCTTTAACAATAAAGACTTAAATAAATAATCATTCAAGCTTCTGTAATTGCACACACTTTGGTCCTTCGAGACAATGTCCCAGTACAAAATAAAAAGTGCAAAAAGTCTTTGTACTCAAGTCCACAGATAACAGTCTTCAATTCTGACAGAATTATTTATCTAGATTGCTTGGAATTGAGCGTCAGTGAAATGAGATTCGTTAAATTTCTTACAAAGTCCATTATCACTCTTGTCTATAGACAGCATCGAACGAAATTTTGCAAAATCCGGCAAACTTTAGTTCGCGGTGAACTTTTGGCACCTTTCGTATTAACTTGTGAAATAGGTTATGTTCGGTTTTGTGACTGATTGTCGATGAAGACCCGATTTCTGAGACCGTTGTCGGATATGTAACCCGTTGTCATTTTGTACTGGCTTGGATACGACGAATCATTTTTCTGACCACTGTTTTGGTTCTGAGCATACTTTTCTTCGAGCTGTGACTTTTTTGATTTAGCCGCTTGGTTTGCTTTCTTGGTGTAAGCTTCACTATAAAACTCTTTGAACAGGACGAAGAACAGGACGGCGTGCATTGCAATGAACACACGGAACGTTTTGGGGAAGTTGCACTCGATAAAGAACATTTGGGAGTAATGAACTACTATGAGAATAAATTGGACCATCTGCAAAGTTGTCAAGTACTTTTTCCACCAAAGGTAGGGTTGAACACGAGGACCCATGGCTGCTAAGAAGTAGTAGAAGTACATTACTATGTGCACAAACGTGTTGATCAAACCGAAGAAACTTGCAGCACCACCTGAAAAACGTAAAGTTACCAATTTAAATACGATATTTGTTTACAAAATGCACACTAATAAGAAACATTAATCACTGACAATCACTTGCAAAAGATTTGTGTAATTGTTTTTCAATTTCAAATTACGTGCATTGTTTATGTTTTTGAAGGTCTTTGCTGTATTACCTGGTGTGAATTTCACTCCCCACCAAGTGGAAATGGGCATGATGCCATGATGAATGACATGCAAGGAACTAATGTGGTCATTTTTCTTTCTCAGAACCATGAAAAAAGTATCCATGAATTCGGAGAATTTGGACAGGAAGTAAACGTAACACCCACGCGCCATTCTCAGAGCTTTGGGATTGTTTGAGTAGTCTATCGGTTGACATCTGAACGAGTAGTCGTTCCACCATCCAGCAGCCAAGGCCTGAAATGAATCCAGCTTTTAGAATCTCTCAAATTTATTCTTATTGAAAAAATCTAATAACTGATTTTACAAGCTTATTTTTACATTTTTTACAGATTTTACAAGATTAGTGTCTGATTGGAATCACAAAATATAAAAAATGGATACTTTTGGAGCAGAGATAAAAACAGATAAAAACAAATGCAAAATTGACATCGATCTAGCTAATCCCATAGACAGACTAGTTTTTTGAAAGTACCAGAATAATACATAACGAAGATTAATAGTTTTTGAACGAATGTTGATTAAAAAGTCAAATGGATGAATTTGAACTTACCTCGTAGAACAGGTACGACGAAAGGATAACTTGAAAGACATTGTAGACCATCAAAGTGTATTTTAAATCAAAGGGTTTGCGATTTTCCATCAACTTGGGTCCTAGATATTTGACAATAAAGACGTAACTGAGACATATCAACAAGGTGGGCAACGGTCCTCTCATCAGAAAATAATCCTCGACTCTAGGGTCTCCATTTTTATCGAACATGTCAATGAAATCATCATACATGGACACGATTACGTACGCCATCTGTAAATTTTGCGAAATTTAGATCTCAATAGTTGTAAATATTGCAAATTGATTTTGTTTATTTAATATCCATTAGTGGTAGTTGCGAATGGTCAAAAGAAAAAGTGGCTGCATTTTAGGACATGTCGTTAAATTTCGTTCCAAACGAATCTGAGAACCTTCGACACCACGCGTGTCGACCACAAATCCGATCATCAGCATTTCCTTTCGGTCATGCTCGCACTTTGAATTCCTATTTGCGGTCTAAAAAATTGTCCTTTCACTATGTGCGGTTTTCTAGAACGTTCTTGCGAAGGACGCGAACAAGTACAGATGATTACGATAATCACTGTCCTACCATACCGTTTTTTCCCCTTTTTGGGTACCTTACTAATAGCACAATTAATCCAACGCTCGGTTTGAATAATATTTGTGATGAGTTGGGAAAACTATCGACGATGTCTAAATGCTGTCATTCGTCATATTTAACCACTATTTATTTTGTTAATTAGTTTCATTGACCTCGTTAATCATAAACATTAAGAAGAGTGATGCAACGCAATGGATATTACATCAAAGAAAAAGAAAAGCGACCGTTCAAAAGATTTCAAAGTAAACGCTTACCGGTTCTTACCGAGACAATCTGATGCAGAGATCCACTCTGCCTCAAATTAACACAATTTTCATTCAAAATAACGAGCAAATTAAAATTTTCATTCTTATTTCAGTTTCAGGTTTCAAAAGGTTGGACGTGAGTTTCTTTGGGGTTACTTTTTTGCACCCTCTGGATATGACAATTTCAAAACTAAGCAAAGTTTAGTTTGAAAGAAAAATTCTAAGCATTATTTGGCACCGAGCGATCATAATAATTTAGCTCTTAACCCGCGTTTGATTTAAATTCCATCGTTTTGAATTTTCCTGATTTCAATTGCAAACTACTAAAAATGATGTTGCAATTATTCAGTATTAAAGTATAAAAACGTCATGCAACGTTTACTGTTTCTCAAGTTTGATAAAAACCATCTCAACAAGATTTGTGGTGAGAAATTTTCATTAACTTTAATTGTTATGCGAGAAGAAAAAAAATTTTAATACTTTTCTTGCTACTTAACTTGACTTAAAAGCAAAATCAAGTTGAAAAAAGGAAATACCAAAACGAGACACAAATAACCGATTATAAATTCCGAATAGTCGTTTTCCTTTTTTTTTACATACATAAGTCAGCTCATCTTAAATTCCACTCAAACTGATGCTGACTTTTTATTTGCTTTTTTTCTTCAAATCCGAAATCTTGCTATTCAAACTATATCAGCGGCAGTTTTTTTCTGGTTCCTTGTGATATTTTTGCAGATTCGAAAAAGAACAAAGAAGACGGTTCCAGTTCTTTCGAGAGTTCTTTCAAGAGTTATAATTTTGATTGTTTACAATCGTTTCGGCGTATTTAATTAGGTATACACGAACTTCGTTTCCTTATTCAATATGTTAACAGTTGACATTTGCAAACAAGCGACGCGTTATTGAATGTAAAATTTGATTTTTTTATACTCATATTAATCGTAAGTTTGCTGGCGTTTTTTTTCAGTTCGGACGAAAAACGACGTTATTAGTAGCTGATGACAACTTTAATCAATGCGACCTAAATTAATATTTATGACAAACTCGAACAATCAAATTAATTGCAAATCAACAATTTTACAACACTTAAAAACTGTTAGGTGGAATAATTTAAAGGGGAAAAAATGGTTTTTCCCAAATGTTGAAATTAATCATTCTTGTGACTTGTAATATTATGATGAATTTGAAAATATTTGTCAAGATAATTTAAATTAGACAATTTTTTCAAGGAATCAATCGTATGATTTGTTGCAAAAACGTTGAAAATAATTTGAGATGTAGTTTTCTTGTAAATGAAAATGAATCACTACTCAGACAACGTTAGAATGATTGATCGTTACCGATTGTTGTGAAAATGTAAACTCGGTTAAAAGGAACAAACCCTTGGTTATAGTCGCAATTAAACAGACAGACATTCGAAATAGCCCGATCGTTCACCTGTGGGCACAATTTAAGTTCAAGTTCAATGCTGAAGTGATTTCTGTCTCATCGTACAAGAGATTTGCAGCGTCACCAACCGGTTACCCATTAAGTGGCGACGACCAATAATATAATTGTTATGGAATGTGATAACACGTAACAATATCATCAGTAAAAACAACTCCTGTTAGAAAATTTCCGCTACAGTCAAACTTTCAAAAAAATTTAATCCTCAACCTTGAATTTGCATTGTTCCAAAATGTCTAACTTTTCTGAACGACTTTTAGTTTAGTTTTGTTGAGATGCAAAAAAAAGTTGATTTGTAATTTAGAAATAAGTTGAATTCAAATTGGAATTTAATTTTGTATTTTTGATTTGGTTTTAGATCGGATGAGTGATTTGGCAAGGAGAAACTCACGTTGAAAATTTGGATCCAACCACGGGCCCTTTTTTGCGAGCGATGCCGTATTCCACCGTTCACTGACTGAAACTTGAGAAACGCTGCCGGGTCTTATATATCACCTAAGAGCGCGCGCTTCAAAATGTCCTTCTCTGTTTCTCATCATTAGTTTTGCCACCTTTTTCCTCGCTCGCGTTTACTACTGTGCTGCGATGACATCAAAGCGAAACTCCACGTGCGAACTCCTTGCTCTGATTGTCGTGACAGTTTTGGCTCCCACCTTTTCCTCTCAAATTTTGCATCGCAATTTTGGATTTTTCCAATACAATCAAATTCAATTCAAATCAACTGTTTTTTCTTCAACTGACTAAAATTTTGAACACGAAATTCGTAAAAGCAACTAATTAAGAACAAACTCAAGTGGTTTTAACTTGGTAGAACAATTTTTCTAGTTTTTTTTTTCTGTAGCAGTAAAATAAGATTTTTCGATAAGTTTCTCAGACAAAGTCCAAAGTCCAACTCGGATGTCCATAGTTTAGCTTTGTAATATCGAATCTCTCGGAATCTAGGAAGTTTGAATTTAAAATACAAAATCGATGCTGCAATCAAGTTGCTATCGAAATTTGTATCTTGATGGTTGCAGCGACATTAATTTACTGTCGAGTATTGTTATCGTAGTTGTTCTTGACTGACAATTAATCGGCAATTCAAAATAAAATAATCTACAGTGTGGTGGGCAGAATTTTGAAAACTTTTTATAAAGTGAATCAGTGAACAATGTAATATAACTCGGATTGCTGCAAATTCGGTTACGCGAGCTAATGACGTTGACAGTAATAATTATTTGACATTATTCGCGAAATACAACATCTTTCTGTTATTATTACGGATATTGTTGCGCACGTGCAATAATTAAGTCGAGAGAAATCGTAATAGCAAAGGGTCGATTGATAGACCATCCAAACTTTCTCTCGCTGACAAAATCATTTAATTATTGATAATTTTTTCGTCACGAGCATGAATAAATGAAACATTTTTTGTTTCATCACATTCAAATTGATTCATCTCTTCAGATTTGACTTAAATTTTTGATAACAATTTTTCACTTTTCTCACACTTACATTTAGTTGAAATGCTATCCAAATTACAATTTTGTACAAATGTTCAAAAAGTAGAAACAAACGTTGAACTACGTTAGTTGTCGTTTTACTGAATGGAATGAAACGTTACAAATCAAATCACTGAATGTTAAATTTCCTTACATTACTTGACCTAGGAACCGGTCGATATGGAAATGCACTGTACGGTTCGAGCTAATTATTATTGTGACAAAAAACAAATCATTCAATTATACAATTGGAACGCAAAATGTCTGGTTTCCCAACGACGGCTATGACGAAGTCAAAAATCTGACGTCAAATGACGCGATTTGAGTAAAAACCTGTTGTTTTAATCGACGGTTTCGGCTCTTTGTGCGTTTTATGCACATACAAACCGAGACATAATTCGATGAGACAAAAGCAATCAGTATGAATCAGATACACGAAATTCAGTTTAATTGGTTGTAAAATTCCGAGCGCTTGTCAGAATACTAATTGATGTCGACAACCCGCGGTGCTTTTCTTTTAATTTTTCAACAAAGTTGCAAAAGCTTTTGTTCTTTCAGAGTAACGTACTTAAAAATCGAATGATTTAATGAGAATCGGCAATTTTTTGTTTCCTTTTTTTTTGAAGACAAATGAGTTTGTCCAGTCGGATAATCGGAAGAATTTTCCTACGAGACGTAAAACAAGTGGGTACAATTATTAATCGATGTTACATCATAATTACGGATCAATTATGCGGGATTTTGTTAAAGCAGCAACATGTTTGTTGAAAAGGTTTGTTCTAGAAGAGAGAAGAACTTTTTGATGAGGACTGTGAGATTGCGTTGCACAATTTTATCTCCACTGCGAGGCGCGATGAACTTGTAAACTGTAATTTTTGCAAAAAGAAAAGAAAGTGACAGCGACAACCTGTCCGGGGCGCCTTGATCACTTGGTCGTCGCGCTGACTGTAATTGTAGCCGGAAAATGATTATGCCATAAGTATCTTGAACAAATGAATCGGTCCAGCGAATGTTTAGCATCCAGACGAGTTGCGAAAATTGCACTGCAAAGAAACTAGAAATTAAAAACATTCATTCGACACCTGTTTTTTTTTAACTAGAGTTGTAAATAAATACCAAAGAAATTGTTTTTGAATAACAAACCGTTGATGAATAAAAATTGAATGCTTTTATAGAAAACAATTTTTTATATTTTTTATAATATATCTTTTGATCGATGATTACTGTGACTTTGGCAAAATTATCATTCTGGTTGGACATGATTTATGGTTTTGAAATATGCTATTTGTTTACTTTTTTTTTCTGCTGAGTTAGTGTTAGAATGCTTAATTTTTCGGCAAATTATTCATTATTATTACTATTATGTTCAATGACGATTTTTATTTTAGAAGATCTTCTCATACAAAAATGAAACTGCAGATTTTCCATTCTGCGATCCAGAATATTCGAAACACATTGATTTGAAATAACGTTGTCGTTAGTTTTTTGCGTCGATCAGATTTTTGGCTTTCATTTCACGTTAAACATTTTAATTTTGGTCGGACATTGAGATGAAAAATTTTCAACGAAATACACGATCACTTTGAAAAAAATGAATTATCAGCTATAGTTACTACGATACTAAAACAGATTCTCAATTTTTTATTTGCACAATCATTTATCGAAATTATTTATGCTGCAATGGCCTTGAATCAACATGCAAATTTCTAATACCTACTAAATTCTATTCGTATGTAAAACTGTTTTGTTCTTTGCAGAATTGAAACTTCAAGTTACTTATTAATTTTAAGATATCTCTTAATTTTAAGATTATGAAATTATGAAAACATTTTTAATTTATTTAATAAACATGAAATTTATGTTCAAATAAAACCTAAACAACGTTCTTTTTATCTAAAATTCATTTTATTTTAATAATTGTTCGATTTGAATAAAATTACAAAACCGTTAAAAAAACCTGATCACCCTGATTCTTCTTCTGGCTCTACGCCTTCTATAATAACTACGTAATGAGTATTCAATTCACTCTGCACACATTTTTCAATTTTTTTGAAAAGTCTTTCTTCATTTTGAATCGGAATCGCAAGATCCAAAACTCGGGACTCCGAATTTGAAGACTCGTCATTTTTACTCAACACGTTCAGTTTCTTACAACATTTTTCTTCGTCGTAAATATTTTTTACAAGAACTTCTTTTTCTTGATCGATGGCAGCATTGATGACTTCACAAACAAGGCGACTCGTATCCCTAATTTCACTGAAACCGTCTAGTGCCGAAAATGTAAGGCTACTCAAAGCTGGCATTTTTCTAATCGCGAGGGACAGTTTGTCAATATTCCAAACTTTTTCATCAAAATCAAGATCTAACTTGGTCAGGTGTTTCATCACTGGCAGCCTCCTCGTACAGAAATCCGATATGCAGTTCAATTCCAAACTTTCCACCTTGGGCAAAGTCAACAGAATGTGCAGCGATTCTTGATCGATCCCAGTTCCAACTTAACAAATATAAAATATTGATAAAATATTAGTTTTCAATTTTGTAAACAAATTTAACTTTGATGAATAAAGTGATAATAATAAGAAATCAAATTTGTTGAGTTTTCAGAAAACTGTAATATTGAAAGACAGAAAATTACATGATTCATAACTAAATTTCATTCATAATTAAATGACTCTTCATAAGTACATTTGTTGTATCTCACTTATCAACTTATTTTGAGGTTAATTATACAGGCATTGTAACCTAACTTTTTAGTATCTTTTTTGGTTTTAATGATGGCGGCACTCATTGTTGTCATATCTCTTCATTGTCGAATTTTGCAGAACTTCGTTTTGTGAAATCCTTAACAACTATCATATAAAATTTAAAATTTGAAATTCAAAACTATTTTCATCGTTTTCTAATTTCATCAAACAAGGTACTTCAACAAAAATAACTTCGGAACCCAAATCTTTATTTTATTTATTTTCGATCTTTTTCGTTAACTTTTTTTGTTTATTTTTCAGTATGGAGCAAACAATGGAAATCAAAACAACACAAAACTACTACGAACATGTTTTTAAAAACGCCATGAAGCCCGATTTTGATATAGTTATCAAAGACAAGGTTATAAAAGCTCACAAACAAGTTTTGGGCCAGCAAAATCTCATTTTCCTCGACCTTTTCATGTCTGTACCCGACCTAGGCAAAATAGAAATTTTGGACCTGGACTCAAATGCGGTAGAAACATTCGTCGATTATTTGTATACTGGAAAAGTTGCAGTCGGCAACATCAGTGAAGATTTGTTTCAAGTCGCTCACAAATACTTGGATCCGAATCTGAAAAACGCCTGTCGTCAAAAGTTGCGTCAAAATTTGAGGGAAGAAAATGTGGTTCGGAGATTGTTGGTCTTCGTTCAGTGCAAGGACAAAGTTATGATCAAAGAAACCAGTACGTTTCTGGCAAAAAATTATAACAATGTAAAAATCCTTTCGGATTTCAAGAAAGTTCTTCAAAAGCCAGAAGCCGTTGCTGCGATTTTTGATGCGTTTGGTAAACTGTTTTTTTATTTAGTTTCAATGTTTATATTCTGAGAACAAAAAGCAAAACAAAAATAAAGTTTTTCGATTTTTGTAAAAACAAAACAAACTAAAAAAATTAATCAACAGAAATTTAAATGGAAAAAGTAAACAAACAAATGGTGAAAAATTGAAAAACTAAAAATTAACAAGCCATAAAACATTGTCACAAGTTCAAATTCGTTATTAATTTTCAGATGATTGTAAAATCACAGTTTTAACCGAAGAAAAATCGCCAAGCAGAGAATCGTTAATCGAATCAGCAAACAGTTCCGATTTGATAGTCAAAGTTCACGACAACAACTTTTTGACACACAAAAAAGTACTCACCAGTCGAAACACAGTTCTCGAAACTGCTATCACAGCCTTGCCTTCGATCAGCAACGGTTCTTCCCAAATCATCATCTCCGACTTCAGTCCGGAAACGTTTAAGACTTTTTTAACGTTCCTCTACACTCGCGAAGTTTGCCAAACCGACGTCTCCGCCGAGCTGATTTTGATTGCTCACAAGTACGTTGATTACGAATTGAAGAAAATGTGCGAGGACCATTTTGTTTCGAAAATTTGCGAGGCCAATGCTGTGGAGCTGCTAATCCTTGCTGGAAACGTTGAAAGTTTAGTAATAGAGGAAAAAGCATCTAAATTCATTGCCGATCGATTTGCAGAGATGAAAAAACGAGCAGATTATCAGAAGCTAAAACAAAATCCTAAGGCTGTTCATGCTGTTTTTAATCGATTTGAAGATAAACTGATGAACTCTTCAATCAACTTGAACGATCAGAAAAGTCGGTTTTTAAGAATGTCTTGATTGAATTGTTTTCTTTTGATTGTTTTTATTAAAGGATGAAACCTTTTTTCAGGCAATGACTACGTCTGCGAGTTTATACTAGACGTACCAATAAACGACGGAGAAGTTCATTCAGGAGATTTTTACATGAAAAGTGTACCTTGGGATATCTTCGTGCAGAAAAAGTCCAAAAATTTGACGCACATGGGACTTTTCTTGCGTTGCAAAGATTCAGCTTTCATGTACTCTCACAAGATAACTTTTACTTTGAAAGTCTTGTCAAGCATCGACAAACAATTTGATGTTTCGTTCACAACTGTTGATAGACATTTTTCTATCCTGTCCGGAAACACAAGTGGATGGGACAATTTCATAAGTTACAATGATTATCACGATGCAGCTAAGGGATTGAAGAAGCTTTTTAACAAAATTCTTGTTAGACTTGATGCGAAATTTGTCATGTAGGCTGACAAACCTCCAATTAAAAATTGTTTATTTCGTTATACAGCTATTACAAATCGAATAAGTTACAGTTGTTTTTTTAGGGAAATTTTAATTTCACTACTAAATTTAGTACATTATGGTAACTAATGTATTGCTCAAATGTTGCATATACAACTTCGGAAAATATTTTCTACCCCTTTTTCCTAAAATGTATAGAATGTTTTTTCTATTATATTAAGGAGATAAAAATACTGATAGTGTATGCAGGATGATTTTCTTACATAATCCATATTTGCTTTAGTTTTAATGTCTCATTCGATAACATATGGTCCCACTGATGATTCAGCATTAATATCGACATTGAAATTGATTTTTGAACAGATATGTTTTGCACATTTTTTCTGCGTCACAATCCACGATGTTTATAATTTTTTGACACATTATGATATAATAGGTTGATGAAATTAAATAAACGAAGATATTATAGATCTTACTGAATGTGTGCTACTGCAAACAAAATGTAAATACATATAAAAAGTTGTAATAAAATTATAATATTTTTAAGGTTTTTTAAAATTAGCTGTTTTATATTTCAGAAAATTTCCTTTATATATTTAAAGTTAGTTCTTTAGCCCAATTCCATTTGTTTTTTGTTTAATTTTTCAATAGTTTAGGAAACTTTTATTGATTAATTTAAAACTTGTTAAAAGTTATTCAGATATAGAGTTGTGGGGTAATTATTTAGATACATTGAAAGTAACTTTGCGAAAGAAAAATAATTGGAAGTATAGTATTTGACAGGATGAGTAAAAAGTATAAAAAGACCAAGCATAAAGAACTTCATTGTAAACTTAATATTGAGAGAAAAAGGGACAGAGAAAAAATAAGCAACAAAGAATAGGTATAGATTGATATAAAAAATTTATTTCTATTACTTGTATACAATTCTATACATAGATTCTATGTACAATTCTATACATACATATCTTTATCTTATAGTCTACCTTGTAAAAATGAAAAAATCCTAGGGTAGTTTGTTTTACTATGCAAACATTTACACCACGAGAGAGGCGAAAACTCGTCTCTCCATTCGGGAACAACGACGAAATTCTTGTGTTTCCTAACTGAACATTCTTTTATTGCTCCAACAAACTTTCTGATAATATGATCGTAATTGGATCCGCGAGATTTAATAATTAATCTAAACGGTTCAGGATCGACATCTGGATTTACGTCCTTGCGATCTATCGTCGCCTCGTAAGCTTCCTGGGAACTTGGTAGAACAATAATTTTTCTATCGTTGACTCGACTTTCTATCGCTTTGCAAGATAGTTCAGTCGCTTCACGCTCAGGCAGTCCTTGTACGTGGAAATAGTCCAAAACAGGCATCCTCTCGATGACGTCAAACAGACCAGAGCAATCCAACAATTTACCCGAAGCAAATTTGACTTCCAACACGTTCAAATGTTTGAATTCGGTTGAGGCGATGTTCACGTTGAAGGATACGGAACTAAAGAACGTTGCACCTGTCACAGACAGGTACTCCAATCCGGGCAGTGTCAGGAAGAAAGCAACGTTGACCGCTCCAAGAGGTGCACCTGGAAAAATCAATTAAAGAATAAATAAATCAACAATTAAACAACAGATTATAAATGAATAGTTATCTGATAAAAAACTTACGTAGTACGACAACTTTGAGATCTCGACAATTGTTCACTAATTGTTGAACCCAATGAGCTGTGAATTCGACGTCAGGCTTTTCGATTTTCAAAACTGATAGATTTGAGCAAGTTTGGGGAAGCGTTCCAATGAAATCTTGTGCATTGAATTTTCCCCATATTCGGTAGATAAATTCCCGGCGCGGATTCCTCACACAGATGACTGAACGTTCTTGACAGAGACCCACAACGACAGATTTCAAATTGGATCCGATTTTGTGCATGATTGTTTTCACTTCGTCGGTGTTTATGAGTCCTATTTTCTGTCGAGTAGCTGGATGACTGTAGCAGAACATCGGATCGTTGAGGTTCACCATGGTGAATTGTTTCCACCGATTTTGTAGCAATCGGTCCCACTTTGAGCATACTGTAAAATAAAAACCAGATTGTTAATAAAGTTATAGGGAACATTAGAACAGCAACAAAATTGACTGTTAAAAATGAAAATTTACCTTGAGCCAAGGTTGTCCAGGTGAGTGGATCTAAATGGTCGAAGATTTCTAGAAGACAGTCGTCATTCAGATCGTGAATTGACGTTTCCATGATTTCCATTTGATCTGAAGAACACAGGAAAATGCTGAAGACGAATGGCAGAGTTGCGTCTGAAGATGCTCCTGAGTGTCAAAGCAAGTGTGACGGTATTCCTCTACCTGTTCCTCTTGAACTGACTTTCGGGGCAGCCGCCACCGGTATTTATTGTCCTCCACGGACCTGATGCGACTTGATAGATGGACCAATGACCTTTCAGGATACAAAGAAGTGGGGGGAGGGGATAAGGCGAAGACAAACACACCCCATACCTTGTTCCCTCCACTTGAAAAGCTGTTCGTCCTTTTCTCGCCTGCTTTTTCTTACCTAAACTTAGAAAACCTCTTTTTCTTACTGTTTGAATAAAATGTTTGCATCCAATTTGTTCAAAAAATTCATATTTTCGTTTATAAGACTTTACATTTGTCCATTACTTACAAAGATGACATCTTGAACATTGAAAATCTCATTTCTTTATGTTACCATTTTGTCGAATTTCCAATTATTGAAGAATTCATTTTCAATTTTTCCTGATTATTTCAGTGTTTAAATAGTTGAAAATTAGATTCGGAATCAAAATTTTCCCGTGTATATAAATTACGGTTTCCTTCATCAAATATTGATAGATGTTTCTTTTGTAACAGCAAAGCCAACGAGGAACAAATTCATCTTGAAACTGAAACTGAATAAGGTGTGTGAAAATTGATTGACATTGAAAATGTCAAAGTAAAAGTTAAAACAAGTTATTGATGTAAATCTCAAATCTGTGCTTAATCGTGTTATGGTACATTCATTCAGGAATTTTCAGATTTGTACAAATATATTACTTTATTGTGGTATTCCATAATGGTGTAGTACGAAAGGCCTGCTTCTATGGGAATTCGAAACAATAGAGTAACTCCTTAATGGATATTTCATTGTATTGGGGAAACGCCGTCTGTGACAGTAAAATCCTTTTTATATATGACCACCATATAATTATTGAAGGCGCTTCGGATGATTTTCAAGCAGGTACCCAGAATTTATGGCATCCCTGATAACAAAAGGAATGTTGGAAATCTTATTCGTAAATGACAATTACTGTATATAATTTAAAATACTGTAGTAAACGAAGGTGCGCCCTTCGGGCGCTTTTTCCCGAAAGAAGTCATAAAATAAATTTTCAATTTTCATAATCATAATTCATTTATCAATTCTCATGAAATAAATTGTTGAAATATTTTGCTTTTCGAAAACTTAGGAAAATTTATAAAAACTAATTTAGTTTTTATAGAATAGGTACATTGAATTATTTCACTTTGTTTGTTAATTTTATTTTTTATAATGGTTGTTTGTAACCCTTCCGATTTTCTTCATTTTATTAAAATAGATATATAGTATTCATGATCATGGTATTTCATGATATTAAGAATAATAATTATTTATTAAGTAATAAGTATATATTTGTTTTGCCCTTTTTGTTTTCATGTTAATTTTTGATTGAAAATTTTTGATATTGGAGTTTAGTTCCTAACTTTTTCACCTGTCCATTTTATTTGTTCAAAAAAAACTTGACGAGCTTTTACATAAGTGTCTAATTTAAACGACAAGATAACAGATTTGCCAAAGAAGGTTTTTTCTTAATGGGATTTTTTATGACGCGATTCGGGATACTTTTTACCGCAATTGCCACATTCAAAAGTTTCTCTCGCGTATATATTCTAAAATGAATAACCAAGTTATTTGAAGTAGTAAAAAATTTACCGCGATGCTTAATTCCAATATTGTTGAATGTTTCAAACACTTTTTATTTCATCCCCTATTTGGTTTCGTTGTTTACTTACCTACACACTTCTGATATCACCGCCGCTGTTTCATTTGATGATTTTTTTTTTCAATTGAAAACAAATTTCCGAGTTGAACAGAAAATCTTATTTGATTGTAGACTTGATCAATAACGTGATCTTATAAAAAATCTCATAAAATGTCAAATTTTCTATTTTCATACATGTAATAAATTGAAAGATGCAAAAAAAGTCGTTAAATTTTAAATCAATACAAACAATTAATTTCAAACCATTTCATTTCGATTTGTCAATAATCTATATAATTAAAATTCCAATACAAATATCAAAACCACGAATAAACAACATAAAATGGGACAAGGACATAAATACGAAAGAAACACCAAGACAAAATTGAATGTTGAAATGTAATTAAGCCTCATGTACGCGTTCGAAAATCTTGCTCAAGTAAAAAAGAAACTATTCAGAGAGCGCAAACTTGATAAAACGAACTGTAACATTTCGAAAGCTACTAACAAACTGGCGAAGTTTAGTTGAAACAGAAGACATATAATGTTTGATGGTACATTTTGTTTGCTTCAATTACAATGTTGTACAATGATTGAACACTCGATCGACTAATGTTTAAACGAATTCTCGATGATTTGAATACTTGAGCCTTTTCCGTGCGACCGCACGCTACTTTAGAGTCATTTTTGAAATGTCTACGAGCTAGATAAGAATTTTTGCTTTTGATAGCACACACAATTTTCGTCGCGATTTTTTTACATACACTAGATCTAAGGATGACACAATAAGAAAAAATTGTTTTTGAAAAATAACTCAAGTCGTTAATCTTGTGTTTGAAAACAAATGTAACAGATTTGATCGATGCGACCGAACAGACGAAACGTACTCGGCTTTGATCTTGCAAACTTGTCTCTTGTTAATATTAATATTATTATTATTATGAATGTGATGATTATTAAAATTTATTGTTAAGCTGCACGACGCACAGTACACTTAAAATATGAGATCTCTGAATCGCCGCAAGACCAAAAATTGTTCCTTTGCTTATTTTTATTATCTTCAGTTTCTTTTTTTTATACGAACACTCTCCAACTCTTACATTTATTATCATCGTAATATTATAAATGATGCGTATACATGTTCTTTTCAGTTTTTTTTTATAAAAAAGATAAATATACAAAAATCTGTTGTATTCTGAGGTAAAATTGATAGTAATACGTTGGAATATAAGTTGAGAAGTGACGCACAAACGAGAAGCTTAATATTTTGTTTCATTTTATCATTTTGTTGTTTCACTTTTTTCTTGTTTTTATTTCGTATAAAAACGTGTGTGGAATCATCAGACACGCATGACGAGAGCTTTACAGGTACTATACATCGTATGAATGGTACGAAATGCGTTTTTTTTTTATTTACACTATACAGACGCAGTATTTTTGCACTTATGCAAAAAGCGAACGCTCATTGCACTCTCGAAAGTCGCCAAGCTTCGAAATATTTGCAACTAAAATTATATATTGCAACGAGAGATTAATTCAGAAACTTTTCCCATCCGTTTCAATTTTTCGGGAGAAAAAATGTCATTCCGAAGTTAATCTTTCGTCGAACCTTAACTAAACGACTTAAAATTAAAGTGATGCTTGTAATTCTAATTTTTAATTCTTTTATGGGTTGTTATTTTTGTCTTCGTTTGAAAAAATCAGAAGCAACTCTTCGTTTTGAATTACGAAAACTACACAAAACAGCTTCGAGAGTATTTCACTAACTTTGTCAGCTTCAGTTGAATTACAAATTGCTATTGTTCATCAATTACAAAAAATACACCTTTCGTCGATACAATAACTTTTTTGTTTTTTTTTTTTACAAAGTCAACTAACAAGAATCTATAGATCAACTTCGAACAAATCTTTTACAATTCAATTATTTCGTGCTGTTATCTTTTTTGGAATTTCTTTTATTTTTGCAGTTCAAAAATCAACTTTGTAATCAACTGCAGTTGCGAAATTGTATTTAAAACAAAAACAAAAACAAACTATTTCAAAACCTAATTTAAGTTTTATTGTCGGGAAGCTCTAACGATGTCAGAGTTAATTTTGAATGAAACTATGTACTGCGACGGTCAATCCCTCAGTGACAAAACCGTACGAGCAAGCGCGCGTGAACAATCAATCAATCAATAAATAATTGTATACAAGGCGAGACGAACAACCTAGCAAAAGTTAAACTGGAGTCAAAACCAAAAAGTAAAAACAAAATTAAAAATCTGTTTTCTTTTTGTTTCAATTTACAAAACAGAATCTAAACGGATAAAGTTAAAAAATGTTAATTCCAACACTAGAAGGACGGGATTTTGCGTCGAGAAGGATAAATAAGTCATTTTGACACAATGACATTTTAAATGTTTGAAAATGAAAACCAGAAAAGAATTCGAGAACATGAATTAACAATTTCAAACGCAATTCATTTTTCCTTTCTTTTGTGGTCATTATTTTTGAATAAAAATATTCAAAACTAGTTCAAAATCACAGTTCATCCTTCACCTCAAATTCGTTTACACCTTTTTCATTGTTTAAAATTCACAAGTTATGAAAAGTCACGACGTTAGCTTACATCTGAATGATTACTTTTGTGTGAAAAAGCGTCCTTCCAGTATTGAAAAGCCTTAACGAAATCATATTAGTATTTAACTTTGGCCTTGACTTCCTCAGCGACGCCGCCCCATTTGAGCCTGTAGACGCGCGACCGCCACTGTATGAGCGGATCAAGAACCGCCTGTGCGAATAGGTAAGGTCTCGTGGTCTCGTTCATCAGCCATCCACACACGAACTCGATCTTGTTAAAGGGCAGCGGTCCGTTCTGAACAAGCCTGAGCAGCGTGTAATCGAGCATGAACCACAAAAGGATGTGCACAAGGAAGAAAACGAGCGAGTCGAGTTCAAAAAGCAGCGCAGCCGCCCACGAGGTGCACGCACCGATGATCAGGCACTCGCTCAGCGGTTCAAGTACAATGGTCGTGGGCAGCATGGCCACCCGGAGCTTGGCCCATCGTCGGAGCCGTGCCTGGAACGAGTTGACCTGACAGTGGCCGCTGTTCTGAAGCGCCGGTTGCGAGCACACTGTAATCCGCCATCCCCTATCAGCCAGGGACTTGGCGTAGAAAAAGTCCTCGGCGAGGTAAACTCCGAAGGATTTCAATCCGCCGACCTCGTCCAAAGGCGCTTTTCGCAGCAGCGCTGACATGCCAGTGTGACAGTTGATTCGGAGCAGGTCAGCTGCGAGGTACATCCTCGACTGGACAGTGCCGAAGAAAATCTTCTCGTAGGTGGCAGCGAAGCCCTCGCGGTCGCAGGCAAACGGCATCTGGTGCACGAGGGCGACGTCTTCGGTCATGTGACTGACCATGTCGAGCAGGGTGTCCTCCTTCATGCGGATGCCGCTGTCGCTGATGAGGATGAGCTCGTACTTGGCCGCTTCGTAGGCAGGTTGCATGTTGTTGATCTTGGGGTTGACCCCGACCGGTTGGCCGCCCACGAACAGCCGACTTTCAACCTCTGGGTACTTTGACATCAGCTTGTGCACGAGCATTAGCGCCGGATCCGCCTCGTCCTCCACGCAGAACAGTATCTCGTACATTGGATAACGCAGCTGGAAGAAGGTCTCGAGGTTGCTGAACAGGTTCGGGTCGATCCCCATCAACGGCTTCAGCACACTCACGCCAGGCAACGCTGTCTCCATTGCGCTCGCCAGGTTACCGCATTTGCGATGCAGCTTCCATCTGCAAAAACATTCGAGTTAGAATCCGGATTTGAGATTAATAACTAAGTAGATTAGAAATAAGGGTATAGTTTCTTTTCGAGTAATGGAGTTTGTGAAGAGTTAATTAAGGTGGGACGTCGGGTACAGTCAAAACAAAAGTTAAACCCACTTTTTTAATTGTAAATTATTATATTAATTCCAACATTTTATGGCTGATTTTGTAACAAGTTATCAATAATGATGTTATCAATCACCTGATACTGATTTTGAAATTGTTTTTGACTTTGTATGCAAGTTTGAAGGTTAAAAATAACATTTTTTTAGAAAAGTCAGAATAAGTTTATAATCTGATCATGTATTCTTTTTGTTGTTATAAATAATCTGGCCAAATTTGAAAAAGTTTCACTGAACCGAACTCGAGATATTCGATTCCAAACTTTCAGAAAAACTCATTCCTTCTATAGCTATATATATCATTTTGCCGAATTTCTACATTAATTATCTCAGCTCACAGTCAGTGGATCACTTTGAAAATTTGACCATAAATACTTTTGCACTACTAGATTCTAAATTCAAAATTTCAAAACAATCTGACTATTTAGCCGATATCAATGTCCCACCTTAACTTTTGTTTGTTACGAAAATTAACTTGTTTTCTTAATAAAACAGAAACAGTTAGACTTAAAAACTAAAGTGAAGATGATTTTTTGTGTTTTACAAAAATTGAACAATTTTTGGGCTTGAAAACTAGTGTAAAGATTTTGATTGACGAAGTTTATTGAAAAAGAAGAAAATATCGAATTGTAATTTTGTATTCAGTTCAAACAATGAGCAAACGATCATAAATATTTTTTTTGTTTGTATCCTCGATATGTAATTATTAATAAACTCGACAAACTAGTTACGTGACAATTTACTGGAATTGTCATTTTTTCAATCGCACTTTTGTTCTAAATTTTTCCTTAAAAACATTAGCTTTCAAATGATGTTTTAATTGACGGTAGTTGAAAGGTCCTTCATTGTTAACAAATTGTTTTAAATGTTCGTGGCACATTGTCGTAACATTTTCTAATTAGACCCATTTAAAACTAATTAGATTAAGCGAGGGTCAATTTGAAAACGCTCGCATTGTTTTTCCTTCATATTTACAAGCTTCTTTTATGTCAGCACTCGATCAGATTTCCCTACTTTTACTCGTTGTTTACTGTAAACAACCGAATTTGTCGGATTCAACTATTACAAAATTTCTTGTTCTTATCCAAACCAGTGTTCTGACTTTTGATTATTGAAATTATTTAATCATTTTAATTATTTTAAAAAAATTAAAGAATTTGAACGCTGTTTGTCATTTCTGATTAATTTGTCACGATGAAAAATACATTTACAATAGATGACGTTAATGAAACGAAAAAAAAATGATAAATAAGACCATGTCTGTCAGAGGTGATTCACTCGAGTTATGACAAACTGTCTTATCAATGGACGTATTCTCGCGAAACAGTGAAAGTAACGACTGAACTTACGACTGTACTTTCAACTTTCAATGTGATTTTTTTTTGTTCTTTCGCAATGCGAACGAGTTGATTTGCCAGATCGGTAAAAATGTATCGACCGAATTTGTATCTAAAAATAGACATCAAAACAACACAATTTGTTTCTAGTTTTAATCTAGATTGATATTAAATTGAGCTGCTAACAAAAAAGCGAAACAAAAAACAGCGAATTGTTGCAACGATTCCAGTGCGATTAGCAAAACTGTTAATATGTTAAAATCAATATAATCTGGTATGTCTTCGTGTCTCAATAATTGATTTATGTCAAGTCGAAACGGAAAACGTTGCGCTGACCTTACTGCTAAACTTTATCCAACTTATTACTCCAACAACTTTGCGCATACTAATGCAGCTAATCTTAATCACTGCAATTTTAATATTACAATATAAAAAGAATAACAAAACAAAAAAAAAACGCCTTTTAAATTCCCTCCAAAATTGATCCTTGCCAAACATTGTAAACCACGTGATACACATACGTTGTGAAACATTCAAATATTATCACATGAATTTTTTTTTTCGTGAAATTCCATTGTTATCTGGAACGTAAACTTCGAAATCAAACATTGATTTTTGTCACAAGATTTACAAGCCGAACCTTTGAATTTAAATTCAATCTCTGACTCAAATCAAACTTGGTTCAACTATCAACTTTATCAATTCAACAATCTATTTTTAAATCACCGAAATAACTCGAGAAACAACACGTTAATGAGCGTCCACTTGTTTGTCCGACAATTGAAACTAATTATTCATTTCTTCATTGATTAAGTCATTCATGATCTGCTCTCATTATGCTGATGATGCTGCCTAGTTTCGGTCAGGGTCGCGAATTTCGATCCACTTGATTATTACCAAGATATTCGACAAAGGAGAACAAACAAAAATCACACCATATCAGATATTGACACTTCAAAAGAAAAAAAAATGTCAAGGACTCGAAGGAGTGTTAGGTATATTTGAAAAAAAAATAGAAATCTTGATTAATACCGACGACAAATGTTTGGACAACACGACAAAGACGCAGAGACAAAGAAAAAAACACTTAATAGACAGAAGCAGGCGATGAAAAAAAAGGGGAGTGATTAATGTAAGTTGACGTAAAGCGAGACCTTGCGGAGACAAGAGCGAGCGCGTGAAGCGCCCACATGGCACACCAGAAGATGATGAAGAAACCAGCGCAGCCGTAGAGGAAGTACGCGTAGGCCGCGTTTTTGAAGGTTAATCCAGCGGAGGTCATCGTCCCCGGCGGCGGCCCGGTGGTCGTCTTCGTCGCTTTCGTTTGCGTTGGAATGAGATGGTGCGGTGGAACACTAGGGGTTGGCTGGGCCCGCCGCCGGACGTTGAGCACTCGGCGGTCACGAGGCCGCGGGCCTGGTGTAACCGAAGCCGATCCATGCGTCGCCGCCGGCGCCACGGCTCGCTCTTTGCATCGTTTGCACACAAGCAGTTCAGCACACGAGACGTCTCTCGCTTCAATCAACAACATCCACCGATACGCGCACTTTTGCCTCGTCCCTGTCCTCCGAGCTTCGCACACACCTTTCACCTACGCGAATTCATTCTACTGCAATTCCACTGCGCTCGCCGAGGCTCATTGCGCGCTTCTCTTTTAATACCGATCTCACCTGCCGCGCCCGCCCCACCCACTGCCCATGCACTAGCGCCATCGTCAGCTCGCTTCAACAAATCCCGCCAATTTTTTCAAAGTCACTTTTTCGTTTCGAGTTTTTGGAGACACAATCGATGAGGGATGAGGGGTGGGCTCGTGCTACAATGTCACAATTTGCAGAGTACCAACTTTGACATTGCAAAAAATGAATCGATCGATTTCTTTATTTTTTAGCTATTTTATATTGTTACCGCTATTGTTGCTTGTTACAACAATGTGTATCTACAAGTGATTGTTTCTTTATGAACGATTTTTTTTATTGATCGCCACTTTCGTTGTATTTACCGTTGCGTTTCAGATTACAGATGTTTTTAGATTGTTTGTTTTTCACCCACCCTCTTTGTTGACGCACTTTCTTATAAGAGCCAATATTTTCAAGTGCAATTTTTCTCAAAGTAAACAATAAGAAATTCGATTACAATGTAAGGACACTCTCTTTCATCACTCATACGGTTAAATTATTTTTTAGTTCTTTAACTTCCTTCTGGAGTGTTCATTTCCTTGTTTTGATTATTTCATTTTTAGTTGCAAAATAAATGTATAAAAAAGAATAAACACAATTTCACACAACAGTTTCAGTTACCGAGTTATAACAGAATCTTAATTTTGCTAAACACATTTAGTTAACTAGATTTTCCTTTGAACCCCAGAATTTTTCTTATAAAATTAATGAAAAAAAAGATTAAAACATTTTTTGTGTTGAAATTGAATGAAGAGAGTTTCTAAAAATCAGGTTCTTATCTTATCAAAACAAATTCAAAAAGAAAATTATTCCGAAGTAATTCGTTTTTAATAAATTGTTACTGAAAAATAATAATATATCAATTGATTTTTTTTCTTATGTTTAGTTTATTTTATTAGAATCTTGCTACTATTTTTGATCCTTTAATTTTGAGTTCATCGGAGGTTTCTTGTATCAATAAACTATTATTGTTGTTTGATATTGTTTATTTTTTGCCTGTTGGTCAACATTTTTACAATTTTCAACAGTGTTTTTTATGAAAGTGTTAGTTTAACTTTAAAAAAACGAATTCAAGCATGAACTGTTTTTTCGTTTTTCCCTACTGACAAAATCAAGTTATCAAATTTTGTAACAAACTAATCTCAAAATTTACGTGACTAATTAAATAATGAAAGGTCATCAATTGACTAAAATAAAAGATAAGGTTGAATTAAGTATTTTACATTTTTTCATCACGACAAATCATGTTAACTATATTATTCTAATAAACTGCCAGATTTTGTTTTCTTTTTCACAAACTTTCAAAAACATTGCACTTTTCAAAGTGCGAAATTTTGTAAGTTTTGAAAAAGTTCAAATCACAGTTAGAAATTGAACTTAACTTTTATAAACTAATATTCTACATTTCTGGCTGGTAGACATCATATTGGGATGAAAAACAATAATTATGCATCAAAAAATATTTTTATCAAAAATTAAATCGAATCGACAAATTAGAAATCAGTCGCAGATTAATCAAACAAAAGATATATACTATTAATGATTTTATGTAACAATTTGGAATACACCTTTTTTCTTCACGCTTTAAATATATTACGTAGACACGTATCCAACATTTCAACTTTCATATACATTCATAAAACATTCATGTTTCATACTATATTCATTATCCAATCTAAATGAAAGAAGGAAAAAATTAATACAAAAACTCTGCCCAAGTTCATCAGATCAATGAAAACTAACTGGAAATAAAAATTTAATCCATTTTATACAAAAATAATTTAGCTTCGTCAAAACGTTATACAAAGAATGAAGTTCAGCATTGATACGCAATTGACCAATCGAAAAATTGAGACAAAAACATTCTAAACATCTGTATCAAAAAAGTGACACATTGTTTTAAACAGAAAATGTATTATTACTTGTTATACAAAATCGATTAAAATTTTTCATTCAACGCCATGAACCGTCTCATTGAATGAAAAAGTAACATTCTAGACATTCTTTTTTCTCTTATTTTCGGTTTGGCGCAATTGCATATATGCCAGCGTTGATATTCGGAGAGGAAGAGATGTACAAAGATTCAAATCTTCAGTTCTTAATGATATCGCAAGTTGAAATCAAGTTACAAGAATAAAGATTTTGTAGCTTGTCGTTTTCCAATTTCGTCCAATGCTATCTGTTAATCGATTTGATGTGCAGTCTCGTGATTGGTTTCGGCTCCTCGTCTATCAGTGCTAACATTCGTTGGCGTACTTTTTTGTTCGGACATACACACGAAATCAAACCAATTTTATGCTTTGACGTATATTCCTAGAATAACATCGACATGTATTAAAAAATAACTCAATGAAAATATTTATAAATTTGTTTTTTTTTTGTCACCGACCTTTTTCTCCTGTATCCAATTTAACAATACATTTTCCGTTAAATAATATGCTTTGACGTAAGATTCAATATACTCTTTAAAGGGCATCGGTCTCAAAGACGTAACATTTTCAAACTCGGAAGCCAGTTGTGTATAATCAAGTTGCATCAAGGCTCGGCCCCCGTTTGAACACTTTTTTGCACCGGAAAATCTGTCATATTGAAATGAAAAATTAATGAAACAACATTCACATTCGTAATCACGATAATTCATTTTAAAAGAAAACTTTACCCGTCAACCAAAGTTCTGGATATTAAAAACGCAACATTCTCCCAGACTAACGTATAGGCTTCTTTAGGTAAAGGCACATTATTTCCAACTTCATTCAACTTCATCTTCAGCATTTTGATTTTCTGCAATCAATCAAAAATGACGATTTACATTTTCGACAATCCAAAAAACTTATTGATCTATTGTTTAAAAAGTTTTCTATAAATTTCTTCAGTTTACCTGCAATAAAACATCCACATACTCGCTATGCTGCGACATGACATCGCGTACTTCCCAATTCACTTTACTTATCATTTGCAAAATATATTTCGTATCGATCGATTGATACGCCACCTGCATATAAATCGGTCGTCTCAGATCTCCAGCCGAAGCAATTGTTTGTGCGTAAAATTGCTGTTACAAATTTGAACAAAATTAAATTGTCGTTACAAAATTGAGTTCATATTTTTTTGAAATATTAAGAATGGATCTTTGACATACCTGTAACTCACTCCAAGGGCTATTTACAGTCAGATATTCAAAATAACTTTTAAAGTTTTCGTATTGTTGGCCTAAAAATATGAGAGATTCGACAGCAGCTGCCCGTTCCGCGAGTCCGTACAATTTTTCCGGATCGGAAAGATCAACGATGGACGATAAGTGAGGTTGCTTCACTTTGTGTTTACCTTCCAGATGTTTTTCATTGTTATCATCAATGATTAAACTGTTCTTTATACGTGACAGCGTGAGATTCAATTTTTTACTGTACAGGTACTCGCCGCTTTGTGATATCGACTGTAAACAAAATTTAACATCAGTTGGAGAAAAATGACGAGTTAGAGTGATAAATGGAAACTCACGACAATGTCAGTGGTGAAGAATTGGTGAACGGCGAAAAAGTAGAGCTCGTAAAATTGTATCATACTCTCGATGACTGTCATGGCGATTGATCTCAACAGTCTTATCATTTGCAAGTACTTGCCGCAAACTCGCAAAACACTCAGCGTGGTGTTGGTAACAAGAGGACCGGTGTATCGAACTTTGTGACGCTTTTTATTCACTTTCGTGTACTCGAACTCGTCGATGCAATCACTTTTCAATTCGTCGGGCACGTCGTCGTCGTCTGACTCTTCCGAAAAGTACTGGTCCACTTGGCCCTGCAAAAATCACAGAGAAAAATTACTTCATGACTTCAGAAATGAAAAGAACACAAAATTTCACATCGAAATATACTCCCACACTTGTTATTTTCGATCAAAACTAACCCTAGATTATGAATTTTGGTTTTTTTGAGGTTATGTCATTTATTTTTAATATTTCTGTCTTAAGCTGTATCTGAAATTTATGATTGTCGTTAGAGATGAATAGACCGAAAAAATTTACATTGAAACATGCTCCCACACTTGATAATCCGAATGAAACATAATTTCAAAACGCAGATTTTGAGTTTTTTGAGGTTAAGTGACGGTTTTTTGATTTTTTCGTTCGTTCAAAACCCTGACTTGTGGGTACTCAAATGAAAGCTATCGAGAGCCGCTACACAATGGCGTGATAATTTCAGTAAATCGTTTCAGAAAAATTAAACATCTACCTGTACGTTTAAAATATCCTCATCCATGGTATCGTCCAAGCCAATACCAAAAGGCGACGTACCCTCATCCAAGCACTTCTGCAGCCAAGCATTAGCACTGCTCGAAGTGGAGCTATCAGTTTCGGACATACTGTCTGACAAATTGTTTAAATTTCTCGAACTGTTCAGAACGTGCCTGAGACTTTTAAATTCCTGCAGCTGCGTGACCGCGAACGTGCTCTTTACCGGACACATCTCCCAGCCGTCGTGTTCAAGAAAGATCCGCAACTCATCAAGTCTCAACACGTGGTAATGTGAAAAATACGACAGACACTGTTGTCGTATTGATTCTTGCAAATTTTCCGATTTGCTTCCGTACAATTTATCCCCAATTTCCAATAGTCTGCAAAAGAAAACAAACGTCATCAGAACACAATCAACATTTTGCAACACAAAAAATATTTTGAAAAAGAAAAAAAAGGCCAAATACAAACCTATTAACAATACTCAAAATTTGAACAAAATGTTCGAACTTGAAATGCGTCAAAGTGTTAGCTCTGAGGTAGGTTGAAATTTTGGATTCCACATCATTCCATATCCTGACTATGCCAGTTTGTAACTTCTTCTTTGCGTACTGTTTGTCAATGCTTGCTTCGATTTCCTGATCTTCAGAGACACTTTTGACTTTGTGCCACTGGACAATGGAATGATAAGAACTAAGAATAGTCCAGAGCGACCTACAAAGTTCTTCGAGACAGGGTAGAAAGCTGTGCTGCGAAACTGTCTGGCACAGCTGGTTGAACTGGCGTTTAGGATCGCCTGGATCTGCGTGTGCATAAACCGCCGAGAAGGCCGTGTGATGGATCGCCGCTGCGAAATGGATGTGCAGCTGGTCTATCGCCGTTTCGGGCTTGCCGAGGAGGTAGTACGCGTCCTGAACCGAGGCGTAAGTTGCTCCATCGAACTGCAAGCACATCCGCTCCAAAGTCGAATCCAACGCTTGCTCCACTTGCTCCAACGTGTCTTGCAGTTTTCCGTTCAGTGCTGTGATGCAACCGAAATGTTTGTACGTTTTTGCTGCGTTTTGGCACTCGAGAATTAAAGATATTGCGCCCGGGTAATTCTGCTCGTTCAGTAGCTCTTGTACTCTGTCTTCTGTGCGTTGCTAAAAAAAAAACACTTTTTTTAAAACAAGTTGCAAAAGCGCCCGACGGGCGCTCAATTTTAGACCGCTTTGCGTTAACCCTTTGACCCATACATTTTTCTAATTTATCACTCTGCTCCGAAATTCGAATATAGGGGTTTTTTTCATAGCTGAATACGAATTTGAGATCATATTTCCAAAATTCAAAATTTGTGGATTTAGTAAATCTCATGTCATATTCGTGATTTACGGGACAAAAAACGCGAAAAAACCGAGTTTCATAGTAAACAGCTCATTTTTTCGAGTTTTGGTTCGCCATATTGGATGAGCCATTTTGAATTTAGCAAATCTGATGTCAGATTCGTCATCTACGAATCAAAGACCAAGTTTCATACTAAAAACACTTCTTTTTTTATGTTTTTGGTACGCGATCTTAGCGGTCATTTTAAATTTTGAAAAAAGTATGTTAGATTTATGTAAAGAAATTCAAAATACTCTGTTTTACAAGTTTCTGTTTTAAAAAATGAAAATTAAATCAATTACAGCTTAGTTCAACTTTTGAATCGCCATATTCGATCCGCCATTTTGTTTTTTCGAAAATCTGACTTTAAATTCGTGTTTAGCGACCCTAAGAATCCTAGAGCATCAAGTTTCATAAAAAACTTCATTTTTCTAAAGAAAAAAAAACAGTTTTACTAAGGTGTGACATTGTCTGGCACACTATGGGTCAAAGGGTTAATCAAACTTTAACTTTTAAATATTTTAACCCAAAGTCGTTGACGACACAAACGCCCTCTGCTTAACCTAAAATAGTGAGAGCGAACAGAAACCGCGTGTTGATGTTTCTATTTCACTCTAAACTAAGGACGCATGATGTTTCGATGGTTCACGCACACATGCAGAGAACTGTCATTTTTACGGTGATTCTTGGCGTTTCAACGACTTTGGGTTGAATTTAGAGTTATATGAGATCCGTTGCTACAGAATATCGTGTGACGTCGTCGGATGCGGACGTGCAGTACACCCTGCAACGCTATAGAGTGCGCATTTGTAGTCAATCTAGTGACGTCACTGGATACGCGTGCGCAATAGATCCTGCGACACCATCGAGTACGCGTGCGCAATAGATCCCGCGCCACATTCGAGTACGGGTGCGCAATAGACCCCGCGCCACAATTGAGTACGCGTGCGCAGTAGGTCTCGGGACACCATCGAGTACGCATGGTCAGTACATCCCGCGACACCATCGAGTACGCATGCCTATTAGATCAAGTGACATCACTGGACCCGCAGCTACCATCGAGTGCGCATTCGTAGTAGATTTCGTGACGTCACTGGATACACGTGCGCAATAGATCCCGCATCACAATCGAGTACGCGTGCGCAGTAGATCCTGCGCCACAATCGAGTACGCGTGCGCAATAGGTCCCGCGACACCATCGAGTACGCACGCCGATTAGATCAAGTGACATCACTGGACCCGCAGCTGCCATCAATCATGTGACGCCATTGAACCCGCAGCCGCAGTAGATCCAGTGATGTAAGTAAGCAACTTTTCCGGTCTTTATATCGCATTTTGTTCTATAGTATTGTTAAATGACTTGGAAAAGTAAATCATTTGTTTATCGGCTTGTAGGTATTTTTTCATTCATGTTTAAGTTTAAGTGATTCTAAAATTTTTCATATAATTCGAAATACTCGATACCTTTAATAAATTTATAATATTATAATAATAATTAATAATAATATATAATTGATAATTTCAAAATACACAAAAGTCTTATACTTTTTCGATAATAGATTTCTTTAGAGTTTTCATTCGCTGTAATTTTTTTAAGTTATTCGTTCAATTTTAACACATTTTTAATTGTTTAGTTGTTAAATCAATCAAGTTTTTTCGAACTAAATTTGATCGACAGATGCACATAGTTTAAATTCGTTTTATTTCCGTATATAAATTTTACTTTAATATAACAATATAACAAAACAAAGTTTAGTAGTTCGATGTATAATGTAAATTAGTTTGATCGCGATAAATGTGCATCTTTTTTTATACAAAATAAAGCACTTTTCTGGACTTCGTGACCATTTCGCTACAGATCGCAGTCAGTTGACTATCAACTGTCCGTCAGACGCTCCAAGGGTGTTTTGGGAAGTCTAGACAATTTTAGTCGCGATTAGTTATGCTTTGGATATTAATTGTAACTTATTAAAAAATTGTTTATAAGTTTATTCATTTTCTATTATGATTTTCGTGGTTTTATACTTTATCTTAACTTTAAAAAAATGAATATAATTTCTATTTCTTTTACTCTAGATTAAGAACAGCGAATGAAAACTTTTTAACAAATTTTTGTTAATCAGTCAAACTTTTTTATTTTTAGATCGATTTAATTATATCACAGTTTTCTCAAAACCATATTGTTCGAGTAAGCTTGAAATTTAAATTATAATTAATTTTTCAAAAGGCTTTTAAAAAACATGAATGTACAAAATACGATAGTCATATTGTAAAGTCTTTTTTCTCAAGGGAAATGTTTTATTAATCGGCTTCAAAAGATTGTCTTTTATTTCTTAATTGAAAATAATATTTTTTAAAACACGAGGGATGTTCGCGCTCCGCGCGACATGTGATTTCCATCAAACGCGACTAACGACACGGCAACAGCGAAATTTTTTTTATAGAGGGGGGAAACTAATTTCTTTTATCAAACTTTAATTTTGCATACAGAACAAATTTAATGGAATGTCGGATAAAATTAAGAGAAGACAAATAGTAAGTACCAAAGTTTTGATGGTAGTCAAACTCCGCAACAAATCCTCCACGATCTGTCGTTTACGATAGTTTGCCAAAATGCCCAAACTAGCGGTGGTAAATTGTTTCCTAGCAAGTTCCAAGTCGGTTCGACCGATCCGACAGATGGTCAACAGATCCTGCAACTGCTGCTCGATTGTGAGGATCTTCTCAAATTCCTCATTACAGTTCTTCTGTTTCTGCAGGATCAGCTGGAGGACCTTTTTCGACACTACTTGATGTTGCTGCTTAAGCTTCTTGTAGTACTTTTCGATGTCCTCTGAATCGAGCACTGCTGGTAATTTTTCCAACTCGTACCTACATGGATCGAAATTTGTGTCTGACTCGTCGTAATAAATTTGCTCGATTGATTCCAAAATTTCCTGGTCGGGTAAGACTTGACTGTCTGTTGATCTGCTCGCTTCGGATTCGGTTTCTTTTTTCGGTTCTGGTACAGTTGGATTTAATAGTTCCGGATTGACACCCATTGATGGAATTTTTGTTTGGCTCTATAAAAGAAATACAATTTTTGAGTGAAATAGTAAACAAACAGCAAAATAAAAATGTTGACAATCATAATGAATGTATAAATAAATGAGTGAATGATAAATTGAATGTAAACAGTAGAATGTTTGGTAACAAGATGTTATAAATAAAAAAAATGAAATTAAGATGCAAACAATTTCTAATTATGGAAACCAATTAACAAAATGTGAAATTGGCACTTGTCTAATGCGAGATAATAATGACGACTTACCTGTTTGTTAAGAAGGCCAAGAAATTTGAATTTTATGTCCTCCATCATTATCGAATGTTTGGCTGACAAGTCAAGAGTTTTGTTGTCCATGTTGTTTATTGGGACGGGTGCATGCACACGCCCAATTCCGTTCACCTTTCCTGTCCGCTGATTACGAACAATTATGTCGAAACTCTCCGCTGCTGTTTGTCCTTCCGCATCATCTTTGCTGTTTGGTTGTTGCCAATGTCTATAGTGATAATATGCACTGTGCAGTTTTCGGTGTGTAAGCAATCCCGCACGCGCATGCGTGGTTTACATTTTTTATCAATTTTAGGTTATGTCTCACTGTTTTATTTCCCTTTCTTTCGACTTTTTATTAAATTTATTTCATTTCTCGTTGTAAACTCTGTTTTGTTTGTTTTATTTATATTGTATTTATGTAAAAAATATCATTTTGACATTGTTCTACCTTATCATAACATGATAACTCGTATGACACATGAGAAAACCATTTTTGCAGAGTTTTATTTACAAACAAAAATGGAGCAAAGTGTCAAAAACTGTATGCGATTTTATTCTGTGAATCAAAAGTGTAAACAAATGAAGTGATATTATAACAATATTTTTGTTTTGTGCACTTACGTTTGTAAATAAGCAAACAAATTTGAGATAAATAAAGGTGAATAAAAGGTCAATTATAAGACTTCACTGACTGATACAACACTTGCTATGCGAGAATACCGTTAGAGAACATTGCGGTGGGTGAAAGGACGAGAGTTGGGAAGAAGAATTTTAGTTGACGCGACGTTTTGTACAGAGGAAGATGAGTGTTGTTGCGTGATGACAACGCAGGTGGAAAAGTCGCGTTTGCAGTCGTGGCATAGATGAAATTTCGAGTTTTCTCATTTTGGCCGGGGAAGCAAAATTGACGAGACCGCAAGATGGAAGTTCGCCGAAGAAAAACAAAAGAAGGCGAAAAAAAAGTAGACAGAAAGGAACCCAACAATCATCAGGTTTTTTCAAAAACTTTTTAAAATTTACATAAACAAAAGAAATGAAAAGCCCGATTTTGAATGCCTTGTTTCTTTTATCTTTTCAGGAAACAGAGGATGATTCGAATTTGATTGAGGAGAAAAACGATAAAGATTTCAAAAACAAAGATTTCCATTCGAAAGGTGATAAAAACAAGAAAAAGTTAGATGAAGTTTATGAGTTAGACGATACTGTAACGTCTACAAAAATCAAGATCAATTTTGAACTGGATATCGTCGCCTTGGTGTTACTTTTTATTGCATTGGTGACAAGGTTTTATAAACTCGATGAACCAAGAAACATTGTGTAAGTTCCAATTATAAACAGCGAACTATTCTTTTGTTTTTATTTTGTTTTATTTGTTTTGATTTCACGAACAAATGATTTAATAATCCAATTTCAACAGGTTTGACGAGCTGCACTATGGCAAGTACATAAGTTTGTATCTAAAAAGAACATTTTACTTCGACAACCATCCTCCGCTGGGAAAACTCATAATATCTGGAGCGGCATACCTGGCAGGGTACGATGGAACGTTTAAATTTGACAGGATAGGCAGTCCCTACTCGGACAAGATACCTTTATTTGCCATGAGATTCGTACCAGCGTTCTGTGGCAGTCTCATAGTTCCAACAACTTACCACCTTGCATTAGAGCTCGGTTTGAAACAGTGGAGTGCAGCGATTGCTGGACTGCTCATTTTGTTTGGTAACAAACCAAAATTTATCTATGATATTTTTTACAGAAATTGAACAAAACTGGATGAATCAGAACTGTAACGTGTAATTTTAAATTTGTATTCTTTTTTAGATAATGCACTGTTGACTCAGTCAAGGTTCGTCTTGTTGGAGAGTATTCTCATTGAATTTTGTCTATTGGGGATTCTTTCGGTTTTGAAGTTTCGCAAAATCTCTCACGATCCAACCAGGTTCATGTGGTGGGTTTGGTTGGTGTTTGGGATAGTCAGTCTTACCTGTGCAATGTGGTAAGTCAAATTCAAAAGTATGAAATTAACTCTCAAATCAAAGATGGAAGAAAAAACAAACAGTAAACAACACATACGATTTGAAATAATCAATTCAGTGTTAAGAGTAGCATTATTTTTTGGAAAAACTCAACATTTAGATGTAAATATGTACCTGAACCATAATTTGCAAAATTAAAATTTTTCAAATATTTTCTAGTAGATACGAAATACTTTCAAGCACTTTACACTAAATAACAAAACTAATATAAAATGTTGAACAATTTTTTCAGTGTAAAATACATCGGTTTCTACTCCCTCCTCCTCGGGGTCTACCTGATCGGTCAAGACTACTGGCAGATGCTCGCGCGAAAAGCGATATCCCGAGCGACCCTGCTGTACCAATTAGTTTTCCGTGCAACTAGCATGATCGGTGCAGTTCTGACGATCTACCTGCTCGTTTTCTACGTGCACTTTTCGCTCTTAACAAAAGCCGGTCCGCACGATTCGATCATGACAAGCGCCTTTCAGGCAAGCCTGCAAGGAGGTCTGGCCAGCATCACCAAAGGTCAACCAGTGGAAGTGACCCACGGATCGCAGATCACACTGCGGCACACGTTCGGTCGTGCCTGTTGGCTGCACAGCCACACGCAGATGTACCCGATCAACTACCCGGACGGTCGGGGCAGCTCGCACCAGCAACAGGTCACCTGTTACTCGTTCAAGGACGTGAACAACTGGTGGATAGTGAAACGACCAGAAGTCAACGATCTGATAGCCACGACTCCCAGCGAACCGATCAGACATGGCGAGGTGATCCAGCTGGTGCATGGAATCACAAGTCGACTCTTGAATTCTCACGATGTGGCTGCACCAATGACCCCACAGAGCCAGGAGGTATCTTGTTACGTCGACTATAACATCTCTATGCCTGCGCAAAGTCTTTGGAAGGTCCACATTGTTAACCGCGAACAAACCGGCGACGTCTGGCATGCGATCCAAAGTCAGGTCAGACTCGTTCATACCACGACTAACTACGCGCTCAAGTTTAGCGGCAGACAACTACCGGACTGGGGCTTCAATCAGCATGAGATCGTTGCTGATAGACACATCGAACAGTCCAATACTGTTTGGAACGTTGAAGAACACAGGTTTTTATTGATTACTATTTATTTTTCTTCTTTTTGAAAAAAAAATGTTTTAATAAAATAGAATCGTTTTTGGTTTCAGGTACACAAAGAGCGAAGACCAAAAACAAAGAGAACGAGACCTGATTAACGCCGAAATGATACCTTTGGAGGGAACAAAACTAACTTTCTGGCAAAAGTTGGTGGAACTACAAACAAAAATGCTCCTTTACATGTCCGATCCAGCTTCCAGCCACATGTACTCCAGCGGAGTTTTAGACTGGCCATTCATGACTCGTGGCATTGCATATTGGGTCGATGAAAATAGTAATGTAAGTTAAATAACAATTTTGGTAATTTTACATTTTGCAAAACGAGATGTTCAATAATTCCTTTTTCCTTCTTTTTCAGGCTCAGATTCATCTGATAGGAAACATCATAATCTGGTACTCTGGCACTTTTTGCATTTTTGTATACCTGGTTTTCTTAGTTGGGTACCTGATGCGAAGACGAAGGATGTTTTTTGACATCCACGAACAAGAGTGGAACAGGTTTTTGGACGTTGGAAGAGTGCTGTTTGGTGGCTATTTGCTTCATTACATTCCGTTTTTGTTCGTCGAGAGCACCCTCTTTCTTCATCATTATCTTCCTGCTTTTGTCTTCAAAGTTTTGTTAACTGCTGCCACTGTTGATCATCTCTATTATTTCGTCAAGTAAGATTTCTAATTTGCTCAAATTTGCAAAGCTTTTAACAGTTCACTAATTTTTTATAGTAAAATTTTTGATTTGCAAAGTTCACAAACTTTTTTCATTATTTAAAAAACTGTTAAAGTAAAATTTGGTCAGTAAAAATTCGAAAGCTTTTATACTTTTTTTCATTGAATTAAAAGTTCTGTCACAGCAAAACTTTGTGAGTTGAAAGAATGATTGTAAATTTTCGTCTGTCTTTTTTCAGAACTCGTTTTAAATGGAAAGCTCTCACAGCACTTTGCAGAATAATCGTCGTGATCTGGATGATAAGTGTGATTTACGTTTTTCGACGATTTTGCGTTCTTAGTTATGGAAACACTGCTCTCACGCCAAAAGAAATGCTCAAATTAAGGTGGAACGATGAATGGGATTTTATTATCCATAAGACTTGAATATCAACTTTGGCATTTTTTGTATAAAAATTAAGATAGTTAAATGTCGAAGAGAATTTATTCAAACTATTAAGATTAATATTTTTGTATACTTGTTAATCGGGGTTGAACTGAAATTTTATGAAGAGTGAAACTGAAAACTTGAGATATCATATCAAGTAAGTACCGGTTGTGCCTTGACGATTTTAGTACCTAATATTTATTTAATTTACATACGAAAATCAAAAATACTCATTATCACTATAAGAAATTCGTAATTTGTAAGACATTGAGTTTGTTTTTCATTTTTTTAATCACACATAACAATGTTTTATACAAACTATGTTTTGTATATAGAACTATATTTCGTATACATGTATTAACAAAAGTCGACAATTTTTTATTGCACATTAAGTTACCAATTAAACGCGTTGTTTGAAGATGTTCTTGTTTTTATGAGTGTCATGTTTACGTGATTGTAATGTCAATATGTATGTCAATGAGCTATACAATAACTGTTATACAAACGAACAATAAATGTCACACAAATACAATGCTGGTTACATGAAACACTTTTTACACGCTGCATGTAATATCATAGTACTTAATATTAATCTCTCAAATATGATTTTGTCATTAAACAAAAACTACGAAAATTACGATCTTATTTAATTCATGAAATTTGTGGTCTTCTCGTAACCGAAAAGTTCATATAAAAACAGAAAAATAATTCCAATGGTTATACTTTCAGTTCTCAAATTTTTCAAAAATTTCCATTTTTTGTGCCCCTGAGGTAGCAAATGTTTCGTTCGTTTCAACCACAAATTTCAATCGAAAATGAACAGCCGACATAAGCAGTATCTCACTATTTCTGTACAATAGATTTTGTATAAGTTGTCGAAACAATTGTTCGCTGCCCAAACAATAACGAATTTTCTCGACGTTTATCCAATCAAGAACGAACTAATACCAATAACAACAATTTGAAAACACTTGATAAACATTTTCGCGAATGTTCCAAAATAATTGACTGAATGATTTTTGTTTATTAATAAATCTCTCTTCTTGTCAAGAGTATCACAACGGGTTAAAAATCTTGTGCAGTCGATGGAACAGATGGATGATAAACAATGCATCGTATGACTTTCAGATTGACCAGGACGGGTCATTTTTGTTTCACGTATTTACACTATTTATTTCCAATCCCGAGTATTTTCGTTTATTTGGTTTCTTTTATGATTCGCAGTCTCATTGAATAGACACGAAGACGATGGACCGGATCATATCATCGCGAACGTATTTTTCTTTGCAATGATAGTTGAAGGCAAAGACGACGGAGTCGCAGTGAGTCTCGTCCGAGCAAATCGCTGACGGATACCAACCGGCCTTGTTGAACACCACCTCGATTCTGTACACCTACAAACAACAAAATAAACAATCAACAATTTTTATCACTTTAAAAAGTTTCAACCCAAGTAAACAATGGAATGAAATTGAAAAAACATTCTCAACCTTATGTTTCTGAATATAAATCGCTCGATTAAAGCTGATTTCCATCATCTCGCCAGTCCTGACCTTGGCCGTGAAATAGGTGTAGGTCAATCTAGTGCCATAAGAGTCAAGCAGGTAAGCATAAACCACCTCGGTGTACATCTCCTCGGGAGAGGTTTCGTTCCTCAGCTGCGTCGGAACGACAATTCCAACGATACAAATGTTTTTGTTTACAGTGAACGCCATGGAACTGTCCAGGATATTCATATTCTCCACAATGAAGTTCGAGTAAACCGTCCTCTTACAGTACGACTTATTACCACGAGGAGAACAAGCTCTCTGAAGTGGACCAGCCTCTCCATTAATTATTGGCTCGTTTCTGTTACTCTTACTCGTGTCAAAATCTTTAGGCATGGGAACGGTATTTACGCTCGACGAGATGTTCATCAGAATCGCAAAAGATTCTTCCTGGGTTAGGAGGCACGACTGTCCAGGTCCCTCGGCAAATTCCTTGGGTGTTAGGGTGAGGAAACGGATTTTGGAAAGCGCATCTCCGACGACGGATCGTAAATTTTTCTGGTCGCTGGGATCGAGGTGTTGTCGGGTGCATTCTGATTTGCACCAAGTTTCTACCGCCTGGTACAGGTCCAGCTCCGAGTCGATGTTGAGACTGTTCTGCTCGAGGATTGCCATTAGGGTACCTCGTTCAATGTCGCCAAACGAGGGCTCGCGAAGAATCTCGCGTGTTTGGGTTTGGATGATGCTCAAGCACTTGTCTCGGAGTTCGAACTCTTCAAAAAGGTGGGAAAACTCGTAAGCACGACAGACGTTTTTGGCGCACAGATCGGACCACATGTACCTCGTGCAGTGCTGCACCAGGAATGGTAGCATGTACTTTTTTGCGCAGTAACACAGCTCGCAGGCTAGGTCGAATGATGTCAACTCTACTTCGTTGGTGTAGATGTACTGAAGCAGGGCCTGGAAAGATACGAGTTTTAAAACTTATCCGTATATAAAATAACATTTAAAATTGTGCAAAAAAATTGTTCATTGAAAGAACAATCAAATGGAAGTGTGCTTCTTTGGTGATTATGTTTATAGATATGTTTACAGTTTTTTTGGCCATAATTTTTAATCAAAAACGATAAAAGAAAAAATAAAAAAATTGAAAATAATAACAAAACCTAAACAATCAATGTTTGTAAACAATAGAACATATTTGATACGTCAAATTGCTTTTTTTGGTTTTCAATACTTCAAAATCATTTTTTTGTTTTTTTTTTTAGAAAGAGGGTTTTTTCTTGCAAATTTATAAAACAACATTTGATACTTCAAAATCACTATTGTTTCGTTTTGTTTTTTTTTCTGTTACGAAAACAAAACACTGCAAAAATACCTTAAAGGCTTTAGGTTGTACATCCTTGATAGAAATAGGATAATTTTTCTCAGACATGCTGCCGTAAAACATTGCCTCGAAAACGGGACTGGACATTGCAAGTATGAGCTTGTGCCCGTTAAAAAGCTCTTGGTTGGACTCCTGACCCACAACAAACTTGCAATCGGCCCATTGGCCCGTCTCGAAGAGGCGTCCGCTGCGCTCGTCGACTCGCTTGAGTTTCACCTGCCAGTCCTCTCTGGATGAACTCATGGCAAAAAACGGGACAGATCTCAGTCGTATTATAATGTAACGCGTCGTGCCCCGCTATAACTAGGAGATCCGCCCGCCGCCGCTCTAACCAGCTCTAACAACACAATGTTAAAATGTTTCCCAGCGCCGTCAATGCTATTTTTGTTAACGAGGCTGCGCGCGCGCACGCGACCAAAACAATCGCCCCAAATAATAATAATGAAGTCTTCGCTTTCTTATCACAATTTTTGATTGCGTCGCTTCGCTCCTCGTAATTTTTCTTCACCTAACTTTAGATGTGAAGTTGTTTTCTTTGCTACAGATGGCGCAGGGTGCATCTTCTGCAATTTTATTTTTTTTAGAATTATTGTAGGTGTTTTGAAAAAGAAACTTTCATTGTTTATTTGTTTACGTTTGATTTCATTTGTTATTTTCGTGTCGATTTTTTTAAAAAAGATTGAGAATTGCAAAAAAATAGTTGTATTTTGTTATCGCTCTAATGCATGACCGGTCGCAAATAAATATTACCAAAATAATAAACAATTAGCTTCGCAAATTCTAGGTTTCCGCTTAACAAAGATTCAATTGACATCCCTCGTACTCTTTCAGAAATTGAAAAATTATGCATTATTGAATCGTTTATTTTTTAAATAGTTTTAAGAAATTTTGATAGGGGTAAAATATAGAAATGAACTGGTTCATTTGTTATCTTGAAAGTTAAAACTCTGCAAATTTTGGAATTGTAGGAAGAGACACTTTTTCCCTACTCGTTCAATCTGCAAATTTTCGCAAAAAATTATGATTTTAAAATTTGTCAACAATCAAAAATAAAAATAAACAGAATTCAGATAAACAAAGATTGAAAAAAACAAAAACAAAAAATTTTTGCTCAGCGCTGCCTGTCGGACAATTTATACACCCAAAAAACAACTTGAAACGTGGCAACATCGCGTGAAAGAAGAAGAGAGAGATAGAAAGAAGAGAGACGGAGAGTTTTTTTGCCAAATGGCGGCCCGACGGCTCAGCTGTGAGCGATCGCAAGGATCGCGACTCAACGAATTTGGTGCGCGCGAACGACAATCGGGCGGCGGATTTTGACTCGCGCCCGTTTGTCAAAAAAAAAAAAGAAAAAAAGGGTCGTGAGTGTGTGAACGTCGGCCGGAGTGCGAATGCGCGCGCGCCACGCTACAGAGCAGGCAAACGATCAGCCACCGCGCGCGCAACCAGGACCCGCCCGCCTAGTTTTTTTTCGTCGGCGCCCGCGATGAGCCGCGCACCCGCGGCCTGAACCGTCACCAGGACCAACGTGTCCGCGTCCCGGGGATGACGTTAACCCCTCGCACCGCACCACACTCGGGGTAACCCAACCTTCTGCCTTTTTTTTATTTACCTTTTTCCATCTTCCTTCAACTATCTCGCTCTCTCTCTTTCTTTCTCACTTCACTTCTTATCTTGCGTCTCTATTTTTCTTTTTCCATTTTCCTTCTTTTTTTCCTTTTAAAATTTGAAGAGTATTGTTGTCCATCCACCAATGACCTTGTCCATTAAACAGTTGTTTGTTTTTGTCTCCGCAAGCTTTGCGTCCTAACCTCTAAATCATCACTTGTCATTGTTTTTCACCAGTTTCAAAGAAACAAAGAAAATATTAGATAAGAAGGGACGAAACGAAAACGTTCACGTGTGCTCCAATCGTCTCGATGACAGACAAAGGAAGATCCGATTATTTACGCAAGTTAACATTGACGAGAGTGAAAATGTGAAAAAATAACGTCAAGATTTTTTGTGGTCAGAGGAAAGTTGGGTTTGTGTCTTGTGTGATTTGTTTATTTTTGGTTCGAGATTCAATTATCGATGATTGTTGAAACCGTTCTGGAAAATGGTTTGTTTTCTCGATTTTGACCGAGAATAGACGACGAACGGTTTGATAATAACAACAGCTGTATTATTTATTTACACATACTGGCACACACGTCCAAACGCGAACTGTTTATGCGATGGTGATAAATTGCAAAGTTGAAGCAAAATTAAAATTATCTTGATTTTGCGTAGATTTGTGCGAATTCAAAAAAGAAATGGGAATTGAGCTTCGATGACGTCAGCGCGTTAACTTTTTTTTTTCTTTCTTTCAATTTTTTCATGCGTAATGAAGGCGATAATTACGTCGTAATTCTTTTTCTTTTCCCATCTGTCTAATTATGTCTAATGATAGTTGGTTTTTGTGTTGAATGGAAAAATTGGAGTTTGAGATTAAAAACTTGTTGCTTTTTGGTTGCAGATAAGTGAATTGGTGTTCGATCATACAAGATGGACGTGGTACAGGATAACGATAGGCTTTCACGCCTAAGGAAGATCGAGAAACGGCTGAGAGATCAGCAAGATGTGGCTAATGTGGATTGTCTCCTGGACACCGTACAAGCTCTAGTGGCAGACTGTGATCATCCTATTGTTAAACGCATGAAAAACATCGAGGCATATATGCAAAGATGTAAGGCAAAAGTTGATATTTAAAAACTACATTATTTTATGTTTAATGCTATTTAAAAATAAAACATGACAACATGATTGAAAAAAATCGTTTAAAAAATATGTATTCAATATATTGATCATATCTATGTATAATTAGATATAACTTTTTAAAAATTAATTTACACTGTCGATTGACTTCTGTGTCTAACAAGGTTAATTATTTCATTTCATTATTTTCAGATGACTCGGTTGCTCAGGAAATTAGTAACTTGCGAATGCGCACAGATGATTTTTCATTAATCAAAGTTATCGGACGAGGAGCCTTCGGTGAAGTGCAGTTAGTCAGACACAAATCCACGCAGAGAGTTTACGCTATGAAGTTGCTCAGTAAATTTGAAATGGTAAAAAAATGAAATCCAAGAAAAAATTGTCATCTTTTTCTAACTTCAACATACTTTTGATTTTTTGTTTTTTCTTTTCAATCAATAATTTTATTAAATTCAGTACAGAAAAATAAAAGAACAAATGTTTATTTTAGTCGTTCAAACTATGCATTTTATTCATACAATAAAAATTATTTTGCAGATAAAAAGATCCGACTCTGCGTTTTTCTGGGAAGAACGAGACATAATGGCGCATGCGAATTCGGAGTGGATAGTGCAGTTGCACTTTGCCTTTCAAGACCACAAGTACCTTTACATGGTGATGGATTACATGCCCGGTGGTGACCTTATCAATCTCATGTCAAATTTCGACGTGCCGGAAAAGTGGGCCCAGTTTTATTGCGCCGAGGTAGTGATGGCCGTCGACGCTATCCACCGGATGGGATTTGTTCATCGTGATATCAAACCTGACAATATGCTGCTCGATAAACATGGGCACCTTAAACTCGCTGATTTTGGCACTTGTATGCGAATGGACGAGGTAAAACGCAACAATCGAAAAGACGAAAAAGTCATATTTCTTTTAGCCTTTCAATCTATCAAAATTACATCAAAGTATTACAGTTTAAAAATACTTCAATTCACAAATCAAGATTGAAATTATTTCGAGCATCAAAATGTTTCAGGACGGTTTGGTTCGTTCCGACACAGCAGTTGGAACGCCCGACTACATATCACCAGAAGTGCTGCAGTCGCAAGGAGGCGAGGGTGTCTACGGTCGGGAGTGCGACTGGTGGTCGGTGGGTGTGTTTCTATTCGAGATGCTCGTGGGCGACCCGCCGTTCTACGCGGACTCGCTAGTCGGCACCTACTCCAAAATCATGGACCATCGAAACTCGCTACACTTTCCTGAGGAGGCCCACATCTCAATCGCGGCAAAGAGTCTGATCTGCGGATTCCTAACGGACCGCGAGGAGCGACTAGGACGAAACGGCGTGGACGAGATCAAGCGTCACGCCTTCTTCCACAACGACCAGTGGACTTTTGAGAACCTGCGCGAGTGTGTTCCGCCGGTGGTTCCCGAGCTGTCGGGCGACGACGACACCAGCAACTTCGACGACGTTGAGAAACAAGACTCGCCGGAGGAGAGCTTTCCAACACCCAAGGCGTTTTCCGGCAACCACCTGCCGTTCATCGGGTTCACTTACTCGCGAGACTTTCAGTTTCTCGCGCGTAAGGACGAGGCTACGGAGGAGACTGTGGACGGCATGAACGGTCACGAGGACCTTCGTATCGCCCAGCTGGAGAATCTCATAGAAAAGGAGCGCAGACAGGTGGAGAGTCTCGAGGGCAAACAACGCGCCCTGGTGGCGCAACTCGAGGCTGTGAGTGCGAGGGAGAACGAGCTCCGCGAGCAGATCGGCAAGAGTGACAAGGAGCTCGCGATCCTCAGGCACAATTTCAAAGAGGCGCAGCGCAAGCTCGACCAGGAGACTGAGACGAGGAAAAAAGCGGACAGCTTGCTCGTGGAGCTGAAGAAGAAATTTGACGAGGAGCAGACGAGGAGGGCGAGGGACGCTACGAGCTCTCACCAAAGCTCGGAGCGCATCACGACGCTGGAGAAGCAGGTGAAGGACATGCAGTGTGTCCTCGAGAGGGAAACCGAGACGGTCACGAGGCTGAGGAAACAGACCACCGAGGTCACCATTGCCAAACAGGCCGCGGAACAGATGGCGGAGGAACTCAAAAATGCCAGGGCACAGCTGCAGGCACAACGGGATAGCTTGCAGCAGGAAGTTGCTAGTTTGCAGGTCATTTGAATTTTTGAAACATTTTTTCTTTTAGCATTAAAATTTAGTTGGACATCGTAGAATGTGTGTTGAAAATTGTAAATGTTATAGGGTCAACTTTCGAGAGAGCAAAGTTCGCGAAACCAAGCATCGAGTTTGACCGTGGAGCTTGAGACTCGACTTTCGACGTTACATCTGGAGTTGGAACGTAGCAGAGAGCGCGAGGAGAAGGCAATGTTGGACAACCGACAGTTGAACGAACGAGTTTCCAGCCTTGAGAAGCAGGCTGCGAGTTTGACACTGGAGTTAAAAGCCGCTCAGGCTCGGTATAACCAGGAAGTGAAATCACACGAGGAGACTGAACGATCGCGGTTGCTCTCTAAGGAAGAGGCCAATCTGGAGGTTGTCAAAGGTACGGTCGTTTTTTCATTTCGTATTCAAAACCAATGCTAAAACAGAACAGGTTGTATTTCTTTGTTGTATTGCATGCTACAGGACGGATGGATAGAATGTTTAAAGGTAAAACTGAAAAGTCGGAAAGATGAAAAGAGATTTGAAAGTGTTTGAAAATGGAGTCAAAAGTTAGTTCTTGGCAAGATGATAAATTTGATGACTTTTTCTTTGTAAAGCAGCGCTGCAGACCAAGTTGAACGAGGAGAAGAGTGGGCGACAGAGAGCGGAGCTTCTGGCTCAAGAGAAGGAGAGACAGACGTCGATGCTGTCGGTTGACTACAGACAGATACAACAGCGACTTCAAAAGCTGGAAGGCGAGCACCGACAGGAGACCGAGAAGGTCAAAGGTCTGCAGGGCCAGGTCGAGCAGGAGCAACAGAAACGTAATGTCTTGCAAGGGGAGCTGGCGCAGCAAAGCTCGGAGGCTAGCCGACTTCGGGCCCGCGAGCAACAGCTGTTGAGCGAGGTGCAGCAGCTTCGGGAAGCTAAGAGGAAAATCGAAGACGAGCTCCACCACCTTAAACACCAGCGCACCGTTGACCAAGTACAAACTAAGGAACTCCAGGAACAACTCGAAGCTGAAGCTTACTTTTCGGTAATATTTTTAAGATGTAGTTTTATATTATCAAGTTTAAAAGTACATTTTGGATATTGATTTGAATTGGTTGTTTTCAGACATTGTACAAAACTCAAACCCAAGAACTGCGCGAAGAACTGGACGAGAAAACTCGACTGCAGCAAGAGCTCGAGGAGGAGCGAAGCTCGCTGGTGCACCAGTTACAGTTGTCTTTGGCACGCAGTGACAGCGAAGCCCTGGCGAAATCCATTGCGGAGGAAACCGTGGCGGACTTGGAGAAGGAGCGCACGATGAAGGAACTTGAGTACAAGGAAAGTGTCGCGAAGCACCATCAGGAGATGCAGAGCAAGGAGCAGCTTATCAGTCGCCTGCGCGAGAACGAGGGCGAGCTCAAGAAATCGATCGAGCAGCATGTGAAGGACAAGGAGGAGCTGAACAAGCACCTGAAGGAGACGCAGGAGATGCTGGGCAAGGCGCAACACAGCGCTGAGGAAATCGAGCGGCTGCGCAAACAGTGCAACAACGAACAGATGCTCAAACAACAGGCTGTTAACAAACTCGCGGAGATCATGAACCGCAAGGATCTACACAGGGAGGGCAAGACCAAGAACAAATCGTCCGCTGCGAGTCTCAGGAAAAAGGAAAAGGATTGCAGGAGACTGCAACAGGAACTTACCATGGAGAGGGAGAAGTACAATCAGCTCTCAGCCAAGTGCCAGAAAGATCTTCAAGATTTCCAAGTACGATTTTGTCGGTTTTATGTTTTTGTCAAGGTGTCTAGTGATTATGAAATATAAATTCGTTGTTTTTGTTTCGAATTGTAGGCTCAATTAATAGAAGACAACCAAGCAAAGCTGCGACTGCAGATGGAGTTGGACTCGAAGGACTCGGAGATCGAGACGTTAATGGCAAAGATCGCGTCGTTCAACTCGGAGACGGCGAGTATGTCTTCGGTGGAGAACGACGGCGACGACTCGGTGATATCCGAGCACGGAGTAATGCGACTGGAGGGCTGGCTGAGTGTGCCCAACAAGCAGAACATCAAGCGACATGGCTGGAAGAAGCAGTACGTGGTCGTGTCCTCGAAGAAGATCATTTTCTACAACAACGAGAGCGACAAGATGAACGCCGACCCTGTGCTCATCCTCGACTTGAGCAAAGTATTCCACGTGCGGTCCGTCACCCAGGGTGACGTCATCCGTGTTGATGCCAAAGATATTCCTAGAATATTTCAGGTGAACCACTCTACACACCTCTGTATTTTTACGATATTCGTCTTCCCTTTTATGTTTTTCATTACTCACCTGTACGACGTCATTAACATTGTCATTAACGTTTCGTTTAGTTACTATTGCATGTACTCTGTCAAGATAATTGTCAAGAGAAGATTATAACAAGTGAAAAGAAGAAGGTTGGATTGGTTGCGACAATCTGATCGGTTTCGTCGTAAGAGTTTCAAGTTGGATTTGAATTTGTATCTGTGTTGTTTTTGTTGGAGTGTGTTTTTGACGAGGATGATTTGATTGTAGTTATTGTACGCTGGGGAGGGAGAGGCCAGGCGACCCGGTGACGAGGGCAACGCGCTACCCAAAGTCGAACTGGCTCAGCTGACTGAAAAACCTGGCACACAACCTGTCAAGGGACACGAATTCGTTTCCATCTCGTATCACATGCCTACCACCTGCGAAGTCTGTTCCAAACAACTCTGGCACATGTTTAGACCACCCCCAGCTCTCGAATGCCGAAGTATGTTTTGTTTTTTTTTCTCAACTTTAATTTTTAACTCTCAATTGCACATTTAGTTCTAACAAATGAAAGTGTTTAACTCAGTTTTATAATAAATTATAGTTAATACTTTTTGATTTTGATTTTGATTGAAGGTTAATTGTATTTTTAAAAGTTTCTGTTTTTGATAAATCGTTACTGATGAAATAAAAAATGAATTCGTCGTTTCAGGATGTCATATAAAGGTGCATAAAGAGCATTTGGATAAGAAGGAAGATGCAATAGCTCCTTGTAAATTACATTACGACCCGAACAGTGCACGAGAAATGCTTATCTTGGCGTCAACACCCGAAGACCAAAAGTACTGGGTCACGAGACTGTCTCGTCGCATTCAAAAAGGCGGCTATAAAGCCAATTCGCACGCCGATGGAACTGGACAACGTGTCTCTCCAAGGTGCCCTAGTCATTACAAGTTTAAACGTAATTAAGCCTACGACCACACTGCGAGGTAGATAAGTACTCCAGCATGTCTTCAAAATTGAACAAAACAACTACATTTACATTTTTTTTCCATTTTTTTTCTTTTTGCTTTCAAAGTTTTTCGAAGTATGGGGTACCGAGTTCTATCCCAGGTGGTTTCAGGTGAGAAAAAAACCAAAAGTGTTTAAACAATGTATATTAACTGCTAAAAATGAATACAATTGCACACGATTTTGACTGAGAAAGGAAAAGATGTTTAAACCAATGATTTGTTAAAATTGAAATTTATGATGATTTTTGGTTGATTTTGCAGAGAATCCACAAGGTCAACGCTAAAGCCTTATCTCTCGGTTCAGCAGCGATCGGCGACTTTGCCAGCAAACGCGAGTATGGGAAAATGATGAGTTTTGTCGAATCTCCGAATATCCACCAATGTGCCACATAAAACTTAGATAACGCTTTGTTCGATCGACTCTACCTCTTTCTCTGTCACTCCAATCTCCACTGTACATTCGAACCATCGAAAAAAGCAACAGTCCCTCTACCGTTTCTCCTTCCGTTCACACGAAACACATTGTTTACGTTGCATTGTTTGTATTATAATATTGGAATTGCGCTGGTGTCAACATAAGCGATGTTTCGTACTTTAGCTTAAGATCTTTCGAATCGTTTTTTTTTTAAATTGAACAAAAAATATTCCAAAAATGCGACGCCAGAGTGTTACGATTGTAATAAATTTGAGAAAGGGATCCTTCCCGAGTGTCTTGAAGACAAATGCCCGGCGTTGAATGTATTTTGACGTCATGAAATTCGTGTACATATAAATCGATTTTTATACGAACCTCTTCCCTTTTTACGAGAAAATCAAAAATAGCAAAAAAAACTGCCGATCGCGTTTGACGTGTTGACACTTGAATTGGTGCTGTTTTTTTTCTGTGAATCGGCGAGAATGCTTGGTGCGGTACGAAATCATTGAGATGAAAAAAATCTGAAACTTGTATGCAAATCTTGAAACTGGACTTATTTTTGCTAGATATTTATTTTTGGAACGTAACTTTTTTGTGTACTCGGGACGCTGTTGTTTCTTTTGATTTATTCCAACGATAAGAAAAATGAATTTATACTAATGATATTCGTTTCTGAACAATTGTGAAACACCACTGATCGACTGTCCTGTGCCTTCCTGTTGAAATGAACGCAATAACGACGAACCTGCAAAATCACTTGTTATACAACCTATTTTATTATTGTTTAGTTATTCGCAAAACTTGTATATTGATCCAGTAATTTTAAGATTAAAGTTATTTTGTAGATAACACGCAATTTGTGTCATTTTTGTTCGTTCTTGATGGAATTGATTTTTTCACGCATTTTAACTTTTTGCTGATTTATAATTGTCAAAAACTGGAATTTCAAAAGTTGTTGATTCTCAGATTTGCTAGACAATGAGAAATTGTGCATTCAAAAAAATCGAGTGATCTTGCAATTGATCCTATTGATAGTTGAAAATTCGGCAACACACCAAAACGAGACTGCTATGTATTTAATAATCAAGAAAAACAAAAACACTCGAAAAATTATTATAAATAATTACTCATTTTTGAAGCGTTTTTTACATTTTGAAATACCTAACGTGTTTTTGAGAGGAGAAGAAACGATTTTTTGACACGATTGCGACGATCGTGAATATTTATATCTACATTAACAGTGCGAATCTAAAAGTATGTGTATAAAAAGTAGGCAATACATAAATATAAAACTATACAGCGACGAGAAAATTCATCCAATATGAATCAACGAGAATGATGTTATTTTTCCAAAATTTTGTACGATTCCATAGACATTAAATCATAATTTCGTTGTCTCCAATGTTGTTTCCATGCACTTGTTTCCTACATCTTTTTTAATGTCTTAAAAAAACGTCGAATGTTGCTGACACAATATTGTTTTTATTTTGTATATTTTCTCCATCCAAACGAGCTTATACAAAAACTTCAATAACAAACTCGATATAAAAAATAGAACATTATCAAAATGTAACATTCGGGTTTGAAAAATTAAAGTTTTTCTAAACAGATATAAAGTACAGCGCGAACATCAGTCTTTTTCTATGCTAAAAGATTTAACAATTTTCTAAACTACGAAGTACATTCGACGTCGAAAGTCTAACACAATCACAAAATTTAGCTCAACCAAATTTGTTTTTACAATAAAATCTACCCAAGAATCCGAACCTTCCTTACTTGAAATACATAAAATACTATACATTTTTGCACATTCATCTAACTGAATATATATTTTTATCAACAATAGAAAGACCGAAAATTTTTATCTATTATACAAAATTGTTAATATAAAAACTTTCATTAACAAAAATAATTACATGAAAAACCTAAATCTTTAACTAAAAATTTGATGTTTTAAAATATTTCTAATCAATATTTTTCACATAAAACTTGATATTTGAAAACTTAGTTGAATATCGTCAAAAAGTCTGTAATCCAAATGATAGATTTGTCTTCTCGGTCATTCTAGTGTTAATTCACATTTCGTTATACACAATCTGGATAACTCGTTTCCAATTTAACAGGGAACCGACTGAACGTTATCGGTTTCTTTGGTTCGACTGTATTTGTTTTGTCTCCTTCTGACTCGACTGGCCAGCAGAGGTGTTAGAAGGTCAGGGTCAACTCCGATAAGAGGTTCTTTAAAGATGATCCTAACTGCCCAGCTGACGATCATTCCACTTAGAAAACAAACTGCAAATCCAAGTGGACAGTACCACAAATACGAAATTCGGTACATGTACATGTACGAGTCGTCACTTTGGCCACTGTTGAACCCACAAAAACGAATTATTTTCTTATTCATAACTTATACACATAAAAAAATTATAATAATAGATGAAGAGATGTAAGATGATCTTGCCTTTTATGTAAATTTACAAGAGTTTGATTAAGTACAAGACTGGTGAGTGGAAAGGTGTCAGTAGCATTACATCCGTCAATAGAAACAGGCAATACTGCAACACGCGGTTTAGGACCGCCAAATCCAAGCCAAAACGAAAATGCCAGGCTGGTGAGGAACCCGAAAATAGCACCCTCCTGGTTCGCAGTCTCGGTGAGCATCCCGAGAGAAAAAAGTCCAAGCATCGGTCCGCCAACGATGCCCAAAATTGAAAGCGCTGCCTCGAGGATTCCATTAACAAAGCCAGCTAGTGCCGCCACGGCTAAACATGCAATTCCCATTGTCATCGCTAGGCATTTGCTTATTATCGACGTGCACCTTAATGACAATTCAATCCCCCTAAAATACGGAAAAGTACGTTCAAAATCTGGTAGAAAATGATTCAATTTTGAGAAGGAACAAAGGAAGAAGAAAATGGTTGGTTTTAGTGTACTTGAATTTGCAAACTGGTTTGACGTAGTCCTCGAGGATAACAGCAGCGAGAGAATTAAGAGTGGCAGAAATGGTGCTGAGGCCAGCGCTAAAAATGCCAGCGATAAAAAGCCCAGGAAGACCGGGTAAATTAGAAAGCGTGTCCATCACATAGAGCGGCATTAGTTGGTCATTCGTTTTGATCCTACCGCTCATTCTGGGGTCGCAGCTCCAGTATTTTGAGTACATCGACAGTCCGGACAAACAAGTGGTGAAAGAAAGTGCAGATATCACTGGCCAACTCCACCATAACGCTTTTTGAGCTGATTCTAACTTACTGAAATGAAAAACGGAAACATTTTTAAACAGTATTTTTTACCAGACGAAATTTCATTCTAAATTAAAACGTACCGTATAGTTAACAGTCTTTGTACTTGGATTTGATTCACTCCATAAAGTGATAAATAAGTAAAAAATCCGCCCCAAAAAAGACTCCACCAAGTTTGTCTAACAGTAGGATCGATGGAAATACTAAAAACAAAAACAAAAGTTGAATAGTTAATAAACCAGATTACGTTTGATTTCGTTCGTTTATGGGATTTGATTTTACTTGTCAAATTCGAGTCGGTGGCCTTTCTGAGCGATCTCCCAGATTTTATCCAAGCCTCCAACTTGAACAGCAGCAGTTGCAATAACAACGATAACCGAAGCGAACATAAGTACACTCTGAAAGACATCGGTGATGAGGACAGCTTTGATCCCCCCGATTGTGGAGTAAAAAGTGCAAACCAAGGCGATGCCCACGACGCTCGTTGTCAAGGGTATCCCAGTGGTTGCTTCCAAAGCCAAAGCTGGCGCGTAAAGGGCGATACTTGTGTAAAGCAGAAGCTGCACCAACGAGCCGAAACTTGCTAGCAATTTGGTTGGTACTCCAAAACGTTTTTCTAAGTACTGCAAAAATGATAGTTGGTTGAAATAAGAATTAGGATCGGAATGTGAGAAGTTGGTTTTGGAGCAAATGTCGTACTTCAAAGGAACTAGCGGCTTTGAGCTTGAAAAATACTGGCAAATAGAGGTGAGCTGCAAACCAGGTGCCGAAACCATAGGCGAGGTTGATTGCAACGAACTGAGTTCCGTGGACGTAAATTTCAGAACTGACTCCCAAAATGCTGACGGCTGAGAAAAACGATGCCATCAAACCAATCGCTACTGGAAAGATTGACATTGACCGGTCCGCCAAAAAGTATTCCTGTTGATAATAAACAAATTTACAGATAAACAAAGTATTTGAATTTTTGATTGTACACTATTTTAATCTCACAATAAGCATTAGTAAAATGATTACTTTTAGAGCAGATACAACAAATTTTTTATTAATTAATTTCGTAACATTTAAATAATTTGAATATCAAAAAAGAATGATGTTTGATTTTCCGATTAAAATACTTCCAAATCATTTGATATACTCGGTTTCTGTTTTTGAATGCACATGTTTACTATAATCTTTTCATGAATATTCATGTGACCTTATCAATTATTGTTCTTTTTTTTCATTCAAGTATTTAATTCTTTTATTCGCTCTCTATCATGTAAAATTCGTTTTTCTTGAAAAACCAACTTATAGCTTTCTTAAATAAGATAATAACAACAAAAACTTAACACTGTAAACTTAGAAATTTATAAATATTGAACACTGATTGATAAACAAAAACGGATATTTTGGATTTGAAATAAACTGCGATTTTCTTTAATCAAATGTTGTCACCTCTTCAGTTTTTTGTTTTCCTCCGGTCAACCTGTAATAAATACCGATGCCGGAACTAATAAGTAGCGTTGCTCCTATGACCACATAATCTCCCATTGATAATAGAGTCTTCTCCATTGTTGATAATTCGTTTTTTGTTGTTCTATTATAAACAAATAGATCGCCCACCTCTACAGCCTACGCAAACAAAATGAGCGAGATCAAAAATTAGATTTACATTTATTTCATTTTGAATTACCTTTCAGGTTCTAGTTGAATTAATGCATTTCGTGATAAGCGCATCAAAAAATGTCACTCTAATCGTGACAATTTTGAGCGATTCAAAGTTCGACGACTTTCGAAGCAAAAAAGTGAGGTTAGGTGCAAATGTTGTCAAAGTTCAACGTCGGCGGCTGCGCGTTATGGACAATTTGAACTTTGGATGCTCAAAAAATGACCACGAAAAGTAGCGCTTTTGATATGGTTATCAAGAAACACATTTCTTATAATTTAAAATTAATTATTTACGATAAAAATGGATCGGTGTTTTTTCTCAGAACAACTTTACATTTCGTAATTCCTTCTATAACACAAAACGCGATATCAAATTGGTCGCTGTTATGTAAGATCATAAAATCTGAATTAGTCTTAATCATTTTGTGTTCACAACGAGATATCAGCCATAAAAGCAACTACAAGAAATTGCAAACAAGAAACTTGATCGAAAAAAAATTGTATGAATATATATTTCTAGTTAAAAATATCAAAATGTTTTCTAGTTTCTTTAATTTGGTAATTGAAAATAAACAAACACAGTTTTGTTTCGTAATCAAATTTTATTTGTCATTGAATCGCATCAAAACAGTACAATGCGCGCAAAACAATAAAAAAAAGGTAACAAATAGGAACCGAAGATCTGCTTCGTTGTTCCGTTCTGAACTAAACTTTTTTTTTGTTCCAACAACAACATCGTCGTATAACAAACTTGCAAAACTCCAAAAACAAAAAAAAATAGTATCTCATCAAACTAAAAAAAATCTGTAGGCCTTAATTATTATACAATATATCAAATACAAAAGTTGTTACTAATCCGTGTTCAGATAAAAGGTCGTCAAAAACGCAGTGATTGGTTGTCGCAAATACAAAATACATCGCTATTTTTTCATCGACCAAAAACCAATCACTGGAAGCGGGTCGCGTCAGTAAGTTTATGCATCTCCCTTTGCATTCGACCAAAATCGAATGTAAAAAAATATATTGCATTTGTTATATGTATCATCATATTCACTATCTCATTGTGTAACAACATGTGTGCTTTTTTTCTAATTGACACGCCTTGAGAATTGAGCTTGAGAAACGTCGAAAAGGTTTCTCACACTTTCATTTGCAGTTCCACATTGTTCAAAAGTCGAATCCAAAATTGCACGAAAGTAACAAAGTTGCAGAAATAAATAATTTGGATTTTTGTACACGTTTGAGCAGCTGAGCGTTTTTAGTCAACGTTGGTGTTCCATCTGAACGTTTTGATGCTCTCATATATTTGGTTCACAGCTGATTCGTTGTCCTTGTCTTCCTTTAAGTAAAACATCTTCTGGTGATCGTTAGGCTGGTATTCAATAACGTTCCATTTTTCAAACAACTTGAACGAATTTTTCACTGGGTCCATGCACAAACTTTCACCTGCAAATCAAAAAATAACAATTTATTTTCGTATCTCGGCATTAGCGAATTTTTTTTATAGAGGGGGAAAAATTTACCATAAATAGCATCGTTGCTTTCCAGTCTAGATTTGATTTCACTCAAAACTAGCTGCACCATCTCTTTTTCAGGGATAGTTCGTCCGACGAGTTTTCTCAGTGTATAGGCACTAAATGTGTATGTGTCTATGAATGATCGCAAAAGAACATGAAGGAATTCCGTTCGTTTTGAATGTTCTGCGTCGAGGTTGACCTGAAAAATGAAACAAATCCAAAATTTTAATATAACTCAACATCTCAACGAATTTAATCATTTCATTGTTTGTTATCGAAATTCGTAAATAAACTAACTTTGTACTCAATCCTTCTGTCTTGAGTTTGAATCTGGTGATCTTCGTCTGAACTGTCGTCAAAATTTCGAGCAAACCTTCTGCTCCAAAGTTCTTCCTCCAGATAAGCTTCCTAAAAAGTAAAATGCAAAAATTGAATGAATACAATTGAACAGTAGGTGGGTAAATTAAAGAAATAAAATTGGTTGCATACTTCTTTGAGTACGATGACCCCAGTGTAGGCGAGATTGTTGATGGTATTTTCAATGACCTCTTCTAGAACCTGACAAGGCTTGCAGAATATAAATTCGTACTTAAGTATATCACAGACTCTCAGTGCCTTGTCTACCAGGTCTTTCTGATTGATCACGATGTTGTTTTCTACGGCTACTTTAGTAGGATCGGCTCGCATTTCTTGTACTAATGAATACAGCGCAGTAACTGCAAATAAAAAATCATAAAATTACTTTTTGTTACCATGATGACACTAAATTTTTAATAATTTTATGTATAATGATGTATTCGTTAAATTATACAATATTTTCAAGTCAACTAAATTAGTTCTATTCAATTTTCAGTTTGACCAGTTTTTCTCTCACTTTCAAACTTAATTTCCTCAAAAGTCAGCCGAAATTGAGTGGTTTTTAAACGAAAATCTTATATTAAGTTTTTTTTCGTAGTTTAAATGACTTTTTTGAAATTTAAAATGTATCAATGTTGTTCGTACCAACTGCACTTTCCATAACATAATGTGTGAGTAAAGTGTTGCTATAATATGAAAGTTCAATGACGTTTGGCAACATTGACACCGGCTGGATTGCGGTCACCACTTCCGAACGAACCGTCTGATCGTCAACGGTTTCCATCACTTCTTGTCGTTGTATCTTGACCAACCCTAGTCCCAAAATATCCAACTGAAATACAGAATTCAAATCTCATTTTCTCCACACCGAAATAATCACAATTCATTTCAATCATCCAGATTAACAATTTCGATAATACTAACCGCGTGGTTGATGACATCAACACTGTCACCAGTAAAAGCCAAATCTTTGTTAGCCACCTCGAGTTCGTGTCTGATCGATTCAAATTCCTCGACCAGTTTGTCCAACGTGCAACCCTCTCTGAATTTGTTTAGCAGAATGAAAGCCACGACGTTCGTCGACATTATTGGCGTTGACTTAGAACAGTCTATACAAACAACAAGTTTACAATTTCCGTTTATTTTTATTCAATTTAAAACCTAATGTCAAGAAAATTGATTTAAAAGACGAGCAAAAAAATCCCGTACCAAAAACAACATGTCGACCAATGCTGTCGATGAGTTGTCGATTCTCCTCAACAACCACGTCGGTACCATAAAGTGAAGACGTCGACAGAGTGTATTTCAGTGGCTTCTCAGATGGAATCAAGTTGGTCTTGTTTTGCTGCACTTGAAACGCTTTCAACATTTCCTATTGACAAAAACATTCAATATTAGAACCCAACGATTAATTTCAACAAACAAATTTCATTCTTTCAACCTGAAAAAAACAAACCTTGAGAGAAAAGGGTTGACAGACGTTAACTTTGACGATGCCATAATTGCCCATAAGAGTAGACCACATGGCGTGAATGGTGGAAGCAAAAGTTTCCATTTTTTTAGGCTGGCCAAGTTGTTCCCTGACAAAATTGCCGTCAACGAGTCGTTCATAGTTCATGGAAACCGGGACCAAAAGTGCGTCCTCGATGGTGCCGTCGAGGTAGGCGTCGATGATGACGCTGAGGATACCTCCCTTGGGCATACAGGGTTTGCCGGTGCGCGTACGACCACCCTCGATGAAAAACTCAATGTTGTGTCCTGCCCGCAGTACCTCCATGATGTACGTGTGCAGGGTCGCGCGGTACAACCGGTCTTTCCTTCCTGCTATCGGGTCTATGCGACGTTTTATGTAAAATGCACCCAATCCACTCAGCAACCAACTACAACAATTAAAATTAAACAAATTTAAGTAGGTCTCTTTTTTAGTTTTATTGTAAAACTTTTACATTATTCGAAATTAAGGTGGTGGTATCAGAAACAAAATTTCTAAACAGTAATAAGTTTTACATTTTTTTCCTTTTATGAAGCTCGGTTTCTTTAACTGTTTAGTAATTATCTAAAAAAATCAATTGATACAATTATTAAGACTTTGTCTGTATTTTGATTATTGATTATTTTGAGTTAATGTAAAATTAGACATATCCATCTAACTGAAAAATTGACGATGAAAAAGTAAATAAACAATTCAAAAATGGAACTTGTAGAAAAGAGTTGTTGAAATACGTTTGTATGTACCCTAATAAAGGTATCCTAAGGTTATCTCCAGCAGCAATTAGTGGATTTCGAATGTCATTAATGAGAGCGAGAAAACTGATCATGATGTAATCCATGTGACTGCGGTGAAGTGGCAGGAGTATCAATGGCAGCCCAGTGTCGTTGGCCTTTTTCAGCATCTCGACGTGCGAAGGTTGCACCACCGCCGACTGTATGAAACAGGGCAAAACCTTGTACAGCACCCAGGCAACGCATCTTAGCAAAGTGTCGCTGATCGTGCTCTGCATGCGCATCAAAATTGAACGCGCACGCTGTTCCGCCTTCTCCAAAGCGGCCGTCTCGTCGCCACCCTCCTCCGCTGCCGTTTCCACCGCCGTCATTTCAATTGCTTCCCTCAGTCTCTCATCGTTCAGCACCTGCAAATTTCATTCTTTTCTTAACTCGTCATTCTCTTATCTAACGAACATTTCCGCTGCGAAAATTCGTTTTTATCATCTTTGTAATTTTTAACTTTCAATTTTTTCCGTTTATTTGTTTATTCCTTGTCATTACTTTTGTTTATGTTGTTTTATTTCAAATTGGTTATTGACTTACCGATTGCGTCACAACTGGGTATTCATACTTTCTGAAACTGTACACGTGCGACAAGTGGCAAAATATTTTTGACACCAAACTCGGACCTGAATTCACCACGAGAATGTTCACCCCATTCACCGTATGCTCTTTGTTTACTGCATTCACTAATGACTCCTGCAACAATCAGAAACATATTTTTTTTTCAATTTCGAATTTCACAAGTTTGCATCACTGTTAATTCATATTTTTTGGCTTTAATTTTTTCAATTGTACATTTTGTAAATAACTGCGAATCACAACAATCCTCAACCAGCGTGTGAGTGAGCCGTGTTCCTTTTCGTGCATATTTTCATGGATTTTTGAGTGAACCTTAAAATGAGCCATCGAAAAAAAAACATTGTCAACAATTTTCATTTGACATAATGCCAACTTTGTTTCTCTTATTTTTAGACGTTTTTTTTATTATTAATAATTTTGATTTTTCTTTGTCTTTCATTTCCTATCTTAAAAATGAATTGAATAAGATATTTCATTGCTTTTTGTAAGAAAAAAAATTGTCTTTGAGTGAAAAATTGTGATGAAAATGAGAATCTAAGGTGAACCTCGGGGGTCATGTGTGTCATCAAAGGCTCAGTTCTTGGGTTCACTCAATCATCCTACAAGGAAGGTAAGAATTGAAAAAAAAGAAGAAAAAATAAAAAGTAACGCGGTCGCAAAATAGTCACGTCGGTCGAACAAATTTGTTTCTGCGATGTTGACGGCGAGATACTGACGATGTTATTTTTAGACCAAGTCCTCGAAAACGTGAGGTGCGATTCGCATGAGACGCGATTTCTTCTGCGAGAAATGACGCCTTACCCTGGACGAAGGTGTGCAGCTGCTACAACAGTAATGTACAGATGGCGTGGACTGATTATGTTTTATAGATATCGGCTCAGTTTCTTTGATGTTGAAAAGCGAAGTTTCGCGGGCTCTTCGGGCCTGCTCTCGTGTTTGCAGTCGTCTCCTCTGAACTTGCTGATTGGCTCTTCGTAATTCTGTAAAATCAAAATCACATTTTTAAGAGACAGTTTTATTTTTTGCAAACAATGAAAAATAACGATTTGGTTTGCTCTTCTAAAACTTACCATCTTGTGTAAGACGAGGCGTATTTTCTTGCGTGTTTCCTCTTACGTCCATTCGGCTATCAAATTTATTATACAATACTTGTAAGCGGGTCGAGACTACGTCCACCATGTTATTCGGCCTGCAACAGGTCAATGAACAATTCATTAGATAACTTGATTTGGTTAAATCACATTTTTGATTTTTAATAGGTGAAATAGTTCGACTTAAAACTTTTACTGGAACTAAAAATCAGTCTTCTTACATCTTAATTTAAAAAGATTTTTCAAAATTTTCAATTCCATAATAGATTTATAACTCCAGAAAAGTATTTCAGCCGAGGAAAAAAAGAATTTTGTATTAATTGTTTAATAAAATGTTGTCAATATTATAACAAATCAATGTTTTGTTCAGAGGTTGCAATTTTAGAAAGAGAAAAATTGTTTGTCCCATTGGTAGATCTTGGGTTGATTGATTGAACAATTAATTAAACAAATCAGTCGGTTAGTGAATTAATCAATCAATAGATCGCACAATTCTGAAATCGTTATAACATTCAATTATCACGATTTTGTTGCGCATTATTAATTGCATCATGCGTTAACCCGAGGCCTTGCTAACGGGTCAATAATCGCGATACATTGTAAAAAAAATTGCTATTTGACGTCAAGCGAAAAACTTGTTGACGACAACTCTACATAACCCGGTTAACAAATTTAATGCAGTTATTCAACAAGAATATTTTTTTGAAACAATTTTTCGGATCATTATTTCGTTGCATTTTTGTTGCACTACATCTTCAATTCAATATCTTATAGATTACTTATTGAGATTATCACATTTTTGTTCACACAACCTTAGTGAATCAAAATAAGGGAAAAATTGGTTAAAATTGTCGTTTTAATTCATTTTCATACTTTTTTGGCAATTTTTATTTGAATTTGTTTAAAATAACGAGCAAGATTTACAATCAAAAGTTTAGAAACAATGGATCAGTGGATAAAGTTCGACTGGTATCTCCGATGGGGCGAGGGTTCGATACCCCGCATTTTTTATTATTTTTTTTTATGATAACCAAGTCGGATATTTATTAGCATTCAAGTGGGAAATTGCTATAATTGCTTTTGATATATTCGACTTGAACTTTTCGTATAAAAAAAGAAAATTTCAAATGTGAAAAATAGACATTAAAAACCGGATTTTATTTTCAAGAAATCGTCATTTCAACCTGTAACAGGTTATTTGAAATAACTTTGATTTTGATTGGAAACACGATTTTAAAAATTTTTCAGTAGGATTTGAGTTTGGTCTAAAATGATATAGGATTGACAACAATTTGCAAGAGGGAACTGAGATGTATAGTACAGAGCACAGTAAACGAAAATAGTCGGTATCGCGCGCACTCACTCATCATCTTCTACCGTCATGCATAAAGTGTTCTATCAATGTTTTTTTTCGTTGTTCATTACAACACAGGGCAGATTCACATTTCAAAAGGTTAGAAATGGATTCAAACGCAGCGACCCAGCAGACTTGCAATTAATATTTTACTCGAAATAATCCGAGCAATGACATTCAAAAATCTCAACGCCAACGCACAATAACAAATTTCAACGAGATGATAAAATTGGTCGCGTGATGGAAACATTTTGATACCACGCTCGACTTCTTCTTTGTCCTGAACTTATCACTTTGATGTACATCGTATCAAAAGCTTCCCGGCAATTACAAATACCAATTGAATGTCAAGGTAATTCAACTATTCCCACCCCTGCCCTCCCCCTCTTCCTTCCTCACCCCATTATTTTTTTGTTACTTAAAAAAAACATAGACTTTGTTGCACTTGAAAAAAAAGTCACAGTTCGAATACCGTTACGAAATTAGACACTTGATGGAAATTAAATTTGGTCTCACTCCAAAGTTAAATTGCTTTCTAAGTGCTCAATCTAGGCAGATTTTTAGTACTTTGTCTGGTTGACTGAACTTTGTTTCAATTTTTTTTCATACGTGACTATTGTTATTTCCATTATTCTTCGTTAACAAAAAAAAAAGTTAATTTTAAAACTTGAACAAAGCTCGATGAATAAATGTTTACTTTTGAGATGACCGAACAATTGTTTATGAAAATTTGATGAATTTTTAATTTTTCAAAAAGTAATGGATGATAAAAGTTTGTTTGTTTTTGATTTATTTAGAAAAATGGTTTCTGAGGCTGAGGTTTCGAGATGAGGAGAAAAGAGGGATGAGAATGAGGACTGTGAGATTACCTGAAACTGAAGAAATAATAAAGGATGCCGCAAAAGAGGAAGAGCTCGACAAGGCCGTCCATGCTGGTATCGAGTAACGCACGTTCAAACGAACTGGACAGTCCTGGCACGAAAATGAGCGTTTCATATCACGTCGTGACTGTCGCTCTCTGTCGTTTACTGTCTTGCTTACGCGACCGCGGCACTGGTGCGGCGACGTCGTCGACGGCCGGCCATCCTCGAACCGCAGCCAGCCTCAAGTGTCGGCACTCGCAAAACTCGCTTCGCTCAAATTTTCATTGCCCCTCCTCTCTCCTCTTTCTCTCTTTCGCTCTGCTCTCTGCGCACACCCCACCATCCAAATTTCAACTCGTTAATAAAACTTCTTCTATCACTCATTTATTACAAATCAATTTTTTTTCTTCAACCTATTTTTTGCAAATTTTTTTGCTCCAAAACCTGATATTTTGCGAATTTTTTGCATCAAATTTTGTATCTTTGGATTTTCACCCCAGACGACTTTTTTTTGAACTTTTTTGTCTCCTTTTTTTGTTGTTCTCATTTGTTGACATTCAATTTTAATTGTATCGGTTAATTCAATCTCGCGGATAAGCAGCTAAAAATCGAGCAGATAGATTTTGTTGTTTCACAATTGTTTGTTATCGCGGAATTTGATTGTTATTTTTATTTTATCAAAATGTTGAGATTAGTAAAGTGATGCAAATCGACTCGGTATCGCAAGTTATGCGTTTCCGATCAATAAATAGTTTTGTCAGACTGAATCGTATGATGTTCACGTTTTTTTTTCGTTCGTCTGAAGATGAGAAGAAAAAACCGAGGGAGGAAAAAAAAATTCAAGTTTATTTACATTGAAATTGATCTTGATCAGTATCTTTTGACATAATCAGTGTTTGGTTCTGATAAAAAGGAAATCATGATGCACTTACACGCTTGTCGATAAGCCGAATTAAGTGAAAAAAGAATTTGTTCTTAAAAGAATGTAAAACAAAATTTTCTGATGTTTTTGCTGTAAGTTGCAATGGAATTGTTTCGTGTAATTTAAATTATAAAATTTTGCGTTGTAGAAATAAGTGATTTTTGTTTGTGATTTTTCATCATTTTAATGTAAAAATACATACTCTAACTCAATTAAGTTGGTTCGGTTATAATATACACGAGTGTACTAATTGAATTTCAGTAGGTGGTTGAAAACTGTCAGATTTATTAGTTGCACTTAAACAAAATTCACGCGTAGCTGCATTCCAGCAGAAAAAAGCACGGGTCAATAAGTTTTCTAATGAATGGAAAAATTATTTTTAAACACAAATGCTAAAAGTGCATACTCATATTTACGAAATAAATACATTTAGAAAATATCAGCTTTATTATTTTCAACTTCAAATCTTGTTATAACTCTTTGAAAACCAGTGTTTTTAAACATTCAAAGTTAATTTTTTTCAAAAGAATCCAAATTGGAACTCTGTCGGTAAAAACTTACAGTGACATTACCGACAGAGCATTAAGGGATAAAACCTAACCTCAAAGTAAGGTTAGTTTCATATTCTCTTTCAAAATGAAACATTTCACGGATATTAAAATTTTGGAAACAAACAATCGTGATATGACGAAAATAAAGTTAGTGATAATTATTATAAGATGTTAATCAATAAAAGGACCTTCGAGTTTGAACGATATTAAGATAAATGTCCGATACCGTTCTTATCCTCACTAATACCCAAATCTAATGAAACATAAAACTGAAGATGGTAGCAATTTAAAACAAATGAAGCAGTGTCAAACGAATTCGATTTCTCGATGACCTTCTGCTTTGATCGAGAGTCCGAGTCTATATTAACGTCAACTACAAGAGCTTATAATCAGCCGGTCAATTGAGACTATTTATTGTCCGTTCGACGAGATCAGAAACGTAATTCCCATTCGATTGTTTTATTATTCATTATTCTTTTCTCTCCCCCCCCCCTCTCTCTCTCGATCAGTTGCAATTGATGCAATTAGAATAGAAATACAATTATCTCTTTTTCATACCATATAATATAATATCTTCAATGATATTTATTATGTTCTTTATTTATGTTTTTTTATAACAAGTCGTCCTTTTTTAATGTTTCGATACTTAATCAACTTTGACATTGCGAAAAAAAAACCTTCACTAGGGGTCATTACAAGTATTTATTTATTATTCATCTAGTGTAAAGCTTTTTGCTTCAAGACGTATCCAACTCGCATTTTTTCACTTTGAGAAACAAAAACTTTTGTAAACAAAAGAATAATATCGAAAAAGCGAACAAAAAAATTGAATACAATTAAATTTTGACAACAATAAACAAGGAGGAGATTAATGTAACTTCATGAGTAATGTAAACAGATGTCAAATTATATTTGTTTGTACTATATTTTATTTTACTATTTTTCACTTGGTATATCGTTTGTTATCTTTGAATAATATCGTTACACGTTTTACTACTTGGCTAGTAGTACCAATGAGTCATTAACACATTCAAAATAGTATAATCAACAAAAAAATTACCAAAACCATTTTGCTTTCAAGTGGGTAAATTGATTTCATTCAGATCAATTTAACAAATTCAAATATTCAAACGGTTGCAAAAAACAATTTTACACTTTGGTAAACATCAGCAGTTACAAAAAACAAAAAACAAACAATAACATTATGTTCTATTTTTCGACTAAGACTCTAAAGGAAACGCACATTCTCTTTCAGTTCAAAATAATAACAATACTTTTTTATTAACTAAGAACTTTCTATTGATGATGCAAAAGTCAAAACCGTTCATTGGAACCTAACCTCGATGTCATAAGATTGTAGCGAAGGTACAAGAATGTGACAGAAAAAGAACAACGCAAATTTGAACTCACTTGAAATATGATCTTTGGAAGAAACGTGCGAACTGTCAACAGACGAACAAACTACAAAATCACAATCCGCGCGTAAACAAAACGGAAAACCACCTGTGTGCGCGCCTAGAGACACTCATTGAAAAAAATGTGACATTAGGTGCAAACGGGGGATGGCGGAAGGGGGGAGTCAAATTGTCCATTGCGTCGGCATTGTTGCGCAGTGTATAGCTGTTTGTGCATTCCCCAACGCGGCTCATTGAAACGTGCAGCGAAAAGCAACCGACGAATTTCGCTCTCTTTTATGTAATCAGCGACAATTTTTATTTATTTTCCTTTCCGATCGCCAAGGATAATATGACTTATATAAACCAACGAATATACACTTTGAAACTACTTTTTTTCGCACAATTTACAAGTTATAAGAAAAAGAGGTGCAAATTGTAATTGTAGTTATGCACTGATACAATTAGCAATATGGTTTTACTTTTCAAGAATCAAATCGTTATGCAATATGCAAGTCAAGTTTCATTCATTGCAACAAAATCTTTTTGCCGCATGAAAAAACAAACTTTTTGCGTTTGATCAGGAAACGTTTTATTTTTAACGACACTCATTTGGTTTGTTTCAAAAAAAGTTAAAAATAAGAAAGACGAAAGTTTGTGACTGATTAATTTTTGATCAATATTGTTATCAAAGAATACACTGATGAGAAAGTGATATTGTACAATCTGGCTTTTTATTTATTTTGTAACAATACACAATTTCAACTAATTTTTTGCAATAAAAATCAATTTATTAACCAGAATGACTAAAATTCACTTTCTGCATTGTAGAGAAATCAACATTTTTTAGAATATCTATTTAAAAGAATACAATATCACAATAAAACTGAACAAATTTCATCTGAATTGTTAAAAAAAAACAAAATTGTTAACGCATTTTGAAGTTTAAAATTGGACAAATTTGTCCACTCACACGTTTTAGTACTAAAAACTAAACATTGCAGAATGAGAAAAGTTCGTGGAAAATTGAAAAGGACCGTAATGAAATGAACAAGCTGATTGATATTTAATTTCACAGATCAATTTATACAGGTATAATACATCATGAATCTTATAACGCTAGAAATCTTTTATAAAGAAAACGATCAGTTGTACGACGTCAACAATTTAGCAGGCCGTTACAAAGCAGCCCCTCGATGATACTCATACACGTGACAGAATATTTTCGAAAATATATTTATATATATTATCTGTAACAATTAACTTGGAACCACACGAACTTGATAAATCTACAACTGACTTACACCTCCAGTCCAAACATCAACGACTGGATTCTGTGCAACTCATCGATCTCGTTTGGTGATTTGATCTCAAAAACAAAAAACCAGGGCGACAATGAACTTTTGCAAACGTTTTCACTTGTGCTAATAAAAAAATCAAAAAAATAACAGAGCAAAAAAAAAGACTCAGAGACTGACCGGATTGGAATGTGTCAAAAGTTTTGTGTACTGAAAAATCAAACTGAAAAAAAAAGTAAAACAAAATTGGTCGTGCCTCGATCCGTCTCTAATAAATCTATAAATTGACATGAATAATTCGCGCTGTTTGTTATTTTTCTCTCTTGTTTTTTTTTTTGCTTCACTAACTATTAGGCTCTGGCGTATCTGATATGGCCCAAACGAATTGCCGGATTGAGACACAGACTTGTAGCTGCGCGGACACGCTAGGCGGCAGCTTCCATCGATACTTTCTTGTTTTGCATCTCAATTTTTAGTGACGAGAGTCTCGCGGATAGAATTCGGCCAAGGTGGCTGCTGGGATTCGCTTCAACATCTCCTTCGGGAAAATACGCAGCAGCTGCCAGCCGATGTCCAGCGACTCGAATACCGTGCGGTTCTCGTAGTTGCCCTGCGAGATGAAATTCTTCTCGAATTTCGACAGGAACTCGAGGTACAAAAGGTCGTCAGGCGTCAGAGCCTCTTCTCCCACCACTGCTTTCATTGCCTGCACGTCTTTTCCAATTGCATAACAGGCGTACTGAAAACAAAAAACAAACTTTAATCCACGCATCAAAACTAAAAAAAAAGTCAAAACCTATTTTTTCGTTTTTGTTTCTCGTACCAGTTGATTGGAAACATCAGAATGATCCTTGCGAGTCATTCCATCGCCGATAGCAGATTTCATAAGACGTGACAAGGAAGGCAACACGTTAATTGGAGGGTAGATCTGACGGTTATGAAGTTGTCGGTCGACGTAGATCTGTCCCTCGGTAATATATCCTGTGAGATCGGGAATCGGATGGGTAATATCGTCGTTGGGCATGCTCAAAATTGGGATCTGAGTGATCGAGCCGTTTCGTCCCTCGACACGACCGGCACGCTCGTAAATAGTGGCCAGATCGGTGTACATGTAACCAGGGAAACCTCGACGTCCAGGCACCTCCTCTCGGGCAGCGGATACCTCTCGAAGAGCCTCTGCATAGGACGACATGTCTGTCAGAATAACTAGCACGTGTTTCTCGCACTGATACGCGAGGAATTCCGCGGCTGTCAGAGCCAGACGAGGAGTGATGATACGCTCGATGGTCGGGTCGTTAGCGAGGTTCAAAAACAGACAGACGTTCTCCATGGAACCGTTCTCCTCGAAGTCCTGCTTGAAGAATCGCGCCGTTTCACGATTCACACCCATGGCTGCGAACACTATCGCAAAATTGTCCTCGTGCGAGTCCAGCACCGACTTCCCGGGGATTTTTACTAGGCCTGCTTGACGACAAATTTGAGCGGCGATCTGAAATTTTGTTTCGGTTAGTGAATGAAAAGTAAATTGGTAAGTAAAAAAACAAACAAATTGCAAACAAAAAAATGATACTGTAGGATTGTAATTTGTTTGAAATTTTCTTTCTCGATTGTCGTCTTTATTTTGATTTGATTTTAACAATTCAATTTGTTTGAAAATGATAAATTTACTAACTAAAATGACTAGAACTTGAATAATAATTTAAAAAATGACCTCATTGTGAGGTAAGCCAGCAGCAGAGAAAATAGGAATCTTTTGTCCACGAGCAATGGAGTTCATGACATCAATAGCGGATAGTCCAGTTTGAATCATCTCCTCAGGATAAATACGCGACCATGGATTGATCGGCTGGCCCTGGATATCAAGAAAGTCCTCGGCAAGGATAGGAGGTCCTTTATCAATAGGTTTTCCGGATCCGTTGAACACTCGTCCGAGCATGTCCTCCGAGACGGGCGTGCGCAGAATATCACCAGTGAACTCGCACTGAGTGTTTTTCGCGTCGATTCCAGAAGTGCCTTCGAACACTTGAACGACGGCCTTGGATCCCGAGACCTCGAGCACCTGGCCGGATCGCACCGACCCATCGGCCAATCGCAGCTGCACGATTTCAGCGAATTTTGGGAATTTCACCTCGTCCAAGATCACCAGCGGACCGTTCACACCCGAGACGGTTTTGTAAGCTGAAAAAACGAAGGAAATTAATCAACCTGTTTTCGTATTGATTTTTTAAAATCAAACAAGAAAGTAATGAATGGTAATATGCAATAGATTATTTATAAGTGGAGCTTTGAGAATTGATTTTTAAGATTCTCAACATAATTTGTCATTAAGATTAGATAAATTTGGAAGGAGAGATAATTTGTATTGATTAGAAATAGTCGAATCAGAAAAGTGACCTCGTTTTGAAAGAAAAGTTTATTTTTTCGAAACAATTGTTACAACCAGAAAGAAAGTAAACAAACAAACTAAACGTGACAGAAAATTGGCGTGCTAATATAGACATTCAAGAATCGACGTTTCGTTCAAGTCACATGACACACAGACGAAGGAGCGGCGAGTCTGTGTTGGTTTTGACATGACGATTTAGCTCGAAAATTGAACGAGAAACAGAAAAGTCAGGAAGAAAATTAAAGGAAACAATTTACAAGATGAGAATCAAAATTTGTTTTTGAGGTCACAAGTTTTTTTGGACAGATCAGCTGATGCGATGGATCGATCACGCGCAAGCTACGCCCACCGTCGCGTTGCCGCAAATTCGACAGCTGCAGCTTGGTGTTTTTGGCTTTTGTATTTTTGTACTTACTCAATCGAGGTTGTGCGATAAAGTCCCTGGACACGGCCAGGACGTGCTCCTGGTGAGCCTGATGGGCTCCGATCGTTTTCGAAGTCATCTTTGCTGATAAGTGGTTAATGCAGAACGATCCTCTGCCACAACAGCCAGCAGACAAACTGATCGAAAACGCGTCTACTGACAATGCGCAATTAGACGAAGACAGACCGACCCTGTCGCGCCGCCGCGCTATGGAGAGGGGGAAATAATTATGACTTTTAATTATTGATATATTAGTCCTGGACGATTTTTTATTGGAAGATTCCTCAAGTTGTATTTTTCATTTTTGGATGTACAAAGTTTATTTGCAAGAGGATTTTTTTGCGAAGTTGATGGGTGAATTTTTAATGATAGAAGGAGACAGTTGATGAGACGAAGATAGGACTTGGTTGAATCGAACAGAGAGAGATGGAGATAAACGTCAAGGCACGTGGGATCACGTGATTTCAAAACAGGCTCTAGTTTTGTTATTGTGACGCGGAAAAGTGAGTGAAATTATTGGTACCGGATGGTTTTTCATGTTGGTATAATTTTTTGTTTGTTTTTGGTTAGTAGGGTTTAAAAGAAAGGTCGATGAAGGTTTTTGCAAATATGAAATTGAAGAAGGCGCGTTGTAAGTTAATTCAAATTTGAGTCACGTTGTTGTGTAGCGGGAAAATTTGAACTTTGTAAACGATATCAATGGGTAAGTTTCGTACTCTAAAGATATCGTTGTATTTGTTAATCTTTTTGGAATTTCAGATAAATAAAAGCTGAATGAAAATGTAATTTGTGAATGTGAATTTATTCTAAAAAACACTGTTCTTGGCCATTTATTTTCGCAAAACAACATAAAACAACAAAAGCTGTCAATTAAAAAAACATCTAACATTAACCTGTCTGTTTCTATTTTGCTTTGCCCAACAACCTTAACCGTTTTATAGTTTTTTTCTTTTTTCACAGTTGAGCTGTTTTTCCATTCATTTGATTTGTCAAATAACGAGAACTCAACTAAAACATCAAAACGGTCTCTGTCGGAAACCTCAACCTTTTGATTATCGTTGTTGTTTTTCTCAAAAATGAATGTAAATATTATTTTAATTAGGTCAACAATTGATTTTGTTATCGGTAAGAAAGAGGTAAAAAACCATCAACTAAAATCACGAATAAAATCTCTCAAAAACTATTTTATTAAATAACTTGCTATCTCACTGGACTCACAAGGTTTTTTCTTTCTCCCAAGCTAAAAAAACACCCAACATTTTCATGCAAATTTTTTTTGCAAAAAAATGTTCAACCAAAATTTTAGTTTTCGCAAAACAGGTGGTACCCCTGCAAAAATATAGTTCTCCAAATCATCACCAGATGTCGGACGCGGGTGGGAGGAAGGCGGGGTGGTCGGGGGTTGGTGGTAAAAAAAGCAGGCGGGTTTTTTGTGAGTGCAAAGCGGCGGTGTCGGCAGGTTGGTGCGGTGCGCGTGCTCGATCGTAGAGTCAACAGAGGCGAGTTGGAGGCGAGTAATAAGCCTAACGCTAGCAGTGGGACGTACAAAGTCTATATCGGTACTCTCAAGCAAGTGGTTTGACTATTGCGCGACTTGTCAGGCGCTCATCGTTGACAGTTGTAGTGCTGCTTGTCAGCTGGAATAATGGCGGCTCTTAACCGAATGACGAGCCTGGCAAAGGCTTTCACGGCCTCGCGCACCGCCTCGTGCCATCGAATTATCGCTAACACCTTTTACACCTACGTCAACGAGCCGTCTCACCCCATCCCTGGTCGCCAACCTTGCTGGGTGAATAGCGCCGAGGAAGCTATTGAAAAAGCCGGACTCAAGTCAGGTACACGAGCGTCCCAGTTTATCGAACTGCAGCATCACCATCTTCTAATCAAATTTGTTGTGTCAATTCAGTCGGGTTTGAACTGTGTATTATCTGTTTTTCACTATTATGATGTTCCTCTCAACTTGATCAACCGTTTATATTATATAATGAATATGAAATTTATAAAAAACGACGTTCCAACGATGGTAAATTTATCATCGTACTAATTATTCATCAATTCAAATTGATACAAAAGTAATTATTCTTTTATCAAGCTCGTTTCGCCATTTAAGTTTTGTATCAATATTGTGCACGATTTCTCTTTATTTACTAGTTGAAAATGATGATCTGCATAAAAAATGAGAAGTTGTGGCTTATCATAAAAACGTGGTGAAATGAATGATTAATATGTAAATGCATTTCTGTCTGTCTCAGAGAATGACCTTCGTCACCTAACTGTACTATTAATGATAACATTTGTTTCTCACTAATTCATGCTTTTCATTATGTCTACGTGGTTAAAGGTACAATGGCAAGGTTCCAGGAATTCTGAACTCTTCGAGCCAATCGCATTTTCTGAGCAAAAAAAACTAGAAAATATTTGGTATCAGTCTATTACTAATCATACAAATAGAATCGCTGCACAACAGGATAAGATAATTTTTCAACGACTTTGAAAAATATTCAAATCAAAAGCAAACGTAGTTTTTGCGACTAAAAAATTTCAAGCTCATTGAAGATAGAAAATGAAAAAAAAAGAAAAAAATAAACTTTGCCTTATTGGAAATATGTAACTCTAAGCAAGAGACGCTGAAATGTTATTTCACTCGAGTAAAATGTTATTTATAGTATACTACTCGTTTGAATTCGAATTGTACCGATCAAAGGTCGGCGTTTGCGTTCATAGAATAATATTTTGATAAGAAAAAAAGCAGAAATCAAAGCGACGTTGTTTTTAATTGTTAATAATAATGGATCGTGAACAATCGGAATTGTTGAGGTTATTGACCACTGATGAAGAGTCGATTGTTCGTCTTTGTGTCTTCTTATAACGAATTTTGACAAAATTTGAACTACAATGTCGGTGCCAAGTGCAGGTTGGTCTGCCAAGGTTTCGCGGGCTCGGCACAAACTGGGTCAATGTTCAGTTACCGAATGCAAAACATCAACATATGAAAAAATCAAATCGGTCTTTTCTTTTTCTAATCGAGTTTTGTTTGAAGAAAAGAAGAAGAAACGATAAATGTTAAAAAATTGTGCTCGTTAGATTCGATTGGATTTCAAGAATGTTGGCAAGGATGTGCATTTTGATTAAATGAAAACGTCACTTTTGATAACGCAGTTGATTGACTTGGAAAAGAATGACAGTGGTTACCGATTACAACTAGACAATAAGTCAAGGACGTTGAGTTTGTGCAAACTCTGATATGTTTTGAAGACAACAAAAAGTCGCATAAAGTTGCATAAAGTTGCATACAATTTTAATTTTTTACTTTGGTCCGAAGTTTTTCTTTAAAAATGCTAAAAGCAAATTGAAAAAAATAAAAATATTCAGAAGTTCACACATTTTGAACTGATAAATTTTATTTACAAACTGATGAAATACATAGGTATAAATATAAAACTTATGTATTTTCGGATGAATATAAAATTGATCTCAAATTTTGAAATGACTATCGTTTTAAAATTCTGAAATACTTTTGTTTAAAAAAATTGGGGAAAAATATAAAAAAAACATGAATTCATTTCTTAGAAATTAAGATTGTGATTTGATTCAGATTAACAAAATAAAATCATGAATTATTTTCCAGTAATTGACATCTTCTTTTTGATTTTTCGTTACAGATAGTATCGTGTTTTGTCAGGCAGCAGCAGCAACGCCCGTAGAGTTGTTAAGAGGAATGACAGAAGTAGGGGTGAAAAAGGACGTGAAAAATGTGCGCCTTTACCATATGCACCTTGAAGGCGAGGCTGTATTTGCGAAAAAGGAGTATGCAAGTAAGTAACTAAACCTTTCCTAAATTTTCATCCAAAAAGAAAAATAAAACAACACAAACAAAAAAAAACAAAGATAGGTAGCATTAAAAAACATTTGGCACTACCATCTTTATCATTTTATCTTCAACCTTTAACTTTACTGATCCAAGTTGCATTTTGCAGAACACTTCAAGTCCGTGAGTTTGTTTATCGGTGGAAACGTTCGAGCAGCTGTGAACGAAGGCCGAGCAGACTGCGTGCCAATTTTCCTGCACGAGATCCCTAAGTTGTTCGACGAAGGATACGTGAAACCTGACATCGCCTTGATCCACGTAACGCCTCCCGACAGCAAGGGCTACTGTTCCCTAGGAACGAGCGTCGACTGCGTACGATCTGCGTTAATTCATTCCAAAGTCATCGTAGCGCAAGTGAACAAACACATGCCGAGGACATTTGGCGACGCTTTGATCCATCACAGCCACTTTGACATCGCTGTCAAGCACGACACCAAACTGCCCAGTCACGGCGGCAAAGAACCCAGCAAGGAAGAAAAGCAGATCGGCAAACTCATCGCTGAAAATCTTGTCGTCAATGGCGCTACTTTGCAGCTTGGAATTGGAAGCATCCCTGACGCTGTTCTTGCCATGCTCAAGGGTCATAAGGATTTGGGGGTGCATAGCGAGATGTTCAGCGATGGTGTGGTCGATCTTGTCAACGAGGGCTGTATCACTAACAGCCAGAAGAAACATAATCATCGGGGCAGAATCGTTGGATCGTTCTGCGTTGGAACTGAGAAACTTTACGATTTCATGCACGATAATCCCTTTATCGGTGCGTTTGTTGATTTTGTAGCAGATTGTCGTTATCTTTTTTTTTAATAGATATAGGTTGTTAACACTAGAATATTATTTATTTGATCAAAAGAATACGAATTGTTTTAAAATTTGAATTGGTATCGTTTCAGAAATGTTGGCTGTTGATTACGTGAATGACCCAAGGATAGTAGCTCAGCAACCAAAGATGACCGCAATCAATTCGTGTATCGAGGTTGATATCACCGGGCAAATCAGTTCGGACAGTATTGGTACTCGGATGTACTCAGGTTTCGGAGGCCAGGTTGATTTCATATCCGGTGCTGCCATGGCGGAGGATCGGTGCGGAAAACCAATCATTGCTCTCAGATCAACAACTAACAAAGGAGCCAGCAAAATCCAACCTGTTTTGAATTTGGGTTTGTATTCAATTAGAATAGAAGTCCAAAAACTAAGTGAAGAAATGTGTCCAACTTTTTTCAAAGTTGTTTTTAATTTCCCTTTTTTATTCAAAGAAGAAAAAATGGACAAATTTGTTAACTTCTGGTTAAAAAAATAAAAAATGAAAGTATTAAATTGAATAAAATGTTTCTTGTTTCAGGTGCGGGTGTTGTAACATCAAGAGCTCTGGTACGTTACGTTGTAACCGAACACGGAATCGCTAGTTTATTCGGGAAGAACCTTCAGCAGAGGGCGCACGCTCTGATCCAAGTCGCTCATCCGGATCACCGCGAGTCGCTGGAGAAGGCCGCGTTCGAACGTCTCAAGGTCATGCCATGCGCGTAATCTTGCCCCGACCGAAGAAGACAGAATCTGGTCGCTTAGATATATTTACAGTAACCCGTCGTTTTAATTTGAGACATCGCGAGCAATATTTTTCTACCAACTGTATTTAAACTCTTGTTTTCAAATAAGAATCTTTTACTCGACTGAGTTTTTTTTTCGTTTTATTCATCCAATTATCGATACAAACAATTTGTTTGTAGATTGAAATGAATATTGTCCATCGAGTCTGTGCAATGTCAATTCCATCAATTTTTTCTTACGATATTATATTTTGTTCCAAATACTGAATTTTATTAATGATTTTTGCACCTTCTGGTTCGTTATACAGCGAATGTGGTAATTTTTTGAGATTATTTTTTTATTGTTCTTTGTTTATGTCGGCGGTGTGTCACTAGAGGCACGTACGGGTTTAGAACGTAGCCGCACCTCCTTGACAAACGAAATGAGAAACACTGTTAACGAGAATGTTTGTGAAAAACGGCTGCGACGGTGTTTTTGTAGACTATTTTTTTAAGTTTTACAATTCGAAAATGCGTGCCACTTGAGATGTTACGGCTGTGAATGTTTCGTCGCATCCTCTGACACAATTTGTAAATTACAATTACAACCGTGCGAGATGTAAAGATGGATTTCATGTAACTACCACTGCCTCTATACAACTTTTATCCGCATGTATATTATTTTTCGACCATGGTTTGATGTACAATAATTCACTTTCGTTTGCAAAAATAAAAAAAACGACAACTTTAATTAATCACGCATTTTTAATTATTTTGGTGTCTGCGAAATCGTAATTCTTGTAAGAAAATGTAAGAAGATTGAATTTTTTTATTTTTGTTTTAAAAGAAAAAATTTGAAAATTTGTTCTGTAAATTTGTTTGTTTTTGAAACAAACGAATATTGATGACTCGCCAGTCAATCGCGGTGTGTCGTCAAACCACATTTGAGCTTAACTAAAACCAATTTCCTTTCGATTCTAATCATCTAAATTACAGTGTAATGTTATTTTAAATCCAAAAACCGTCCGGGATCATTTCAACAACGTTGAGTCACAAATCTTGGAGTGAAATTTGAGTCCAATTTTTTCGCAAACACAAAACAAGAAAAAAAATCATGCTGCGTAGTCTGAGCCGATATATTCGCAGTGCCTGCAGTTTTCCGCAGAGTTTGAACCCGTTTGCGGGCCAGCAAAAAAATTTCAGCAAAACAGTTGCTGTTCAAAATAACGTCAAACGTGAATTATACTACCCGCTACGGAAATGTCCAAAATGGGTCTGCGTTGAGGATGCCGTCAAGGCTGTAAACACTGGTAAGAAAAATCAATATTAAATTTGTGAACAAAACAACCTATTTTTTCAACAAAAAAAATTCGTCAATTTTTCAAAAAAAAAATAGAATTTTTTTCGGTTGATTTTAAGTTTGACAATAAACATTTGCAATTTCGACAGATCATCTGGTGTATGTTCAGGGAGGAGCTGGAACACCATTCGAACTGATTCGAGCGTTGACAGAACATGGAGTTTGTGACAATCTACGTGACGTCCGAGTTATTCATTTGTCCCTTGAAGGAGAAGCTCCATTCTGCGCTCCAGAATTCGAAAGCAAATACATTTCTTAAATTCATTTGATTTATGTCAAAATTTTCACTGCATTTTGTTTTTTACAAAAAAACAAACAAATCAATTTTGTTTTGATTTTAATATAATTTTCACTTCACTTTGTGATTCACAAGGAACAAAAACTAAACAAATGTTTTTTGTTTACTAAAAACTAACGAGCTTTTTTCTCATAATTACAAACGTAAACATGAACATAAAACATAATCATAATTAAAAATGACATAATTTGCAGTCATTTTTGTTACTTTTGTTGTCAATGAGCTTTTTTCGCATAACCAAAAACGTAAACATAAACATAAAACATGAACATAATCAAAAATAACATAACATTTTTATTCATTTTTGTTACTTGTAAACTAACGAGCTTTTTTCTCATAATTACAAACATAAACATAAACACAATAAAAAATAACATAATTTTAATTCGTTCTTGTTATTTTTGTTAGAAAAATGACAAATAACAAGTTTTGTTCTCCAGAGCACTTCAGGTCAATCAACTTCTACATTGGTGCAAACGTGAGAGATGCAGTGAACGATGGTCGTGCCGATTACATCCCCATCTCTTACAATGACATCCCGAAAATGTTTTACGACAATACCATTCTTCCGGATGTTGCTCTAATTCACGTGAGCGCTCCGGATGAAAGAGGATTCTGCTCATTCGGAACAAACGCTGATATTACAAAAGCTGCTGCGAGCACAGCGAAAGTGATCATTGGTGAATTTCAAACAAATCACAATTGCATTCTTTTTCTAAATCTTCCAAAACTGAACCTTCAATCTTTTCTTTCCTCAATTTTCAGTGTTCAAAAGTTGTTTTTTTTCTATTTTTTAATTTCAAGATTTTCAATCTTTCATTTTGATTGAAAAAATTTAATTTAAAAATTTTTTACTTTGCTAATTTTAAAATTTTAAAAAAATAACAAACTTACTGACTTAAATTTCGTCTTGAAAAAATTAGCACAAGTGAACGAGCACATGCCAAGAAACTATGGAGATACAGTGATCCACTTCAGTCACTTCAACTTTGCTGTTCGCCACGACTGTCCGTTGCCTTGCGTGTCGACGGCTCCTCCGAACGACATAGAATTAGAGATTGGAAAGATCATCGCCGAGCGGCTGGTCGATGACCGTGCAACTCTGCAGATGGGCGTCGGAAACATTCCCGATGCAATACTCTGTAACCTGGGCAACCACAAGGACCTGGGGATTCACACGGACATGATGAGCGACGGCATGACCGAGCTGGCCGAACGTGGTGCTATCACCAACAAGTTCAAAGCTTTGAACCCTGGAAAAATCGTCGCTGCACAAGCTCTTGGCAGTCGCAAACTTTATGAGTTTATACACGATAATCCGTTTGTTGGTACGAAAAGAAAAACAAAACAAAACAAAGAAAAATGTTTTTTGTTTACTTAAAACTAACGAGCTTCTTTCTCGTAATTGCAAACGTAAACATGAACATAAAACATACCCATAATTGAAAATAACATAATTTTCATTCATTTTCGTTACTTTTGTTGTTAACGAGCTTTTTTCTCATAATTACAATCGTAAACATAAATGAAAATAAACAAAACAAAGGAAAACAAAACACAATAACAAATTTGAAAACGAAAAAACAATCACGACGATAAAAAAGTTATAAAAGGAAGGTTCTTAATAAAAAAAAAACAATTTTGGTTTATAGAAATGATGGGATTCAATTACACAAACAGTCCAACAAATATCATGAGACAGCCGAGGATGACTGCAATCGAATCCTGTATCGAGATGGATATTACAGGTCAGGTCTGTTCTGACAGTTTGGGTACGAAGATGTATTCTGGTTTTGGAGGTTCCTTTGACTTTTTGCGAGGTGCCTATATCGGTACGGATCAACGAGGAAAGGCCATTATTGCCATGCCATCCACTACTGCAAGCGGCGAGAGCAAAATCCAGCCTGTTATTAAACTAGGTTTGTTAGACGATTATACGAATTTTGCTTTTTGAACATGATTTCTAAAATCGAGTTTATTGTTCAAAAAAAAAAAAATAATAATAAAATAAAATTTTAACGTTTTTCTTTGCAGGTGGCGGAGTTGTGAGTACACGGGCCGCAACGCAATACGTAGTAACGGAGCACGGCGTTGCTACTATGTTCGGAAAAACTCTCAGACAGCGTGCGAATGCGCTCATCCAAATTGCCCATCCGGACCACCGCGAGTGTCTCGAGAAAGCCGCGTTTGAGCGATTCAAATGCATGCCTACGAAGTACCTGTAAAATTCATAACAAATCCCAACTGAAGAAAACCGGAAACAAGAGAAATCAAAAAAAGTTTTGTCCTCTCGTTATTACGAAAGTACCGTCGCGGATTTTGAATAAAACTAATGAGAAATGCAAAAACAACGAAGTTTAATTGATCAGTTTTGACAATAACGTAATAAATTAAGTATTTACAATCTCATCTCGGGTGTTTATGTACAGAAACAAAAGTTCACAATCGTTATTGAAAAAGTTAATAGTTCATGTCGTTTGGGAGGGTTCCTTCGCGCCTCCTCCTTTCGACATTGTTGAAATACTCGCTGAAGTCGACGTAGGCTTTGATCTTGGCGTTACGGTCGGTTGCTGGACGGCTGGCTTCTGAGGATGAGGATGTGCCGGAGGTTGAGCAGGTGTACAAACCCGAGACGGCGCTTTGTAAGGTTGATGAAGTTGGACACTGTAACGGGTAGTTGAAGTTGCGCACCAACAGAGTGATGTCGTCTCGTTTGCCACCGATTGATTGGGTGCTGCTCATCTTTGAGTCGTGGTGCATTCGTACGACTTTGTCTACTATTGCTTGAGCGACTCCTGTCAATGTTGATTGTTCTCTGAACTGAAAACAGAATAAAAAATTTTTTTTTTTATTTTTCAATCAAAAAATTAGCTAACAGAAAACAGTAAAAAAGAAATCTTAGAAGAGCTTTTGTACCTGTTCGACGGACATTAAGGCGAGTTGTTTATTGACTTGGTCGGTGCCCGAAGCTTCTTCGAGAGCCTTGTAAAGACCTCGAGACATGAGTAATAAGAATCTACAAGATTCGTCAAGTTCGATTCCCCCGTGAATTTCTGGATCTGCGATAATTGGCTCGGAGGTAGCTGCAGCAAGTTCGTCGAATTCTCTGTAACCACCCTTGACTAAGTAGTTGCCTAGACATCGGGTGTTTTCCTGGTTGCCGAGGTGTGAACCTGAACAATATTTCAACAATTTTAAGTCAGATTCTGTAGTTTTAATGATTAAAGTAAGTATTGAATTTGATATTTTGTAGTTAAATGATCAATTTTGTGTTAAAATTCTACCTTGTTTAACTGAATGAATGTTTAAACCAAGACGCGAAAGTCTCAAAAGTTCGTCCTCATTTTTCAAATCATGATCCACACTTAGCTGCACCACCCTTAATACTTGATTACTGTCGGTTTTGCAAAGCAAAGCTCGGCTGTCTCCAACATTTGCGACGAACAAACGGCCTTTGTAGATCAAAGCTACTACTGCGCTTGTTCCTGATGACAATTCACAATTCAGTGCTTTTAGTCTGTCAACCTAAAACGAAATGAAAAACAAAAAAATGTTAATTTTCTACCAGCTCTTTTATATTTCAGTTAAACTTGAAAGTAACAAATTTGAATGACAGTTTTGAATGCAATTTCGAAATTCAACTCACTAATTCTGGGAACTTTTGATAAGTTTCGTAAGACGTCAAACCGTCAGGCATATCCAATTGGAGACTTGCCCTTTCAGCTAAAATATCACCGATGGAGTCAAAATATCCTCGTTCAACCGCTGTAAATGCTTGTCTAAAAGGTAGCATATTTTTTTAATTTGTTGTAAGGTACATAACGAATTATTTTGAAAACGTTTTTAAACACCATGAATAAAATGTTCAATTTACCTGAGAACTTCTTTAATCTCATCATTGGTACTTTTTCCAGAAAGTTGTCCGAGCAAAAGTTCAGCAGCCATTTTTTGCATTGCAAAATTTGCTGCCTTGGTACCTTCATGACCATCAAAAATTCCATACAAATACGTGGAATCGTCATAACGAAAATGAAAACTTCTGTCTTCAAATGTGTGCTCTTCTTGACGGTACCCATGTTCGTGGTAAATTTGATTGGTTGAAAAACCTATACCTAAAACAACAAACAATACATATTTTTACACAACAATCTAACAGCATTCAACAATTAAAATACAAATTAAATTCACTTATACAAAATGTGAAATAAAAACAAAATAGATTTTAACAATACTTTCAAAAGAAGTTTACAACAATTAAAAAAAAAACAGTTACTTTTTAAGGTTATGTCATCGAATCGGGAAAAGCAATTTTGCAATTTAAAAGAGAATTAAAAATATTTGTTATTTTTTGACGAACCAGATTGTTTGCAAACCGGCAGGTCGTCGGTCCAACTGTACTGTGAATTTTGGAACGACATTAAATTCGGCCGATCTGGTTGAATGATCATAATTGACAATAGCACATCAGGCCACTTTTACGTAGAATAGAGAACTTTGTTTGACATTTCCTCGCGTGTTCAGACATTTCTGTAATTCAGCGATCAAAGTCTCAAATCACGTGGGCGAAGTTTTGATTGCGAGCTTTCTCGCCATTTTTCTGCACTGATCAAATTTTTTTCTACTTTTGACGGGCTGAAGACAACTGTTGGGATTGAGGTTATGATCTGTTTTGCTTTTTGGTGTGGAGGCGTGTGTGGCAGGTTGTTTTGATTAGGGGCAACAGTTGTTGTTATTATAAATAGTCTCAAATTTTAATTTTTTATATTGTTAAATTGTTATATTTGTTTATATTGTTAAAAATTAATTTAAAAGGTTCATTTCTTAAATATTACATTTTAGCAAAAGTTAGAGATGATTCTATAAAGGAATTCACATTTCTTCATAGGGTTCATTTCGGATCCAGCCGGGCAGTGGAAAGCAGCAACTTTGGTGCCAAAAAGTCAGCGAAATCCTCTTTGAAGGATATCTTTTTACCACCAAGACCAGTCTATAATTAAAAGGAGACCAAGAAAAAAGCGCCAAAATCTCCATATCAAATTTTTTGATATGATTCGTTAGTTTTTAATCAATTTAAAAATAAAAGAACAACTTATAAATGGAATTTTTGTTTTATTTTTGTTATTTGCCATGTCATTGCATAACGAGTTATAGTTTTTGATTTAATTTCACCATAACGACAGCCATCGTGGGGAATCAAACCCGTTTTGGTATCATCAAAAGTTCACGGTGCATCCAGAGTTAAATAACTTGTGTAAAAACAGTTATTTTCGAGTTCATCGACACACCGGCGCTCGACTATTGGATGGTCCAGAAGAATATTATCAAGTCCTCCCTCGATTGCCCGCTATATATCCAAACACGTCTTTCGAGTTTGAACAGTATCGTGATAAGGACGTTTCAATCAACAGCGCTCGGTTGGAAATGCTGTTTAAAAACTAATTTATTACTTTCTTATTGTTTTTTTACATACGTGTTAATTCACAAACGATGATGAAAATTGTGACAGTTTTGTGTTCGGTCCTTTTGGTCGGAACAGAGGTAACTTTTTAATTTTCATTTTCAACGAAAGTTCAGTTTTAATTTAAAAAATTTTGAATGTTTTTAACTTTATAATTTCATTTTAGGCATCACCAGTGGATTTTCAACAGACGAAAAATGATCCCTTTGAACTTTTGTCAATCAACTTCAAAGAAGAAGTAAGAAATAAATAAATTGAAAAGATTTTTCAATGACTTTGAATAATCGATCATTTTTGATAATTTCATTCATGTTTAGTGGTTCAAAAATCCTGATTTATCGGACAATTTGAGTCAAACAAATAAAACAGAGTAAGAATCACTGATTACAATAATTTTTATGCAAATTTGCATAAGTTGTAATTATTTATTCCTTGCGATATTTTTCTAGTCTTTTTGATGCAGTTTGTTTAACGCAGGCCAAAATAATTTCAACAGTAGTAAGTTTTTTATTTTGAGATTAACGTGAAATTTTGTTTTATCTGAAGTATTAATTTTATGATTTTTTAGATCGGATGGTTAGATATATCTGGAGTAGCAGCCATCATAAATAACGATTATACAAAAATTTTGGCAAGTTTTTGATTTATTTAGAAAATAAAACTTTATGATAGAAGATATTCATTCAATTTTGTTTATATTCTATTGACTTTTTCATTTTGCTTTTTAGAACGGACTTCAGCGAAATTCTTCTGATGCACAACAGTCAAAAAATTTGACAGAGTTGGTAAGTTTCAATTTAAGACTGATTCTATTTGTCATCCATTTTGCAACGATTTTTATAGTGTAAATAAAATGAAATTTTCGATCATTTTTTAGTTCGTCAAAACTAAACGAGTGAAAGCTGTAATTTGTCAAGATGGTTATTTGAAAGGATATAATGATATTTTGTTATTTACAGGAATGGTAAGAAAAATTATTTTGTAGCTGACTGTTAATAAAAATGAAGTAATTAGTTAGCAAAATGATTTTTGGTAATTGCAATTTTTTATGTTTGTTAGTTTCTCATAACGATGACGAACATAAATGCCCCAAGGTACTTTTTCAATGACACCAATATTGTGCAGAAATGTGAAAATCGAACTCTAGACTTTGCATCGTCGGATCTTCTACTGGTATACTTATAAAAATATTCCACAAGTGTAACAAATTGTAATAAAATCCTATCTAAATAGTAAAAAATAATTTTTCATAGAAAAAAGCTGCCGACGATTACCAGAAAAGGAGGATTGAAATTTATACTCTGGTTCAGCTGCTGGAAGAGGATGTTTTTATGAAAGACATAAGTCAGGAATTTTTAGACCAAGAAGAAAAATTCCTTTCGGTGAATAATTCAAAAAGTGGCAATAAAATGAATGTCTCCATTATTAATTCGTAATTTTCCTTTCTTTTTTCCAGTTTAATAAAAGTCTAGTTCGAGAAACAATTCGTATGAAGTTGATGGCAACTTTGGTAAACAAATTTCAAAAGCAAATATAGTAGTTAACAATTAGATTGCATTTTCAAATTTGTAATTCTATGATTTCCTTTCAGAGAGCTCAGTTTGGATTTGAATCGTCTCTTATTTCAGGAGTGCAATTAACTGGAGATCTTTGGGTGAATGACGAATTATTTTTGCTTTTTGTTTCAACTTGTATGAAACTTTTGTGGCAATTTTACTGAAAAATATTCAACTTTCAGGCTTTATCAGACGAAAAAATCGGGAACAAACTCAAAGCTATCCCTGAAATTGTGGTAATTTTGTATTTCAATTGAATTTTTGTATAATGATTAATCAGAATGGATAAACCAAATTGAAGATCAAAAACTGTTCAAAATTTGTAGCTCACTGAAGAAGGAATGAAAGAATATAAAAAACGCCTTGAGCACTATCTCAAAGAAGCAGAACAATTTGTAAGTCAATAAAACGTAATATAAACTATTAATCATTGTATGTATAAAATTCCGATGTTTTAAAACTTGAAATTTTTCGATAGGATAAAGTTGACAAGGAAGAATATGAAGTTGAGAATATTGATGGAAGTTTATATGTCAAAGTACCTGAAATGTTTGAAGAAAATGAGCACGATGATTATGATAATTCATTTGAGCAGGAAATTGACGAAAAACCAAAACGTGAACTTCGACCTCTGGAGAAAATCGCTCAAGATGTAATGCAAATTTTGATTGTTTTTAAAAATTATAATGATGAGAAAAAAGTTCGATCAAAATTTGTACATGTGTTTCAGGACCAAGAAGAAATAAAAGGCATTATGTCATTAGAATATTTAGCATCAGTAAGTGACATTTAGCAATGATAAACTTTCAGAAAATACTTTCAGTAAGTTTTTTTGTTTAAAGAATTTGTTCAAATTTTGTTTTTTTCAGTTGTATGACAATCACACAGATCCTCAAGAAAAACTAAAGAAGGTAACTTTAACCGAATTGAAGAAAATTTTAAATAAATGAAACAACTACTGTAACATTTGTTAAATAAACATTTTTTTTAGTTTACAAAGAGGTTTTCCTATAGAGAAGATGTTAGAAACGTTCTTATGGTGAGTCTGATTGTTTAAATTGTTGGATCTTCTCATTTTACATTTTGAAATAATTTTTTGTATTTATTCTAGGCCGGATTTATATACAGAATGTTGTTGTTATCAAGTGATTCTGAAGTTGATACGGTAATTTTGATTTGAGTAAAATACAATAAAAATATGATTTTCATTCAAAAATCAACAGAATTATGATAAATTGAAAATTTTTTAGAACTACTTTACAAAAGAATGTGACATCTATGGACCAGCCCTTTACGCTGTAAGTACAAGTCAAAATTGAAATCTGAATGAAACAAAACTGATACTGGTAACTTTTTTGTTTTCAGCTTTATTACTTCCACGGATCCGGATTTTTAGGCTCGGCAACGAGGATAAATGTAATTACTCAAAATTACATTAATTATTTTATACCACAAAACTTATACTTAGATGTAACAGGATAATGAGTAATCATTTGTTTCAGACACCAGTTTGGGATATTATTAATGAACGTGATCAGATTCGACGTGTCAAGGTATACTTTAAACATGTACATTTTGTTTTACAAATTGTTGCTAATTCAATTTTTAGTCAACTAAATTGTCCAAACATTTGCAGGTCACACTCGACGATGGAAAAATAAAAAATTTTAATGTTTCCGAACTGGTGAGAACAATTATTATTTTGTTGGCATAAATAAGTGCTTTTGTTTAAGATATTTTGAATTGAAAAATGTTGTTATTTGTTCTAGATTGACCATTTAAGTTATTCGGACACTCAAGAAAAAAGATTGAAAAACATTAAACATTTTCTCGTGAGCAATGTTTTATATTTTGTTAACTATTTTATGATTCAACAATTAAACGAAAAATTACAAATCGTTATTTCAATATTTCAGGATCTAATTTTGCAAATGTCTTATTCTGCAATCACCAATGATTTGGCCTTCGTCGATTTTATGAAATCTTATTTGGTATGTCATTTTCAAACAAATAATTACTTAACGTTTCGAACAAATGTAACAAAATTAATTTCGTGTTTCAGAATACGGCTACAGGCAAACCAAACAAATATTTGAAATGTTTCGAATCGTCTGTTAGCAGCTTTGATAAATTTTCGGTCAGTTCATTTATTAATTTTGTAAAGTACAACGATTTACAAAAGAATCTTGAAAGAAAAAGTTTTAATTTCAGGAAAACCTGAGAAAAGAATCTAAAATTAGTAAAGTTTACTCTTACGTCTTCCTAAAAATGCTGGTAAATTGAATGCAAATTGTTATATTAATTACTACGAAGAATTTGTTGGTTGATTTTAAGAGTTAATTCATTTTCATTAAAGGAAGAGGACAGACATATGAAACCGATAAACCAAGAGAAAATAAACGACGAAATTAAACGATTGGTAATTACTTATCATTTTATTTCGTTCATAAAATTAACTCAATTAGAAAGTAATGAAAGAATCTACACATTTTTAATGCAAATTTTTAAATTCTTCCCTATCACAGAAAGCCGAATATGAAAACAAAGTTAAAATAGTTAAACTATATACCATTGAGAAAAATGTAAGTATTAATTTGAATGTGAAATCCCAAAATGCAAATTCTACTTTTCCTAATATTTTTCAGCCTGATAATTTACCGAAAGAACTTGTGGAATACCGAAAAAAGGACTTACAAGACAAGGTAAAAATCAAATTGTTGTTTCATTCAAAATTTTATACTAAAATATATTATTAATTTTCAAAGATTGAGCAACTGAGGTCAGATTTGCAGACGAAATTGGACTTTTTGGTAAGATAATAGCAGTTTCATTTTTAAATTTGATCGAGGAAAAAATTGTTGCATTTTTTTTTGTTTTTGCAGAGCAATATGACGTTAATCCAAATGAAAACCAGAAAACGGTTAATGGAACAAGAGGTTTGTAAAAGTTTCGTACACAAAAATATAATCAAATTCAACAATTTTTAATAATTCGCAACATTTTTCTAGATTCGAAAATACAAATATATAGAAAAAGGAACATCCAAGATCGATCGTGATATAACGGTATGAAAAGAGTAGTAGTTCAATCTTACAAATTTTGATAAAAATATTTTCATAAACAATTGTTGATTGCAGGCCTCTGTTATAAACAAGTTAGATTTCGGAGCCCACCATAATTTAATCGACGAAGCAGAGATTCCTTATTATAAAATGATGGTCAGTAATTTGTTTTTATTTCTCTGTAGTGTTTGAAAAACCAAATGCTTGATAAATTGCATATAATTTTTTTATTTTAGTTCTCAGAGGAAGGCCTGAAAGAATTTCAAAGAAGAACCCAGGATTTGTTAGTTAAAAAAAAGGTAAAAACAAATCAATCAGACGGATTTGCCTCAAAACTTTTTTCCAAATACAATTATTAACAATGTATCTTTTTCCTCCACAGCTTATTTTCGTTTAAAAGTGTGATTGTAATGAAAAACCAAAAATGCTGAAAAATAATTTTTGGCGCCCAACGTGGGATTCAATAAATTTAATTCAAACACAATTGTTTTGATCGATTCTGATCCAAGTTTTGGAATTCTCAAAAACATTCCAGAAAAAGGGGTAAAACTAAAAAAAGGCAAATTTTGTGTCATCTAAGATTAATTTTCATAGCAAAGTCACGCTCTTAGGATTGAATTTGCGAGCGTAGAGCCATCTAGCATCGCGGTTGGGTCGGAGAGCTGCGAAATGCAGTGATATTGCCGATACGAAGGAATCCCGACGTGGCATGAAAAGAAAACGAGCGCGGATAAGAAAGGACTCGACTTCCTGCTACGATAATAATAGTTGCTGGCTATTCTTATCTGCCTCCTCGTACGTGTTACGTCGCGTTATTTTGCACTTACAAATTTGCATACGCACATTAATAGCTGCGATACCACCTGAAACAGAAACAAAAACAAAAAGATTGACAAATAAAAGGTTGATAAATAAAATATCGTTTCATAAAACGCATCAACAAATCTTTTCAATCAAAGCGTCATTACGCTGGTATTTGAAGTATCCAACAAATTCAAATTTTGCGCTCTGCACTACTCGGCTCGACTATAAAATAGTCAACTTGGACGATAAATTATCGCTCAAGAAGCTTGACCAGGACGAAAATAGTTTACTCCGGGGCAATTAAGCGGCGTTTCTCACGCGCATAACTTGTTCCTTATGCGCCGCTTCAGTTTCACCAGTTGGATGGCAGCTTCGAGGAGACAAATTATTTATTCGCGACCATGCCTGCACGCTTTTCGGCGGACTTTCGGAATTATTCATTTACCGGGTCAATGATCCCATAAATTTGTCTTTAACTTTCATGTAACTAACTCAGGATGCATCAATCTTTTACATAACACTCGTGTACACAACTTTTATTTGCACAAAAAATGTTTCTACCTAAGTACCAATGAAACTGAATGTACGAATTGAAGAAGAAATTACTGTGAAAAAGTAATTTTGAAAAATGACGTTCAAAAATGAATATGATATATGATATGATGAAACTGATTCAAACAAATTGTACCTTTCGTCCTTTCAAGCGCCTCATAGTATACGATTAGCTCTTACCTTAGACTTTATTTATCAGCGCGATCACAATAAAATATTTTCTTCTTTGTTGTAAGAATGACGAGTAACAACAACCGCGAAACAACATACCACGATGCTCGTTTATCTTCGTATTCACATTGTAATTCATTTGTACAATTCTTTATTTATCTACCTTGTCATATTTTATTACAAAAACTTTACAAATAACTAAAAGGAATTTGAATTTTTTTTTCAAGTTCCTTTTTCTTAATTTTTGTTTCAAAAGATGATTGACATCGTTTTTGCAAAAATTGTACACGAAGATGTAAACACAATGCCTGCTTTTTCAAACTGAGATTTATTAAAGCGAGGACAGAGTTTTGTTGTGTAACAATTCTTGAAATTTCTTATCGTGTCGTAGGGTTTTGTAGAGTACAATGTAATTATTGCGAAGTTCAACGACGCGATGCCACAGTTTCAGAAACTCCATTTCTTCGTTTATTTTCAAACCTATTTCAGCTGCCTTGAAAAAAAATTGTTCCAGTTTGTTTAATTTTAATTTCCAATTTAGTTTTCAATTTTATAATTTTTTCCACTCCATATTTCTTTTTTAACATTGAACAATCGAAATTGAAATAAAAATTACTTTGATGGCATTCGTCCTGATGGTCACTTGACAGTTTTTGAGTTTGAAAAAGAGTTCGTAAGCCCAGCAATCAATAGCTTCGGTTGTTCGATTGGCATTCGCCAAACATGGAGGCAGTTCAGGTAACAAAGACACCGACAGAGCTTGTAACCATTTTTTCAACTGGAACAATAAAAATCACAATTTATAAATACCCTCGACACTCTTTGTTTGAACTGCACGTCAAGTCTCCGGTGACCTTAGACGTTTTTTCTTTTTGTTCTTACTTGGTTTCTTTATTTTTTAAATGTTTTTTTTTACTTTTGAAAACTGATTGAAAAAAAAGTGACAAACAAAGAAAGTACAATGATCGTTAAATTATTTAACGTTTGCAGTTGTGTTATGGTTAGATTGAAGAACGCTCACAATTTTGGTGTCATCTATAAGCTGCACCACGGATGATCTCATGACATTGATGAAGTTGCTGATGGTTGAGCCATCTTCATCCAAATGGACTGCACTCATTGACGTCGCACTGTGCCATTCTTCCGGCGATCCACACGCGGCATCCGTCACGCTTCTTCACATGCAAATGACAACGTTTTTTTTTTTTAATTTTTTCAACATTCATCAAAGTCGTCCAAACGATCAGACATCAATTCTTTTATGATCAACCCTCAAGTAAACTTTTTTTTTTGGTTTATTAGATTTTTTTGATTTGTGGCGCCCAACGTGGGACTTGAAGAAGCCAGTTTTTGCAAATCTCGACAAAAAGAGGATCACTCGAGGGTTAATTATTGTCAACTTTTTTTTCGAATGTACCTTGACTTAAACATAGAAATGAATTTGTCCAAGATGTACCAGGATGGATTGATTAAAATTGATTTCGTGCATACGGCAATGTTGCTGGCGATGAAATAGATCATCGTTCCGAGGGGACCGGGTTTCTTACGACAGTAGTACCTTTTTGAATTACGATAAAATTTTTTTTTCATCATCCTCTTTTTTGAATTTTCAAACAACGAAATCAGCGAGTGTGTGCTGGATGCTAAACAATTCAGGGTCTCTTGGTTATTAATCGCTCATTATTTTCAAACAAACATTATTAACGGAAACAGAAAACAAACAAACAAAATTGTTCATTCAAGTAAATTTGTTCTTTTTTTAACCTTGCGATAAGGCTGAAAAATAAAAATACAGTACATACTAGAAACACTTTGCGTATCAGCAAGTGTCGTATTATCTTGATGAAGCGAGGCAAAAGTAGTGGCTGCTCGTTGCACTTTGCGTATCATCCCAGAAGATGGCGTGAAACTATCAATCATATTGTTGAGCTTCACGACTTTACCTGGGAATGAATCCAAACAGTGCAGCGCCTGAGACAAGAAAAATTAAAATTTACAAACAATTATTTTTCGAATTAAACGAAAAAAAAATGCAAGAAAAAATGTGAATAAACATAAAAATCGTCTATTCTAAATATTTTGATAGGCAAGACAAGGTCATTACCTCCTGCTGTAGGTGCTCGAGGCGAGGAGGCGCCTTGACATCCGCGTCAGCGCACATGTTCATGCTCGACACTTCGCTCATCATCAACTTATCAATACTTGACGCAAATTTAGACAGCTTTTCCACCACATATTACTGGATCCGATGAAAATTGCTTCTACGACACATGATTGACAGCTTCTCCTCCTTAGAAACAGATGAAAATCGGGCATACAATTTATGAAAAAACCTTTTTTTAACCAAAAACTTAAACTTAGTTTTGAATCGTTTGAAAATAAAATCGTTTAAAAATAAAAAGTGTCGAATAATGTTTTAAAATGGACAGAAATGAATAAATAAATTTGATTTTGATTCAATTTCATGTTTGTGCATTTGGTTTGAAAGGGGTCAATTAACGTACCTCAAGTCCCTTGATCATAAGTCCCTTTCTAAAGCAATCAAAAAAATTGCACAATCATTTGGATTTTCTCTCTGATGCGAATACAAAAAGTAACGATGACTCGTTGAGTTGATTACGAAAATTTCGAAACGCGCGTGGGGGAGGTTCGATTCATTACTATTGAGCGAGCTACAACTGGCCGGTCAAATTGCAAAATGTTGCAAAAAGAAAGAGCAAATAAATTTCGTGCAGCGCGAGAAAGTTGAGCCGCCGTTTTTTCATATCAACAATTGGCAGAATCATCACGATCGTGACACTGACCTAGCGCAAACTCTTACGTCACATCTTTAATTTCGCTAGAAAGTTACCACGGAAGCGTCCACATCCTTTCTTCGTCCTTAGGCGCGGCAACACCTCGAAATTTCGCAGGTCAGAGGTCGGCCCGAAATCTCGTGCCAAAAGTATCAGCTTTTTATTTATTTGTATTTCAGCGTACCTTTTGAGATTTATCAATTTCTTTCATCGCAAATTCCTTTTTTTATTTTTGCATCTCATTTTTGAAGGAGTTATGAAATACTTGTTGAATGTATCCTAATTCGTGTTTTGAGTATTGGAGATTGGATAAACAAATGTTTGTTTTCGTTTGAATGTTGTATTTTGTAGGAAGAAGACAGTGTCAATTCGTTTTGTCGGATCATGCATGGGAGACCATTATTCGCGTTGGTAACTGTCACTCCTTTGACGTCATCGCCTGGCGAACGTGCACTTTCACTGCTTCCGAGATAATGCGACAGTGATTTAACCCACATTCGTGCAATGTTCCTTTTTTCGTTCAACGTATCAACTATCCCGTCCGTTTGCTATTAAATCACGCTAATTTTCATTAATGCTGTAATTTTACATGTCAAAGTGATACTAAAACGAAACACAGTTTTTACTTCAATAAAAGCACCATAACAGTTTCAATCAACAAAATCAAAGTCTTGGGTAAAATGGAAAAAACATTTGTTGGCTTTTTATAGTGAAAAACTTCAAAAAACTTCAAAAAGAAATTGAAAAATTTATAAATAAACAACAAACAAAAGTTTGAAACGAGAAAAAAAAACTGTTTAAGAAATGTAACAAAATGTGCAAATAAACATTTAAACAAGATTAGAAAAGAAAATGAAAATGATGATAAAATAATGACTAGAGGAAATATAAAATAGTGGTTTGTTTTCGACTAATTTGCGTGTAATTAAATTTCAATCTCACTCGCAATTATCCATTTTCTGTGGTTTTCGAAAAGTCTTCATACACGGCAAATTGTTATTACAAAACTTTTTATTTCTCTGACTTTGAAATCGTGTAATTGGCCTCGTAATTGAAATAATTTACAAAATCGTATCATGCATGCCAAACGAATCTGCGAGTTCGGTATTAATTTGATTGTCAAAATCAATTTTCTGGTAGTTACCAACATGCAACCAATGAGCGAATTAGAAACTTTCTCCTCTCCAGCGATTTAGGTTCAGACAACTATTTTAAAAATAAAAAGCAACAAAATTGACTAAAAAAAAAAAAAAAAACATGAAAAATATTTCAAAAACTCAATTTGTTGGATTCGACAAATTGTTCTGTAAAGTTTCAACAAATTCAAATTACACGCTATTTAAGATCGGTTTAATTTTTGCGGCAAATGTTTTGATATAAAATGTTGGTAATGTTTGATATGATTACGTACCTGCAAGTGCGCTTGATGGTGAATTTCGTTCTGCGGTAATGTTTTACGGTGGGGGTCTGATAACCTCGGGGTTTCGGCTTATAGTTGCCTGCCGCGGCGATGTAATTAAAATGCCTTTCATATAATCAGTGGAATTTCATTCAAATGATGAATGCATTGCTGGCATGTCGCGGGAACGGTTTATTATGCAGATTATGTTACGCACATTAATTAATTGCAACGTTTGTTCAATTTTTATTTACAAACGCACGAAGGACGAAATCGCGGCGCCACTTTGCATCCCACGCAAATTCACCAGACGCATTGCTTTTTTTTGTCTCTTTTTTTGTTCCTTTTTTTCTCAATCATGTTTATCGCACTATGAAGAGAAAAATATTCTAGGTCATTTTTGAAAAAAAATGTTTTTACATTCACCTGTTGTATTGTCTGAGATGTGGATTTAAAAGAATGAACGTTGATTTAATAATTAAGGTTTTTCATTAAATTACGAAACAATAATTCTTGTTGTATTGTATTTTTAATTTAAAACGAAGGTGAATTCGTCAGAAATCTGAAATTTTGGAGGTTTCATTTGTTATTCCAGACCGACGTCGATTGTAAATAACATTAACATAATGTTTTGCAACGATTGCAATGAGTTTTAATAAAACTAAAATACGAATGCAAAAATTGTGGGAAAACAAGTCGGACAATCGTCAACAGCTCCAGAAAGAACAGTGAGCATCATTAGAATTCGCTTTTTCAATATCTTTTATAATTTATTTATCGAATTTTGCTTGCTTCATTTGAACCTTTGTTTATGATGGATTTGAAAGAATTGAATTCATCGAAGAGAAATAAAAAAAGTGATAATTTTGAAAACTCGTTGATAAAATTTTATTGCGTTTGAGTCATTTAAAACATTCCAGCTGACAAAGTGAGATTCGAACGATGAAATCAGTCGTTATCGATAGATAATTTTTTTTTGTTGAAATTATACAAATAAAATGTTCTGTTATACATTAAATTACCATTAAAATTGAAGGTTACAGTTCGTTCGTGAAGCTCAATCGGAGCGCAAGGATGGTTTCATTCACATCCAATCTAAACGTAAACACAAGTACATTATTTCTTATTGTCTGTCTCTCGATTATTATTTTCCTTTCAAATAATTCAAAACAAATTTTCAGATAACATTTTCACTCATTAGAGAAGTTCGAAGAAATTCCATTAACAAATTTCTCCAGCCTAGAATGCTGCTAATACTGAAATTCAGCTGATAAACTAATGACAAAATGTTTGATTCATAAATTCATTCCGTTCTGAATAGTGTTGTGCTGTGCAACTGATTCAACTATGAAGACCTGTCTTAAATACTTTGTGTTGATATGTTTGACAAGTAGTTTAAACAAGGTGAACTCCATCCAAATCACCACATGTTGTCAACAAAATGCAACGTTCAATTTTGAAAAAAGACACTGTGATGGAAGTAAAACAAAAGATGTTCAACAGTTGGAACAGTTGTTTAGTAAACAAGGTAAGGTCCAACTTAGGCATTTAAACATGTTCTGCAAACATGGAATGACTGACTATGCCATTCCAAAACCAGATTTCCATGTCTATTCTGATTCTGTACAAGTAAGTCGTTTTGTCAATACTCAAAAGTTTCAAAAAAAAGCAAACAAACAATAAACGACTACAAGATTAAATTTTCAGATGATCTGGCGCGAAAAGACCATCTCACTGCCAACAAACAACAGTCAATTTTGTGTCGACCAAAGTTCTAAAGATGATGAGACCATAATGGTGCGAATGTGCGAACCAAAAGATTTTGATTGTCGTGGAAAACTTTGTATACCTAAATGTAATCCAGTTCAGTACAACGTTGTTCTACAAAACAAAAAGATACCAAAACTAGTGGAAAGTAGAAAAAGTTTGCACAGTGTCATTCTTGATAGTAACTCAACGAGGTTTGACAAAATCAAACCAGTAATCAACAATAAACCTGGTAAGAAAAGAAAACTAAAAAACTAAGTTTGTTTTGATTATAATGAAAATTTTTTCAGATTATACCTTGATGATCAACCGGGACACTTGTGAACAAGACTTTCTGGTGAAAACAGGGTGGCATATGACAGATAAAGGATATATAAGAGTTGACAACCATCAGAAACTTTATAAATCTCACAGATATTGTCTTGATGTACTTGCTGGAGGAGGAAAACCGTCTGGTGAAGATGTCATGCTTGTCATTTGTCTGGTCCTCAAAGATAAATCTCTAACAGCAGCGTGAGAATGGGATTTTTCTTTCTTTATTGTCTTTATAAAACTCAAAATTACTTCAATCTTATTTCTCAAAACATCGCTGTAAAATTGTTTCAAAAAATGTTAATCTATTGTTTTTATTAATTTGTTGTTTTTATTAAAAAAATATTTTTGTCTGACAATTGTTTTAATTTTTTGCAGAGGAATCGCTCGAGCAGTGATCTTGATTACAAGTTGCTTTTTCATCCTTCTCACCATAATTATACACCTGATTGTGCCATCATTTCGAACAACCTACGGTCGATGTTCGCTGCTACTCTGCATTTGTTACTTCCTGACTTTTTTCAGTCTTGCTATGGATTACTTCAAAGTTTTTGCGGGAACTGAAACGTGTTATGCTTTGGGTATCTTTTTCATTTTGTAAACTATAACCTCCAAAAATGTTCGAAAATTAGAAACCCGATTTTTGTTCCAGGATACTTTACATACTTTTTCAATATTGCACTTTTCTCCTGGCTGAATGTTCATTGTTACTTAATATGGAATGGGATAGGGTAAACAGACGAAATGAAACATTGCAATAATTATTAATTTTGTATAAACTTTGTTATTTCGTCATTGTTTTTTTAATTTTTGCAGAAGAAATATTGGTGCTAACATACAGTTCCAGCATGATAATCAAAACAAAGCGAAATTTATCTTTTACAATTTGTATGCTTGGGGAGTGCCAAGTTTCCTTTTCGTTCTTACTTTGTTCATTGATCGCTATGCCAATTTGCCAGAACTTTATCAACCCCACATGGACCATAACACGTGCACATTCAGAAGTAATCAAAAAATATCATTTTTTAAAATAATTTCAATTTCAAAACTACTAATTTTAATAATTTTTTGAAACTTGTAGTTTTTAATCCAAAATGAATTTTACAGAGTTCGAGAGCGTTGCAGTATTCATCTACTATTCTATACCAATGACAATTTTAACGGTTATCAACATAGTGTTTTATATCCTAACTACAATAAGTTTCAATAAAGCCAAAATCCAGATTCGTGAATTAATAAAAGACGAAACGACTGATTTACACCTACACCAACTCCAAAAAGAACAGTATTTATCTCACATTTTTCTGACTTTCGATCTAGATTGATTTCATTATGTTTTTTCTAAAACTACTTTTACTTTTTCACAGGATCTGTACGAGTTTGAAATTGATCGTGATTATGGGCGTTCCATTTATAAACGACACAATAATATCCATTTTATGGGCTGAGAACAGTTCGTTTTTTGACACCCGGTGGTCAGAAGCGGTCGCCTCTGTCAACGTTATCAACAGCTTCCAGGGCGTGCTGCTGTTTATTGTTATTGTGATAAAACAAAACATCATCAAAGATTTGAAATCGGAATTAACCCGTTATTGGGACACTTGTCGGAAATACTTGTTTTGTTTTCATAAATAAACAAATTTCTGAAACGGCGAGTGAATTGTAACTTGTTATTGTTGTGAAATTTGATATGTAAAAATGTTGTATTTATTTATCAATAAGTGAAAAAATCAAAAATAAAATGGTAAACAAACCCTTTTGTATGACCTTTTTTTGAAGCGACTATAAATGCAGAATTAAATGTTATTTTCTCCAATCAAAAAATTAACTTTCGCCGTTCAAATTATCCCGGGATGCGAAATTCAAAGCTGTCCTTCAGAGTCCACTCAATTCGATAACACCAAAATAATTCACACGCTCTGCCACCTCAGAAACCGCAGCACGTAAACAAACAGTTCTGACGAGCGTGCAGTGACTTTTTTTTCATTTTTTTCAGTTTACAAATTTGCATATAATTAATCATGTCCACGAATGTTTGACATGTGACCATCCCTCACTTCAAAGTTATAAACAAAACTTTACTAAAAAACCCAAGTAAACAAAGTCTCTAGATGAGATTGAACTCTTCGACAATCGTCGACCAAATTAAAAACAATGACAGAAGTCCGCACCGTGTTGATTTCAATTTTCGTTTTGGGATTTTCGACGGGCCCCGTGAGATGCGAGAAGAACATTTTTTCGCTCGTTGGCAAATGTTGTCCGGCAGAGGAAGTGCTTTGGACGACAAGCAAAGGTTTCAAGTGCATGTTGCCCAGGACCAACCACACCAACAGGCTGCTCTACTATGGGTACAATAACAAACCAATGTTTCCGGATTGCAAACTAGTGAAATCGACTGTGATCAACAACGAGATCATCCCCATCAGGGTGCATTGTCTCGATATGCTCTTCGACAGTAAACACAAACTGGAAGAAGGACGTTTGGTGGGTCTCATGTGCGATGACGACGAGACAACAATTTACACCCACTCTGTAATTCCTCGCAATCACATTGTCAGAGTTAGAACATGCTGTCCTGCTGGACAACATTACGATTATCCAAGCAGAACCTGCAGGCCTGGGCAGGATCATCCTTTAACAGCCTACTTTCATAGATTCGTCCAGAAGAAGGTGGATTTTGTTGGTGTCTATCACTCTCCCCCTTATTGTAACAATCCACTGATTGATTTTCAGATCAACGTCACTGATGTCACTTTTCAAAATCAATCTTTATTGGTATGGATATGTTTTTTTTTCTTTTGTTTTGATTGAGTGTTTTGTTAGTTCATTTTTTGTTATTAATATTTAAAGGACAGAAATATTGTTTTGAATGAATGTTTACAATCTTCAAATTTAACAAAATTTGGATTGGCAGGAAAACGGTTTTCTGGGTTCACAAAAGTTCAAATGTTTACACTTGTCGATTGTTGTTTTTTATTGTTTTGTTTAGATTTACAACAAGCGACTGAATCAAACACTGGATGCGTTCACAAGTTACGACCTGATGTGCATCGACATGACAGAATCCCCCTCCGTAATGGTGACGAGGATGTGCCTGGACGAAAAGTACTGCAAAAACAACGCCTGCGTGAGGAAGTGCTGTCCGCACGATAAAATTTACCAGCACCCTCGGTGCGTCCCAAACAACCCAGTTGGAAGTTCCAATTTCCACTCAACTATTCTCAATGATATGTCCCTGAGGTTTCAAGAGTTCAAGGATAATTTAGAATTTTCATATGGTGGAGTACAATTTTGTTTTTTTTTTTAATTTTATTTATTTACTTTTTTGAAATGAGATGTAATCTAGAAAATAATGACTAAGGAAGATTAATTGGTTTCAGATTATGGATTGAAGACAAGTCTACAGTGCGAACATGGAGAACAGCTAGTGACCGAGGATTGGTTACTGAAATCAAATGGATTTGTGCACACTGTCAATTCAGACAAAGTCTATACACATGACGAGTACTGCATTGATTTAACTGACGACACAATTGAACCAGATCTCAATTGGATACTCTTGATTTGTAATGAAACTGAATTCCGGTATGGATGAATTATTTTTGACAATGGGTTTTTTTTTAAATTTGGATTCAATTTTGATTTGAAATTTGAAATTTGAGTTGTGAAATTTCTTTCAGGGCATTCAATAGAAGTAATGTTTTGGTTATAAGTTTCATCTGCTTGCTGGTGGCGATAATTTATCATTCGCAATTTTGGACCCAACAAGACATAACGTACAAACGATTATGTGTTTGTTTGCTGATCACATCTTTCTATACTTGCTGCTTGTTCATAACGACCAACGTACAATCATTAGTGAATTTAGTCAAGTTTGAATACATCGGTTAGTTTTCAAATTTGCCATCAGATTCAAAAACTTTTTCTTCGTTATAAAAAGTTAATTCAAATGAATTTTGTTTGTTGTTACAGGTCACATCGTTTACTTTTTCATGTTATCCAAAACTGCTTGGTTGACCATGATGTGCTGGGATACTTGGAAACTTGCAAAGTACAATTTTGATTAGTTTACTAAGTTCTTATAATTAAAATTTTCTATTTTTTTTCTATTTTATTGTTTTTATGTCTGGTACAGAAGTATACTAAAGGTGGAATCGATTTACAAAAACGAAAGAGCAGTTTTCACATTCTACTGCGTGATTGTCTGGGGTTCTGCTCTAAATCTTGTGTTACAAGTCATGATTTTAACGAATTTACATCTTTTCAAAATTATAACTGGGGAAGATGCAAATTTTGATGAAAAATGGCTCATGCGTGAGTAAAATGCAAAAAAAAAACATCTCAAAATTCCATCCATGAAAATCAGTTTATAATTTTTTACTCTAATTGTTTTTTCGTTTCAGCCGGGAATAGTTATAGGATATTCTCGTATGTGGTTCCTATGTTATTATACGTGACAATTATTACAATCTTGTTGGTGTTATCGATCGGTATTTATCATCGAGTCAGTTCATTGCGTACTGCATGGGTCATGCACAAAACGAAACTGAAAGTACTAAAAGAAAGGTAACTTTCCCTTTTTTCGGTAAAAAATTTTTATTTTTTTTGTTTCTTGTTGTTTTTACGTTGTTTTAAATTTGTTTTGTATCTTTGTTATTTTCAGATTGTACATAAATACGTGCCTGTATCTTGTAATAGGACTACCAATAATGATAGAAATTTTTGCAAAAACGTCATCTGTCAGTCACAAAATGGAAGATTTATCCACACAAATGGTCAATTTCTTAGATTTTTTGACTTGTTCCGAAGGAATCTCGTGTATGATTTCTCTCATTGTGGTTCCTAAGATATACAATACGATATTGCGACAATTTACAGTGCAAAGAAGTAGAAACGTTGTCAACAATCATCAAAATTACATTATTAGAAACGTGACGAACGATGTTAATAACAATATTTAAAACTAGATCTAAAAGAGCAACCTGCAACTTCTGAAGTCAGAACTGTACATTTTTTATATTTACCTGTAAATTATAAGAAGCATAAATTATTGACGATTAGTGAATTAACTAGTTGAACTGTGATATTAGACACGTAAAATTGTTTGTTCGAATTGACAAAACGAAAATTCGTCGTTGTAATCAATCGTCGAATAGATTTTTTATAAACAGAAGATTTTTTCATATAAATGTTTGTTAACATAGAAAAATAACTATTTTCATTCCTCAAAAAATTCTCCCTGAAAAATGTCCGTTCAAAAAATTATGTTTACGTTTTCAAACTTCATTGCATCTGTCCTCAAAAAGGAAAAAATGGTCGAGCAGTGGTAACATGCAAATTTCAAAAAGTGAAATGTCGTAACTTAAATTTTTTAAAAATTTATTTTATACAAAATGCAATGATTATGAAAAATAAAATGTAAGTACAGCTAAATATCAAATATTGATAAAATAATTCATAACTAATACGTGAAATTTCTGATTTTTCACATTTCTAACCTAAAAATATTTTTTTTGCAGAAAATCGATATTTATCAAAAATCAACAATGGACAAACCCGTGCTGTTTTTATTGATGTTCTTTACAATAATGTTATTTCCCAAAGTCAAGTCTCATTGGAACACAGTCGGAAAATGTTGTGCAAAAAATGAGATGTTGATTACATCCGACTCCGGTGACATTAGTTGTAGTCCAATCAAGAACTCCGAAGTCGAAGGATTATTCTATTTTGGACCAGAAAAATCTTACTTGAAAGCCTGTCCTGAAAATTTCACGAAAATCGAGATTCGACATGATTTTCCGTCAGCTGTTCGAAGGGTGCATTGCATCGACGTATTGGAACTTGACGGACCACATCGTCACGTTCTCACTGGACTTCAACTGGACAGAAAGTGTGCAAAAAAGTATAGATTTATCAGTGATTCTGTCGGTCAGGTGAAAAAGACCACTGAACCTCTTTATTTATGCTGTAAGGCAAATGAAAAGTTTGAAATCACAACGAGAAAATGTGTACCAATCGATGTCAAAGACCAAAGAAAAAAATTACGCGACGTCGTGCAGTCGCTGAAGGGCAGGTCAGTTTTTCTCCCGGTTTATGACGGTGGTATCCTCTGCCCGGATGTCATGGTGGATTATTTTGTCCGACCGTCAGATTTTGTTCTTGGACCAGATGGCGTTCCTAAGGTCAGTTATATGTTACTCACAATTACAAACAAATATAAACAACATAAGAAACGAATTGTTTTCAACGATTTAAAATTTTCATGGTTGGCACCCTTCGTGGAGGTCAACGAACTTATTTTGATAACAAATTTAATTTACCAAAATATTGATTTATATTGCAAGAATCGCATTTCAGTAATATGTTTTTTTTTATTTTTTAGTAATTTATAATATTTTTGTTTCAGATTAATACTTACAACAAAATAATACATGTTTCTTTTAAATTCGTTTCACTGAATTATTTTTTTTAGGTCACTTTAAACTCGTCCGAACAATTACATTTATCACGAGACCAAAAATTTTGTCTAGACGAAACGACCGTCCAAGGAACATTTGTTCTAAAGCTATGTCGACCGAAAGATTATTGTCGAACCAATGCCTGTATCAGAAAGTGCAGGGTTTACATTGAAACGAACGAATCTTTTTATGAAACAAGAGAAACAATTGACAGTCCGCATGCACTAATAATGAGGGACAATTCGAATTCATTCGGTCAATTCAAACACACTTTATTGAGACAGAAAGGTAAACGATTTTCATTCCCCATACAAATTTCCAGCTGCTTTTGTTACGTAACAATTACCCTTTGGCTTTGTTCTGCTTTTTTCTTTTTCCTTTCTTGTTTTAGAGTATGGAATCATTGCTCCGTCATCGAGCCAGCCTTCAATTCCGATCTTTCGCAAGTGGCAGTTGCTGTCCAATGGGTACATTCAAGTTTCCAGCATACACGAGTCCTATAACCATTACGAATATTGTTTGGACTTTATTAAGCAGAATGAACACGACACTTTTTATTCCGTTTTGATATTTATTCGACAAGTTAAAAATATAAACAACTTGTGAGTAAAATAAACGAACAAAAGTTAAACAAAATTGTCATTTATTTTTAAGTTTTTTGTTAGATATACAATTTTAATTGGTGTTTGGAAAATTTTTGCAGAGGCTTAGTTGAAGGATCATCCAAATCAATCAGCTTCGCAATTCAGACAATCATCCTGATCATTTACGTAACATCATTGCACTTGGACAACCTTCAGACGAAATTCATAACTTCATTTTTAATCTGCAATGTCGTTTCGGATCTTTTGCAAGCTGTAAACATTTTTTTCGAAATGAATGGATCTATGTCATGCAGTAACACGAGTGGGTTTGCCAAAATTTCGTACAATCAATTTTGCCAATTCAACAACTAGAAATGTTTCACTTTTTAAATCATTTTTTTTTCTAGTCTATCTGGTTTATTTTGCTCGTGTTTTTTGTTTTCTCTGGTTAACTGCGATGTGTTATTATGGATGGAAGGAAACAAAAAGGTATTTTTTCCGCAAATTGCGAATTCATGTTAGAGACATATTTTTGAATTTTGTTTTTCAATTTGCAGAAATAGGTATGCAGTATACTCGTCAGCCAGGTCTTTAGATGACCAGATGTACTTTTCAAATGCGAATGTTTTGATTATAATTGCAAGTGTGACAGAAACGTTGATACTGATTTTGTTAGACCGTCTAGAAATTATGCCAAAAGTGATCAGACCGAACTGCAGGGACTGTATCTGGTTTGACAGTAAGGGCTTCTTAATTTTTATTACAATTTTTATCTAAATCAGTAAAATCAAAAAGTAGACCATGTTTTTGTTCATTTTTGACCAATTTTTTTCTTTTTTGGTTTCAGAACAATATATCTATGGCAAAGTGATTTTTTATCTAACTCCAATAACGGCCTTACTTTTACTCAACATAACTTACATGGTTTTAACAAAACGCAATCTGAGTTACACAAACATTGACCGTCATGTTGTCGGGAACATACCGAATTTTCGATGCATTAATCGTTACGAATTAAACAAACGTCTGTAAGTACTTAAAAAAATGTAAAAAACTAGAAATTTTAATTCATGATTAAAATAAATGTTTTTTGTTTCAGACTGTATCAGAACTTTGAACTTTTTTGCTTGACGGTGATACCCTTTGTTATCGAAACTGGAAGTGAGATTGTTTCATACCTGCGGCCAGAATTTTTTGTAAATTATTCAGTAGAATATTATTTAGTTTACACCTTAGCTGTTGTCAATCATGTGAAATGTTTCGAACTTTTTTATTCGCTAGTAATCAAACCAAAACTTTGTCATTCTTTTATTTGGTGGCTGAAAATTCGCACTTGTCTGAATCAACAGAACCAGTCACCAAACGACTAAAAAAAATAATTTGAACAAAAACTTGAATTGTGCAAATAATAATCTACTACGCTAAAAATGTCTATATTTACTAGTTCACACCGTATTATCTGACAAACGTAAAATTTTTTTATCAAACGCGATTATTCCACTTCGACTTCAAACTTGATGCAAGTGCTAACTGTTCAGTTAAAATATTTTTTTGCTGAAACAATTTTTGAAAATTTTTGAAAATTTTATCAATTTAATTAACCAAATTTTATTCTAATTCAAAAATGTTGACATATTTGTAAATTAAAGTGTTGATGGTTAATGTGAATTAAAAAAAATAGCCATGAAAAAGGTTTCGAAAATGTTGTGGACATGTTTGGTGTTCCAACTTGTTCTCGTCTCAACTTTAGCAAAAACATTGTCTGACAAAAAGTGTTGTTTAGTGAACGAATATTTAATCGAAAGAAAAACTGGAATTCAGTGCGGAGTGCCTAACAAGACAAAAAATCTCCTGGAAATGCCATTCATCGATGACCAAACGATTAAACAAAAAAAGCAATCAAATCTCTTGTTCTGCAAGCAAAATAATACAAATTCCAACTGTACCGATTTGTATGTCAGTGACGAACTGTCGAGCATGAGTCATGTTGCAATTAACTGCACCAGTCATGAAAACAAAACTTCGTTCAACGTTTTAACGGTTGTTAATTCAAAAAACAAATTCCAAAATTCGTCCGATTATTTTGTGAACATATGCTGTCCGTCGAATCAAGTTTATAATAACAAAACTAAAAGTTGCATTGAAGAGAATAAAAATTTGAGTGGGCTGGTTCAAGTTTTAAGCAACCAAACAGATTTTGTACATTTTCGTCGACCTGATATTTACAAGTGTCAAACTGCTCTGACGGATCACCGATTTTCTCAGTTTACCATTAAGAATAATATTCTAAGAGTAATTATAATTTCCGTTTAAAAAAAGTCAATCTAAGTTTCGAATTTGATTGTTAATTTTACTTTAGATCGGTGACTCAAAGAAGTACCAAGTAGACTTGAGTAAAAATGAAACTAATTGGTGTATTGATAAAACGTCCGTGAAAAAAGCTGAGTTTGTCTTTCAATTATGCGAAAATGCAAACTATTGTAACAGTCACTTCTGTTTGAAAAAATGCTCGAAATTTGATGAAAATTTGAAGTTGAATGAATATGACGAATATGATCGCAGTCCAATGGAAGTGTCTTTTTTTGACGCTTTGAGAAAAACTAATTCGACAAAGTTTCTTCGGCTTAAAAGTTTGGTTTTCAGTTCAAAAGGTAAACTCATTGTTTACTAAATTGTTGATACAATAAAAAAGTATTAGGAAAATTATTATAATAAAACCTGGTTTTTAGATATGGGTTTCAAACCGTTTTTAAACTGTAAGTATGGATATGAAAACATTATTCCTAGTTGGGAGATAACGCCGTTGGGACATTTGAGATACATAGTACGAAATAATATCTTACGAAATGATGATTTTTGTATTGATGCTGTTATTAATCACGATGACGAGATTGACATAAAGGTCTTTACGTGTTTTAACATAAATGCCCAATCAACTAGGGGATTTAATATGTAATTATAATTGAATTCTTGAATATTTATTTTCAACATTAATTTCATTTTTTTCATTCGTCCTCCATTTTTTTGCAGATTTGATTACAGGACTGTTCTCATAACATTAGGGTTCTTCGGGGTTGGAATAGTTGTTGCAATTTTAATTTTTGACAGTTTTTTGATGAAGAGAGCGACAACAACTTCGTTTTAGAAAAATAATTTTGTATTAAAAAAAAACATCCTTTGTGATTTACTTTAATCTTGTGAAAAATTGTGATCTGAAGAATTTTGTATGAACAATAAACTAAAATACGAGTTTAAACACATTAGCTATAAATGATTAATAAGATACCTTATCTCCCACCACTATTTTAATTCGGGGGAAAAAATTAATGCACACTGACTTTTGAAGAACTGAAATAATTTCTCTTCGATAATCATTATTTTTCAACTGATAAGCGACGTTAGAAAAGTTTTTGATTCAAAGTCGTGGCAGTGAAATTTAGCTTTTAGTCAACTGTAATTGGTTTTAGTGAACAGAACTTTTTTCCTCCCAAACATCTCAACTTCACCAAGTAAGTAAAACTAAAAACTTACAAAACCCCCAAACTAACTATTTCCATAATTTTGAATGTTTATTAAAAAAATACTCTAAATATTTTTCAGATCCATAACGATGAAAGACAGATTTTTGTTTATGATAGTGTTTCTATCATGTTTTTCAATCGGGCTTGTCAAACCAACAGAATCAAGTGCAAAGTGTTGTCCAACGAGTGAATTTTTGTCCGGTAAAAGAGTTGCTTGTGTAAATTCGTCAGTTATAACCGACAGCTACGTGATAGCTGAGGATGCATATCAGAACCAGACGAATCTTCCAACCTGCGTTGAAAAAGAGCTGGTCCATTTCGACTGGGAAAACAGTTACGACGAGGTCAAAGTTGATTGCATCGACATGCACTTTGACTACCCGACCTACGATACGTATCAGTTCGTTGGAGTGCGGTGCAATTCGAGCACCGGTCGAAAAATCGTGCCAAGTACCTGGTTCAAGCACATCAACAAGTGTTGCCCCCAGCACCAAGTTTTTGATTACGACAATCGACTGTGCGTCCCAACTGATACTCCGTCAAGAAAGTTGGTCAATTTGACCACTGGGGCTTCGAGACACCTGGGCTTTTTTCATTATCCTGTTGAGTGTCATCATGCACTTGTCGATTTTGAATTTGAGTCGAAACATTTTTCCATTAGTAATTCGTCTGATATTATTGTAAGTTGAAAATAACATTTAAAAAGTGAATACAAAAATTCTTAAATTACAATTAAATTTGGTGCACTTTTTCAGATCGACCTAACATCAGTAGATGGAAAACGACTGAATCTAACAAACAAAGATTTTTGCATGGATGAGACCTCTACAGGAGCTGAAACATTCGTCGTCCGAGTTTGCATGGAGTACCACTTTTGCGACGACTACATTTGTCTGCAAAAATGCAGTTTCAATGATGAAGTCATTTCTAGCATCGACAGACTTCCCTTGGACTTGAACTTTAATACGAATTTGCACAATGTCATGTTTAATAGCGACTCCATTAAATTCCATAATATCAAAGAGTCAATCAAAAGCGGTCAAGGTTATTCTCAAAAAAAAAAAAAAATAATAATTTGATTAGTAAAAAGTTACTTTTTGGTGAGGTATGAAAATAATTGTTCTGTTTTTGCAGTTTATGGATTGACAGTAAATTTTAAATGTGCCAAGTATATGCCAATCAGAAGATGGTGGTTGAGTTCAAAAGGCAAGTTACACCTTGGGGACCATCGTCGATTTGTCAACCACACTGATTACTGTTTAGAAACGGTCTATTACGAATATGATAATTTTGTTGATATTGAAACGTATCTTTGTAAGGACATTAGTGATTCTCCAAGGTGAGTCAACGAGATTTTTCAATTAATTATAAAAAACAATCTCATTTGTTCAACTTCAAATAAATTTTAAAAAATAATTCAAACTTGACGTTTTAGCAACATGTTAAGGACCTTTTTGACCATCACGAGTTCGCTCTTTATCCTGTTGACCATAATTTTTTATTCTCTGATTGTTTTTCGACGATCCTTGTACAATTACTGTTTCGTTATATTTTTATGTCATTATTTCATCGGACACATATGTTCCACTGTGACTCTTATGGATGTTGTTCCAAAACCTAAACTTGGCTGTTATTGGGGTAAAAAAACTTAAATTCCATCTGATTTTTTGAAATTATTTGTTTTTAATAAATTATTTAATAATTTCATTTATCATTTTATTTCGTTCCAGGCTATGTAACTTATTACTTTTTAATTACGTCTTATACCTGGCTGGTTATAATGGTTTACGAACTTTACAATTCTTTGGTGTAAGTATCCTTAAAACTCGATACCCAATTTCTAATGATAATTTTTCAAATGTTTTCAAGTTGATTTACTGTTAAAAAATATTTTCAGCAAAATATCAACTGTCAATCAGACAGTTTACGTGATGTCCACGAAACTTCGATTATGTTTCCATTTCCTGACGTCCTTCACAATTGGCATGGGGCTTACAGTGATTATCAACATTTTTGACAATTTTGATGTTCTCCCTGCCATTTACAGACCGCACATGTCGTGCCTGGTTTACTGGTTCGAACATTTCTATACAGGTACATATTTTGTAACAAAGTTCAGTAATTTTAAATCTTTAAAAGAAAAAAGATGAAAAAGATTAAAGAAAAAGCTCGAAATTTCATTTCAGATTTCAACGTAGGAAACTTGTTGTACTACCTCACTCCTTCTGTAATTTTACTTTGTTTATCGAGTATTTACTTGATTTTGACATCTGGCAAACTTAGTGAGATGAGAGCTGCGTTTTATAGCAGGAAAGGTGATACCAAAAATGGTCTCTTTTATAGGCAGTACAGATCGTACAGAAATCAGTAAGTGGTTTTGAAGTTTTAGATGAAAGTTTAAATCAACTCAATCAAAAAACTAGAAAAAATAAATATAAAATTAAATACACGCATTCGAAATTAATTATTTCTTAAATGAATTATCAGGTACACATCCAGCGCTGTTTTGGTCTCAATCGTCTGGCTACCAGTGGTGCTTGAAGTCGTAGAAATCATAGTGGACTGTTTCGAACCGAACGTTTTTGCAAATTTCACGACGAATTTTCACTATGTCTTTGATACGGTAATCACGGTCCAAGGAATTGTAATTTTCGTTGTTTATCTCTGCCGAAAAGAAGTGCTTAGAGGTTTGCAGCGAAGAGTCAAGGCCGATTGTGGAAGTGAGGACCCATCTGTAGAACGCATGCTCGAAATTTTTAAAGAATAATATTGTTATTATAATTATTGTTTCATATCATTAGAATGTTATAATTACTTCTGTTAAATTTTAATATTGTGTTTTTGTATCTTTTTATTTGTATAATGACAAAAATAACAAGATGGTTTGTAATAAAATTTTCAAAAGTAACACAAAATTTATGTTCCATTATGTTCCAAATTTATGTTTTTATACTTGTTTATTAATTCATTTGACTAAGTAAGTCTTCTAAGAATTTTCCAAGTCTATCACAATGACTATAATTAAAACTTAATTTCATGACAAAGTCTAAATTTGAATCACAAAAGTTTTTTTTTTGATATTTAATGAACAGTAAAGTTTATCAGTAAAGAAAATGTTAATGAATCAATTTTGTTCAGTGCACTCTTTGTCGTCGGAGCGAATGGTGTGTTCTCTCTTATAAAAAAATGTCATCCATATTTTTCTACGTGTTAATATTTTTTACATTGTCAGTTGTTAAGGGAGAAACACTATCAGCATTAAATTTGAAAAAATGTTGCGCACTCAACGAAGCCATATTTCACGACTCGAATGGAAATGTTGTCTGTCGTGATCGAGGGCCAGATGATTCTCCAATCACTTACAATATGAGTTATTTCGAAAATTGTTAGTACACGTTATTTTAGTTCCAATTTATACCTGGACATTTTTGATTTTTAATTTTTGAGTTTCGTTTTTGTCTGAAATCTTTCAGGTCAAATTAAAATCAACTGTCCAAATGGATTTAGACTTGAAACGTCGTCAGACATGTTAAACCCTGATTTAAAAGACGGTTGTATTGTTAAGTCGCACAGACAACATCGGTACGAGTACTATGATACCTTGGGCGAAATATGCGTCGATTGGGTTGTCAATGAGTCTGAAGTAAATTACTATTTCTTGTCATGCAGTTGCACTCTTTCACAATGGTAAAGTATTTTTACAACTTTTTTTTTATTTCGTTGCTTTTTTACAACTTTTTTCCAAATTTCATTTGTTGTTCAATAGTTTTTTTAATTGATCATTTTTTGCAAACATTCAGGAAGGCAATCAAAGTAACAGTCATGATAACAAATTTGGTGCTCACAATTTGCACACTGTCGGTGTACTTGCTGTTACCAAAATTGAGAAATTGTTATGGAAAGTGTTTGATGGTAGCGTTGGCAAGTCACTTTGTGGAGCATACCTGCATGCTTATTCAATTTTTGTCCCTCGAAGCAATGAATTCCTGGATGCTGCTCGGTGAATATCAATGTGTTATCAAAAAACAGAAATCACGAACGATTAAAAAGAACGATTAATTATTACATAACAATTGATTTTGTTACAGATAAAGTTATATACATTTTTGGAATTTCGAGGATGTTGTGGACATCATTTATGGCCCATTATTTATGGAAAATAATCAGGTGACTTTTTTTTTAAATTTTAAAAAGTTTACGTAAAGTTTTTTAAATTTTAAACATTTTGAATAAGATTCATTGTCATTTTTTGGTTTGATCAACAGAACTGTCCAACCTGCTTCAAAAGCACACAGGGAAGCGATCCAAAATCGTCAATTCATCTTTTACAATATCGTCGCCTGGCCGACTTGTTTAAAACTCCTTTTAGTCCTTTTCATTTTTGATTTTTATGTGACCGACGAATTTCGTACTGTTGATCGTAAGTATGCTGATTTTTCAAAACTCAATTTTTATTACTAAACAAATAATTATTGTTTGTTTGCTTTCAGAAAACAATTTAGAAACGATGCTAATTAATGTCGTTCCAACTGTTATTTTGAACTGTTTCAATTGTGTGATGTTTGTTCTAATCAGTAGACTGGTGAGGCGAATGGATTTATGGGTTAAAGAAGAAGTTACCTTGCAGAAAAAGTACAAGAAAATTAAAAAACTGTGAGTCTTTTATTTTGTTTAGTTCAATCGAATTGAAAGATTTTGCTTTGTTTGAACTTGATTAGAACCAATAATTTTTAGATTCTTCTTAACGTCCAAATTGTTCGTCGCCATGGGTCTGCTTTGGATTTTCATAATACCGTTTCGGATTCTGAAGTACTTTCAACTGGACAAAAAAGATCCACGAATCACAATACTCTGCTCTGTTTTAGCACTTTCAATGTACTCGAACGGGATAATAACGTTTTTCATATTTGCTTTCAAGAAAAAAATTTATCGACTATTGAAAGAAAAACTACTTGCAACTAAGTAAATAAAGGTTTTTTTCAATCTGATTTCGGACCCTTTTTTTTCACTTCGAGCCTATTAAAAAGTTCAAACTACTCGAACTGTGGTTTTGATAAATAGCCTGTCTCGTAAAAGTGCAGGCACAAATTTTCAAAGGCAGTATTTGAAAACAAAATCACACACGCCACTCTGAAATATCCTTTTACATTATTATATTATATACGGCAGCTAAGTTATGCGCGTTCAATAATATTTAACGTTACAACAATTTGCGCGAACGATGTTGTCTCTTAATTTAAATTTACCTCCTTGTGACATTGAGGGTCAAGGCGGGCATATTTCAGACGGTTTTATGAGAATTTCTTGTTTGCCCATCGTTCACCATTGTTCTTCAAATGTCTTTTTTACTAGTCTGTATTATTTGAAAATTATTTTTAAAAATGAATTAGAATGATAAACGTTATTTTTTTTTATTTAAATTATCGACTGGTGGAATAAAAGCCCCACGTTGGACGCCAAATTTGGTTCAAACTTTGTTAACCCATTTTCATGGATGGGTTAAAAATGTAAAACGAAGTAGAACTAATAGGATCTCTGGTTGGATTTAAGATTAATCAAAATACAGATCAATTAGGCTCGAACACTTGAACAAGCGACTCGCGATGCATAAACATTTACAATCAGCATTAAAAGCGATGTTATTATATGTTTGAGTTGGGCATGCACAAAAGCATCCCAACGCATATAATGCGACCATAAACAAGCCGACAAGAAGTAATAACGTTCAATTAATGTTTCATTTGAATTCGCCTGTGAGAGGCTTTTTGTTGCGTTCTCGCGGTGAGATAGATATCTTGACACAGCTAATAGCAAGCGCGAGCTATTTGAATTCAGTACAGACCGACTGTACTTAATTGGTCACCTCTTTTTCTTTTGTCATTTTTGCTTCTCTGCTGCACAGTTTCTATAATTCTACCACGTCGGTTGTTCTCAATAAAAAAAAAGTGTTCCTAAGTTGCTATATTTGGCTACAATTTTTCGGTTCAAAATAGAAATTTAAAAATTTGACTCGAAATATTTGATTCGTTTGAAAAATTCATCATCAAAACAGACACAATGTTTTGAAGAAGGAAAACGCAGTGGTGACTTTCAATTCATTGAATTCGGACTACGAAATTGTGTGAAAAGAAGTTTTAAGGTACGCTCAAAATGCATGTAAAATTAAAATTTGAATGATCAAAAAATTGATAAAAATTGATTTATTTTGCAATTAATTTTTTTTCTTTTTTGAAGGAACATGGAGGCGTGCTCAAACACAATTTGCGACTTTTGTCAAATGAGGTTCGACCGGTTTGATAAGTATTATGACCACATTTTTACCCACGAGCCAAAGCTCCCGTACAACTGCACTCGCTGCCACTTGACTTACGCGTCGAAATTTCAACTTTTACGACATCTGGTATCCCCGAGACACCTCAAAGGCATCATGTCCTGCGCCATTTGCAACCAACGCTTCAACAATGACCACGATTTGTCCATCCACGAGTTCAACCATAAGTACAATCTTGAGTGCAAAGTTTGTCTTAGAAGATTCAACGATGATAAAACTTTTAAGTACCATATTTGCAACCACCCTTTTGGACCACCGACAACAAGAAATTGACATTTTCAGTGTTTATCAATTTAGATTGAAAAATAAGTAATCAAAATTTGGATTTTTTTTCAAGTTTTGAAATTGTGTCACTTTGTACAACTTTGTATTGTAATTTAAATAATTAAAGTTTTGAAGAAATGTAGAAAAATTTGAAGTTTATTATTTGAAGTTTATTATTTGAAGTTTATGGAGAGGTGAGTAATTTGAGTTTATTTTTAGTTTATTCCATGTTTTTCAGAGATGAAAAAAAAAAGAAAAAATAATTCAGTAAGGTGATCCCTAACGATCTTTGAAAAGACCACACACGCGCCCGCACACCGGCAACATGAATTGGTTGGTAATCGCAACTGTCCTGAAAATAATTCAGATTCACTTCCACGTCATTGACGCAATTTTCGTTACCTGATATTCTCTACTTTATAGTACACTGATTTAAGAATTTACAAATCGGTTCTTCTTGTTTTCTTGTTTTTCATATTTCAAACTCTTCTAAAAGCAAACTTGTCAAGTTCTTTAACAAAAATAAAAAATAATTAAAAAACAAAAATTATGTACAAAAAAAATTAATTATAAGTTCAACCATTATTTTGCAAATTTTATTTTTGGTTAACTTTCAAGTTTTACGCAAGATTGAAGATGAACAAGAATTATCATTTGTCAGTACACGAAAAAAAAGTTGGCAAGAATGTTACTGTGATTTTCATCTCTTATCCCTTTCTGGCCAGCAGTTTTTTATTCCTACATCTGTGGGGACACTGTGCAACCAATCTGTAACCACAACATTTATTTTTTTCTATAACAACAATATTCATATTGAAATAAACTGTAATAATCAAAAGAAAAATTATTTTTTACGCTGGATTCTTGCAAACGTTCATTCCTACACAGTTAGGCTTATTCTTGGGCATTCCTAACGTCATGGCTGTGAACATAGATTTGAAATAAATTAGATCATTCAAACAAATTCACCAGGACTGAATTTCTAAGTCAAAAATGAAACAAAAAATTCGGCAAAAAATGAAAAACAAATTGTTTGGAATAGAAAGAAAAATTACTACCTGACGCCATAAGTAGAAGAACAACGATAAAGAACAACTTCATTTTCACTTGTTTCTCAACTTGGAAAATTGTTCGCACAAATCTCGTAAACTTTTATTTATACCTAAAAATCAGTCGGTACAAACGTAGAATTATTTATTGACTTAACTTAATTATAGACTTTTTATCTTGCATCTAATAACAGAGATGTGCCAATAACTATCATTTCATTACCAGATAACGTTATCGTTTCTTTTATAATCTCACAGTGTTATTTTTAGTAACAATTTTGCAATATTGAAACAATAAAGAAAATTGATTTTGTTTTAATTATTTACACGAGTTCAGGTGTTGTCATTGTGTATTCCGACTTGGACGAGCGACGAGGAAAGGAACAGTTTGTTTTTATCAAAGAGAAATAAAAATATCAGCTCGGCCGTTTTGTTTGGCAAATAAGTAGAATTTGTTGGTATCATTAAAAGATTCCGGTTGGCGGACAAGAACGAGTTGGAGCGTGGACACCCATTGCGGCCTTGCAAGGACGTTCGCTCGCTCGCACACTGACTAACCGATCAATCACAGAGCAAAAACATTTCATCAAAATAAGCAGCATTAGTGATGTAACAACGGCCGAAATCATCATTTTCAACTCGCCATGAAACCCAACTTTTCATTAGATCCCATACTCAGCAAAGATGCATCAATCATTTGAAATCAAAAAAATTATTTTGAATGAAAAAGTGGTTTCCAACTTTTTTGTCTCCTCGCAGATTTCAGTAGTCGAGATAGATAGTTTTTCTAAACTGTGAGAAAAAAAAGAAGTTCAATGATTTTGGATTAATTAATGATAGTTTGTTGCACGCAAGAATATGTCGATACTTGAAACGTGTAAAAATGAGCGTTTTGATTGGAGCGAAAGGCAACAAAATATGCAAAGGCTCTTGCGAGCGGCCTTGCACAAGGCCATTGCGCTGATGCGCGACCGAGACGTTTGATGTTTTTAATCCGCGCCGCTTCGTACCAACGAACCGCGATCTTTCATTTCGTTTCATCCTCACTAGCGTTTAATCCGTCATAGAATTATTACGCATGTCCCAATTATCTTTCTGATCTTCACTTTTTTTTACTGCAAAAATTCTTCTGAAAATTCAGACGATCTGACTTTAAGATCTTTAAGCAACTGTTTTGTTCAAATAAAACCCACGTTGGGCGCAAGGTATCAAAATTTCAAAAAAGTTCTAAAAAGTACTTAACTTTTTTTAACCAGCAAAATTCCCAGCTTTACAAAATAGTGAAAAATTTTGTTCTGGAACCAAATTGGTTATTTGGTTTTTGTTTTGTTTTTTGTTTCAGTTTTGTACAAAAATAAAAATTCAAAATAAAATAATCAAAGACCTAAACTTGTTATTAGACCATGTTGATTTTGAGAGTCAAAGTTTTAGAATGGAAATCAAACAATAAGTAAAAAGTGAATAATTTGGATTGGTTAGAATATAAAAGCGGTTCGTATGACATAAGACTGGAAGTGAAAAGAAAAGTGATTTGTTGTCGGCGTTTGTGATCGGTTGAACCGTTGGAAACAGCGGTTCAACGATCGAACGAGGCCCTCAATTAATTAGAAAAGCAACTTAAGCTCTCGAAGACAAAAGAGACACTCGTCACGACGCGGATTGAATATTTATTAGGACGCTATAGCCCCTGCCTGGTGTGTCACATTGTGCATGCACGGGTCAGAAAAAAAAGCCATACACGATCCAACCATGATAGTCACAATCATATTTCGCTCTAATGCACCGATCACGATAACATATCGAGCGACAATTTCTCACAACCTTTAGTCATTTTGATCACATTTCAAATGTAATTTTTTGTTTCACGATTTTTTTCGAACTTTGTTTTCTTTTCGTTTGAATTTGTTGAAACTTGATCTTTGGCGAAGGTAAAAAATGGTAATTCGAGTTTTGAGTTATTTTGATTGAGTTATAACGCGCCATCAGCGTCAGAATATCGCGCGCTGTTTAATTAAGCCATACAAGACCAATCGGCTATCATTTATGCACTGCAGGGTGCTACGATACATCTATGCGCCACGGTATCAACGCCCGGCCAGGCATGGCTCTCTTATACAACGCACGCCAGTCAACCTTTTCCCACGGATTCATAAAACCCTACCGAGAACCATTTATAATTATATTATTAACAACCACGTACGTTTCTAATCGTTGCACTTTCTTCCTCTCCCATTTATTTCATTCAATTCCAACTCATCCTTTTCAACTAACATTTTTTTTTTCATTTTTTTCGCAGATTTTTTTTTTTTTTTTTTTTGAAAATTGTACCCACTTTAACACGAATTTTACATTATAAATTGTAGTTTTGCGATAAAGTAAACAAACAAAAAACAAAAAAAAATGAAGAAAATACTAACTTTTATAATAACTAACTTTTGTTTGTTAAAGAAAGTTCATTGTGCCCCACGTTGGGGGTCAAATTTAAATTTTGAATTATTTTTGATTTTGTTTGTAGATATTTGTTTGTTTTTCGTTTGTTACTTTTATGTAAAACTTTGGTAAAACTATAATTTATGTTACAAATAAAGAGAAGGTCTAAAAGTTGTACAAGCATAAACATCAAATTGTGTTTCATAATTTAGATCGTAGGAGCGATAAAGGGGGATCTAATAAGCCGGCCTAATCCGATCTGCAAATTACTCTACTTTAATACTTTCATCATTTTTCAATAACTAAACGAGAACGGTGAAAGATCAAAACCAGCGATAGGCATCCTAACTATGACATTTTCGTGACTCGGTTGCATCACAAGATTCAATATGATTTTTCCATGGATCCATCGGACGTATGATCATATTTTATATAATTTATAAATTGCTCGCCGTTCACTTAATGTATCAGTTTTTTTTGCCCCCGTCGTTTATGCGCGATCGCATTATTTCCCATGGAACTCGGCGCCGCTGACTCCGCAATATTTGAGTACGAGTGATGTAAGAAGAATTGTTTATGCATAGCCTGGCATAACCGAATCAACTTTGTTTCGCGAGCCATTTTGCATAATAAATCATTCCCGCTTTGCGAATTAAATTACGCCGGATTCGTAAGACATCGTGATGCTTGACGATGGCCGACGATAACAGACCTACAATAAAACCATGACTTCCGCACATTTTTATCCATTTATTCATCTTTGTTTATTTTTGTTTTTTTTTTGTTTATTTTTCATAATGAAGTTAAGGAAAAACAACGAAACAAGCACCAATTTTGTTTGGTTTCTATTGAATATTTTTTTTGTTTATAATATTATATGAAAATACCAACCGAGGACTTTGTAATTGTTGCTCAACTAAGCCATTATGGTAAACAATTGAGTTTAAAAACTTGAACATTTTTGTAAATGAGTATTCTATTCTATATTGTCCGTTCAGAAATATGTGCAAAGCGAAATTCAATATTTTTGTTGTTTTGTACGATCAAGCATATTTGTTTATTAATCACCCTGAAAGTAATAAAAGTTAATTATCAACAATTATATAAGTAAAACCATCATATTTGAAATGAAAAAAAAACTGATTCCTGATGAAAAACAATGAAACAAGAAAATTTTGTTTGGTTTCTATTGAATATTTTTTTATTTATAATATTATATGAAAATACCAAGCGAAGGACTTTGTAATTGTTGCCCAACTAAAGCCATATTGAAACATGCCCATTTGCATCAAATCCATGTTGAATTATATAATTCGGTGTTTAATTAGGAAAGATCCGAGCAGAAAAAGAGCCATTCAGGTGTCATTCATGACTTTTTGTCTTTGTACAGGTACATATGACTCCTAATAGAGAAAAACTATGTACCGCTAGTGCAAAAAAATGTCAGCTATCTGTTAGAAAACGAAAAAAATGCATTTCGCAACTTTTCTGAATGCACGTTGCGTAAATTGGTCTAAAAATGTGTTTCAGCCAGGTTGAAACTGGTAATTTCAATTTGTTACAGATCAGAAATGAATAGTCGATTCTTTTATTAAATTTTTACTGTAAAAAATGAGAACCCAAAATTAATCAATCTTCAGTGAAACCTTCCAAAAATTGTGTTGAAAAATTTTCATGTAATACGAAAATATTTGAAATGAAAAAAAAAAATGGTAAAAAAATGGTAATCATTGAGATCGACATGTCGACGGAGTGAAAAAGTTCAGTTGAGAGTAGCATTACATGCGCTCGTGCTTAGTAAATTTTACACTTTTCTATAAAAGTTGCAGATCGGGGGATATCATGGGTGATCGCAGCGAAATAAAGTGGTGTGTTTACGCTCACGGAACCGTGCCTTTATGCTATCTCTATCTCGCTCTTGATAGCCATTTTTCACCATGCAAACAGAATGGTATGCATTCAATTTCATGTTAAATTTTCAATCCTTTTTCAACCACTATTTTTAGCTTTATTCAAAAACTGTTTTTAATCATGAAAATGAAAATGAAAATGAAAATAACAAAAAAACATTTTTTTAAACAACTTAAACCCAAGATTAGAAAACTAGTGGGGATCTTACAGCATGAGAATGTCGTGCAAGAATGTCTCTTGTCTTGTTCCAACAAGAAAAAATTCCTCTTCTCACAGTTATAAACAAGAGAACCGACAATGAATAGATCATCTTTTTTCGACCAGACAAAACTTTTTGTTTACAAACAAACACAGTTATAAACTTTTTGGTGAAATTGAAAACAGTGTTTGAAAATGAAATATTTTTGTTTTTCTAAAATCGATGAATAATCCTTGACTGAATCAATAAATTTAATTTCAACAAGACAAGAAAAACAAACAAATTTGTTTCTTCGATTATTTCAATCTGTTTTTGTTATCTTCTTTTTTAATTTATATCTGGTCACCAACGTGGCGCTTCATTGTTTTATTCCTGAAAAAATAAAAACAAACAAGAATGAAAATAAACAAATTGTTAAAAAAAGGAACTATGCAATTTTGAACTTGTCACAATGACCTGTGTACATCCCCCTATAACTCAAGGGACAGGAAAAAAAGGCGCAGGAAACACGGTTGCACGTGAGCAAGTAAAGTTGAAAGCAAATCGTGAGAATACGCATGGATCAGAAGGTGCATGCAGGATGTTTATAATATTGTCGAATAACGCGTGCTCGTATGTTGTTGCACGACCTTGACCCTGACCTTGCGAATAAATAATCATGAGGGTCGTTCACTTGAGTGTGCTTGGCGATTGCTCATGCGCGATAGCGATCCTTCTACGTGACTCATTACGTAATGATAGGCGGCATCGGTTCATTATTACCGCGAGCGCTCAGAAAATTCGCCCGATATGCTCTCCAGCTACGGAGATGACAAAAAAAGATAATCCATTAACTTATGTTCTTGAAAAGAAAAGTACGCAATAATTCATGAATTGACAATTACGCTTTATCGAGCCATCTTGAGATGAACACTTTTTTGTTCCGTGACATCCGCGATCTCAGCTACCGATAACACATCTACTTCCTCAACAAAAACGAACCAGTGCGATGCCCTAACAATCACAAATCAACATCACTTTCTTTTTCGTCTTTTTTTTTAACTTTTTTTCACTTCCCAGTTTACAGTCTATCAGTTGGTATTACATAAACGGTAGGATATTCTATGATAACAAAATAGTTTTCGATAATAGATGAGATAATTATTTGTAATAGGATCCTTTTATTTTAAATGTTATTGACAATTAACAATTGTGTTCAAAAACTTGAACCTTTTTTTAAATGATTATTCTATTGTATATTGTCCATGCAGAATCATGTACAAAGCGAAATTCGATATTTTTGTTGTTTTGTTCGACTAAGCATATTTGTTTATTAATCTGTTAATCCAATTAAGAAAATAAGACACCTTGATCGCTAATTGAAAATCGTGTATGGAATCAGCTGAATGGATACCAACTAAATAGCCCTTAGAATCCACCATGGGACTTCCACTGTCACCCTGAAAGTAATAAAAATTATTTATCAACAATTCTATAATTAAAATTAATCATATTTGAAAAGGAAAAAAAAACTGATTTCACTCACAGCAAGAGTCCTGCAACCTGAATCACATTTGTGACAAATCAGAGCTTTGAAGTTTCGAAACCTTTCGAATGGTATGTATTTCTTACAGTCCAAAACTATCGGTTTGTAAACTTTTAAGCAAGGGCTGGGGAGAAATTGGTATTCGTCGATCTTTCCATATCCAGTCAGAATCAACTCTTCACCTTCTTTGATTTTTCGATTTGAAATTGGAACTACTCCTATGGTTTTTGTCATTGGGAACTCTTCAGATAACTGAAAGAATTTTTAAAATTTAAACTTTTGTTTGGATTTTTTTTAATTTGAAAAAAATGTTTTTTTTTTTGAAATTATACTTTAATAAATCCAATATCGTAGCTCGCAGAGAACTTTTTTGGATACCCATCAGTTTTGCGATGTGTCACTGCACGTTTAGCTTGAATTTGAATTCGTCCAGTGTTTTTTTCGTTTCCACTGTCTGAAGTGGTTTTGTCTGTACCAGCGACAACAATCAGTGGCGATTTTGTGATTTCGTTCTCAATATCCTGAAGGCAATGTGCGGCTGTCAGAACAACGTCTGGTCTGATCAGCGCGCCTCCACACAGATACCGATCATTATATTCCAGGTAAACTTGATACGGCGCTTTTTTAATACATATTGGATCTCCGCCTTTGATTTTTGATTTTTCATCTGTTGCGTTTTGTCTAAGACTGTAACACGTCGCAACCCCTAAAATTTTTTTTTTGCAATTTACAAATCTCATGAATGGCGTTTTATTTGATGATTAAAAACATCTGAATAAGCTAGTTCAAATTGAAGTTACAAGTTTAGTTATAAATTTTTGAAGAAAGAAACATTTATGAATTAAAAAAATGGTTTACCTGCAAAAGCGAAAAGGCCTAACAAAATAAGTTGGAGCGATGCCATTTTTAAATTTGTGGCAACGTGGCAGTTCACTGTAGTTTTTAAAGTGAACAATAATTTTATTCTATTTATTCGGTTGGGTCATCGAATGGCTTCAAAGGAAGGGACTGAACCAATCATGAATCAGAATAATTGTATAATTAAACGTGCTCGTACTTAACTGTTATGTAATAATAGATGTCTATTACGAAATCAATTATCAATTATTAATCAATTATCAAAAAATATGTTGATCAAGAAAGAATACAAAACAAGAATACAAATAAATTAAAATGTTATTTTTTTGATAAATCTTGTTAGTGGAATGAAAAACGAACACAGAACGTTTTTTTGCCAGAACAGTGTTTTTCTATTTTTTGTCTAATTTGTTGAAAAATTTGCATATCACACTGAAAGGACTTCAACTTAGTTGATTTATTAGTAAGGGGGTTAAAAGCAGATTGCAATCACACAAATCTAAAAAAAATTAGTACACTATGACGTTTTTTACGTCCGTATTTCAAGCAGCATTGATTTCAGATTATTTCTCAACGTTTATTTTTAACATGAATAACAGAAATTGTTAACGACTTAATTAATTTATTGAGAGCATTATTTAAAATTCTTCTGTAACTCAATATGTTTGATAAATATTTTGTTACAACAAATCATTTTAACTAAAACAGATTTTTTATCGGTTCGAATTTCCTTTTTAAATGAACTTGTTCAAATGTCTTCAATTGCACGTGGATTTTCAAATCTCGTTTGAGTTTATACGTCTATTTGACTGATATTCATCCACTGTTTTACGTATCCAGTTCAAGTAATGGTGCACATTGATCGCGACTTGATATGTATCCGTTGGAGCTGTGGCTATATGAATGCCAACCAGTTCATTATCTTTGTTTACAAGTGGACCCCCACTGTCGCCCTGAAATCCAAAATTCAAATGAAGATTCAACGAACAATTGTTTATAATTGTTTACAAATTAATTTATCTTCGTTTTTCATCTTTGCAGGTTTTAATGTCAACAATAACAAAAAAATAACAAAAACAAATAACAAAAAAGATTTTTTCTGATCATATTTACCTCTCGAGTTCTACTACCAGATTGACCCTGGTGACAAAAAAGACCCTCATCATTTCCTAGGAATGGGTGATGTTCTGTACAATCGATAACGTTTGGTTTATAATACTTCAAGCAGCGGCTTGGCTTGTCAGAATTGGGTTTATAAAGACCAACTCCAGCCACAATTAGTTCATCGCCTATCTCAACGTTTCGTGCTGGCAAACTAATCGGTTTTATTCTATCACTTATTGGAAAACTTTTTGGCAACTAAAACAAAAATGATCAAAGAAAAATTAACAAATGAATGAATAAATAAAATGAATAACCGATGTTAAATAAATTAAGCCTGTACCATAATTAATCCCAAGTCATAACGAATCGAAATTGCCATTCCTGGACGGTAATTAGGATGAGTTTCCATCCTATCAGCAATTATTTTTACACTTCCATCGAAAAACTTGTGTCCAAAGTACAATCTTGCGCTGTGTGTACCAGCAACGACAGACAGTTTCTCTCGAAAGTGCATAGCCATGGAGATGCAGTGTGCAGCAGTCAACACGATATTCGGTTCTATCAAAGCACCCCCGCAGGTGTACTCACCATTTGTTTTTATCAAAACCTGGTATGGCACTTCTTTTATGCAAATTGGAGCTCCGCCCTCGACCGTTGACGTTTTGTCTGTTTCATTTTGATGCAAAACAAAGCATCTTCCAGAAACTAAAAAACAAGGCAACATTATTTGTAAAAATTTTTGTCATTAAAAAGTGGATGTACTGTTGAGTTTATTTGATTTTTTCATTCAAGTTTTTTTCATACCTGCGAGTGAAATGAGTGCCAATAAGGTATGAACGAGTTTCATGTTGGAAATCGTTGATGGGCTCCAAACTGACTGATTTGAAAGAAATCGTTTCTTATATATCATTCGATGGTGAATTTGGAGAAGCTTATCTAATTGGTAATGCAGTCTAATAATGACCTTATGATTGTTTTTAAACATTAATCCTGATCTGATCGTTAAAAAAATCTAAATTTTTACCGATAAGTTTAATAGGTTGTTTTTCAAAAAAGAGAAAAAGTAAAATCACTTCGTCACATATGAAAATGTATTTTAACAATTATTTGAAATATTAAACGTAGTTTCTTAGAATTTCTCTTGTGGAACAGACTAATGTAAATAATTTTCAAAGATTTTTGAAGATTGGATTTTTATTGTCTCGGAATTCGAGTTACCGGGGTTTTCCAACCTCAATAACTTTTTACATTTTTGTATATCAATCTGACATAAGTGAAATTTATAAAAAATTTAATAAGAAATATAGACGGGTCAGAATTAATCAGCCAAATAATAAATAGTTGGCTTTATAACAAATTGTTCGAAAAATTAATTTAAATTGTTCATTAACTGGCGCAACTATATCAAAATTTTGAACTGATAAATTATAAGCCACATCATTGTAATATTAAAAATTACTGAAAAATTATAGGCAAGTGTCAGGTATTTTGCCAATGGTGGCGATCGTTAATAATGAGTAAACTGAAGACAACTTTTGAATTTGATTGAAACAATTTAATTGTTAGATTTTAAGGTCAGATTATGCTTCCTACCAAGTTATTTAATAATTAAACAAATCAATGGCGCTATAAACAATACATTTTTTATGTATTATTATAAATATAGAAGTGGTCAACTACTAGTACACGAGAATTCACTATGCTCCAGTGAATGATCGCTATTTTATAATGAATAACGCGGTATTGTACCATTTATATAAATATATCTACAAACAAGCAAATTGTCAAAAAAATTAATTATAAATCTTTGTTCCCTAACTAAAACAACGATTTACAAAGTATGCTCAAAGCTTTACTTTTATAATTAAATAAAAATTAATGAACTTCAAAAATTGCTTAACCGGTCATCCACTAGTACATTTACCCTGCTCATCTCGAGAAGTAGAATTTTAGTATCATTGCAGAACACCACAGTTCTCTTTTTACATGAAATATAAGATAATTATTCGTAATAAGATGATTTCGATAGAACATCAGGGTTTGATTGATACAATCTTGAATGATATAATCAACATATTTTAATAAATAACGATTTTTTTATTATACATTCAACAATATTTACAAAATAAAATTCTTTTTTTTTCACTACACATATTTGTTTATTAATCTGTGAATCCATTTCGAGAAATAAGACACGCTAACTCCTACTTGAACACCAAAGTATTCAAAATCAGCTATATGAATTCCAACCAAATAGCCATCAGCATCTGTTATAGGACTACCACTGTCACCCTGAAAATAAAAAAAAAATAATAAAAATTTGGAATTTTGCAAGATTCATTTGTAATTAAAAAATCTAAAAAAAAAGTCCAAAAAGATGAAGAAAAGTGATTGAAAATGATATTTCACTTACGCTACGACTCTTGCATCCTAAATCACATTTGTGACAGAAAACGGGTTTGTAGTCCGACCTTAAAAGTGATTCTGGTAAATATTCGTCACAGTCAACAACTTTTGGCGTGTAAGCTTTCAAGCAAGGGCTCGGAACAAGTTTGTGCTTGTCCACCATACCGATTCCGGTTAATAGTAATTGTTCACCTTCTGCAGGTTTGCATAGTGAAATTGGAATCACTCCTATGGTTTTTGTCATTGGGAACTTTTCGGCTAGCTAAATCAGAGATTAATTTTGGAACATTAGTTTGTAGTAGAATAAGAAAGTAAAAAGTGACAAGATATTTGAATTTTTTTAGCAATTGCTCAAAAAATATCGATTTTCAAAAACTTTTGGTTCTCAATTCAAAGAAAAAGCTTCGAATGGAATCGACAAAACATGGAAATTGTAATTGTTTTCAATTTATACCTTTATAAATGCAATATCGTACTCCCATGAGTTGTCTGGATCATTTTCGTACTCAGGATACATTACTGCGTGTTTCATTTCAATTTCAATTTTTCCGTTGCTCGGTTCGTTTTCACCGTCGTGTGTAGTTTTGTCAGTACCAGCGACGACAATCAGTGGCAATGGTGAAATTTCGTTCAAAACTTGACTGAGACAGTGTGCAGCTGTCAGAACAACGTCTGGTCTGACCAATACACCACCACAGAAATATTGATCATCATATTTCAGATAAACTTGATACGGAACTTTTTCAATACATATTGGCTCACCACCTTCGACTTTTGATTTTCCATCCGTTGTGTTTTGTCTTAAAACGTAACACGTTGCAGTTCCTGGAAATATTGTAATGCAAATAACAGATTTTAATAGCACCTTTTTATTTTTTGACTTTGAAGTACATCTGAATTAACTAAGTTGACAGTCATTTTGTGAAGAAATAAAATTTGTTGACTTAAAAAAATGTTTTACCTGCAACAGCAAAAAGGCCCAACAGAATGAATTTGAACGATGCCATTATGAAACTTGAGTCAGAGATGCTTCAGATTCAGAATTGTCGTCCTATTTATTTGTTTTGGCCATTGACCCGCAAAGGAGGAAAAAGTACTTGACCAATCATAAATCAGGATAATTTTAAATAAACGAATTTCTTAGTACTTATTTATCAGTTAGATAAAGAAACAATTATCATTTTTCACAAAAACAAATTGAGAAAGACTTCGTATCTGAGTCCGGCTGTATTTCACTGCATTTATTTTTAAACGCCTAATTTAAATACAATTTGTATTTGCAGCAAAGTATTCATTTGAATTTTGATGAGTATTTCGAAGATTATTTCTTATATTAGGTTTATAATTATTATAGATAATCGATATAAAAGATATCATAATCATGTACTAAGTTCAGTTTGATAGTGCAGGATCTGATTGATATAATTTAGATTGTCATAATTAACACAGATTGGGTATGAAACTGAATGGTTTATTGTAAGTTCGAAAATGTCCACAACCTTAAATTCAATTTCTTGAACTACGCATATTTGTTTATCAATCTCTCAATCCATTCCGAAAAATAAGACACGTTAATCCCTATTTGAATGTTGAAGTACTCAAAATCGGATGTAAGAATACCAACCAAATGGCCCAAACCATCCACTATGGGACTTCCACTGTCACCCTGAAAGTAACGAAAGTCGCAAAAATTTCAAACCATAACAAACTTTTAGGAATCAAAAAATTCCAAAACAGTCTTGAAAAGATAAAAACAATAAGTTTGCAAATATAATTTCACTTACGTTCTGGGCCTTGCACCCTAAGTCACATTTGTGACAAAAAACAGATCTATAATCGTACTTCAAAAATGGATATGATATTGGTAAATTTCTGTGACAGTTGATAACTTTTGGTCTGTAAGCCTTTAAGCAAGGGCTTAGAACATATGACTGAACGTCATCCACGCCAATTCCAGTTACAAGCAGCAGTTCTCCTTCGTTAGGTTTTCGTTTTGAAACTGGGATGACCCCTATGGTTTTTGTCATTGGGAATTTTTCAGCTAACTAAATAAAAGATTAATTTAGAAAATCAGACTCGAAAAGAGTAACAGACTAAAGAGTTGAAAAGAGGCTTTCTACAAATTTTACCTTCACAAATGCAAAATCGTATTCCCAGGTATTTGTATCCTTAACATACTCAGGATGCATTATTATATGTTTCATTTTTAGTTCCACTTGACCCATGCTCCTTTCGTTTTGATTGTTTGGAGTATTTTTATCAGTACCAGCGACAACCGTCATTGCCAATGGTGAAATTTCGTTCAGAGTTCTTTCTACGCAATGCGCGGCTGTCAGCACAACGTCCGGTCTGATCAACGCACCCCCGCAGAAGATTTGATCATTGTACTTCAGATACACTTGGTACGGTACTTTTTCAATACAAATTGGCTCACCGTCTTTGATCTGTGATTTTTTATCTGTTACGTTTTGCCGCAGACTAAAACACGTTGCAGATCCTGAAAAAAAAGTATTAAGAAAACTTCATTCGTTAATTTGCAAACTTTATTTAGTTACTTTTCATTCAGTTATTGCAAACATAGCTCAAAGTAAATAGTCAATGATTTTTGAACAATTCTATAAATTAGGAAAAATTGTTTACCTGCAACAGCAAAAAGGCCTAGCAGAATAAGTTTGAACGGTGCCATTTTGGAACTTGTCTCAGAGATGTGATTCACTCTAGAACTCGAATTGAAATTTCTCATTTCCATTATTTGGTTTTATTTGGCTCATGAAACGTTAAGATGGGAGGGGTACATGACCCAATTACGAGTTAGAGTATAATTTCAACTAAATGAATCGTAAAGTTAAGTGTAAATTACTTAAAATGATTTGTTAAAATATTTCTTAAAAAAAACATGCATGATAATTGGAAAAGTGAACTAATCTAACGATTTTTTTTATTAGGTTGAGGCAGTATTTCATCGGTTATCTATATTCATTTGAATTTTTGCGAGAATTGTCAAAATTATTTCTTATGGACCTAACAATAAAATTTCATTTTTGTAGATAAAAGCGATATGGTTAATATGATACTTAACTACTTTCATAAAGGAGATGTCAGAATTTGTACTATGATCAGTTTAATAGATAAGGCAGGGTCTGATTGATATTATTAAGATTGTCATAATGAACACAGATTAGGTACTCTTTCATGATTAAGTATTTATTATTGTACGTTCAAAAATATCCAGAATACAACATTTCATATTTTCAACTAAGCATATTTGTTCAACATCATCTCAATCCATTCCAAAAAATAGGACACGTTAATCCCTACTTGAACATTAAAATATTCAAATTCAATTGTTTGGATACCAACCAAATAGCCCTTAGCATCCACTATGGGAGTTCCACTGTCACCCTGAAAGAAACAAAACTTGTCACAATTTCATATTGTACAAAACATTTAGAAATTAAACAATTCCAAAAAAACTAAAAAAAACGAAATATTAAATTTCTTCCATGAAACCTCACTTACGTCATAAGCAGAGCATCCTAAAGCACATTGGTGACAAATAACAGACCCGAAGTCTAACTTCACATATGGATATGATATTAGTATATTTTCGTGACAGTTAATAACTTTCGGCGTGTAATAATTCAGGCAAGAACTCAGAGTTGATTTGTTATCCTCGTCCACACCGATTCCAGTTAGAAGCAGCAGTTCGCCATCGTTGGGTCTTCGTTTTGAAACTGGGACCACTCCTATGGTGTTTGTCATTGGGAATTTTTCGGCCAGCTGAATAAAAGATAATTACCTTTGAAAAAATGATAAATTAACAAGTGATTAAAGGTTTTTGTTGAGCAGTACCTTTAAAAATGCTATATCGTATTCATAGGAATTTTTGGCTTCCTTGACATAATTAGGATGCATTATCGTAAATTTTGATTTGATTTCAATTCGACTACTGCTCATTTTGTTGCGATTGTTTGGAATAGTTTTGTCTGTACCAGCGACAACAATCAGTGGCAAGGATGAAATTTCGTTCAAAACATCATTGACACAATGTGCGGCTGTCAGAACAACGTCTGGTCTGATCAACGCACCTCCACAGAAATATTGATCATCGTACTTTAGATAAACTTGGTAAGGTACTTTTTCAATACAAATTGGCTCTCCGCCTTTGATTTTTGATCTTTCATCTGTTGCGTTTTGTCTCAGAGTGTAACATGTTGCAGGCCCTGAAAAAATTTTTTTTGCAAATTACAGATATTATAAGTAACTTTTTAATTGGTTATTAAAAAAGTAACGAACTTGATTAACGAAAAAATTTTGAGCACATTTTATAAATCAGAAGAAAAGTTTTACCTGCAACAGCAAAAAGGCCTAACAAAATGAGTTTGAATGATGCCATTCTGGAAACTTTGGTCAGAGTTGCAGTTGACTTTGAACTTCAACTTAAAATCAATTTTCAGTCTTTATTTATTTGGTTTGTCTACTGAACAGTGAAGAAGGTAGGGGAAACTTCTTAAATAATAAAATAATTATAAATGAACGTTCTTATCAGGATGCAAAAGTATTTCAATAAATGTTTTTTGAAACATGTATTAACAGCAGTTTTTATTTTTAGGAATGTATTTATTCAAATTCTGACGAGTATTTTGAAAATTATTCTACGTGATATGTAATGTGATACAAACCCTTAAGTGCACTTGGCAAATTTGACATAAAGTTTTACAGCAAATAAGATATTCAAAATATAATTTAGAGGTGGGTTGTTTGAATTAAAGCGATTCTAGAGATTTCATACTTTCATTTCTATATGGTTGAATACAATATTGTTTACTAACTAACGTAAGAATAATAAGGACTAACTATTTTTTATTGTGCATTCAAAGATATCCACAAATACTTATTTAACAATCCCTCAATCCATTCCAGAAAATAAGACACGCTAATTTATTTGGATTTCGACGAGTATTTCGGAGATTATTCTTGTATAAACTTAATTAGTTATTATTAGAGATAATCATTATAAAAGATGTCATAATCATTTGTACTAAGTCCAGTTAGATAGTGCAGACTCTGATTGATATAATTTAGATTGTCTTAATTAACATAGATTCGTTATAAAACTGTGTACGATTTATTGTACGTTCGAAAATGACCACAATATTAAATTCAATTTCATTAACTACTCATATTTGTTCAACAATAACACAATCCATTCCAAAAAATGAGATACGTTAATCCCTATTTGAATGTCGAAGTACTCGAAATCACCTGAGTGAATACCAACTAAATAGCCCAAAGCATCCACTATGGGACTTCCACTGTCACCCTAAAAGTAAACAAAATCGTATCAATTTTAAATCGTCACAAACTTCTGGAAATAAAACGAAAAACAAAAAAGTCTGACAACATTTAAAAAAAAATTTAAAAAATCAAATTTCACTTACAACAAAAGCCTTGCACCCTAAGTGACATTTGTGACAAAAAACAGACCTAAAGTCGTGCTTCACAAATGGATATGAAATCGGTACATTTTCGTGACAGTTTATAACTTTTGGTCTGTAAGCTTTTAAGCAAGGGCTTGGAACAAATGTCGGTTCATCGTCGGCCATACCGATTCCAGTTAGAAGCAGTAGTTCGCCTTCGTTTGGTCTTCGTGGCGAAACGGGGATGGTTCCAATGGTCGTTGTAATTGGGAATTTTCGAGATAGCTAGAATAATGATTAGTTTTCAAAAAATCAGCTCGAGATGAAAAATAAAATGACGAATCAAAAACTTTTCCTTCAAATTTTACCTTTACGAATGCGAAGTCATGTTCCCAGTAATTCGGCGAATCATTTTCATACTTAGGATGAATTATTATACGTTCAATTTGTATTTCAATTGGTCTATTGCCAATTTCGTTATCTAGGTCTGGAGTAGTTTTGTCCGTACCAGCGACAATAGTTAGTTGCGATGGTGGAATTCCTATCGTAAAAGGATGGACACAATGTCCAGCTGTCAGCACAACGTCTTGTCTGATCAACGCACCTCCACAGAAGTATTTACCATTATACTTTAGATAAACTTGGTACGGTGCTCTTCTAATACATATTGGCTCACCGCCTTTCATCTTCGATTTTTCATCTGTAGCGTTTTGTCTCAGACTATAACATGTTGCAGTTCCTAAAATTTTTTTGTTAAATTACAGATAACAACTTTTGAATTGATTATTCAAATTGTCTTTACAAACTTGATCGACAGAAAATTCTTGAACAAATTTTTTTGATTAGAAAATAGTTTTACCTGCAACAGCAAAGAGGCCTAACAGAATGAACTTGAATGATGCCATTGAGATTCTTGTGCCAAAAGTTGCGATTCACTCTGGACTTCGATTTAGAGTGAAATTTTTCATTCTAATTATGCTGTTTTATTTGGCTTATGAACAGTGAAAAAGGAAGGGGTACATGACCCAATTACGAATCAGTATAATTTCAACTTAATGAATCGTAAAGTTAACTATGAATTATCCGAATGGATTATTAAAATATTCCTTAAAAAAACATGTATGATCATTGGAAAAGTGAACTAATTTATAATTTATCGTGTTTACACTTATTTTAAAACAAACATTAAAAAACGATTTTTATTTGCATTAACCAAGGTAGATTAACTAATATTTTGCGAATATTTCGAAAATTATTCCTTATAGATCTAACAATAATATTTAATTCTCAAAGATATGATTCATATGATAATCATTTGTACTATAATTTGTACTCAATTGGATAGATAATGTAGGATCTGATTGGTATGATTCGATTTTCGTAATTAATATAGATTAGGAATAAAAATAGGTAATTTTTTAAGACTCATAATAGTTTATTGTACATTTGAGTTTAATTTTGAGTTGAAATTAATTTTTTCCAACAAAGCATATTTGATCAATAACTTCTCAATCCATTTTGAGAAATAAGAAATGTTAATCCCAATTTGAACATTATAGTATTCAAAATTAGAAGTATGAATACCAACTAAATAGCCCTTAGCATCTACTATGGGAGTTCCGCTGTCACCCTGAAATTAACGAATAACTTAATGTTAAAATGTAACAAACTTAAAGAAATTGAAAAATTCCAATTTAAAACAGTCTTCAAAAGATGAAAGAAAATAAGTTCACAAATAAAGTTTTACTTACGTCACGAGCCACGCATCCTAAATGACATTTGTGACAAATAACAGTTTTGAACTTTGACGTTACATATGGATAAGATAGTGGTAGATTTTCTTGACAATCAATAACCTTCGGCGAGTAAGCTTTTAAGAAAAGGCTTGGAACAGTCGAGTCCTCGTCTTCCGTACCAATTCCAGTTATAAGCAACGTTTCTCCTACTTTGGGTGTTCGTGTTGAAAGTGGGACTACTTTTATCCTTTTAGACATTGGGAATTTTTCAGCTAGCTACATAGAAAATCAATTTTGAAAAATTAGATTCGAAAATAATAGGAAATTAAAAAGTGAAAAAAGTTCCCCTCAAATTGTACCTTTACAAATGCAAAATCGTATTCCCAGGCGTCAGCTGGATTTTTTACATACTCAGGATGCATTACTACATGTTGAATTTTGTTTTCAACCTGTCCAACGATCGTTCCATTTTCAAAGTCAGGTATTGTTTGGTCCGTACCAGCGACAACGGTTAGGAACACTGGTGAAATTTCGTTCAACGCTTCATTGACACAATGTGCGGCTGTCAGCACAATGTCTGGCCTGATCAACGCACCTCCACAGAAGTACGAATCCCCAAACTTCAGATAAACTTGGTACGGCACTTTTTCAATATTTATCGGCTCACCCTTTTCGATCTTTGATTTTTTATCTGCAGTGTCTTGTCTCAGGGTATAACATGTTGCAGTTCCTGAATTTTTTTTTAAATTTATAAATTCTAATAACGTTTCATGTAACTTCTAAAACACAACGTTGTCAATATTATTTTAAACAAATTTTTTAATTGTGAAAAAAGTTCTACCTGCAATAGCAAAAAGGCTCAACAGAAAGAGTTTTAATGATGTCATGTTGAAACTTCTGTCGGAGGTTTAGTTCACTTTATACTTCAAATTGAAAAGTTGTAGTCTATATATTTGGTTTGGCTATTGGACGGTGAAGGAGGAAGGGGTTCTTGAACCAATCGTTATTCATAATAATTAAACGAACATCTTACTTATCTATTCAATACACACCATTTGATTCTTATGAAAAATTCCAAAAGTTTCATTAGTTTTCGGTATTTTATGTTGGGAATGTATTTTTGAATTAGATTTTGTTCAATTAAATTTTCAACAGAATATTTTACCACTGAATTTTTGAAAAATACTACTTAATTTTATATCGCTTCAATTCTGCAAATGAATTTTCAATTTAAAACTTTTCTTAATTTTAGTCCAAAGTGAAAATTTTCATTGAATCAGCTGAAACTTCGACGTCTGATGACCAAGTTTTTTATCCAAGATCCTTTGCATGAAATGTTTTTCAAATATGTAGTCTCAAATAAACGATTTCATAATCGTTTGTAATAAGATCACTTTGATAGTGCAGGATCTGATAACTGGTAGATCTGGTAACTTTTTTATTTTTCAAGGTATAGTTGTGAAATTTTTAGACAATTATTTTTTATAGTTTTCTTGATAGTGTCAAAATTTCACTCAAAAATTATTTTATTCAACAAAGATATATTATTATTGTCTTTTAATTACTTTTACACTATTTTTTTTCATTGAAGACCAGGGGTGGACGAAATTGTCCACTCCGTCCTTTTAGGGTGTCAGAAATTTCCGTCCTTCTAGTGTTAACACAAATTGAAAATAAAAACGAGTATTCTGTTATAATTCAGTCATTTTTATTCTACATTCAAACATGTACATGAAATTCGGTACCTTAAACTAAGCATATTTGTTAATCAAATTCTCAATCCAGTCCAAGAAATAAGTCAAGTCAGTTCCTACTTGAACATCATAGTATTTGTAATCATGTGTATTAATACCAACCAAGTATCCCAACGCATCCACTATGGGACTTCCACTGTCACCCTGAAAGAAACAAAAACAGTTCCATTGAATTTCGACAAAATTTTGAAAATGAAAAACAGTGACATTTTATTTATTTTCAGTGAAATTTCACTTACTCTACGACTTTTGCATCCAAGACTACATTTGTGACAAAGGACAGATCTGAAGCCGTGCTTCACAAGTGGATATGATAGTGGCAAATGTTGGTTGCAGTTCACAATTTTTGGTCTGTAAGCTTTCAAGCAAGGACTCAGAACAAATGTCGGCTCGTCGTTCATACCGATTCCAGTTATAAGCACCAGTTCGCCTTCGTTGGGTCTTCGTGTTGAAACTGGGATGACTCCTATGGTGTTGGTCATTGGGAATTTTTTGGCTAGCTAAATAAAAGATCAATTTTGAAATCCAGGTTTGAAAAGGATAAAAAAATAAAGAACTAAGAAAGGTGTTTCTTTCAAAATTTTCAAAATAACAAAATAACAAAAATTATACCTTTAAAAATGCTATATCGTGTTCAAACGACTGTCGTCCTGGGTTCTTTGCATACTCAGGATGCACTACTATATGTTTAACTATAATTTCGATTCGGATATTGGTCCTGGTTTGAGCAGTTTTGTCCGTACCAGCGACGACAAACAGTGGCGATGGTGAAATTTCGTTCAAAACATGTTGGACGCAATGTGCAGCCGTAAGCACAACGTCTGGTCTGATCAACGCACCTCCACAGTACATCTGATCATTATATTGCAGATAAACTTGGTACGGCGTTCTTTCAATACACATTGGCTCGCCTTCTTTGATCGTTGATTTTTCATCTGTTGTGTTTTGACTTATAGTATAACATGTTGCAGTTCCTGAAAAAGTTTTCATGTCAATAATTGAATTATTACAGATTTCATTACAAACTTTTTTCGACAAAAGACATTCGAATATAGTAAGTCGTTAATGATTATAAGAACAGATGTAATTTTATAAATGAGACAAATACCAGCAACAGCAAACAGGCCTAACAAAATGAGCTTGAACGATGCCATTTTGGAACTTTCGTCAGAGTTGCAGTTCACTCTATACACTTGAAATTAAAATGTCATCCTATTTATGCGGTTTGGCTATTGTGAACGGTCCAAAAAGTAGGGATACTTGGACTAATCATAAATTAGAATAACTTAAATTAAATGAAGTGTTAGGAATGAAATTAATTCCTAATCATGTGAACGAATAAATAAAAAAAATCAAATTTTCCTCGATTGAGTAGGACGGAAATTTCCATACTTGATCATTTTTCGTTCGTTCCATACTTCATCATTTTAAGGTTTTTTTCATTATCTTTGTATGGAAAAGTTTATTGTGGGCGATTTACAATGAAAAAAATTCATTCAAAAACCTCATAACCAAATAGTTTCATATAAAAGATGTCAGAATCATTTGTAACAAGATCAGTTCGATAGTGCAATGTCTGATTGATATAATTAAGAATGTCAGAATGAACATAGATCGGGTATAAAAATGTTAAAAATATAATTTTTTTGATTAAGTATTTTTTATTGTACGTTCTAAAATATTAAAATTTATGAATTGATTTTTACAACTAAGCGTACTTGTTTAACAACCTCTCAATCCAATCCGAAAAATAAACCACGCTCATCCCTATTTGGACATTAAATCGTTCGAAATCGGCTGAATGGATACCAACCAAATAGCCCAAAGCATCCACTATGGGATTTCCACTGTCACCCTAAAAGTAAAAAAAAAATCGCAACAATATTGAATTTTAGCAAACTTATTAAAAAAAATTTTTTAGCATCTTCTAAAAAAAGCCATAAAAGTCTGAAAAATGTAGAAAAAAGTTCACTTACGACTCGAGTCACGCTTCCTAAATCACATTTGTGACAAATCACAGACCTCAAGTCTGACTGGAGTATTGGATAAGATATTGGTAATTTTTCGTAACAATTAACGACTTTTGGTGTGTAAAATTTCAAGAATGGACTCGAATTAGAGGAGTGGGTGTCTTCCACACCAATTCCAGTTAAGAGCAACAGTTCGCCATCGTTGGGTCTTCGAGTAGAAAGTGGGATGACTCCTATGGTTTTGGTCATTGGGAATTTTATAGCTAGCTAAATCAAAGATTCAAAAACAATTTTAAAAACAATTTAAAAGAAGTTAGGTTTGAAAAGAATAGGAAACTACAGAGTGAAAAAAGGTTCCCTCAAAATTGTACCTTTAAAAAAGCAATATCAAATTCCCAGAACTTTGCTGGATCTTTTTCAAATTTTGGATGCAACACTACACGTTCCACTTGGATTTCAATTCGGCTATTTCTCGTTTCGTTTTCACTGTCTGGAGTAGTTATGTCCGTACCAGCGACGATAAACAATGGCGATGGTGAAATTTCCATCATAGTATCTTGGACACAATGTGCTGCTGTCAAAACTACGTCTGGTTTGATCAACGCACCCCCGCAGATGTATTCATTATGTTCTTTCAGATAAACTTGGTACGGCACTTTTTCAATACCCAGTGGCCCACCGCCTTTGATTTTTGATTTCTCATCTGTTGCGTTTTGTCTCACAGTGTAACATGTTGCAGTTCCTGAAAAAAATTTTTTTTGCAAATTACAAATTTCGTGTGTATCTTGTTATTTGATTCTTGAAAACGTGGGAAGTTAATTACAAAATGGTTTACCTGCAACTGCAAAAAGAACTAATAGAATAAGTTTAAACAATGCCATTCTGAAATTTATGTCAGACCTGCAGTTCACTGAAATCTTTGAAATGAAAAATTTTGCTATTTATTCGGTTCGATATAAGAACCTTGAAGAAGGAAGGGGTACTGAAGTAATTGAACCAATCGTAAATCAGAATAATTTTATTAAAAACAAAGAATCAAACAAGAATGAATTATCAATGAAATATCGAAACATATCTTAATCGACGAAAAATAAAAAAATCTATTATCACACATTATAAGAAAGAAACTTTTTTGTACGAAAGAAACATTTAACGATGGATGAAGTTAATTATAATTTAAAGAATGAATACTTCTTATAACATTTATTGATGGAATGAAATACATAATGGAGAACACGCGCTAGGAATGGTCGCACATGTCAAGTTCAGATGGATCTTACAATTTTGTACAATGAATCAGGAAATGTTTTTTCTTCCTCACTCAATACAAAAACCTGTTGGCATCCCTGCGGACTGCCAACTGCTTTTTCTACTTTTGTAAGGAAAAAAGCTTGTTTTCCCACGTTAAGTAATCTACTATCAAAAACTATCTTCACAGTAATGAATTTTAGTAACTGAATGCTTTTTTTAAACGTAATTTAAGATGTATTCATCCATCGTATCATGTATCCAGTCCAAGAAGTGGTACACGTTGATTGCCAATTGATAATTATCCTTCAAAGATGTGCCTGTGTGGATACCAACCAACTGGTTTATTGAATTCACCATGGGACCCCCACTGTCACCCTGAAATCGAAAGTCATATTAGTATTCAAAAATTTGCTTAATCTTCATTTTTCAATCTCGAAAGTATCAAATTGATACTATCAATCTTTTCAGTTTCAAATTTACCTCGTGAGTTCTGTTCCCGGATTCACCCTCGTGACAAATAACAGCTTCACCATTTTGCAGATATGACACATACTGTGTGCAATCTACAACTTTCGGTTGGTAACACTTCAAGCAAGGGCTTATGTTTTCAGCATCAGCTTCCTCCAAACCAACGCCAGTGACAAGTAACTCGTCATTTACCTTAACATTATGTTTCGGCAAATCAATAGTTTGTATTCTATCATTCATTGGGAAATTTTTAGCCAACTGAAAAAATAAATAAAAAGTCAATTATAAGTCGATAAGTGAATATATAAAAACAGATAATTTCACGGAAATTGGCATTCACTTGGGGTTGTACCTTTATCAATCCCACATCGTAATTAAGTGAAGCAAACCATGACTGCTTGGTGTACCAAGGATGAGTTTTCATTTCTTCAACACGAATTTCTACACTTCCATCGAACAAACTATGGCCAAAGTACAATTTTGTGCTGTGTGTACCAGCAACGACAGACAGTGTCTTTGGCGATGACAAATAATCATAGATGCAGTGTGCAGCTGTCAGAACGACATTTGGTTCTATCAAAGCACCCCCGCAGAAGTATTGGCCACCCGCTTTTAAGATAACCTGGTACGGCACTTCTGTTATGCAAATGGAAGATCCGCCCTCAATCTTTGAAACGTTGTCTGTTTCATTTTGACGCAAAACAAAACATCTCCCGGAAACTACAAAACAAAACAAAATTTGTAGAATGTTCTATTTGTAAACATTTTTGAAAAAAAAAAATAGTAAATGTTGTTATTTTGTGTTTTTTTCAGTTTTTTGATCAAGTTCTTTCATACCTGAAAGTGAAATCAGTGCCAACAAGATGGTCTGGATGAATTCCATGTTGAAAATCGTTGGACAGCACGAAACTGAGTGATTTCAAGAAAAAATCGCTTCTTTTATATTAATTTGAGCCTCGAAACTGAGTAGGGGCTTATCAAATATGTAATGCAGTGAAATAATTACATTTTTCGAATATTTGAGCGTAACGTCTGAATTTTTATCGATAAGATTCTTAAGTGATTTTTAATTTCATGGCGTTATTGGATCAGAATTTCGAAGAAATTATCATAATACGAAAAATAACTGATTTTATTATTCTTTAAACATAAAACATCCTCAATTTTAATATTAATTCGATAAGAATAATCAAGTCGTGATTAGTTTACTACAGTAATAAGCGCTAATAATTATTTCAAAAAGTTCAAGGAACTGTTTATGAAAGTGTATTGGAAAATTCGAATTTCATCCAAAAATCAAGCCGATTCATTTTTAAACAACTATGTAACTTTTTGTTTTAAAAACTCGAGGCAATTACAAAAAAATAACGCAATTATTAAAGTGTTTTATCAAATTTTCTTTTTCTTCATATCCATGTGTTCCAAAAGGGATAATTAAAATTTGAAATTCAATTCTCTTTTTCATTTTCAAACTGTTTAAGTTTGTAAGAATGCCGGTGTTTCCTTCAATTTGTTTTGCAATTATTCCAAAACTACACAAAAAATGCTACTGGCTTAGTTGATTTTATTATTTCTTCTTCTCTATCATAAGAGATAATGCCAAAATGTTAGAAAAAATCACTTAATGATAATGTTTTTTATTTGTTGATTATAATTAAATATTAAAGTACGGTCAATATTATCATCTGACGTAACTTTTTTGTAACTTATTTGTAAGGGGTCCTAATTCAAAAAATATTTAAAAAAACTAGAGAAAATAGTATTCATTTTTAATTGTATTTTTATTTTTCAAAATGAAAGTTGATTGGGTATAAGAAAGCAGTACATTGTTTATATTAAAATTTCTTTTTTATTTTTCATATTGTTTTAGTAATTGGTAAATCCATTTTGAGTAATGAGAAATGTTAATTCCGACTTGTACATAGTCTAGGTAAGACGATCCTGTATGAATCCCAACCAAATAGCCTTCAGCGGTCACCAAGGGACTTCCACTGTCACCCTAAATGTAAGAAAAACATAACAGTGTTAAATCGCAACAACTTGCTTATAAAATATGTAATTCCAAATAGTCAAAACAGAACAAAAGAAATGTTCAAAAATGAAATTTCGCTTACGCTACGACTTTTGCATCCCAAACCACATTTGTGACAGATGACAGGTCGGAAGTCGGATGTCAAAAGTGTTGGTGGTAAGTATCTCTTGCAGTTCACAACTCTTGGTTTGTAAGATTTTAAGCACGGGCTTGGACCGAACGTTTTACTGTCGACCATACCGATTCCAGTTAAAAGCAATTGCTCGCCTTCTTTGGGACTTCGTAATGAAATTGGAATTACTCTTATGGTTTTTGTCATTGGGAACTCTTCAGATAGCTGGAAGAATTTTTACAATTTAAAAAAACAGTTTTAAACAAAAAAACCTATATATACATTGATAAACAATTTTTTGTAGTCATACCTTTAAGAATGCAAAATCGTATTTCAAGGAATACTGTTTCATGTTTTCCGGATCATACTTAGGGTACATTATTGCATGTTGAACTTGGATTTCAATTTGTCCAGTGCTGTTTTCTAATGTCGTTTTGTCAGTACCAGCGACAACGGTTAGTTGCGACAACGAAATATCGTTCATAATTGTGTAGACGCAATGCGCGGCTGTCAGAACAACGTCTGGTCTGATCAACGCACCTCCACAGCGGTAATGATCGTCAAATTTAAGATAAACTTGGTACGGTGCTTTTTCAATACAGATCGGCTCACCACCTTCGACCTTCGACTTTTCATCTGTTGCGTTTTTCCTTAGACTATAACATGTTGCAGTTCCTAAAAGTTTTTTTTTTTTGAAAATCATAGATATCGTTAGTAACTATCTATTCGATTATTAAAACCAACAGAACAAACCAAGCTATCAATACATTTTTGAACGAATAAATTTGTAAGAATTAGAAACGAACTTTTACCTGCAACAGCAAAAATGCCTAACAAAATGAGTTTGAAAGAAACCATTTTGAAACTTGTATTAGAGGTGTAATTCACTTTAGACTCGAAATTCAAAATTTTTCTCCTATTTATGCAGGTTTACCGCTGATTGGTACAGGGGGAAGGGGTACCCGAGCCAATCACGAATCAGAATCATTGTAATTAAACTAAGTTCATATTTATCGATCGATCATTAGTAAATTATCAGTAAAATAACCCGATATTTTTCAATTATGGAAGAATATGTAATTTTTTATAATTCTTTTTGATGAAATAAAGAATATGATAGGGAACACATGATAGGGTAAAACATGATAGTGCAACATGTTAGTGTAAAATTTAGATGGATCTGTCAAGACTTAGACCAAATATTAGCCAGAATTATTTCAAAACTGAAAGATTGGAATTCTTCATAAGAACAGAAATCAAAGTTTATGATTTTCTTCTGTCCATTTTGTGTCCTGCATCGACTTTTAACTTTTCAACCCTCATACTATGAGGGTTGTAGAGTTAAACTTTTTCATTTCCGGTTGAGTAACTACAAAATACGTGGAATTTTTTTATAAATTTATTGAGCATTATGATGGATATAATGATTTTGATAATGCATTTTGAATTAAGTAGAAAAAAAAAACAAAAGACAAGATCTCGTTCATGCAAAAACAAAAAAGATGTCAAGAAATCCTCAAAAAAGTCATATTGCACTTGTGGTAAAAATATGAAGTGGCTCTTTTGAAGAATTTCAATAGAGAAATTTGATAAAAACAATTCATGAATTTTATTGTTTTCTATGTGTCATTTATAAATTATACAAAGATAAATTTTCCATGATGTTTTTCAGCTTTGAAATTTCAAAAAATTCATCAATTTTCATTTTTCAATATCTTAAACGTTCATTTTATAAGTTACGAACTTCAGAGTCTGTCCAATTGGCACTGTTTTCTTGTATTTTGTCAAATTTATGAAAATAAATTATTAAAACAAACTAACTAATGCACCAAAGGTATGTAGAAATTACATAAAAAATGCGGGATTATGAGTTATTTATCAACATTTATTTTCAACATTACTTTCATTTAATTCAAATTACAACCATTGAAATAATTTATCATACTATGTATTTGTTCTCAAATTTTCGTAGCTCCATATCTTTGATACATTTCAACAAATAATTCTAAAAATAATGTATTTTTTTCCACAAGATAGACAGATGGTTAATGCAAAAGTACATGTAGTTTTTAAATTTCATTCGAAAAATAATCGTTCACTGAATCCTGTATCCAGTCCAAGTAATGGTACACATTAATCGCTACTTGAAACTTTCCTGTCGAATCTGTGCCTGAGTGGACACCAACCAATTCTTTTCTCGCATTCACCATAGGACCCCCACTGTCGCCCTAAAATCAAGAGTAACATGAATATTTGTAAAAATTGTCGTCTATCATTTTTTTCAATTTTGAAAAGAACAAAATGAAATATAATCTCCAAACATATTTACCCCATGAGTTCTATTCCCGGATTTATCCTGGTGACAAATAATAGCAAACCCGTTTCTTATATTTCGTACGAACTTTGTACAATCCACAACTTTCGGTTTATAATACTTTAAGCAACGGCTTACTGTTCCAGAATTAGCCTTGTCCATACCAACTCCAGTCACAATCAATTCATCGTTTACTTGAACGTTATGTTTTGGCAAACTAATAGGTTGTATTCTACCATTTGTTGGAAAATTGTCAGCCAGCTGAAAAAAATAAAGTGATAAGTAAATTATAAATGAAAAAGTAAATTAAAAAATGCAACAAAAAATGTAAGAATAGACAGGCATTTTCACCTTGATCAATCCCAAATCATAATTAACTGAATCAGCCGATTTCTTGTTGTACCGTGGGTAAGGCTTAATTTCTTCAGCAAAAATTTCTATACTTTTATCAATGAAACTGTGTCCGAAGTACAATTTTGTGCTGTGTGTACCAGCAACAACAGACAGTGTCTTTGGTGATTTTAAAGACGAGTAGATGCAGTGTGCTGCAGTCAACACGATATTCGGTTCTATCAAAGCACCCCCGCAGATGTATTTACCATTCGATTTTAAGATAACCTGGTACGGCACTTCTTTTATGCAAATTTCAGATCCGCCCTCAATCTTTGAAACGTTATCTGTTTCATTTTGATGCAAAATAAAGCATCTCCCTGAAACTACAAAACAAAACGAAATTTGTAGAATGTTCAAATAACAAAAATTGTTTTCATGGAAAAAAATTCTAAATTTTGTTATTTTGAGTTTTTTTACGTTTTCAAATCAAATGTTTTCATACCTGAAAGTGAAATCAGTGCCAACAAGATGGTCTGGATGAATTTCATGTTGAAAATCGTTGGACAGATCGAAACTAAGTGATTTTAAGAAAAAATTGCTTCTTTTATATCAATTTGAGCCTCAAAATTGAGTAGGGGATTATGGAATAGGTAATGATGCGAAATGATTACTTTTTTTTATTTTTAACAAGATTTTTTTAATGTGCGATCTATTAATTATAAATTACGTGAAATTATCGTTTTTTTATGATAACAAATTAGTTTTTTATGAAGGACAGTGCATTGAACCGTTGATGGTATTACATTTCATGCACGAACAGAAATTTTCACGTGTTCTTCACAATCCTAATCTATAACGAAAAAAACTTATTCAAATTATTTTAAAATTTTGACAAGTGCACAGATCGTTGTTGCGAGTTGATTTTCAAACTTCATTTGACATGAATTTTTTCATTGTTTCATCTATCCAGTCCAAGAAATGGTACACATTAATCGCTATTTGAAACTTTCCTTTCGAATATGTGCCAGAGTGGATACCAACCAATTCTCTTTTTCTATTAACCATAGGACTTCCACTGTCGCCCTGAAATCAAGAGTAATCAGATTAAAAAATTGTTCATCTTCGATTAATTAGTCTTACAAACAACAATAAAAGTTACTTATATAATTAACATATTTACCCGATGAGTTCTACTCCCAAATTGACCCTCGTGACAAATAATATGTTCACCATTTCGTTGATGTAATTCATAATGTCTACAATCTTTGACTTTTGGTATGTAATACATCAAACAGGAGCTAATTTCATCAGAACCAGCTTCCAACAAACCAAATCCAGTCACGAATAACTCTTCGTTTACCTTAACATTTTGTTTTGGCAAACTAATCGGTTTTATTCTACTACTTATTGGGAAATTATCAGCCAACTAATAAACAAAAATAAATAAAAAAGTAAATTTTACATAAAATAGAAGAATAAATTAAATTAGAAAAACTGTAAAATTGATTGTGTACCATAATTAATGCTAAATCATAATGTGAATTCTTCGAAAGTCGATTGTACTGAGGATGAATTTCCGTCTGTTCAGCATTAATGTTTACACTTCCATCGAAGAAACTGTGGCCAAAGTACAATTTTGTGCTGTGTGTACCAGCTACAACAGACAGTGCCTGTGTTGGGTAGATGCAGTGCGCAGCTGTCAACACGATATTTGGTGCTATCAAAGCACCCCCGCAGATGTATTGGCCTTCTACTTTTATCATCACTTGCCACGGAACTTCTTTGATGCATATTGGATGTCCGCCTTCAATCTTTGATGTTTTGTCTGTTTCATTTTGACGCAAAATAAAACATCTCCCGGAAACTACAAAACAAAACAAAATTTGTAGGATGTACTCGTGAACAATTTTTTCATGAAAAAAAGTAGTTTTGAGTTTTTTTTTTGCTTTGTTAGCTTAACTAAATGACAAATAAATGAAGTGACAGAAGTTACCTGCAAGTGAAATAAGGGCTACTAACACAATCGAGAATGTGAATTTCATGTTGAAAACAAAAAACACCCAATTGACTGATGGCATGAACGAAAACGCTTCTTATATATAATTCAACGTCGAATTGAAATAGACTGAGGTAATGCATTGATATTATTGCATCATTTTTCATTTTAAAAATTCATTCAGAATGTTCGATTTTCACCGATAAAACTAATTAGTTTTCAAAAAGTTTCAGTTAAAATCTTTTTTTACACCGTATCATAAGGTTCAAATGTTTTTTTTTTTATTTTTTCACTGATAACTCACATCACGTATTAATAGAAAGATAAAGACAAAAATTTTGTTCAAGAAAATTAACTTCATTTGGTTTTTTTGTTTATATAACATAAGAAGGATCAGGATGGCGCATACCAAAGTCAAACCGATCATGATCCGTTTATTGAAAGAGCCGGGGATGCACGATGAAAACGCGAAGCCAAGTTTTCACTTGAATTCCAGCATGATCAAGTTCAAGGATATTTATCGACGGATGGAAAAATGCACGAACGAAGAAATCGCGTGTGTGTTTAATGTAGGTATACGTAGTTGCGCGCATCAGGACATTCTACGCTTTTTCAAGGTCGATTGCATGGAAACTCGACGAGTAATGAAGATTCCATCGCCTACCCGTACTTTGCATCCGGCTAGAGTTAAAAATAAAACCAAACAAAAAAACTACACAAAAAAGACAACCTCTTTTTACCATGCAAATACGTCCACGCAAGATAAGACCAACTTTTTTGACTTTTTTAGTTTCTGATAAAAGATCATGTTACTCAAACGACATCCTAATATAAAATAAAAGAATTTAAAAAAACAACAATTTTGGTTTTGTCGAAAAAAAAGAATGGAACCTGCTTTCACTACTTTGCCTAATTGAAAGCCCGGGCATGGATAGACAAAGAAGCACTTCCTCTTCCTAGTCTCGGCAGTTTTGAATGAACGGAGGGGCAATATTTTTGCGATAGTTGCGCAAATGCTAGCGAACACCAGGTGTCTCTCACAGGCGAACGTCAGCGATGAAGATAATCCGCGTGCGCGCGCGGTAGTTGAACCGTGTTGCTGGTGCTCTAGCCCGGGCATACACGCGACTTTGCGTCGCGTAAAAAATGCCCCAACACGTTTTACCTGCCGCCAACATTGCCCCCACACACTGCTCAACTTCCGCGTTGATGACACTCATTTTTCACACGACCCTCCACAGACGCAGCCACTTTCTACATATCCACCGGCACACACGATCTTTGTCGTTTGTTTTCGTTACCTCACGACTATACCCATACCACAAATGATCTCTGGCCCCTTTCGAATAGCCTCATCATCATAAGTCTGATGCGAAATCATGATCTAACATAACAAATACCGACCAGACCAAAACTTCCACACTCTTTCCAAAATTCCTAATCGTTCTCTCCTTTCATCAACAATTCACTAATGCAGAATTTCAAGTTTTGCAAATTTTCTGCGATGGAATATATATTACATCCGAGGGCGCCACCGGCGCCCGAGGACTGTACGATATTTTTCATCCAATAGGGCAGCGGTCAAATGTGGAACTGACCAATCACGAGTGTTTGGTTAGTTCCACATTCTGCCGCTGCCCCCGGGATGAAAATTGTTTTTTGAACATCACATAGGGGGAAACAGTTGATTGGTTTGACAATTTTATACAAACATTTTTTTTTCTGAAAATATAAATCTATTCAAAATTCTAAAACTGGATATCAACCTCTGGGAATTTCAAACTTTTTCAAATTTGTTTATTTTTATTTCTGTTTTTGTTTTCGTTTGTTTTTTCTTTAACTTATTAAACTTTGTTTAATAGAATAACAAACTTGTCAACTCAGCGTTGCTAGTGTTAAACTTTGAAAACCAAAAAAAATTGAAAAGAAAATGGATTTCGCAAATAAAAGAAATTGGTAGAAGAAAAAAGTTGCAAATGTATGTGACTTTTGTTCGGTGGAATGTTTGTTGTAATATATCATTTGGAATCGATATATGTTATATAGAGTAAACATATACACTTTTGGTACTTTCGCTTTTGCTTGCGATTGCGATAATCTTTTTCACGTGTATTCAATGCGTAATGCATACCTACGTTCGGACACAACAATAAGCGCGTTTTAAAGATACATACTGAAATTATAATATATACTTTCACCGGCGTGTCTCGAAATCGTATCCGCGCGCTTCCAGAGCGCAGGGGCAAACTTTTGGCTCACTTTTAGTGCAACATCTGGTTCATACTCGAAGAGAAAAGTACACTTTGCGTGACGTAACGGCATGTAATGAATATAAATCGTACACACATTTTTTTATTTTCGTTTTTTAAGTAATATTTATACACTAGAACTGGGAAGTATCCTAGAAGCAAACTTTGTGCAAAAAAGCAAACGATTCTTTTGTTTTGAAATGATATTTGATGTTTATTTTTTTACGACTTTGAAGTTTTTTTTTTGGTTTTCGAAAAAAAACCGATCACGAAACGATTTTAAAAGTGATTTGCTAGTTAACAATAATGATATAGTTACAATAACATGATAATTATTGCAATTTCGCTGGAAAACAATTCCAACAGTGAAAATAGTGGAAAATAGTGAGGAATACAAAAACATGAAAGTCACCAAACGACAACTTAATTGAATCGATAAATAAAAAATTTGTCAAGAAAAAAAAACGTTTCGTCTGGTATAAAAAAGTGTGAATCTTGGTTCGAAAAATTTGAAAGGCGAATTCGTTGAAGTGTTCAGTGGGACATGAAAACCGTTGATGAGACAGGCCCAATGAAGAAGATTCGCTTTGAGATGCGACAGCTGGTGTAACGACTTTATATATCTTCTCATCGTGATCGTAATGAAGCTGGCGCGGCTGATTTTTACACGATTGAACCAGTGGATTACCTTCTAAACCGGATTTATATCTTGAATCGGAGCGCGCGAGAATTGTCGGAGATCTAGATGGACTGCGGACTTTTGATTCGTCGGGATTTTTGACACGCCGCAAATTATGCTCGCCGCACGTCGTCAAGTGTCAGCCGTCGAGGAGCCGACGCAGATGGCGCTCAGGGCGAAACACATTTTTCCTCGTTCTTTTCCTCGTCAACGTTTGAGCACGATGAATAATCGCCGAGTGATGCATTTTTATGTCAACATGGCGCCCACTTGTAGCGCCACTCAAATGCTATCGCTACGGTGGCGCCCACTCGCATTCGTATCGCTAGCGCCAACAAAATGGTGGCGCCCACTATAATTACACAGCGCGGATAATGGCTTGCAGTCAGATAACGTCCGATGCGAATATGAAATATCGTCTTGATTCAATTATAAATAAAGGCACCTCGTGCCCTTGATGTGTTTTCGCACTTTTATCCAATTCGGTTTCATCTGATGACGAGAGCCAGATATAAATAAACCATGATCCCGCTCCGATGGCGCCACTTGGTACTACTTTTTACACCAACTGGGCGCCACCGAAATGACCAAAAGGTTTTTATTCCTTTTTTTTCTTTTTGTAAAGTGAAGTAAGTGGTAGCGCATCGCGCTCGAGTGCACTTGATTGTGCATTTGCATTGGCTCTGTGTCTCGAAAGCTCCGGGCGGCACAACTTGACAGCCGACTCAGACGCCACTTGAATTCACCTGCATGGGTCATGCCCTCAACTGTATCTTTGGAGACTCATCAAATAACAATTCGCAGACACTACCGATCCATTTTTTCTCATCGGTTACTCTCCTCTTTTACTGCTTCTTTCAAACCCTTTCCTTCTGATTTTTAAGGCGATATATATCGCCTATATATGAAAGTGGCTGGTTTGTTTACAAAAACGGCTCGAGGATCGTGGGCCAAAACAACAATATTTCAGACAACAAAAACCATATTAGGACATTCTTTGGAAAATTGTCTTTTTCCTGATATGTTTTTTGATTCAAAAAACATTGTTTTATTAGTCTGCGACCTCGAGCCGTTTTTCTAACCTCAAAATTTTCAACTTGGCGCCCAACGTGGGGCTCATTTTTGCAAAAAAGTTTTTTTTTAGTTTTTTAAAATCAATTTCGTTAATTCGAATGTTATTATTAAATTAGAAGCCTTTGAAAAGATTCATGACAATAAATTTGTCAGGGTAAAAAGTGTATCATGTCATTTTTTGTGCTCTACATTTGGTTTCTTGTAGTTTCAATGAATTTATTGCGTCTGAGGTCGGGATACAAATTGTTGTTTTTATACAATGTCGCGATCGTAAAAAGTATGATATTTTCATAAACACGCATCTTGTGGCGACTTAATGGAAAGTTGATTTAAAAATAGTATATAACTCTGCATAAATTGAAATTATAATTGCGCAGCCGACCCAGCAAAAACCGTGTGTGCGAACCTTTCATAAGACCGTCACTGTCAGATTTCAGTAAACTTAAAACCAAAAAAAAACTGAGTTAGCAGAACAGTTTTATTTTGTATGACGATTTTCTGGAGCAACACAACTATATTTAGTTCAAAATAAATGGAACGAGTGTGGTGGCCTATGGGTTTTGAAAAGTGCTTGAACAAAATCAGTGTACAAAGTAATGGTAAAATTCATGGCTTCCTGTCAGAGCACAAATAGTTGAGAAAACATTGTTGCCGTCACGTTCATCTCGTAACTCGTTAAATTCCTTTCTAGAGCAGCACGCACCCTTCTCAAACACATAGAACGGTTCTTCAAATCAAAACTTGCACAGGTTGCATTTTCAAAAACAAAACAATAATAATAACAATAATAATAATAATAACAGATCCAATTTAGATTGAATAATGTTTGAAAAACAAACTTTGTCGTTTACTTTTTATTTTCATTTCTCAGGTTTCAAATTGAATTTTTGAGGTTGAAATTTGAAATAAGTAAAATCATAACTGTATAGAAAAGAAGAAAATGTATGATCTTGTGTTTTAATCGGGTTTGATTTGAACTCGGTGTAGATGCATAAAATGATCATTTAATATCGTCGCCGATCCACATAGAATCTCGTAAATCCGGTTTCGCACGCGAAACCTTTATTTGCACACAAAAATATTGTCCCGTTATTACGTAATGGGTGGTGCTGGCTACCACTTGCCAATCAGTAGTATGTAAGCAGTGAACAAACTCTTGTCACCATAACTAGTAGTACGATAACAATGAATAATATTAAAAATTCATTTTTCTACTTTCTTAGCTTTTTTCCACTCTTTTGCAAATCTCAATTTTCATTATTTCCAACAGTTTCTTAAACTTGCTTTGTTTAAAAACTTTTTTTTGTAAATTGTTCTTTTACATTGCAAAAAAAATGTTCAAAATATTGAAAATACAAGATTTGGAATGGAAAGCATGTTTTGAGTTGGACCTCGAGTTGGACAAAGTGTTGAATGTTGGTGAGGGCGATGAGCCGTTATGTATGCAGGAGTTAAAAAAAGTCGAAATACGGTACTGGTCTTTTTGTTTGGAACCGAGTAATTTACACGTAAATTATGTAATGATCCCGTTTAGCATGATTATTATATTGTCCGTCAAACTTGTTATTCCACGATAAAACTCGCTGAAGGTGTAAATGAAAAGTTATGAAAAACCATATTTAGAATAAACATAAACAAAAACTTGAACAAAAAAAGTAGAACAAAAATAAGTAAAAAAAAAGTTTAATTGAAAAAAAAAGGATTGAAAAAAGTGGTATTGATGAAGTTTGATGGTTTTAAATCGCTGTTAAGGAGCAAACTAATTTAGGTACTTGGAGACAATGAAACTGCTAATTATACTAAAATCCAAAAGTTCACTGACAAGAAATACTTAAGAGACGTGATTGCGCGCATAAATCACTCGCGTTTGTCTCGACAGTAACAGATGTTGGCTGCGTAATAACTCGCTTTCAGACAATATCAATCCTAAGAATTTTTCGTCAACAGGCGCAATCACAGATTGAATCGTCCTATACCGTGGGTCATTGTCCTGCTACTATGCATGAGAATTGCATTCTTTTTTCTACACTCAAATTACTAATTCAAAAACAATCGTTCGGACATTTTTTTTTTCAGTTGGGACCAAAAGGTGCAGAAAATGTATTTTGTACTAAAATTTAAAAAAAGGAAAAGTTGACAATTTTTTCCAATCGGTCATTTTAAGAATTAAAAAGTTGTTGTTTCTAAAAAAAGTTGAAAAACGAAAAAGAGCCATTTAAGGTAAATAGGAAAAGCGCGTCAAGTTTAATAATTACAGGTAAAGGTAGAATGAATTGCGTTTATCTGGAGTCTGTAATCCCACGAAGATTGTGAATGCGCGAGTAAAAATGAGGCAATAGTTGTTTAACCCACATGATTTGGCGTATGAATTCGCGCATAGGTAATAAGTAGGGAAACACGTGGCATGGGCCGATGAGAAACGTGGGCTCGCGAGTGGCGAGTCTGAGTCATCGCATGGCCAGCTGATTTGCGCGCATTAAATGAATATTTATACCCGGGTGAATCATGTGATACGAACGCAGACGCCGTACCTTTATTCGGACAAGGCTCATCCGCTTGGCGCATAGGTACGCACGCTGGCCAAAAGCATCGAGACTCGCGCGAGCCAATTTTATCACCATGCACTAATTCCCAACGAAAATGCCGCCGAGAGAAATCTCTCTCCACTTATTTTCAAATATTTAAAAATTATTGTCTGCGTCGCGTGCCCGCCGCTCTGCAATACAAATAGACGATCCCAAATGCGCGCCCATCGTTGTCACAAACCCGAGTATAAACAGACCCACTCGGAATAGCCCACCGACCAACAACTATATCATCCAGAGTGGCGCTCCGCCACCGAATTAGACGTAATTGCTCCTCTTCGATAAAATTAATTGGTCCGAGATACTCGAAATATCGCCCAACCAAATAACACCTCAAGCTCTACCCTAAATAACTGTCATCACAAAACTACATTCCTTCTATCTTGCACTCAGATAATCAACTTTGCAAATGGAAAAATAATCTTTCAGATTCAATTTTTTAAATTCAACTCCTTCCCTCAAAACTCCATTAGAAATAAAAGAACAAAAAATATTTGTTGACAAATTTGTGAAAAAACTTTAATAACGTAAATTTTGTTGAGATGAACCGATTGGGCCCCACGTTGGGCACCAACTGAAGAAATTGTTTTCCAATACTTTTTGAGAAATTGCAAAGAATGCACATTTGCATTTGAAAATGATACATGGCGTTTAATTTAGTACCTCAACATTAGTCATAGATGAGGAATTTAACCCCAATAACTTTCTAAATTGCTTTGATGTATCTAATGTATCAAGAATATTTGCCAAATATATTTTAGAGCACACATGCCCTTCGGTTGAATCACCTCTCTCTTTATAATGCGGTTAATGTAATTTTAGTTATAAGCATGCACTTTCGACAAAAATTCTTTTTTTCAAAAATTCTTACTGGTAAAAAAGTCGAATTCCAAATATGATAAAAAAACATGATAAAAACTGTGATTTTGAAAACGTGGCGCCAAACGTGGGGCTGGAACAAATTTAGCTTTTAAACAGGCATGCAACTTTTTTATTCCTAATTGTCATCGCCAAAAGATGCATTGTTTGGACAAATATGCTCAAAAGCATACGTGTACGAAATGTAAAAGTTGTTTTCTTTTCACTTTTGACAGTTGAATGGTTTCCTTATTACACCGGCGTAATAAACATTTTTCTGATTCCCCTCATGCTTCGGTGTTAAGACTCGACTTTTGTATTTGTCAGTCAAAACTTCCCAGGGCAATTTCGAACTTGCATGAAACCTCGGGTTGAAAAGCGACTCGTGCCTGGCATTTAAATTGCTCATCATTTTTGTCTTGAGAAAAAAAAAAGGAAAACAAAAGCCGGCGCGAGTTATAGTGTATTTTGACTTGGCGTAATTGGAATAATTGACGAATGCGAGAAGGCAGCGAATGATGATTGAGCGAATGGCATGCCTACCTATAAAAGAGTGCAGTAGCATTAACGGTATTGGGAATATGGCGCGGCAGATATTATTCCGCAGCGACTCGTGGCGCCACACATCCGACTCGCGGTACCTCCGCTTCCTTTAAAAGAAGTCGAGTTGGAATTAATGAGCGAATGATGAGTGACATATCGATGCGAATGTTAGTATAAGCAGTCGTATCGACGTGCATGCACGGCCCACACAAAATCATTACCATAACCAATGCCGTGGTGCCATCATTAAGAGATCCCCTGTGCGCCCCTTTTCTCTCTTTTTTTTCAATTATATATTCAATTATACACCGGCCACATCACTTTTATAATTAAAATTTGAATCTCATTTTTTAAATGCTTTTTTTTTTCATTTTAATTCAAATTTTTGGGGCGATCCTATTTCTTTCAGTTCTTTTGCTTTGTAACCCTACTTATTTAGAATTTTAAAACACTTCATTCAAAATATTGTCAATTTTTCATCAAAATATTGTAATATTTTTGTTCTAAAAATATTTCTTAAGTTTTTTGACCCCGTTGGTAGCACGCTTCTGGTCGAATAAAAGAAAACAATGTGGTGGAAAAGTTGTACCGTTATAATATTGATTTGCGACACTTGAAAAGTAAATAATTCAGTTGCTCAAGATTCATTCTCGGTTTATACGGACGCATGTTGCAATGGGAATGATTGTGAAGGGTGTCAGAGAGAAAAAAAAGGGATCTCACTAACGATACATTAATGCACGAAAAGTACAAATGAAATTCATCGCCGCACCATCAAGCACTATCCCGCTAGTTCTTTTAATAATGGACAAAAGGATTTTTTTCATTTTAATCAAGTAAGTTGCTCATTGTTGAGTCTTTCGACCACGTGATTTTGAGATACATTTCAATTGCTTGTGCAATACTTTTAAAAAACTAGTGACGTCATCGGTCAGGCAGGCGCAGATCGTCGGACGTCGTGGGACTCGCAGAAAAAAGGACCACGTGGCGCCACAATGCGCATGCGCAGTAGATCAACTGGCGCCAACGGTTGCGCAGGTCCAGATTGTCAGACACATTGGACTCGCATGTCCGTAAGAACACGTGATGTCATAAAGCGCATGCGCAGTGGATCTAGTGTCTCTACAAAGCGCGCATGCGCAGTAGATCAACTGGCGCCAAATTGAAGTCAAATCGTTTTCTAAATTTGCATTCACAAAATTTAATATTAATTTCAATACTGTTTCTTGAAACTATTTTTGGATAATGGATGTGAGGGTTGATAAGATGATCCGAAACTGCAACCGACAAAGTAGTCGTTTATTGCCCTCGTGTAAAGTGGCACTTTTGCTCGTCGTCAACTAGCGTGTATGTGGAATAGCAAATTCGTAGAAACGTCATGGCAATCTGTGTCTCTCCATGCTGACGCATATCTGGCGTCTAAATTTTTTATTGAAAAATTGCGACGTTTCGTCACTGGTATACATAAAGTGTATAGTTTGCAATTAACTATGTACATAACAGTTTAACCAAACTCGTTTTCGTTCGTTTTCTTGTCTTGATGAAAGTTGCATATGATAAGCGAGGTGAGGTAAATGCAATAAATACGCGAGATTATGCTTTTGCGTTTTAATAATTTAGAACAACAAATTCTTCGTTCGTTCATAACTTGATCAAATAAATAAAATTTAATAGGCCCCACGTTCCAACTTTAAAAACTTTTTTTTAAAAAACTTTAAAAAGTTTTTTTAATCGAATTTTTGATACTAATAAAAGTATAATAACTGAATATTTTTTTTTGTCAAATGAAATTTTTTGCTACTTTTGTAATATTTTAAAAATGAAAAAAAAAAATGATGAAAAAAAAGTGGTTGATAAAACTGATTGTTTGACAGAACAAAACGCAACGTAAGCGAGAAGTGACATGGCCTGTTTATTCGGTCTGATACAATTGATGATTGCCATTAGATGATCTTATTTCGGTGCAGCGTAAATTGCGTCGACGTGGCCTGATTTCCCATCAGACGAAACAATTTTATTATACCTTGTTCGAATGCTCGCGCGTTCAATGATCTTTTGCACTCTCTGTTATAGCATTAGCGTCAGCGTTGACACATTCAATTTATTATCGAACGTCCTTGAAACGCGCGTTAATAAACTGCATTTCAAATTCCCATTTTTAAACGCCTCATTTGCCACTCGCTTTTACACCAGGCCATTTTTTACATTATCACCGGGCCATTTTGCGAAATTCATTTTCACAAATAAAACGCAATTTGCTTTATGAAATTCCTGTCAGTCCAAAATTGTTCGCACCAGAGTCTCTACAATGTGAGAAAATTAACTCGGGCTCGACTTTTTAACGCCCTGCTCGCATACCGGCCGGCGGTATTTCAAGCACCAGTTTGGTGACATGCCAACGAGTGCCACATTGTTTCGCCTCGCGTTCAATTAATGTTGCCATTACGCGTTAATGATTCCCTGATATCACGCCAAATTTGTATCGCATCAATTTCATCCTGTAATCTCTGTCAAAAAATACATTCCAACTTATGTAACGTCATACTTCAAATTGTCACAACAGTTCAACTCAACTTAAACCCATCTGTCAACTTTAACTCTTTTTTTTCTTTTCTCATTCAAGATTCCAGAAAATCGCTAATCCCTTTACTTCCGCGGTTGTTTCAACTTTTCACTTTTTTCTTCACGACTGACGCATTAATTTTTTTTTCCTTTTTTTTTTTGCATGGCAAGTTTTCCCATTGTTGACATCAGAACATCGTCTACGTTTCTCTTAAAACAAAATGTATGCAGACTCGGCGCATTTTTATTCGTAATTCTGTTTAGCATACAACTTTCACTTGGTTCGCGGAATATTACTCGTCCATGTTATTAGATTACGAGCAACGTGTTTTGTTTGCCGAAAATGTCAACTCGAGCGGATAGCTGAGACCGAGCGACATGTGCATTTGTAACAATATTGTCGCATCGACAAATCTCGCAATTTGATTTGCACAAAATGCTCAAAACAAATTTTCATACTCATTGTTTTCTCAGACTCAAAATTTATGCGAGACATTTATCGCAAGGGAAAATCGAACGTTTCATATATTCATACACATTTGAAAATAAATCTCAGAACTATTTATTTTTTTATTTATTTATATTTTTCTACCGCACGAAATTTTACTGCAAAAAAATTGAACTGGAATTTTTATTGGAGAAAAATTAACTGAAAAAAAAGAGAAATGTTTTTTATGTTGGATTTTGATGTAGGAATATATAAATGAAAAGCTCTCGCACGATATTTGAATCGGCTGCATTGCTACACACGCGAGAAAACACATCGCAAGTTTTGTCTGACGACGAGTTGTTTGCTTCTCTTTCTCTCATTGCAGTATGTCTTTCCACTTGGCCTCGGCCGTCCTTGCCCCGTGCTCAGGCAACCTGCTCATCATTACAATGCCCTCTACTATCTAGCAAGAAAACATCCGAGCATGTACTTAGAAGGGGAATGATCTTTCGCAGAATTATTCAATCATTATAGGGTTTTAACCCCCACCACTCCAACCAAATTTTTATCAACCGTTCCGTTATCCCTTTTTTTCCATACTCCAAACCTGATGAACTGCGATGAACTTGCCAGTTTTTAATTTCAACTTAATTTATAGTCACTTTATTATTTTTTTTTATTATCTCACAGAGTTTTAATTTGCAAAAGTTGTTGCTAAAGCAATTTCAAAATACAAGTTTTTATGTGAAAATTGTTCCTTGAAAATCAAGATAAAAGTCTTAATTGGAAAAGGCTAAACTTTAATATTAATTAATATTTTATTTTAATGGATAGTGTTTTGTTGAATTGAAAAAAAAATGTTATAAAAAATTGTTTTGGGGGAAAAAAACATGGAAACAAGATAAATCAACGATTCTTTTATTCAGAAAAAGACACCTCGTATGAATTAGAAAGGGACTCATATCTGTTCTGCTTCTTGGCTGCGTAGGAGGGAAAGGTACTGTGTCTGCCGATTTGCCGCATTCCTTTTTGAACTGTTCTTTTCAATCAATATACTAAGCGATTACGTATTTTTGTCATCATTCTTACGACATTTTCAGCTGAAAGTTCAGAATCCTTGAAGACAATCACCTTCCCAGCCTGCTATTACAAAAACTACACAAATTTTTGTTTTGTCTTACTAACCGTGAGATCATAAATCAAATTTAGAAAAATCAAAAAAAAGAATACTTGAAATTGAAAAAAATCAATCGACTTAATTCAGTTTACTTTATCAACAAAAAAAACAAAACAAAAAAACAAAAGGAAAATAAAAAAATATAGATGCAATTTTTCATAATTAAACGCTAGTGAAATAAAATGTTAGAATCGAGTTTGTTAAGTTGCATCGACTGATGGCATTGGCAAGTGTAAAATATTTCAAACCGCTAATGAAACTTGATGTTGATGCGCATCACTTGGAGCACAAATTACAAGTTTGGCGACAACGCAAAAAATCGCCGACCATAATAATAACCAACAAGTTTGTGGAAAATCAACGTATTTAAATACAAATGTGTGCGCAAGGAAAAGTATCAGTCGTCAATATTTGTTCAGCTAAGTGGAATGTTATCTTGGCTCTCCTATTTGCTAATCATTTTGCGTGTTCCTTGTTAGCAGCACAGAGACAAAAAATTTGAAGACGAACGTTCGAAACGACTCGACAATGTGATGGAATTTTTAAATTTCAAATGAAACCAAAAAAAATTTATTCTCTTTTTTTTGTTCACTTTACTGATTGTCGTTAGTTTTACAAAAATTAATTAATGGAGATGTTGCAAGATGTAAACGTGGAATGGGATTTTTTAGTGTTTCGAAGTTTGTGCTTAATCAACATTAATATTCCGATTGTGGGGAAAAATTTGTCAGTCGACGGTTTAGCAGCGGTGATTATTATCAATGTTGGGTGGTCTCTCTCCTGTGCGCTGCATTTTTTCAGCAATCGCGCTTCTAACAAGTAGGAACTGTACCTATTCAACTTCCGTTTCCTCGTCCGTCGCGTTATCTCTCTGACAAATTGCTAATTTGTTGCATTCGTACATTTAAAAATAAACAAAAAACCTCAAATGATTTATCTTAGAAATTTTACTTACGAACTTTTTTTTTTTTAATTTTGTTAACATAATGAATCATCCAAAGAGGTTTTTCTAACAAGCACACATCTTCATTATAAATAATGTATTTTTTTAAATTAAGTTTTTGTGTAAACTCAGTTTTTTACCTTATTCATCGTGGATGACGTAACACGCCCCTTTTCGTGAGAAAAAAAAATATTGAACGGAGAAAAAAAATCATGAATGGCCGGTGAAAAATGTTGTTTTTGTTTGATCAGAAACTGTACCAATTTTTCATCATTCATCTCACCACGCAATTCCTTTATTTTTTTCTTCTTCGAAGATTCTCTATTCTGCTGACAATTCCGACCTGATGCAACATCATTCGTTACTCCTCTTCTTCCACTTTCTCTTCTTTTTCATCGTAAACACACACTTTTACCATCATCAGTTTAAGCATTTTTTTCATCCGAACTTGTGCGGGAGATCATTAGCTAATTGACTCAAAATCCCATCGCCCGGACAATAAAAGTCACTTTTTTTTTCAATTCCCACCGCATTCTGAAGTAATTTCATTATTATTTTATCGTTCAATCTTTATTACGAGCTTTTATTACGACTGTTCCTTTTTTATTTGTTTACAAACAACTTCCGAGAAAAACAAACGGTTATTTGATTTTATTGTTGAATAGAAAATTAAAAAATGGAAACATTTTACATTTCAATGCAGATGCTTGAGAGGAAGAAAAAATTCGCAAGAAAGAGAAGGAAGAAAAGAGTACGTCATATCGCGAGTTGGACGCATAGCCTATAAATTACGCGTTTCGTTATATTCATGCTCGGTCAACATAATTATGCAGGATCGTTGATAAGATCCTCTGAAATAGCAACAGCCGTACAACGCTCGAGCTTTTATTTTCAGAATTGCAAATAAGTACAAAAAGTTTTGCAAATAAAACGAATTAATTATTGAGATATTTAAAATTGTATTGTTTTTGTTTTGAAATGTAACGTTTTCTTAAAAAGATTCGATTTTTGTTGTTTTTAAAACTATTTCAAAATGTTTGAACCTTAAACTTAATAATTGTTTTGAAAATGAATAATCGTTTTGTTTTTTAAATGTATTTTTTAATACTACATTCAGTGTTTAAAGTCTTCCAAGTCTCAAAATTTGCATAACTTATTTCGATTTGAGAATTGTATTTCAAAAGTATTTCATCATCAAGTGGCGAAAAGAATCCAACTCGTCGCAAAAGGTTTGAACAGTTTTTTTTATCATTTCTATTTCGTATTTTATCACTTCTATTCTAAGTCTAACTTCATTATCTTCCATAAACTCTTGTTTTGCAACTTTTACGCCTTTAATCAACCATAAACACTTTAGAGTGTTGTGAAAACAAATTCTAACAAAATTTTGCAAAAATTGTCAGTCTGATGATGTAGCTTATTTTCTGCAAACGTAAAGGAATTCCCACATGACACACAATATAATCTCACTGGATTGAAATCAACAAAAGAAAAAATTAAATTCCCCAACCATAAAAAAAATTGTCACGAATTGAGGACAGACAAATCATCCGTTACAGAATCATCGATGACTAATTTACAAGACCTGAACGTTTCTTCAAGAACAAAAAAATCTATTCGCATTGTTTATTCAATCAAAAAAACTACAAACTTTGTCAGAAAGAAACAAAACTTGGTTTTGAAAACCAAAAAATTTGCAAAACAAAATAGTGCGAACACGACACGAGTAGTTGTAGGGGGCAGCATCGTGCATGCGCACGTTTCACGTGCACCACACAAAAGACATTACAATACGGTGTTTACTAACGTTCAGTCAGGTCAGAACCGTTTGACCTTGCAAACCAATTCAAAAATATTGACCCGATAACAACCGCGGCGTGTGCGCCCAACATAACCCAACATCAGAGTGGTAACCTCGCGAAATCAACCAAAACAAAACCGCCGAAAAGAAAACAAACAAACGAACGAGAAAATTCGAACGAAAACTCAAATATGAATAAAAGGTAGGATGCGGAATAAAAGTGATGGTGTTGGGAGAGTAGTCTGGCTCGGGGGAGTTGGTGCGCCTCCCCACCAGTTGGCTTGTCTGTCTGGTGCGAGTCTGGTGGGGATTCGCTTTTGAAACGGAACGCGACTCAATCGTGCGCCGGTCGTTGCCGAGCCAAGTCGCATCAAAAGCAGAAGAGCAGCAGCAGACAAAATTGTTCCAAATTCGGAGCCGATGGAGCAGCGCGGCGCGACGCGATTCGCCGGGGCCTGGCCGGGCCAATGTCGTCAGTGAGCCGCACGTGCTGTGTTGTGTTTCTGTTTTGAGTTTTGTTGTGTCCCCTTTGTCTGAGCTGTTATCGTTCTCGAAGGATACATCACGCAGATAAGCCACCATTTGGATTACTAGACATGACCGCGGACGGTCTCTTTGAGATTACCAGCATCCCGGGCCACCTCGCTCCCACGCCCCAACGTCTCGAGAGGCTGCTCTCCAAACAGACCCTCGAGGAACTCTATGACGTCGAACAACAGCCTTTTGCAAGGTAATTTTGATGTCCCGTTTTTTTCACTTCAATGAAAATTCAAACAAATATCAAATTTAGTTCAAATTAAAAATTATATTTTTGAAAACAACAATAAAATAGTTTTTCAAAATACTTTTGTTTGTTTGGATTCGTTGCTGACAAATCTAATCTGGGTTTATTATCGTTAGCTTGTTTATTGTCGTTAATTACAAGTTAATGGCATGTTTATAAACTGAATATTTCTGTCGTGATTGAAAAATTAAAAGTATCGTTGTAATTGGTGCAAAAAATTGTTTTGAGAACAATTAACAGTTTGGATAATTCGTTTGGAATGCAATTTTTTTTGTACTAGACTGAACTCTAGAAATTCCGTGGATTTAAATTTAGACATTCCAATTAGTAGGCTGATTAACATTTCGGGTTGAAGCTAGGAATGTTCCAGCTCAAATATTGGGTTTGTAAATACAAAAAAAAAACTTTTTCGTCAAGTGATTGTAGTTTAATTGAACGTCGATTTCTTCGTAATCATTATTAAACGATCGTTGAAAAAATTGAGTCTGAATTGGAATTCTGAAAGTTGTCATTGAGCGTTCGAACAGATTCTATTTTCTAATTAAAAAACTTGTAATCAATCATGTTTTACAACGACCTGTAAACATTTTTTCTCTTTTTTTTTCGTCGATAAGTTTTATAGTTTTACTAGCGTGCTTTGTTTTAAACAAACACGTTCAAAATTGTACTATCACTGCTGATAAGTTCACAATCTGCTGATAATAAAACAGAGCATACCGAAGAAATTAATTACAATTGAAAATACAACCTTAGATAGTCCAAACTTCTTGACACATTTAAATTTAATTTTATATCAAACTGATTAAAATTAAAAACAGGATAATATTACATAGCGAATGTAGTTTTTGGGATTTATAGGACAGAAAGGAAAAGAGCGACGAAGCAAGTGTGAGAAAGAGAGAGAAAGAAAAAAAAATTAAAAGGCAGATGTAACCTCCGTAAGGTCGAAGATCGGCCTTTCTCAAGCGTTCTCGAATGACTCGCTCTCTGAGATCGAGATTGCACCGAGAAATCCTTTCCGCGCTCTCGGCGCGGGTCATGAACCGACCTCAAGTTAGGTTAGGTCGAGAACTAAGCGAATATCAACACATTCCTCAACAACTTATCAATATCTTTTTGTTCTTAAACGTATCTTTAATTCAAGATTTAAATCACACCTTGAAATTAGACCACTTTTTGAATTTAAAAACCATTTGACTTCTTTCTGCTATCGACTATAAACTTGAAATTAAAAAGGTAAAAAATGAGAAAAAAAAAAGAAAAATGATATCCAATTGCGTATTGATTGTCTAACGGACGCACGAATGTTGGACTTAGAGTTGCAGAATCGATACGAAGTCGAATGGAAAAACTAGTTCAGCCGACCGCAATGTGTGTTCTTTGCTTCCTTTGTTCAATATTAAATGCAGACATGAAATATTGTTATTATTACAGCCGTGATGAACGACGGTTTTTGAAGGAAAAAAAAAAAAAGTTTGGTTTCTTCTGCGGTGGCGTTTGTGCTGGTTGCGGTCAAAGGCTGGTACGGAATTTGAATATTCTGACGATGATGCGTGTACAATAAAATCGGCCGGGAGATAAAGAGGAAAGCACCTCTGGACGGCTTTGTTGGGTCGCCGCGTGAATGCCGTTTCGTGGAAGCCGAAAGAAAGTAACGGCCAAGCATGAGGAACCGGCAAAAAGAGCATATCAAAGACGGACCTTCGAAACTGTGCAAGGTCGCGGAAGTTGCCGCCAAAAAAAACGTTTGTTTTTTCCGTTCAAAAGCACTCGTGGGGGTTTCAACATTTCCAACGCTGAGAATCGGATGGAAAAATGTCCTTTGTTTTGCTGAGAGAAAAAAATTGCTTTTACATGTAAACAAAGTTGGGATTATGCAAGTCGAGGTTTAACCTTTAGTTTTGGTTGCAATCGGCTGGTGAGAATTCAGTTGAAAGTTTTTTTTTTCATGTTGGATGAATAATGAAATATCGATCAAGTTGAATTTTGTACATTTTCATTACGGAAATTGAATTGTTTATTGAGCCCCACGTTGGACGGCACACTTTTTGATAAAACAGCAGAATTGAAAATAAAGAAGAAGGATGTTTAAATCTTGTTCATTGTCTGAAGGAATTTTCATTCAGATCATCGCAATGAGTGTTCGAAAATTTTGTAAACGAAGCGCGATGGTATCCTTGGCATTGGCGCCTCGTGTGAAGGCGTTGGCATTTTTTGAACGGGAGACACAAAAAAATGCCATCACGCCCATTCACATCACAAAGACTCTGTTTGAACAATTTGATTCCTTTGTAAAGCAAATAATTCCACCCACGAATCATGCAAATTGATAAAAACATTTTATTTCACTGACGCAAACTCACGTCACAGATCAATAACAAATATAAATAGACTTTTACCGCAAATTTACCGCAATTTCGGTTTCAACATTTTAACACCATTTTTTCTTTCATTTCGAGTTCAATTTGTTAATGAAAATATAATGGAAAAAGGATCAAACTAAAAAATCGTTTTTTTATTAATCAGAAAGTTTGACAACAATGATTGTAAAAATAACAAAAAAAATCAAAACAAAACAATGAGGTTGAATGTAAAAGAAGATGAAAATAGCACGAGGCTTAGAATGCGCTAGATATTTATACTCTAGCACCTTAGCCTCTGCTTCTGGAATTGCAGGGCAAAAAAAAAGTTGTTAATTGTTTTCTATGAAATGTTGTCGAAATATCAGAAACAGAGCGACGATTTTCAGTTCGGTTTCACGCGTCCGAGAGAAAACTGCGAAGAATGTGGACGCGATTGACGAGTGCAATACAACACACAAACAAGTTTTCGGTGTCATCCGCAGATGGAAACTAACGGTAAACGCGCAACTCGATCGCGACATCGATTTTACGCCAGACCAAACAAACCCTATCATTTACAACTATTTAACCAACCAACAAATAAACAATCCCAGTGCACAACATTTCAAAACCGAAAAAATTTCACGAGTCGTATAGAGAGAAATACAATATTTCGGTTTCTGTCGGGTGTCCAAACAGCTGCGCCTCTAAGCAACAGCTGCGACTCACAAAAGGGACTCTCCAAGTCTGAAACAATGTCGCATTCAAACATACAAACCTACCAAAGTTCAATTGCAATTTTCTAATTCTTTGTTACTTTTCTAATTGAACCTTTTTTAGTAGTTTCGTATTCAATGAATTAATTTTATTTATTTTCTTTTGTCATTTAATTTTTGTTTTATTATAACTCATACATTTTGTTAATATTATGAGGATGAAAAAATTTTTGCTTTGAATGAGGAATTGAAAAAGGTGTCAAATTTGGTCCGAGGTGTTTTTGATTGAAGAAGAAGACAGAAGCAGAGGGAGAAATTCGCTCTACTTGTTGTTGAGGAACTTTTGCGAGATTTCACGAAAGACACTCGATGGACGTTTCGCGGACAGAAGAAAAAGATTGACCTCGTTACATTGGTTTTGGTTCGGTTAACCGTAAATTACAAGTGACCGGTGTAACGAGCATAATAGTAGCAAGCAGCCCGGCCGGCCAGGTGAAGGTCGGCCAAGTGAAGCATGAGAAAACGAAAGATAAAATGGCAAACTTTTCTTACAAGTTCGCTTTCGTAATTAGATAAGTCGCGGGAGATAACAGAACCAACATTTGACTCAATCCTGAATACTAAATTCAATGCACTCAACCTCCTGTGCAACATTTTAAAAAACAATCCTCAATTTAAATCTAAACTCTTAACTCCCATTCAATGAAGACTTTTTAATCATTCAACTACAAAATGTAAGAATGTAAATGAAACTTTAGTCATGGTTAACAGGTTTGAAAAATGGTTTTTGAAAGAAATGGAAATATGAAAAAAAATTAATTAAAAAAATGATTGTTTAGATTGGATAGTAAACTGTTTGTAACAATAGGAATGCAGTTACGCGAGTGGTTACATCCATTATGCTACATGTTACATGCCTACGCACTTGAACGCGAGCAACAATAACAATGCCATAGGTACAAAGCCATCAGTTTAAATCTACTGGACATTGCGTTGCGAGTGGAGCTTGGCAGTTCGAATGCAGTCCATTTGAGCCACTTCTATTCATTAACTCAGCGGCAAATATTCAGAACCAATCAAGCTCGTTAATTGAAACAAAAAGTTTTCAATTAATAATAATGTTTGGAGAGAGAAAAAAAAGGAAAAACAAGCTGAATAATTTATCAGCTGGCGATTGTACACGACCCCCACCAAACAATATAGTTGTCGCCCTTGGAATTCCTGCGAGACATATAGTGGGTGCATTTTTCCTCCCTCTCCGACAAGGAGCGACCCTGTGACACGACCGCTCGAGCATAACCTTATTTTTCATTCGCAAACAAGCGCGCCTCTCACGTGCATGCATTCCCAACACCACCAGAACGAGACGAAAAATTGCAACTCCATTTTTCATTCCTCGCTTTTCTGTCGTCAAACACTGTGCGTTATCAGAAAATCAAAAATTCTCTTTGTTTTGTTTCGCATTTTCACAAGGTCGATTCGGTCGGCTCTTTGGTTTCTTTTTCTTTTTATGACACGCACGTTTCGATTCAACCGGATTATTCACTTCTGTGACTTTCCATTCAAAAACGTGCTAGAGCAATGGCTGGTTAATTAACTCATCTAGCTCTTTGTGCTCGTATGAGTCAGTCACCTGTCCAACAATTCAGTTTTGGAAACAACGCATTTTTTGAACAACTTTTTTCAAATGCTTACTTCTTTGAAATTGCAAGAATTTTAAAAACTGTAAAAGTTCTTTGTTGAATTTCTTTGGGTTCTTTGTTTTATTTATTTAAAAAGAGAAAATGCTAAACAAAACGATCGAATGGAGGGGACAAAATGTAAATTTTTTGGTAACAAGTGTTTGCAGAGATTTTGCGATAGAGTACGTCACGTTTTGAACACTCGAATTTGAAATGTGAATTTTTGTACACTTTAGAGGACGTTCACCTGTCTTCTTATCACATCTACCTTCATCATCAAAATCACAGGTGTATAAAAGTAAATACAACTTTCAAGTCTTCAAATCGAGCAAATAAATTGCAAAACGTTTTGTTCGTGAGAAAAAAAATTATTAATAATTATTAAAATTCTTTATTTTTAATAACCAGAAATAGTTGTAACTCGAAATTGTTGTATCTCTTTGTTAAAGACAGAAAAGCAACGAAAAAGTGAACGTTTAAACTTTTTCTTTCAACGCAACGTGGAAATAAAAGTTTTACACATTTTGCAAGTATGTAACGGTTCAGCCACATGTTTATTATTTATTGTAATAACTGTACCTCAAATGGTAATTCAATTAATTCTAAACTAGTTATTTACAACTCTATTTTCAGCTCCACAAGTGTAACTTGAGTAATTTTTCATTTTCCTCTTTCTTTGAAAACATCCCAGTTATTTTTTGCACAAAAAAACAAAGTACCATACAGGATAATTAATCTTTACATAATTGTGTAATATTATAAACAAAAATAGACCATTTATTTTCATTTCTCTTTTTTAAAACATCATCAAGAATTAATCAAAAGGATGTTAAAAATTTAAATTAGTCGTTAGATTTAGAATACCAAATTATAAAAAACCATGACAATAAATAACCATAAAAACAATTTTTAACAACTAATTCTTGTAGTAACAACTCTTTGTTACTAAAAAATTCCCAAGTAGAAGCGTTGCCTAGTTTTCTAAGGTGTGTACGATAATATTTGAAACCATTTTATAATATAATATTCACAAAAATTGAACCATGTACAAAGTACGAAAAATTGGTGGAAAAGTACTAGCAGTTGGATCCGGTTAGAAAAAGTGCCTCTCGTATCACTTTCCACCACTGACCCAGATGGCGCGAGACATTGGAATTCGGACGGTGAGCATATTCGAAGACCCCAGCTCCAATCAAAAAGCGCTCAAGTCCCTTTTTTTTTATTTTCCACAGAACCATGAAAGAAAAGACAAAAAAAACTAATTATAAAATCGCATGGAAAAAAATCGGCCTTTGTGTCAGTCGCGGTGACTCGAGGTCGAAACGCGTGGGCGTCGCGAGGATGAAATTAAGGCCAGATCGACTTTTGTTCAACAATATCATTACTATTTCATAAATTACAAGTCAAACAAATTCGCTATTGTTCCTTAGATATGCAACGGCGCATCTCGGACAGGCTAAATGACGGGACATTAGTTCGTTTCCCGGGCGTGAAGGGCATGTCTTTCAGTTCTTGATTATACTTTTTTTCTTCCGTTTATTTTTCATCGTGCTAAATATGGCGACAGATTGGAATGAATTTTTTGTTGGCTCGTTATCGACGTGTATTTTATTTGGTTTACGCCGATGAGGCAGAAAAAAAATGCTGGACGATTAAAAAGGGAGGTCACGTAGACGTGGGCGCGACTCGGCGACAATCGTGCATCGAGTAGGTGTTAATTGGGACTCGCGCGGACGCCTTTGTAGGCAGATAGCATCGCATTGATACAACAACGCACACGCCAAAGTATTATACTCTCGAATTTGAAATGCGACACCGATCAAACGGTTCTTGCAATCGATGAACCTTTTTTTTCACTTCCATGCATTTTCATCTATTTTCATCTAATTTTTTTTTTTTTTTTTTTGAAGGTTGTGGTTTTTGTTAGGGAATTTCATTTGAATCAATCAAATATAGGGAGATTGTCATTCGGAGTCCAGATGTTGGATTATTCTTAGAATTGAATACCTATACATTGGCGGATATCCTGTTTCGAGTTTTGTCCAGAACTAAATTTAACCCTTGTTATGAAAGGGGCTAAGGAGAAAATGTATCAGCAGCTGAGATTGAATCGAGTTTCAATTTGTATTTGGTGGCAAAATCTGAGAGGTTGTGAAATTTCATTTGGGATTGAAGAGGAATTAACAAGTTGTTGAAAATAAACAATTGAGTTGGATAGCACTTTTTTGGGACAATTTTTTTTTAGAATTTTCCCTAGTTTGTTATTATTCATTGTTTGATGTTTAGAATTAAAAATGTGCTTGTTTTCAAAATTGCAGTACTTCATTTCGAATAATTCCAAACAAAGAAATAATGAAAACCATAAACGTGTCATCATTTTTCAGATAACTTTATTTTTTCGAAAAATTGCAAACAATCATAAAATAAATTTCATTCAAGTTAATTAAGGTTCATATTTCAACATGTAACTCTACGCAACTTTTCAAACCGTACAAAATTGAATTGAAACAAAAAAAATAAAAGATTTTAATAAAAACATACCAGTTCTAAAATAAACCATCAATCATGAATTTAGCCAGAACATTTGTTCTCGAATTCTGAAACGACTTTGTGCTGCATATCAGCCGATTTCTCACCAGTATCAGATAAGTTTGATGTCGTCATTAAAATCGTTGATGAAAAATACTCAAAAGCTTAGTCACGTCGGTGCAGAAGCGACTCTAACAAAGTAGGTTGGCGGGCGTGCGAAACAGACTGGTCGGCACATTTTTCGGCGTTTACCCATCGGACGCTTCTGAGAACGAGTGTGCAAGCCATCATTTTGAGCGTCTCAACTTATACACTCATTACCGAGCTCGAAAAAACTCGTCGCATTCTTCAGCCGCGTGATTGCAGCTATCAGTTTGCATGCAATTGAAATATGCAATATCCATCCACTGCGCTCTAATGTAACAAAACGACCGAGTCGAGATTTGATTTATATAAATATGAAAACAGAATGGTAGAAATCTGATGTGCAGCTGAACGCAGGATAAAACGTTAACCTTGATCGGGGAACCGTTATGCTGCCCCGTGTAGGGACCCCCCGGCTACGTTTATTCAGGTCTCTGGGTCCCGCGCATTCATCATCCTCGTTATCCGAGAGTGCACTTTTTCGAGACTTTCAGTCCTCGTATAATAATGCACCCAGCGTCTAAAGTCAATTTCCGTTATCGCGCCGCTTATCGCCCAACTCGCCCGATCAATCTTCCAATCTCTAATCACACGCCGTTCAAAACCTTATCAATCAGAAACACCGCTCACGCCAAATTTCATACTTGTTTGTAGATATCGAATGCTCATTTTCACTCGCTATGTCCTTCTTATCACTCTTATCAATTTGGAGACACTTTTTTTTCAGCTGGCTGAGTCATAACCTAAAAAAAACTTTTACATCAAATTGATTTTTTTTTCAATAATAATAATTGCAGAATGAAAATTTGAATTCGTTGGAACCATAAAGTTGTCAAAACAAACAGTTTTGCAACATGAATCTTTCTTTGTTTACCCTAGTGGTTGTGTTTGTTTTGTTTGAAAACACTGAAATTCACTTTTTTGATTGATTTAAAAGTTGTTTGTTTGGCGCTTAATGTGGGGCTCGATTGAAAATTTGTTAGACTAATTTACATTTTGTCAAATTTGACTTTGAAAAAAAATGAGAAATATTTTATCAAACTTAACAAGATCCTAGAAAATAACAAACGCTCAACTATCTAGCTTAGAGGCGCTCGCACAACATATGGCGAAACGAGGGTGGGAGTTAATCCTAAATGCTATCATGTATCAAGGTCATCATGGTGCAACTCCACGTTTTGTCCTGAATCCAAAACCGTGTGTTGTATTCATGAATAAAACCAAAAGAGGATCATCATAATTATAAAAATCAAATTTTTGTTTACAAAACTTTTTTCAAAATCCCTTTTAATCATTTTTAAAAGTATTAATTTAAACAGTTGTTTATTCGAGAAAGAGTGAAATAGAAAAAAGGAAATAAACTCCGTTGATCCTTCAGGGGGTTAATCGCTGAAAAAATGAATTTTTCGCTGTTGAAGTTACATAAGTTTGCTTTCTCATTGAGATCGTTATAGCGAGCAAAGTTGATCCATTTGAATTTCATTTGAGCCGATTAGAAATCGCGCAACATAATTTTCGTTAGTGCACGATGGCGACCGAAAAAGTGGTATACAAGGATGAAAAGGTGAAAAGATCAGGCCAATAATTGCGACAAGTGTTCGGCATTTAGCGCGCGCTCTCCACCGATATTGAGCAATTTATCAATCTTTATCGCAGACTCTAATCCGACCGGGCAACCTCGTAACTCTCAACCGCGCATCACCGATAATAATAAATAATCATATCTTATTCTCTGTATTAACTACAGGATGCGTAAAGGTCAACAACTTGTGTAACCTTTTTTTTTCCTCCTTTTTTTGCACTTGTCAACCAACATTTTTGTTTTTTCAACTCAAACAACTTGACTCTTTTTCAAGAACAAACTTTCGAATGAAACTTGAAATATTCTATCTATTGAAACAAACGTTTTAACTAATGGACAAATTTTGTTTAGAATTTTGTTTAAAAATTGCCAAGTCGGTTGATTGCTCGTGATTAATTGTGATCAAGTGAGTAGAATGGAACAAGATCGTCCCGGACACAGTGACAAATTCCAATTCAGAGGTACAGTTTTTTGTTGCGTTTTTTTTGTCCGCGCCTTTTTGTCCCGAAGGTTAATGACTTGTGCGCGTCTGACTCAGAGAAATGCCCCACGCATTTTTTACCTGTCGAGGGTCATGCCGCGATGACTCACTCGCCAGCACAAAAATCGTACTGGACGCGCTTTGTCTAACTTTGTCTAATTGATTTGACGAAAAAGTGCCCTTTTTGTTTTTGTTTCTTTTTTTGTTTGTTTGTTTTTTTTTCAACTATCGTTTTATTCGTCTCTCGACGGTGAAATAATTCTGGGAACTTTCCCATCCACGAGGGGGTTACACAGATAGCAAAGTTGGTAATAAAATCGGTGAGACTGGCTGGCTTTCTTTTTTTACGTCGCGTTCCGTTTCGGTACATCGACGACGGCCGTGGCTTCGCAATTAGAACGCTCGAGGACGTACGTTTGCTCACAATCATTTGCACTTGAATACAACGGACTTATTCTCAGGCGCGCGCGCCGCTGCACGCAACTCCGAGCCGATTTCAACCGGATGTGCAGCGTGGTTCCTTAGGCACAACTCATCAAAAGTCATTCCAACCCTCCTGCGCATTCCTTTTTTTTCTTCTCTCCTTCTTTTTCATCCTGTGCACTTTTAATTATTTACTTTTAATATTTATCAGCGTCCCATCAGCGTTGGATATCTTTTTTTTCCTCTTCGCAGGCTTTTTTTATTGCTCAGTTTTGAGAATTGAACAATTTGAGGATGTCCTGTGGAGGAGGTCGGGGTGGCGTATCCTGTCACGGTGGATTTTTTAGAGTCCTAACTTTGGAATTCTGAAATGTGAACCAGATAGTTTAGCTACTTTTTGTTTGTTTTTATTATTGAGAAAGAAAAAGTTTTTTTGTAAGAAAAAATAATAAGAATAATTATCAAAGGTTGAGAACAATATTTGTTGATTTTTTGTTTGTTTTGATTGAATTATTTTTTCGATTTGTAAAGTTACTTTTTGCACTATTATTCTGAGTGCTGAACAAATTTCATTTGAAATCCTACCTCTTTTCTAGCAAGTTCGAATGTGTCTCCTTAAAAGTTTCGGTGCTAATTAACCGTTTGATGACCTCAGTCAAGGTCATCCGGTCACCGGAAAAACAATTTTTTGTGTTTTCGTTGAACAGAAGCAGGTGATGAAACTTGTCTTTTTTTTCGTTCTCAACAATGAAATTGTTGAATTAAATTTCGTTTGATTCTATGAAAGAAGGAAAACTCTAGATGTAACGGAACCGGCGGGCATTCTCGGAATAGAGCGTCCTCTTGACGGTCGACTCTTGCTCGGAATGTCGTATTATGGCACATAAATGACATCACGTCCATGCGAGATATCGGAGCGTACAAAAAAAGAACCATCCAGCTAACGAGAAAAGTTGCCACTTTTCTTTCAATTAATTGCGCTCGGCAAATTGATTCGTTTGAAATTCACTAAACGTACCGCTTGCAACGTATTTTTTTATTTTGATTTTTTTTTCGTTTGTTTTTGTTTTTCTGTTCGATGAACCGAAAATTGTTGCATATGAAAATTGAACTTTGCCGATTGCTGGGAGGCAAACGTAATCGTGTGCATAAAAGCAGAAATAAATTTCACCGCGGCAAACCAGCTTTTTAGTCGGTCGCCAACGAGGTTAGTGGGATTCCTGATTTTCGATAACTTTTCATCTTGTATCGGCTCATTTTTTTCGTCCAACTTTTTTCCAATATTTATTTATACTTTTTTTTTACAAATCTCACTTCACCACTTGTTCAAGCATTTGGATATTTTATTTAATAAATGTTTAAATATTTATTTTTCAAAAACATTTAATTTGTAACATTTTCAAATTTTGCAAATTTTTTTGGTATTGATTGCCGGCAACATTTTGAGGACTTGAAATTTGAAATGAGACAGAAAAAGAAGAGCACAATTGGATGGACGAAAAACGTTGCGAGGAATCGTACCCAATTGCTTTCTAAAAACGAAAGAAGAAACGAAATGAGAAACGACGAACGCGGAATGCGGCCGGACTTTTTGGACGAACGCAAGTATAAATCCTCGCGCGTCGACGACGAGGTGAAAAACAAGTTCACACGTGTGCATCACTCGAGTGAATGCGCAATTTTTCCACGCATCCTTGTCGTGAGGTTAATTGTGATTCATCGTTTAACCTATAAAGTAACGCGCATTACGCAATTTATAAAGCCAAAATAATCCGTTTATATGATGACAAGAATTTTCTTTATTGATTTTCAATTGATGACAAATGCATACGCTTTTTAACTCCTTTCAATCATTTTCTCAAGAAATCGTTGTCTTCAATCAAACACAAAAAACGTCGGAACAAAAAATAACACATTCCAACAAGTTTATTTTGCAAACATTTTTATTTTCGAAAAACATTTTTTTGGCAAATAATTCAACACAAGAAAAATCGGTCCAAAAGAGGAAATTCTGAAATTTGTCCAAATTTTAAAATATTCAAAATATCATTCAAATTAAAAATTGATTTAGTTTCGTTTTTAATAAGCAAAAATATTCAGAAAACTGAAAAAAATAAAAAAAAGAAATTTTGCAAATAAGAAAGTTTGAAAATATGACTTTTGAAGAAATTTGTTATTTTGGATGATGAAAAGTTGACAAAAATTAGTTGAAATAAAATTGTAACAAAAGTTGGGACGATGAGGAGACAAAATACGACTGTTTGCGGCGCAGACCCAACAACATTCCGCTGGATGAGTTTTTGTCGAGCAAAATAAATCGTGGATTCGAGCGGCCGACTGGAAAAACGCTCGATCGCGAGCAAGTGGTGCGGCAACGTCGTCGTCGTTCATGAAAGCACGACTTTTAACGAAGCTGTATACGCGCGGCCTGTAAGCGGAATGTTGTCGGGCGAACAAAAAAATCAACTCCGCGCCGATGAGAACGAGCTGCTGCTGCCTCATAGCCACGATGTTACACGAAAAAAAAAAAAAAAAACAATTGACCGTCGCATGCAACCAGACAAGCGGAAAAACGCGCAAACGCTAATTCAACCAACATTTACACTTTTTCGCACAACCATTTTTATTACAATTTGCTTGCTAGCAATTTTTTTTCTTTGTCCGCTTATTGGCAATTCATCCCTGCAAATTTGCTCGATCAGTTACTCTTTACTTAAACATTAAAAAAAATTTGTTTTCAAAATCAACAGAAAAAATTTAAAAAAAGTTTCTCAGTGAATTTTGCATTAAAAATTTGTATTACTTTGCAAGAAAAAAAAATGAGAAAAAATGTTTTTTCAAAATCAAAACAAAAAGAGAGAATAGTTTTGGAGTGAATTTGCATTTGAAGTGAATTAATTTCAATTGCAATATTCGATACTCTGGAACCTGTCTGTAGGCAAATTACTACACCGCGAAAGAAAAAAAATAATGAAAAATGATAATGACGAGAAAAAAAAGTTTTGGCAAGAAATGAGTTATTAAAATGCGTGATAGGACGGAACTTGCGGTTTATTTTCGATCATGAACTGGCATGTGAAATTGAATTTATAAACCCACACGGTGTTTTCGATCCGGGCTTTCTTGTCACTGTTTATGCTTCTCTCTGTGGCTGATTATTAATTTTGAACTTATTTTCGTTTGCCGCACGCGTAGAAATGACTTTGAATGATTGTAATAAAACAAATTCAAATCTTTTTGAACTTCCGAAAAAAACGCCACAATAAATATTATTATCACACGCTCGTATCTCCGTGAGGCAAATTATTTTTGACGCGATTGTATATTATTAGGTCTCATTTCCAAAGTTCCACAAAGTTCCACAAGAAAAAATTCGATTTTGAAATGTAAACTTAGTATTCAACATTGTATTACTTTTCGTTTATTAAATAATAACAATAATAAGAATAATCATAATAATAATAGTGATAAAAACCAAATTACAAGCGAAATGATATCAATTGGTTGAATAATATTATTTAAGTTGAAAAAAGAAAACACAATGAGGTTGTAAAAAATGTCTGGAATGAGTCGGAAAATGTGAGCGGAACAGGGGAAAATTGAGCCGCGAGGTGATTACCAGTTGCGTGTGTTATTTTTATACTATATAGGTTTCTCACATAAGTCGTGAGAAGATCAGAGCATAATGCAAATTACGTGACTTGAAATATTTATTAAACAAAGCGTACGAGATCGTTGACTTTGTTACGATGTCCCAACGAGTACAATTTGTTCGCACTTGGTTCAATAGTCAATAAAAATCATGAATAATAATATTGCAATTTAACTCGATCCGACCTGTTGATATTTGAGAGATGAAAAATGTTTGATCTCGTGAGACCTACAAATTGCACCGAATTGATAGCGAGAAGAAAATAGAATTGCAGAAAGTAGAGGAGCTTTTATGCGTGAAAGGTGCGCCTTTTTCGTCCAAGTTAATGCGGCTGATTGCGTATGATATTAAGTATAATTTTGTAATTCTAAAGATCCGGCTGCTCACACGAGCGGCCACGTAAAAATGCACGACAAAAAGTGGTCTCAGTAGGCGATCCGGATGAAAATAATCATATACATTTTCAACCGTCGTGTATTTATTTTCTAGCTCTTATCGAACATCAAACTGTAGGTTTCTCACACCTTTTAACACTCGAATAACCGACTCGACAAATCTGTCTGATTTTAAAATTCTAATTTCAATAACCTTCACATTTTTCAACAATCCACATTTTTCGACTTTTATTTTTCTACATTTCCTTCGTCACTTTGTTTAATATTAGTTTTAATATTAATTTATAACATAAACAAACAAATTAGTCCAGGAGGCTACAAAATAGTTGTTCATTTTAGTCTTACTGTTTTTAAGTAGAAATAGGTTTTTGTTAATTTTTCTAGTCAGTGCATGAAGAGAGGGGGGTTATAAAATTTGTACTACTAGGTCGTTATAATTGTGCGCGCGATGCATAAAAACGGAACTATATACCACAAGGATGGCACTTTTACGGCCGGCGCGTCGGCCCAAGCGCATTGACTCTTCCAACGACGACATTAGGGTCGTTGATCTTAGGAGATCCGCTGCGCACAAATTAATCCAATGGCCAATCCTTCAATTTCGTCCATCGTCAAGGTCGATGATCAGTTTTCTTCTTTAGTTTTGACAGTCCTTTCAAATTGAACAAAATTGTTCTTTGAGTGTTTGAAGAACGTTTGATCGAGCCTGCAAAGTGATTTTGATTGTTTATTTGATTGTTAATTAGTAGGTTTAGTGTAAAATTATATGAATAATTCAAAACGACATGAATCAATCAAGTTGAAATTTTCATTCACATAGTTTGTAAACAACAAAACAGCAACTTTGAATTTTATCAAATTTCATTGTTATAATTTGTACTCATAAATATTTTGCAATTTTTGGCAACTTCTTTTCTTTCTTTAACTTTTTAATTTCATCCTTTGACATTTCTAGCAATAAATAATGTCACATTGCAGAAAACATTATTATAACATATAAGAAACGAAAATAGTAAAACAAATTTTTTCTTTCAAGCAATAAAATAAAATTTTTCATTAACAACAACCATTTCGTTTTTTTTTCAACTCTATCTTATTTGTGCAACAAATTGGTATTCTTTTTATCGTGCAAAAAACATATTAACTTAGCGTTGGCTTCTAAGAAGATCATTTATCGAAGACACGCGAACTTGGAGAGACAAAGATGTGCACCTGCAACGCGCACACGTTCACACGACCCGAAATTTATATCTCGGAGAAAGTGTGAGCTTTCTACCAGCGCAGGTACGTCGCTGCAAATTTTCAATCGCAATTCAGCGACTGAAAAGAAACATTAAAAAAAAGTATTGACCAATTGATCGCAAAACGGGTCTCGAAATTCGATCAACGTCAATCAGTTTGAACAACCCAATCATTTTGCATTTCCACGACTGTGCAACCAGTCTGAATTTCCATGAAAATATCAACCGAAAAAAAAAGTAAGCTAAAATTGCGACCAAACTTCGTAGATTGCGCCAGTCAATTTTGCAACTATCAAGGCGCGCTCTCCATAGCGTTTCCGTGGCGGTGAAATCTCAGCCAGTGGGCCACGTCAGTTCCATTGTGAAAGACGTACTTTTATTTCCAATTTTTTCATCAACCAAAAGTCGAAGCTGAAATCAAAGTTGAATTAATCGATTACAATTGTTCGTGTATTTCAATCAGGAAAAAAAAACGTTGTTTTTTAATGTTAAGGTCACCGGGAAGATTGGTTGACACAACGGTGTCAATAACGGTGTTGTTTTTTCGGCGAGCAAATGAATGTCATTACACAATTATAGAAAGTTTCGCGAATAGCCCATTTATCCTTGCGAAGAGTGCAAAAATGTCACGATCAGATGTCAAAACGAGGCAGACATATCGTGGAGTTATCGTCATAATTCAGTGCCGGGCGCACAATGCCCCGGAAGCGAGGCTGCGCATTTTTGGCGGGAAAAACATGCATTACGTCATGTGGCATTAACTGTAAAGTGGATTGGGTCTTAAAAAAAAGAGGAAAAAATGGAACGGCAGGAAAAAATGCCGTCGGCACGTTTGAAATGTCGCGGCCATATCCCGGAAACGGTGCCTGCAACGAGAAAGCATGTTGTGTTATAAAATACGCGATCCAGTTTACACACTCATCGTCATGGATCTTCGCCAGAGTGAAAGCACCCACGACATTATGTAACTGTTTAACTTGGTTTTATTCGCAATGGACTTTCGGAGTTGACACCGTCTTGGATCCTACAAGCGTTCCTAACCTCAAATTGTGAACGCCAATAAACAAATGGTGCTGGCCTTTGGTGTAGCAATCTCACAACAAACTAAAGACATGAGATGGTTTGTTTGTTTTTATTGGTTCACGCACACATACAGAGCTGATTACTTTTTGTTCTACGGTCAATCGATTTCTGTTAAAAAAAGTGATTTTTGCAAAACCACTGTTTGAAGTGTGGAATTTTTGGAACACTAAAAACATTGTTGTCTGCCATGAGTGCCAACCAATCAGGTTTCAAGAGTTCAAATTCAAGATTTTTGCAAACACCATTGCTTTTGATTCAGTGAATACATTGTTATTGTTTACATAAAAGTACAACAATATATCATAAAACCAAAACAGAAGCATTTTATAATTCAGTGAATACATTGTTATTGTTTACATCAAATGACAACAATATATTATAAAACCAAAACAGAAGCATTTTTTTTAATTCAGCGAATACATTGTTATTGTTTACATCAAACGACAACAGTATATTATAATAAAACCAAAGCAGAAGCCATTCTGAAATTGTTTTAATTATTTAGTCTTCATTGACTCCAGTTGACCAGTATAACATCCTCAATAGCAGAGTGTTAAAGTTGTTGGTTTGTTGGTTGTTCACAGGGGCAAGTGCGCGACGGTGAGACGATGCAGGGAACGATCGAGCGGAAGACAATGGGCTGCCAAGTTCCTGCGCAAGAGACGACGCGCTCAGGAGCTGCGAGCAGAGGCTCTTCACGAGGTCGCGGTGCTGGATGCTGCGGCGCATTGTTCTCGGCTCGTGTCTCTGCACCAAGTGTTCGAGACCAACACCGAGATGGTACTTGTGCTGGAACTGTAAGTCAATCGATGAGGCCTATCTGCTACTTTTTTTTTCACGTACGCCAAATTCAAACGTTCCAGCGAATTCCTCACGCACGTGTCTGTTTTCTTTGTTCCAACAGCGCTCCAGGGGGAGAACTGCAGATGGTGCTTGATACCGATGAAATACCTGAGGAGAAACACGTCGCTAGGTTGCTGAAGCAAATTTTAGATGGCGTTGCTTTTTTGCACTCACTCAACGTTGCCCATCTTGATATTAAGGTAAGTATTTAATAGGTTTCAGATTACATTTCAGACACAATCAGGTTGATTAGACCCCACAGGGCGCCAACTACTGAAATCTGAAATAGTCCAAAAAGGAGCATTGAGGCGACGAAAAAGACAAGAGATTTTTGGAGAACCATCTGAACCCCACGTTGGGCGCCAACCAGAGCAATATTAAAAACCGTTTTTGTTCCTTAAACTCGAGTTTTACTTGAAGATTATGACAATAAACAAACGACATAAAAATTAATAGGTGGTAAATAATATTGATGCTGAGAAAGTTGCGCTGAGGATTCTTCTTGGGGCAGATGTTAACGCGTGAGCAACATGCACTTACAATCGATAGAAACCCAAGGTGATCCGGTTTTATGTTGATAATAAATATCCATATTACGCCCGGTTCCCGTTTTTCCGCGCGAATGTCACTCTCGCAATCGGATCATGATCGACGATTACGCAATCCAATTACCGCGCCGTAACGTTACACTCGAATTGCCGTTAATTTCGTGCCAAACCGAAGAAGCGCGATCATTTTTCTTATGACAAGCTAATTGCTACCTGTCGGGTGAGAAATTTCAAACGGAGTGACATTGCGCCGCATCGGGTAATTTTAATTATTTCCCAACAAACCAGCCCCGTTAAACCGTTTCATACAAAATGAACAACCGGGTTATTAACCCTTTGACAGTATCCCCAACGTTGTTTCAACGTCCCGTCTCTTTTTTGTTCTGCTTTTCTTTTTTCTTTTCGCGAGGCATTTATGAATGGACTTGCATTCATTGGCACGCGTTCAACATCTTTTGGCCCTGTCCTCCAACGGTCCAGAATAGCTTTTACAAATTCCTTTCCACTTATTACAACGGAATGCCGAAATTCTAAATTCTCGCCAAAAATATCAGCCCGGGAAATCTCGTCAATTTTGAATTGAATTAACGTCTGTTTGGTATGTCAAAAACAACAGCTCGTCCGTCAAATTTTAATCTGATGACATCTGCTTGGCAAGGAAAAATTTTGTCCAAAGATAATTTTAAATTGTTGGGTAATTGGAAAAGATTAAAAGCGATAAGAAGAACGAAGAACAAATTGAAGTTTGGCTGTTATGTCGTCGGATGGAAATTGAATGGAATTGTCAACTGAAAGAATCGAGCCGGCTTATTTCTAGACACACGTGGAATGCGCCCCGGTGCGAAAATAGACAAACAAGCAGCAGCCCGGTTGCTTTAACACGTGCAATATTCTTAGACGGCGCCACGGAATCTCTTTTTTCATGTCGCTGAGAAAAAATGTCGCTGTCCTTGCAACTTTTGGTTTTGACACTCGTCAATGAACGTTGCTCCACGGTTACTAGTCAAGGTGTTTTTCGCCCGACTCTTTTAACACTTCTCGAAAAATTTTTGAAATTTTATTTTTTAGACAGACCATAGGGAAAAAAATGTTCAAATTTTAAATTATGTTATCGAAAATATTAATGTTTAAATCATAGTTGCGAAATGGTTTTTTAAAAGATGTTAAAGTTATTGCAAATTTCGTTAATATAATCATTTGTATCAGACGTGAATCATATTAAGAGAGTTAGGGAACAGACAAGTTCGAACAAGTTTGAAGTTGTTTGACAAGGGACGAGATCAAATCCATTGGGCGAGACGAGACAAATTAATTTCGACTAAACAATTGTGAATGGGCAGATGAAAAGAATAAATGAATTCGTTTTCGGCCAACTGATGGCGTTTGAATGTGCTGGTGTTGTTGGTAACCGGAAGTTTCAATGAGTTCGAGAGACGCGGATTCAAGCGAATAGGCATGGGCGTTGTTTCGTTGGGGAGAGGCAGCTCACAGACGTATTTTGCCTGGAGACATTAAAAATTAGAAAAAAAATCATTGTTGTTTTCGTCTAACAAAAAACTAAAAACAAATTATACAATTCATCCGTGTAGTTTATTCAAATTGTTTATGTACATTAATTTCGTTGTAAAATTAAATTTCTCACCTGTAAAAACGTATTTTACATTTGCATAGTAATTGGAAAATTATGAAATGTGAAAAAATTAAACAATTTAAAATTGATTGGTTAAAATGAGTATTTGATTTTTTTAATTTTGTCTAAGAAATATATTTTTTGTCGAGAAAAAATTTTTATTTGGGAAGTGTCGCCAGGACCAGTACAGCCTCTTTCCTGTACCTCTCGTGTTCAAAATAATAAAACCGTTCAATTGCCCTTTATGTGCCTGCTACCCGGTAACCACAAAGTTATTGCCTCCAATTGGTGGCAATTAAATTTTTGACACTTTCACATTTGAAACTGCCTCAGACACCCATTTTCTCGCTGTAAACAAAAAGCGCCGATAAAAACTGCGTCCAAGCACGACATTCATCAGTAAAATGACCTGGACTTTTTGTCGCTCGTTTATTTCTTCACACTTGTTCTGTAATCTATTGTACGACTTATTTTCAAACCGCTTTTCTTGCTTCTCACCACAAACAAATGTTTCAAATTTACATCACACCTAACGGTCATTTTTGGCGGCAAATAAAAACGTTGAATTGTATTTGAAAAAAAAAAACCCGAACTGCCGTTATAGTTATTTTAAATTTAAATTGAAATGCGTCTGAGGCCCGGGGGGAGGTTTGAAAATGCAAGAGGCGAATATCCGTTATTTCCGCTTGAGAAATGATAAAATTCAGATGGAAATTTTCGTTCGGAATGTTGGTTGTCGGATTCAGTTGGCGTTCACACGACTCCCGCAGATTTGACCCGTCGACATAAAAACGCGAAACATGAAATATGATATTAATTAAAATGCAATTTTATGATAATTCTTTGAAATGAATTCAATGCCTGTGTGTTCTGCCTCGGCCGGTCACGAGAACGCACCAACGTAAGACGAGCACGAACCACTGACGAAGTTACATTATTTATAAACCGACCGAAAAAAAAAGAATAATCACAGATCAAATAATTAAACCGTTGCAAAAGCGAGTGTTTTGCTTACGTCACGCTCACGGTGGTTTAGAATGAAATTGAATTTGTGCTAGGTGTTGTGCACGACTTGCTTAATTGTTAATCTTTTCACTTTCGACTTGTAGCATTTCATTCTCTTTCATTTATTGCGTTTTTTTTTCAAGTTAATTATAACCTTTTTCCGAATTTACATTTATTTAATTGAAAAATAATGTTTGCAAAAAGCAGCCGGTTCAGTTGTGCGAGGTAAATTTTAATTAGCGACGAAAACAATGACGAAAGGTTTTACGTTGGGGGCAGTCAAGTGTATCACTGTACACGTAATTGTACGAGCTGGCAGCCTAATTTTATGCATCCCAACCTTTATTCGTAACTGCAAATCGCTCTTGCAAACAGTTGTCGTTTTATTTCGTGTTTGAAACTCAACTTGAAACTCATCAAACTAGAAAAGGAAATGGGAAGCATGAAAAATTGTTATAAAACTTTGTTAAACATTAGATAATGAAATTCCAGTGCAAAAAAAAGGGGCACGTTCAGACAATGTGTAGTTGCATAAGTTGGCGGAAAATTCGCCGAGTGAAATTGTCTCTAAGAGCTTGCAACGTTGAGTAATTGAATCGCGTTGGTAGCCAATTAAAGCACAGTCAATTCCTAAAATTGTCTCTTATCAAATGACTTCCGTTTGTGTCCCATAAGCATAACATAACATCCGCTCGCATAATCTACCACGCATGTAAGAGAAACTTCATTGTTCGACATTCGTCAAGTTTATTTGTTTGTTCAACTCTTCATTTTATACGCAATAAAACTCGACAAAGTACAATAAAATGTGCTCCGAAATGTTCCTGTTTGAACGATTCAACATTTTTATGGTCGGCGCCTAACGTGCGGCTCAGTGAATTCATAACCAAAAACAAAACAAATTTTTAACTAAAATCAATACCTAATCTAAGTTTAATGAAATAACTAATTTAATTTAATCAAATAATTTAATCTGAATACTCCAAAATGTTCCTTTTTGAAGTATTGAAATTTCCTAAACTTGGCGCCCAACGTGGGGCTGAAACTATTTGCACCCAAGTTTTAGTGTTCCAAATCTTGTCTTTTCTGTTTGTTACTTTGACAATTAAGATAACTGAATGGCGCCTGATTGTTCAATTTAAATTGATGCTAATCGAATAATAGGATGGTATCGAAACTGATTGTGTTTGTTGTTTTAGCCTCAAAACCTGGTTCTCACCGGCGAGTTTCCCAACTGCGATGTGAAACTCTGCGACTTCGGGCTTTCGCGGTACATCAGTCAAGGTGCGGACATCCGAGAGATCCTCGGCACGCCCGATTATGTCGGTGAGTGTACAATGGCCACGTTCATATCACAAAGCCTACCTACATCACAACTCCAAAAATGCTCAATCCCATTTCAATTGTTTCAGCGCCGGAAATCATAAATTATGAACCGATAAGCTTAGCGACCGACATGTGGTCCGTTGGCGTGTTGCTGTACGTGTTGCTGACTGGCTGCTCGCCGTTCGGCGGCGACACCAAACAGGAAACCTTCTGCAACATCAGTCGTTGTGTGCTCGATTTCCCAGACGATCTCTTCGAAGATATCTCTGAGGAAGCTCAGGATCTCGTGCGCAAACTCATAGTCAAAGACCCAAGGTAATTTCCTGAAAAAGAAAGCGAGACGGAAAATTGTCGCGTCATAAGCCAACCGGTTTGCAAACAATTCTTGCATCTTTTAACAAATTGTTCTGACAGTTTCTGACTTTTCTTTTTTTACAGTTCCTTTAAAACTTGACAATTTTCTTAATACTGTGCAAAAGCGATTTTATTATTTCAATAATGGAATAACAGATTCTAAACAACAAAATAATGCAAAATTGTTTGTTTTCAGCCGACGACTAACAGTGACCGAATGTCTGAAACATCCGTGGTTTTCACTTTTCGACGAGCCCGACACGGCAGCTAGCAGTCCAAGTACAGAAGGCTACAAAACCAGCGTCGCAGTCGAGGAAGAGAAATGCAAACCAGTTTGTTGCGCGGAGGAAACGAAAGTCCTCGCCGCGGTTTCCGCGTCGTCGACAACCAAAGTCGAGGACGGTATCAGGGAGACCAGCGGGACGAAGCTCGCGGAACCCGCGCGAAACGCGCTCAGCCCCGAGCGCCGCGAAACTTTCAAGAAAAACATGTCGAGTCTCGCGCAGAAGTTCGCGGCCAGTCCGGATTTCGTTATCTTTGAATCGAGCAGCCAGAAAAGAGCTCAGGGCAGCCACTCGATATCTGCAGGCGAGGTTTTCAAATGCACCCCCGTGTTCATTTTGGGCGAGGAGCAGCACTGTGATAGCGGCAGCGATACCATCTCAGAAATATCCACCGACAGTTCTAGCGATCGCAGCTCCATCTACTCCGACGACTCGCTCGATTTCATTTTGTACAGTAGAAGTCAAGGCAGGGCCAGTTTTCCCTACACTGGTTCTGATTCTGAAAGGTGTGCATTTTTTAGTTTATTTTTTGTCTTGTTTGTATATTCGAAAATGTAAAAGTAGAGCCAAGTAATGCATTCTGAAACTGTTTTAGGTGGGACCAAAGACATCCTTCAGCATCCAATCCTTGGCCACGCGAATGCAGCGGAGTTGTTAGCAAAGCACTAAGTCGATTTGCAACCGATCCAACAACAGGGAAACTGACAAAAACCACCTCGTGCGCAGGACCACGGACTGGCAAAGCCACTCTCGAAGCATTAAGGGAACGCGGTGGAAATCTGGTTGTGATTCGCGAACCGGTACGAGCCGGGCGGTACACCAGATACAGCGAGGTGCAATGCGAATCAGTCCAGGCGAGAATCCGACGGTTTCAGCTCGATTCATAAACGGCCCTCCGATCATGTACATAGATGTAGATACAAACGCGTTTCGTTTGGTATTCAAACTAGAAACGATTGGTTGATGAAAAGATGAACGAATCAAAATGCAAAATCAAGAGTCAAGGATTTTTGGTTTGGTAGTTTGTTTAAGTTTCTTTTTCTCTAGTTTGGTACTTGTATATAGATCAAGATCAGTGCAAGTTTTGTACATAGGTCTTTATAAGACTGAGAATCATTTTTTCTTTGTAAATAGTCCTTTATTATCGTCGAAACTACGAAATTAACTGATAGAAGGACTTTTCGGTATTACTCACCAGGAATCGCAACAATTTGTCAACGCGTTTTCGTCGATGTTCTTTTATTCATTAATAACTTGACCCTTGTTGTGGTAGAAAACAAATCGAAGAAAACTATCGAAGAGAGCGATTGGAACCTTTTGTCTATATTTTATACTATTTTTTTTTCTTTTCGAATTTTTAAATAACAGCTGCGAGATTATTTGTTGTTGATTTTATTTTATTATTAATTTGTTACCCGAATTGAAGACGATTCGAAAGTGATATTTTGAGTTTTGGATACAAATTTTGGTAGTTTATTTTTTTGTATTTTTTTGTATTTGTTGATTTTATTATAGATTTGTAGATCCAATTCTTTCTTTGATAGATTCTTGTTTCTATGGTGCCTTTAAAAAATTGGTGCCTTTTAGAGTCTTAAGGCACTTGTTCGAATTCCAAAACCATTTTGGAACAATGAAACTCTCAATTGTTGAGTCTCGACGACGAGAATAAATTGTATCTGCACACCGTTCGTGTATTTAACGAAGTATTTATTCGATGTAATTAAAACCAACGCGGAGTTTATCTATTATGCACGTTTCTGCAATTCCTGTTGACGAAATTGAAAAAAGTATGGAAGAAAAATTGTTAACCAAGCAACGAGTAGCGAATTGATTTAGCAAAAATTGGCGTGAAAAAGGAAGATGAAAAACTCAAGTGCCGCGTTTCAATCAAATTGAACGACAATCTCGAATTAGTGCCTTGTTGCAACAAATATCAAATAAATAATATCTGCAAACTTTTGGTAATGAAAAATCAATCGTTTTAAAAATTTCATTTCAATTTCATCTTCAGTTTGAGTTTTCTTTTGCTTCCTTTGCATCGAAATTGCGAAAAAAACTTTTCCATCGCTGTTTATTTTTTTTATATATATTTTGTCATGGAAACATATTCGTTTCCGGGTTGAACGGTGCAAGATTTAATGAAATGCTAGTCATACCTTTAACGCATAACTCGATGTTCTCCCTTTTGAGAAATGTATTATTACAAAAAAAAAAGACAAAAACGATCGCCCGTTGACTGATCAAAAGAAATTGGGAATTTCACCGTTGCACAAAATCAGTCAACCGTATTTTCGAGTATTATCTTTCACATGACAGTATGATCATAATTTATTTTTCTATCAAACAACATTTGCGCTTTATTATTTATTTTGTTTCTTTTCTTCATCAGATATTGCGATTATTCTGTCGACTGTTTTCAGAGTCTATTTCATATGCAATTGGTTGGTTCGATTTGTTCAATTCACAGGCTCGAACAAATGTAATTAATCCGTAATCAGTGTTTTTGCCATCTTATGATAAAGTTCCACGTAGAGACGCTGTTACCTTTGTGTAAATATTATTACAATACTGTATTATATTTAATAATGATAAGAAATAAAGAAAGGATTATTTCAGATTGTCTCTCTTTTGTTTCACATTTTCTATCCCTTTTTTAGGAAACTTTTTTCATCAATTCTAATCATTTGTCAAGTATATTCAAAATGAATATTTTCGAAAACCTTTTTTTACTTGTATTTTGTTTTATAATTTGCTGCAAGTGAAAACGCACCTTTAAAAGTACCTTCTCAGTTGGTAAAGAACTTTTCTTGAATATCACGCCTTAGCCTAAGTAAAAAGCAAACATGTGATCAAAGTTGACTTGTTGAATCGAACCAATTTGTCGAAGGTAAACAACAATTTTCACTGACATTCATCCGAACAAATACTTTGAAAATAACTTCACCTAATGTTCAAATTCCAATTTGGCACAGTAGTAATAATTCATTTTTATTTCCAGTTAAAATGTCACGACGTACAATAACATTTGTAACAGGGAACGCAAAAAAACTCGAGGAGTTTGTGGACATCGTAGGCAAAAATTTTCCCTACGAAATTCGAAATGCGAAAATCGATCTGCCAGAGTTACAAGGCGAGATCGACGAGATTTGCAAAAAAAAGTGTCGCGCAGCAGCTGAGCTTGTGAAAGGTCCAGTTATAATTGAAGACACATGTTTGTGTTTCAATGCTATGAAGGGCCTGCCAGGGCCTTACATCAAGTGGTTTCTTGACAAACTTGGGCCTGAGGGACTCTACGATATGCTTCAAGCCTGGGAGGACAAGTCTGCAGAAGCTGTTTGCACCTTCGCCTACTGTTCTGGAGCTGGAGAAACTGAAGTTTTGCTGTTTCAAGGAATCTGCAACGGGACCATCGTGAAACCAAGGGGAACGAGGGATTTTGGATGGGATCCGGTGTTTCAACCGGATGGATATGATAAAACTTTTGCTGAACTGCCAAAGGAAACAAAAAACCAAATTTCCCATCGGTTGAAGGGGTTGCAAAAGTTGAAGGATCACTTCATGAAAACAAGTGTAGAATAGTTTTTTTCATAAACAACAATGGATGTACAAACAAAATTGATCGAACGCGATTATAGTTTTGAAGTTAATTTTATTTCAAAAATAAAGATTTTGTGATAAAAAACACATTCAATTTTTATGGGTTGAAAATGAATTTCAATGAATTTAATATTAACATACATACAAGTTTCATTTTCAATGATACTTTTAACAGTTTTTATATACTATTTCATTTGTGTACAAACCAATAATATTTCTAATCCAGTCCAAATAGTAAAGCACATTGATCCCTGCCTGAAAATCATTTGCATACGAACTAGTATGAATGCCAACTAATTGTCCCTCTGAATTGACCACAGGATCTCCACTGTCGCCCTAAGAATGAAAATTACAAAGTTTAAATGTTGACAATTTGAAATCTGATTTTTGTTTTACTACTGCAAACGAAGTTTCACTTACGATACGAGTTCTATCTCCTGAAGAACTTTTGTAACAAATAAGTCCATCATAGTTTTCTAACGAAAGTTTTAGATAAGATGACAAAAAAGGACCCTTGCAATCGATAACTTTCGGTTTGTAAGCTTTCAAGTACTTGCTAACCGATTTTGGGCCATCTCTACCGATTCCAGTTACGAGTAATTCGTCACCTTTTTTGACGTCAACAGTTGTTATTTTAATCGGTGATATATTTTTGGTCTCTGGAAAGTCACTTTCTAACTGACGTAGATTAAAATAATCGATAATTCAGTTTAATTAACTTTTGTTACAATTTATGAAGTTGTAAGGTTCTAGATTGATGATTTGATGGTTTACCAAATCGCTTTTAGGATATTTTAGTTACCTGGACAATAGCAAAATCGTATTTCAGCATAGCTTCTTTTGATTTTCTGTTATACTGGGGATGAATCAAATAATCTTGAGCTTGAATTTCAATTCTGCCTGAAACTTTGGCTGTGTGATCCGCATTATCCGTTCCGGCAACGACAAACAATTCAGTGAAAATATCTTCGACACAATGCGCAGCTGTCAGGACAATATTTGGCCTGATTAAGACACCTCCGCAAAAATAATTACTACCAGTTTCTTTCAGATAAACTTGGTAGGGTACTTTGTCGATAGAGATAGGTTCACCACCTTCAATTTTTCTTTTCACATCTGTTCTATTTTGTCTTACAATGAAGCCATTACAAGTACTTATAAATGTCCCTATTAAGGAACAAAAAACGATTAACAAATTGTTTTTTATTACTTTTTCATAAAGTTACGTTTTGTTACATTTTATTACATTTTATTGTTAAATATATTTTATTTCATCGAATGTATTTTTGATTAAATAGACAAGTTTTGCTTACCTGCAACTGCGATAAGCCCTAACGTGATAAAGTTTGAGAAATCCATTTTGAAAATACCCTTATAAGTGAAAGACACGTACTAAATCAGATCAAAATCTGATAGTTTCTATTTAAATAAACTGATTACTCATTGCATGAAGTTTTTCATTAACTTTGTAGGGGGCGACAGGTAATGTATGACGTTTACATACCGCTCTAATGTACCAGGACCACTTTTGTCCAATTTTATAATTAATTAAGAATAGTATTACTCATTCTCTGACAATGGAATCATACCTTCAGAACAAAATATTGAATATCTGTTTGACCTAAATATTAATCTTAATGACGACTTTGCATGAATGATTCTAAAGCAGATTCTAAATTGTTATTATATCCAAAAAAGAAAACTTGATACGAACATTTCAGAACATCTTCTAATATCGTGCAAACCTTCAAAATAACAAAAAACAAAACTAGCTGCTTTACTTGTGTTGGAAGATAGAACGATTCAAAGCAAGAATTCTCTCGGTTTTCTGAGATGTTACCAAACTTGATAATTCCAAGTTTGCATCCGTGAATTCGTAACGTTTCAAAGTTTTCAAAAATACTTAAGTTTTGTTCTGAAAAACTTTCTAGTCTATATCCGTTTTTACGTCTGATAAGAAGGGTTTTGTTTTTGATCTCGATGGAGCGGTTAGGCTCAGTTAAGTTTGGAGTTTAAGTTTGAAGTTCACATAATTCTTATTTTATATATGAATTGCCTTTTGTGATAAAGGTTTGATATTTCGGTGATGACAGAGTTTATTTTTATCTTTATGAATGATGAATATATTCGTTCAAATGTAGAGCCCATTGTCGAATTTTATAATGAAGTGATTTTACTTTCATTGGAACAGCTTAAAAAAAATTCTCGCTTCATTAAATGTGATTGATATAATATATCTAACATAACGTTGAATAAATGAAGCTTGAAACATAGTATTGAAACATATTGTGTTTTGAATTTTATTAATAATGAAATTAATGAATAACACACAAGCTTATGAAATCAACAATGAAACACTTTGAATGAAATAAAAGGAAAGACAGTTTGGCCAACGTCGCAAGTTTCACACAGGTTCGACAACATTACAAAAAGAAATAGAAACATAACCTCCCAAAATCAGCTTGTCAAAAAACCGCGCAGTTTATTTACATTGTTGTTGACAGTCAAGTTGATTATTAAATAATCAACATGAGTTATGACAAAAATAAAAAAAAGGTAATTTGACTCATCTGTTATTAATATTTTGAAAAAACTAATTAAAATGCCCCAAAGATACATAAGATTCCGAATAAGTAACAAAAATACTGTTTCAATTCAGATCGTTTTGTCTTCAAGTATATAAACATTTATTTCAAAATGTTTATTTCATAATTGTTTGTTATTTTCTAAAATTGTCATCTCAAAATTTTTATTTCCAGTCGTACAAACGAAAAAACGACAGCGACTCAGAATTATCAGAAGATGACAACTACGTGCCATACGTACCGGTCAAAGAACGAGAACGCCAAAAGTTGATCAAATTGGGTCGTCTCAGTCAACTGAAAGAAGAAGCGACAAGTGCAAAAAGCAGCAGTGAAAATGAAAAAGATGAAAATGAAGATGAAGAGGGCCAAGTTTGGGGACGAAAGTCCAACATAAGTCTCCTCGACCAACACACAGAACTAAAAAAATTAGCAGAAGGTAAATAAAAAAACAACCAATAAAGACAATAATTACTTCTTTATTATCATTTGAAAATGGAATTTTCCAAAATATATACAAATCAACTAATTTTTGCAGCAAAGAAAGAAAGTGCGATGGAGAAACAGTTAAAAGAAGAGGAGAAAATCTTGGAAAGTGTGGCTGAGAACAAAGCTCTGATGGGTGTAGCCGAATTGGCAAAAGGTATTCAGTATAAAGACGCAATTAAAACAAGCTGGAGTGTACCGAGAGCTGTTCTTAAGATGACCAACGCGCGGCATGAAAGAGTGAGACAGAAACTGCGAATTTTAGTCGAGGGAGATGACGTCCCACCGCCTCTAAAACGTTTTGAAGATATGAAAATTCATCATGGAATCATACGAGGTCTCAAGGCCAAGGGGATCACTAAACCTACTCCTATTCAAGTCCAAGGAATACCTACAGTGTTGGTTTTAACTTCCAACTTAATTTTAATTTCAATTTTTGTATTTTATTTCATTCCGTTGTTTTGAACTCTGATTTTCATTTGTATTTTCTATTTTGTAGATTGTCAGGCAGAGATATGATTGGCATCGCTTTCACTGGATCTGGAAAAACGTTGGTTTTTGTACTCCCACTAATAATGTTTTGTTTGGAGCAGGAAATAGGAATGCCTTTTATAAGAAATGAAGGCCCTTATGGTACGACAAAAGTTGTATTTTTTAAATTCGAACATGTTTTGTTTCCTTTTTTTCGATGATAAAAAGTGGATTTTGTGTTGCAGGACTGATAATATGCCCATCGAGAGAGTTGGCGAAACAAACACACGACATTATAAAACATTACACAAAAAGTCTCAGGGATGTCGGCTGTCCGGAGATCCGAAGTTGTTTGGCAATTGGTGGAGTTCCAGTAACGGAGTCCATGGACGTTGTTAACAAGTTAGTATTTTATTTAAATTATCAAAATCGAAAAGTCACATGAAAAAAAATGTGAGAATGTATAAAAATAATTGTCTCTTTGTTTGGAAATAGAGGAGTACATATAATGGTAGCAACGCCTGGACGACTGATGGACATGCTGGATAAAAAAATGGTCAAACTCAGCGTTTGTAGATATCTCTGCATGGACGAAGCTGACAGAATGGTAGACATGGGGTTTGAGGAGGATGTCAGAACGATATTTTCGTACTTCAAAGTAAATTGATTTTTTAAAATTTTTCATATCATTGTAACTTGTCCAAATTAAATTGAGTTTTCCATTTTTATCGCTTTGACTTTCAGGGTCAGAGACAAACCCTCCTATTCTCTGCAACGATGCCAAAGAAAATTCAAAACTTTGCCAGATCAGCTCTCGTTAAACCAGTAACGATAAATGTGGGACGAGCTGGAGCAGCTTCCATGAACGTCATTCAGGAAGTTGAATACGTAAAACAGGAGGCAAAGATTGTGTACCTTCTTGAATGTTTACAAAAAACAACACCTCCCGTTCTTATTTTTGCGGAGAAAAAACAAGACGTCGATGCCATTCATGAGTACCTCTTGCTCAAAGGTGTCGATGCTGTTGCTATTCATGGAGGCAAAGGTACTGAAACTAATCATAATTTATTTACTATTATAATAATAACGAAAGTTTATAGAAAGTAAAACGTTTTTCAAGTTTACATTTTGTATTCATAATTAGTTAATTTGTAATTTTTTTTGCAGATCAAGAAGAACGATCGAGATCAGTAGAAGCTTTTAGGGCTGGCAAAAAAGACGTTTTGGTTGCAACAGACGTGGCGTCGAAAGGTTTAGATTTTGCTGACGTGCAACATGTTATCAATTATGATATGCCTGATGATGTTGAAAATTATGGTAGGAAAATGTGTTTCATTTTTCTGTTGTTGTATTTTTTTAGTTTTACTTTTTTTTCGTTGGTAGGTGATGCTTAATTTTTGTATAAATTCATTTTGTTTTTTTTTTTTTAGTTCACAGGATAGGTCGTACAGGTCGATCAGATCGTACTGGAACTGCGACAACATTTATAAACAAAGCAAATGACGAATCTGTATTACTCGACTTGAAACACTTGCTCATGGAAGCTAAACAGAAAATCCCACCGTTTCTACTGGAACTTAGCAATGATAACGAAAAATATCTCAATTTGGGAGGTGCGATACAATTGAAATTCTTTTTTCTTAAATCGAATTTTGAATTAGTTTTTTTAATTGTCAACTAATAAAATTCTTTTTTTTTAATTTTGATTTTTATCACTAAATTTTATTGATTTCGGTTTTAATAATAATAATTTTTGTATTAAACTTGTCTATTTTAGATGAACAAGGTTGCAGTTATTGTGGAGGTCTCGGTCACAGAATCACTGAGTGTCCCAAACTGGAGGCCATCCAGAACAAACAAGCGTCAAATATTGGGCGCAGAGATTACCTGGCCAGTAACGCTGCTGATTACTAAATTAATTACAAATGTCCATTAATTTTAAGTACAATTTTTTCTTATGTTTTGTAAATTTTGATTTCAATCTGATTTTCATTACAAAAAACAAAACTAGTTTGTAATATGAGTTTAATTTGAATTGTGAATCTGTAAATACGAATTCTATAATTGTGCAACAAAAATGATTAATAATAAAAAATAATACAAAATTGAATTAACAAGTCTTTGTGTTTCGAATGTAATTTCAAATTTAAAAACAGTTACGTTCATCTGTTTGTAAAAGAAGCGTCGAGAAAGAAAAATTGACAGTCGCGATTGTTGAACGAAGTTCATTTGAGTGTTTCACTTTGCAAGTGAACGATTTCGTTTGTTTGAAAATCACTGTCAAATTGTAAATTGTTGGTCAAATCGTGTCGTGTCAAGAGTTTTGAGGTTGCTAAGGTGACGGAATTCGTTATTTCACTGAGGTGACAACAGGTGAGATTGATTTGGAACAACAAAATTTGAACAAATAACCTAAAATCATAATCTGACTTTAACATTTGAAAAAAAATTATTTATCATGTACAAAACATATTTATTCAATAATTTATCATGATACATCCATTTTTTCACATAGTTTTATCGTACACCTGAACTTATAAACTATGTTTGTTTTATGGTTTTTACATTTACATCACGAACTCGGGTCTTGTTTCAAATCTATGTTTTTTGGTTTAAACCAAAATTGTTTACTTCTCATCTTCACTTTTATAAAAAAATCACATTTTTTGAAAAAAAAATGAAATAAAAATTGATTTACAGACACAGATCTGATCAGATTCTTAATTATTTACACGCGAAAAAAGTCTCTGTCTAAATTATGAAATAAATAAACATTTTCATAATTTGTATCCCTTAGTTAAAAAAATGTAACAGTATCGGTAAACATGAACACATCGCAAACACAGATTCGATCTTAAATCTACATCATTTGTCCTAATAAAAATACGTACAATTTGCTAGCAAAAAATTTTGTACAGTTGATTTGTTTGTTGTCAATTCAAATAAAATTGAAAAAACATAAAAAACTACTAGCAAAAGAATAAATAAACGCAAAAAATAATTGGCACCTCAATTTGAAATTGCAAAATGATTGGAAAATTTGTTCAACACTAGAAGGACAGATGAGTGATTTTGACTTATAAAAAATTTTGTTTGGTCCATATGTATCTTATCTTCTATACAACTCCGATAAAATGTCTTCAAAAAATTCGATTCTAAATAAAATATCATAACTGATAATTCATTCTTTTTCCAAACTATAGTCAAATCAAAAAATTTACAATTTTTTGTAGTCCTTGTAGTGTCAAGATCTTCCTGTTAACATATTTTACGTTAACAACATTCGAAAACTACAATTAAAACACAAACAATAGTGCCAAAAATTATATAATCTTGACAGGAGAGAGAGAGAAAAGAATAATAAGCTATGTAATAAATCATTGCAACATTTTTAAAAGTACAACAGCGTCTTGTGAAGGAAAGAATTTTTTTACAAATCTATCCTTGGTCGATACTGCAACCTCAGAGGTGGGTCTCGAAACCTCCATCGAGTCACAAAGACAAACTTGAGTGTGTGATCCTTTCCTAACAGTTCGTCGTTGCATAAAATGTCAATCTGAAAACAAAATTAAAAGATAAACAAAAAAGTTTAGAATTTTTCTAAATAAAATTGTTTCTATTACATTCTTATTGAAACTTACATCTCTATATTTCTCAACACCATTTAAAACTTTTTTGGCTATAAACTTTTTGAGATGCGTTATGGTCGCCTGGGCAGAGCACCTTATGAAACGTCTCTTAAGCGTTTTCAAACTGGTGCTTATACATTCTAGACAAACATTTACCTGAAATTTAACCAAAGTTTAAGTAACAATTCTCAAAAAAGGAAAGAAGAAAAAAATGTTTTTGTTTTGAATTACTTGTTCGTCAGTTCTATGGTAATCCGATTCAGCATGTGCATCAGCTGCTGTTTTTTCCTCCTCCATCTCTCCTGCATTTGGCAAAATATCTTTCGGACAAGGCATTCCTTTGGCTCTATAAAATTCTCTTTCCCTTTTGATCTCATCTGCAAATTGATACATTTTATATTATAAAAAATACAAATTAAAATTTCCAATCACGATTCATAACAATCAACTTTGAAAATAGAATTTTTATTATTATCCATAGATATAAAAAATGTCAACATACTTTCTTGCAGATCAGGAACTAATTTATAAACGATATCTTGCATGGTTCTGTCAAAACTGATATACTGTAACGGATGCGATTGATGAATGACAATTTGACAAGTTGGACAAGTGTGCTTCTCCTCCAGATGTTTGACCAAACAACTTTTGCAAAACGTGTGCAGACACTCGGTCACAGTAGTCGCGTCGATCAAGTACCCCCGACATATTTTGCACGTTATGTGACTGTTCAGAGTTTTCAATTTTATTTTCCTCTCCATTTCTCCGGTCAGCAACATTTACTCCTTTACGTCCTTCTTTTTCACTACAAATAAAACAGTGTAAACAAACAACAAACATATTTCCATCCTTTCACTACAACAACACCTCAATAATGAGAAAAAAACTGATGGTTTATTTCAGTTTTTAAAATAAACAAATAACCCACGTTGCAAACAAAAATAAACAGGCTTGAAAATTTACGTTTGACAGTTTGGTTTTTAAGTAGGTTACACAAATTCTAACCTATCTTTTTTTGTCAACGACAGCTTGGCGGTGCTGCGTGCAAAATCAGCGTGCCGAAAATTTCATCCTATTGTGCACAGGCATCACTTATGTTTGTGTTTTCACTGGATTTTGTTTGTTCGTTTCTAAGGCGAGCCTTTGTTTTTTCGATAATCGCGTTTTGGGTTATAAGCTGAGATGACAACAAAAGAATCTCCTCTGGCAGTGGCGTGAAAATGGAGATATAACTCCTCAAGAATAACTCGATCTTGTTACCGCAGCGCTACCTGCTGGTGCCAATTTAAATGACGTTTGAATTATCTTCAATGTTTACCTTTTTCTCTTGTTTTCATTTATTATAAACAAGGAAACCTCCTTGATTATAAACAAACTTTCAAAAAGTTTAACGTCAATTGAAAAAAAATCAAATTATGCAGAAATTGATCTTGAACAATGTCAAGGTCAAATATGTAAACAGTCAATACACATGTTTTTCGATCTAATTTCAATCTCTTCTAAAAGGATTATGAAATAAAATATTTTACTCAATTTTTCATTTGCAAAAACTGTTTGTTTTGTTTTATTCGTTATCATTTTTTTTTGTATTTAACATTTTTCTTTTTAATTTTTGATTGTTTGTTTATTTACTTATAATTTATTTGTTATAATCTCATCCCCAGAAAATCTTTGAGTGTCGCGCGCTAACAGATGACGAGCGATTTTCAGTATCGCCAACTTTGCATCCTTTTCGCTGTGGTCAAACAAATCAAGCTCAACTGAAAGGAAACTCCTAAACCATCCGAAACCGTGCTCCTGTTCATTTGTGTAACTTCGTAAGTTGATTTTAAATAATTTCGACTTTCAAGGTCAAAGAAAAGGAAAAAACATTGTTTTTGTTTCAGAGTTGCAAAATGAAAACAAAACCGAGCGACTGTGAAAAAGTAGCGATAAGCAAAAATGGTTGCCAAAAAGCAAAAGAAAAACGATGGACAAGACAAACCATCGGACTTCTTTTCCCAATCAGTAACTTCTCTAATTCTGAAACGAGATGGTTAAACGAAAATACGACCCTCGTTCCAAGTTGTTCGACAATCAATTCAACGTTGGATGATAATCAGCCAAGTCAGTTTTTAATAGAAGAGGAACGTTGCGAAACTGGCAAAAGTACCGATGAGGAGATGATGGAGATTGAAGAGACAGATGAAAACCAGCCGAGAAAACACAAGTCGTTTATGAAAGTTGAGAAACGAAAACGAAACCGCAACCCTTTGACTTATGTGAACAAAAGTTATAAGGGCGTGAACAAGATGGACTTGGAACAAAGATCGTACGATGAAACGTTGAGACTCTTCGATGGAAGTACAAGAAAAGTTACGAGGAGTGTTGTGAAGGTACTGGACGAATTTGAAAGCAGTGCGGAAGTAACTGGTTCGAGGGAGGAGGTTCCTGCAAAGATAAAAAAAGAGGTTCCAAAGATTGACTGTGGCGATGATGAAACAAACATGAACAAAAATCAACAGAAGTTGAGGTTTGAACGAGGACAGATTGTTTGGGGATACTTCCGAGGATGGTGGCCTGGTAATTTCTTTTAATGTTTCTTTATTGAAAATATGTTTATTGTTGTTTTGTTTATTTTGTTGTTTATTTTTCTGTTTTTAGCTTTGATAATCGAGCCTGAAGACGTCGGAATGGTCCAATCAAAAAACGAGTCTCACTTTGTGTTTTGGATTGGTTCAAAACAAATTTCAGAGGTACAGTTTTAAAACATAAAACTCAGCAAAATATTGTTGAATGATTTTATTCTAATTCATTTTTTATAATTTATTAATGACATTTGTTTTTTCTTTATTAGATTCCCGCTGACAAAATCAATCTTTTCTCTGAACGATTGTATATGATCGTAAACGTTTTCAACCAACCAGAATCTTCTGCTAAGAAATACAACCCTTGCAGAACAGCAGTTGAAATGTTGAACCAAAAGTTACAAGATCCCGAGATGGCATTGACAGGACAATGGGTCGAAGAGAAATTGTTTTCGTCTAAAGACAAAGGTTTTTATCAATCAAATTTCTTTCTTTTATTATATTTCAATCCACTTTTAATAACAAAAAACTGACGAATAACTTATTAAATGTACTTACAGTCGACACTGTACGATTTTTTCCATACCCAAGTCAAATTCAGGACACATTGGAACAGTTGAAGAAATCGCACGAGATTGCAAACGCTAAGAAAACTCGTAAGTTTGGAAATTAAAAATACATTATTCAATTCCAACAGCAATTTTTCAAAGTTTGTTTTCTTGTTGTCCAGAGTACTTTAAAAAAGAACTGAAGGAGAAAAAAGAACCAAAAATGAAGAAAGAGAAGAACGTTAACAAAGAGAAGAAAGCCAAAGAAGAAATTCCGGTTGTCAATTTAGTATCATTTGGAGCTGACCAGCTGGAACTGAAAGATCAAAAAGTTGGTGCCATTGGTTGGAGCAAGGAACCTGATCAGCAAATGTGGCCTGGTAATAATTGTTCATACGAAAACTTGAAAAGCAACAAACAAAACACTTTTTCATAACTGAAAATACATTATAATTAAATTTTTTATTTCTAGTTATGATTGTTGATTATCGGGATGGAGACATGAAAGAACCAAAATTCAAAAACCAATGGGTTGTACGTTATGGAGATTATAGTGTAACCCAAGTAAGGCCATTTCACGTGTACAAAAAGTTTTTTCTTTAATTTGAACTCTTTTTCAAAATTGCGTTAATATTGTTTTTTTCATCTAAGGTGGACATCGAATCAATTCTAAAATTTAGAAACGGCTTTGACATGGTCATGGAAATTGACAAAGAACAACTGACAGTGAAAGAGTACCTGAAAAAGATGGACAATTTGAACAAAATCACAAAAAAGGAGAAAACGTTCGAAAGCGCTGTTCTGCAAGCCACGAAAGTAATTTTAATCAACATTTTCTAAGAAACTATGTGAAATAAATTTGATTCTGTAATATCATTTTTCACTGCATCTCTTTTTTCTGTAGGATTACTGTGAGCAACGAGGACTGGACACTAAAAACTGGACACTGGACAATGTGGTTGCCTGGCTTAATTTTAATCAAAATCTCGATCAGTGCGAAGTAGTTCCAAGATATTCAGATGTGATTCGTGAAAAACTGTACTTGAAGAAAACGAGAACTTTTGAGTGTCCCAGAAAAAGCATCATCGAAGAGAGCGGTAATTTTAACATTCATGTCTGAAATAGAAAAATTTTCCGTTGAGAATGTAATATTAAAAATGATTTTTTTTTCAGATATGTTGAGAAACGTTCTGAAGAAACTAAATGACATCAATGACATGTGTCTGATCTGCATGAAAGTGAGCACGAACTACAAAAGCCACCCGTTCTTCGAAGGCCAAATTTGCGAACATTGTCTTGTAAGTTTTGAGTTCATTTTTTATTTAATTCAAAAGTTATGAAATTTCAATTAGATTTCGAATTATGAATTATGAAATTTCAGGATGGATACTTGCCTACGCTTCACCAGTTTGGAACAGATGGGAAGTTTGTAAGTTCTGGCTTTTTGAATCTGAAAAAATAATAAAATAAAACTTTTAACTAATACTAAACTAATACTTAAAACTAAACTAATTTTGATATTTTTATTAATTTTTGACAGGTTTTTTGCAGTCTTTGCGGTGGCATGGGAACCGTTGTTGTTTGTTCGACATCGACTTGTCCATTGTGAGCATTTTAAAAAACCAAAAACATCAAAACAAAACAAAACAAAAATGAAATATTCATTAAACTACGAATTATTTCCAGTGTTTTCTGCGTGGGATGTCTGAAGTGTCTTATCATACCAAAAGATTTTGACAGAGTGATGATGCAAGACCCGTGGAACTGCTTCTTCTGCAACAAAAATCAGACGTACAAAAAGCTCGTAGTGCAACCTCGAGACAACTGGAGACTAAATCGAGATAAGATACTGAACAATTTTCCACGAGAAATGTGTCCAGTTCTGAACGCTGATGGGTCCAAGAAGAAAGCACGAGTTCTCTCATTGTTCGATGGAATTTCCACTGGTACTTACTTTCGTCCAAGTTTTATTAAAAAATCGTAACTATTTTTACGAATTCAAATGTTCATGAACTTCAATCGTCATGGAAATTAATTCATCACAGGTTACTTGGCACTGAAAGGGTTAAAAATCGAGGTGGAGGTTTATTACGCAAGCGAGATAGACCCAGATGCAATCAAAGTCAGTCACATGAATTTCCCAACCGAGATAACTCGAATCGGTGACGTTCGCAAGATCGACGAGAAGATGTTGCGCGAAATGGCACCGATCGATCTTCTCCTTGGCGGTTCGCCTTGCAACGACCTCAGCATGGCCAATCCAAAACGAAAAGGACTCAACGGTGATTAATTTTCCTGACACTTCCAAAGCCATTTTTCCCTTCCAAACCTGTTCCAAACCTTATCAAAATCCTTCCTCTTCCTTAGATCCAACTGGCACGGGTATTTTATTTTACGAGTACGTGCGAATCAAAGATCTTGTAGAAAAAGTCAACCAGGGTCACGAGTTCTTTTGGCTCTATGAGAATGTTGCCTCCATGTCGACAGAGAGTCGAGAGAGAATTTCCGAGTTAGTTTCCTATTTCCAGTCCTACCTCTTCATTTCTGATTTCATATTTTTTCTAATTTTCGATTTTTCACAAATATTGTTTACTTGATTTTGTTTTCACTTTCAGATGCTTGGGAAGAAAACCCGACGTGATTGATTCAGCACAATACTCTGCTCAACATCGACCGAGACTTTATTGGAACAATTTTCCAGATGGAATATCATCGTACAGTTCTCCAGACCTGCAAGAGATGTTGGATCCTCACTGTGGTCGCACTGCGTTGGTGAAAAAAATGCGAACCATTACAGCCAATCGAAATTCTCTTCGAAAAGGTAAAAAAAATAGTTTCAAAAATAAAAATAAGTCTTAACACATTTCGAAAAATTTCTTTTTCAAAATGAATCATGAAAAGACCAATTTTTTTATTAGTTTTTATAACAAAATAGAAAAATTGCGTCGACAAAATTGTGCTACTTTTAAAAAAAGAAAAAATAATTTTTCAATGGATGCAATGTTATCTAGGGAGAAAATTCGACCTGAAACCAATAATGATGAACGGAGTTCCCGACGTGCTTCGGACGTCTGAATTGGAGCGGATTTTCGGGTTCCCGCCTCATTACACCGACGCTAACATCAATTTGTGTACGAGACACAAACTGATCGGAAAATCGTGGAGCGTACCAACCATTCGTGCGCTTATGTATCCGCTATGCGAATTTTTTAAGACGTCTGACGATTAATTTTTTTTTCGTTTTTTTATACTTACCGTATATTATAATCTTCTTTTATTCTCGTCAATCTTATTTTAAATTTTAATCGATTTTAATGTAATGCAAAATAAGTGCGCATAATAAAATATTTTTATTGTCTCATAATCGTTGGTTTCATTGATTCCATTTTACATCTCGAAGGTATAAAATGTTAAGGCATCCCTCCTATGAAAAATGAAAGGAATTTTAAAATTTGTCCAACAGTTTTCATTGTAATTTTCAATAAGGCAACTTTTGTAACAAAAATCAATCATAGAAGGGTACCCTTAAACACAATTATTCTGCGTTGATTTGTCGGTGGACAATTAAGTCTCTTAAAGTAACAATTATTCTAAACAATTAAAATTTACAAGTTCAAGAAATTTTTTCACAGAATAAAGTTTTAAAATTCAAAAAATAGTAATAAAATTACTTTTTTGCTATGAAGATTTTATTAAAATTCGTTGACTATTAAAATATTATTATGTGAAAAAATGTTTTGAGTTGTATTTTATTGTATTGTAATTCTAAAACAATTGTTTGTTTTTTTTTCATATGTACAATTCAATTCCTAATATTAACTTTGTACATGCACTTCAACGTGCGTCCGATATTTCATACAAAATAAAACCTGTTACTAAACTTTGTTCATGTAAAAAATATATATCTTTTTCATACACATGAAAACATATTTCATACACATTTCCATACGTCATTTATATAAATTATTGCTCGTTTCATCGTACATTTATACAGAATAATAAATAAATAATACAAAAGAAGGACTTCAACTACAAAATTAATACAGTCGGTGTGGTATAAATAACTCCTTATCTAGTACAAAATCACGATTGAGAATCAGAGTGTTCTCTTAAAATGACTAGTTATAACAGAACATTACAATGCCTTTTTACAATTCCATTCGAAATTTTGAGATCCAAATGTATAAATTCAACAATCGCAATAAAATTAAATTTTTCACGCGTTTGAATACAATTCAACAGTTCAATGCAAAGTACAGTGGTATAAAATAAGAGCCAATTATTTACAGAGCTTCGCGAACTATTTTAGTTGCGAATAATCATCATTTATCATGCTGTGCAAAAACCTATCATTAAAAACGAGCGCATCAATCAACATCAGGCAGTCTTTGACAGTCGAAATCAATTTTTCATTGGGTAAACGCAGACAGCTAAGAATCTCAACTTAAAATCACTGAATAATGGCAACGTGTCACTCGGAAGTTAAAATCCATCACTCACAACAGGTAAGGAAAACTTTCATCGCCGTCGTCTTCGGCCTCGCTTGATTCCTGGCTCGAGGGAGGTGTGTCTAACTGCGGTAGGCCAAGATCCAGATATTCCTAAATAAATTACAAGTTAGTTTATTTTTCACACTTGAATGTTTTACTCACTTTTTTACTTTTGTTTTTTTACCTCGTTAGCTGTTATTGTTAAGATTCTATCAATCTCCACGACCAGTTCGTTGAAAAGTGGTCTTTCGTTGGGCTGATAACTCCAGCAATCACGCATTAGCATGTATCTGAAAAGAGAAGTTTTTTAGCGCCATGTTTTTTAAAGTTCACAACTTGAAAAATCATTATTTAGGTATTGTTGGAAAGTTTTGAAACCTGACAAATACATATTAATTTTTTTTTAAAAAAAACACGATTCTTTCATTATTTTTTTTAGTTTTTTTTCTAATTGAAATTCTAATTTAAGTTAAACTTACATATCCATCGAACAACAAGGAGGTTTGTCCATCCTGTGACCAGTTCGCAGTAACTGGAATAACTTTTCCAAAGATGGTACCGATGGATAAGGTGTTCCTCCCAAAGTCATGATTTCCCATAACAAAATTCCATACGACCATCTACAATCAAAAATTCATTTTAGCACCATTTAAAACAAAATTTAAAAGAAATTAACTCAAAACCAAATAAAAACGTACACGTCGGATTGCGTAGTGTACACTCGATGGAAAAGAGCTTCCGGTGCCATCCACTTAACCGGTAACCTTCCATCTGTGGTTTTTCTATAATAGTCATGGCAGTGAATGTCTCTAGCGAGACCAAAATCTGCAATTTTAAGCACGTATTCCTCGCTGACGAGAACGTTTCGTGCCGCTAGATCCCGATGGATACACCTTCTACTGGCAAGGTACTCCATCCCCCGAGCCACTTGATAGGCGAAAGACACCAAGTCCTTTTGCGTGAGCGTTCGTTTTTCCTTGGTCGTCTGATCGATGATCGGCTCGTAACCAGATGACGGTCTGTGGTTACGCAAAAAGTCTCGGAGGTTTCCGTAAGGCGCGAACTCCACGACCACAAACAGCGGACCGTTTTGAGTGCACGCGCCCAAAAGGTTGATTATGTTCGTGTGCTTGCCTATCATCTTCATCATTTCCATTTCTGATACCAGATCCATCATTTCTGCATCCGTGTGACCCTCTGAAATTGATAATAATATTTTTAAGTTTAACAATTTTCTTACAAATCGATTTTTGCACAAATTATTATAAAATGGTTTTTGCAAATTATTTTTCGCCAAAAAAACATGCAAATTTTTTTTCAGATGATTTTTTGCAAATTATTTGTACCAAATAAAAATTGCAAAATATTTTCAAATCATTAATTTTTTCGACAAAATTTTGCAGACCATTTTTGCAAGTTTTTTTGCTGCAAATTTTGTGCAAGTTTGTTTTGCAAAAAATGTTGTTCTACCTTTTAACATTTTAACTGCAACAATATGAGGAATACCAGCTTTCTCAGTACTGGTATGAGCCATAACAACTTTGCCAAAAGCTCCCTCGCCCAGAGTGCTTTCCAAAACGAGTTCCTCGCGGGGCAGTTCCCAGGCGGTGTCCAACGGCAGTTCATACTCCGAAATCATACCTCCATTTGCACTGTCATCATTGGGAATAGTGGATTTTTGTTTCTCAATTTTAACAATCGGCATGAGCAAGGGTTCCTGAACGTTCGCCTCGCCCGAGACACTCTGTTTCTCCACAATCACCTTCTTTGTCCACTGCGTGACAACTGCGGCTCGAGCCGTCTCAATTGCCAGCAACTTTTTCATTTTCTCTCGTTTCAGACGGTGGAAGATGTAGATCACCACTACAACTCCCACAGCAAAAAAGACGAACAGCACTGCGGCTAGTACGTTGATCAACAAGGCTTGTGGTCTCGCTGTCAAGGGAATCCTTTTTTCTTGCTCCTCTTCAAGAGCTGAAAAAAAAAAACATTTAAAAAATCATTAACAAAAATTGACTTTTAGCATTACAATTAGTTTGGAAAATCTTAACCGCGACTTACAATCCACAACTCGAAGATAGGCACTGCTAAAAGTCTCTCCCAAATTGTTCTGAGCGATACAGGTGTACCATCCAGCATCTTTTTCCGTAACATTGTACAGAGTAAGTACTTCTGGATTTTCAGCTGCGCCAGCCTGTAACAATTGAAAACAGTTTTTCGCAACGTTGAAATTTCACAACGATAATTTCTTATCACGTTTCATGCAGTGATAACGATTACAACCAATGAACAAAAAAGGGAACAATGAAAGGTGTTAGGAAAAGAGTTGAAGAAACAAGTTAGATGATTTGTTGTGCGCATGCAGCCCGTACTGGACGCCCACCTTTGCTTCAATCTCAATTTTGCTGTCAGCGTCGACTCTAAGCAAAGAGGTGTGATAGCCCCGGTGCCATTCCTGATGTTTATGTGCACTTGACAATACTTCACAGTAGAAACGAGCGGTACCTCCAACCATCACCGTGGTGTTTACTGCTGGTCGCGTCAGCACTGGCCGGTGTTGCATACCTTCTACAGGAAAAAAAACGAAAACCCAACCACCAGCTTGAGAGATTGTACAATAGTGATTTCGTACTTAGAAAATAGTTTCATACAATCTGCATCGTACATTTTGTTTTTTTATGTATTCTTTAACATTAAAAACAGGATATTTTTAGAATTCGTTTTGAAAAATGATCAATTGTACTTAAACTAGTTTTACATAAAATAAAAAAAATAAATAAAAAAAACAAATTCATTAAACTCCAAGAAAAATTATCAAAAACTTCGCACAATGTAGAATGTATCATTTTCTAAGTTTAGCCAACGTTTTTACACATAAGCCTAGTATCTACAGTAGGAAACAATTCAATTTGTCTATACAGTTTTAGTTACATCTCGACCAATGATATTCAAAGTGCCCAGCTAACACCAGTTTTCGATTGTTGTTATTGTTGTTATTTTCATTTAGACTAAACGAACGTGACAGAGATGTGTTTGACATATTTGAGCTAGAGTTTGAGAGAACCCTAAGACACAATGGTTGGGATTGAGAGACAATTTGAGTGAGAGAACCCAGGAACCGCCACCAGAGTTACCGATGTTGAATTGTACCTGGAGTAACGTTCCTTTCGGTGTATTGTTTTGGTCTCGTGGGTACTCGTCTACCTTGACCCATTGCATGTACGGCTCTAAGTCCGAGACAATCGGGCATTTAAATGTGACCGTGCTGTTAATTAAAGCTGTGACGTTTTTCGGGAAGTCCATGTTGATGTACGGCTTGTGGGGGAACCGTTCTGATGCCAATCACAATTATCAGATTTTTGCAAAATCGTCCACGCGACATTAACCGAGCGAAATAATTGTTAATTAAACAATGTGAAAAATCGTGTTCTGAACCTACCTATAACTTCGACTTTGAACGTGTGGTTGATGCAGCCAAGGTAGTTGCAGACGATGCATGTGTAATTGCCACTGTCCTGGATCACGATGTCCTCTAATCTGAGCGTCCACTTGTTGCGAATCACCGAGCCCAGGATTCGTTTCGGTTCCTCGTTGTTTTTCAACCAGGTTATATTTGGCCGTGGATTGCCTACCGCTGGACACCTCAACCTGACCATGTTCCCAGCCGGTTTCACAACCGAACCGTGCATCTCGTCGGTTTTGTTGAAAAATGGCGCGGTTTCGGGCAAAGTGTTGTTGTGTTCTCCTGCGTTCTCGTTGCCACCTTTTTCATTGTCTTCCGGTTCCAGATGTAAGGCGCGCGTTTCAGGGATACCTGAAAAACCAAATTTTGAGGTTAGAAAGAAACAGATTCGATATTTTTGCAAATCTTTCGTTTTAAAAATAAATGAAATATGATTCTAATTTTCTATCTTTAATTATTTATGATCACCTTGTGAACTGTGCATCTCGTCGGTTTTGTTAAAAAATTCAGTCTCAAGTACAGTGTTGTTAGGCTCTGCATTTTTGTTGCCAATTTTTTCCTTGCCGTCTGATTCCAAAGACCTGACTGATTCCAGAGCTACAATTTTGACTTTAAACGTGTGATTGATGCAGCCGAGATAGTTGCAGACGATGCACGTGTAATTGCCAGAGTCCTTGATCTCCACGTCTTCCAATCTAAGCATCCATTTGTTGCGAACGATCGAGTCTGAAATTCGCTTTGTTTCCTCGTTGTTTTTAAGCCAGGTTATATTTGGCCTTGGATTAGCTACTGCTGGACACCTTAATTTGACCACGTTTCCAACTGGTTTCACAATTGTATCGTGCATCTCGTCGGTTTTGTTAAAAAATGGCGCAGTTTCAGACAGGGTGTTGTTGGGCTCGCCACCTTTTTCGTTGTATTCCGACTCTAAATGTAAGGCTTGGGTTTCAGGAACACCTTAAATAAACAAAATATTATTGTTATTCAATCAATTAATAATGAAAATTTGCCAAAAATGGCTTGATATAGTTTTTGTTATGAAAAATATTAGCCCATTCGAGTTTCTTGTAAATGTAAACAAACGTTTTGTAAACATAAACAAACCAACCGCTTTTCTTTCATACCCAAAATTTTTAAATGTTTTAAAATTAAAAAAATTGCGATTGAAGAAAAAATTTGTTTTCGACTTACTTTGAGATTCTAATTCGAGTTCGTTTGTTTCTTGGTCCGGTCTGAGCGAGCCTAAGATCCGACCGATTCCTGAATTTTTATCTTCGTAATCGTCAGATTGGAATGGGTCCTCGACGTAAACAGTGATGTTTCGCCACTCGAAGTGCGAGGGTGTCTCCAACAAACAACTGTACATCCCGTTATCGCTCAACTGAATCCTTTTGAACTTCAGCGTTTGTTTCATCGTCCGAAACTTTTGGCCCGACGGCTGAAAGATTTGGTCGTCTCTGTACCAAGTGACGTCTGACTCCGCGTTCGACGTACATCTTAGACTCACTTTTTCACCTGCTGTAACAGTCACGTAGGACTCCGCTTGATCTGTAAACATAACAAAACCATTTGTTTACTTTTTCGCAATTCGTTTGTTGTTTTAAAATGAAATTTCACGAAACGTTGCAGAACTAAAATTGTAAACATTGATTGTAAACATTGAAACTAAAATTGCCAATTACAAAAAGTGATTCGATTATTGTGACCAACTTTTAATTTTGTATTGAAATTCAAAAGGGTTTTGGTATGGGAATCACGTACAGCTTCGTTGATGTTTGTATTTCCATTTCGCGCCTTTGGTCATTTTTTTGTCGTTTGGGATATCGCAAATAGGAGGAACGAAAAAAAAAGAAACAAGAAGCAACCCGGGCTTTTCAATAATTCATGATCGATGTAAGAATAGTGACGAATATCAATAGCGTTTATTTTGGCAGACGGCGATTAGTTTTGTTTGGTGAGTTTGTCCATTCATGAGACCGTGACTCGTAAATTTGCCATTTGGAGCGCAGCCAAACGCTCAATCGCGACACTGTCCCTTATTCTGTCTTTTATTTTTGACCCACGAGATCTCTAATTTTAGATCTTCTGCCGTTCACTGTACCTCACCTCGGCGCGTGCCTACCTTACTTTGCCCTTTCGTTATTTCAAAAAAATACTTCACACAAAAATAACAAAAACAACTAAACAAATAAAAAGCAACGACAAATTTGAACTTTTCATAATACTCAACAAATAACAAACAACTTCGTGTTTTTTTCAGACGTTTCCAATGGGTTTGAAATCAAAATGTTCCAAATGTGAAATCTGCACCACACGTGGCAAATGTTTTTTCAACATTCAGTCCTCTGCGAACACAATCAGGTTCTGTTTTTGCACTTCTATAAAACATTGTCGACTAGAACCCGCTGTTGTTACGTAAAAATATTTCCAAACTGCGAAGGTTCCTATAAAATGTGCGAAAAAAGTGAAGCAGTATTTTGAAACGAACGACACTTTTTTGTGCATATCCGTGACATCTGCTCAAAATCTGCTGACCCGGTTTGTTAATTAAATGATATGTATTTTTATTCGCATACCAGTGCCCCGACCGAATATCAGATGAAGTTATTATCTCGACATTTTGAAACAAACCAGAAGTACTTTCAATCATGTCGGTAATTCTGTTTCTTTTTTTCTTTTAATATTTCCTATCCCTCTTATTACCAAGGTGAATTATCCCTTGTTATACCTTGTTCTCTCGATCATTTTTGCACTCAAGCTTTATTATCTCACGTGCTTCGGCTGTTTCGGTCATAATCCCCCTTGTAATTGATTCGCAATGTACTTTTATTTTCGTTTTTTTTTTGTTTTTTTAAATTTGTTTTTATTGAACATTGTCGATTATTTGTTTTCTTTTGTTTGTTTGCACGAAAACATTGTTTGTTGAACTAATTTAGTTCTGAATAGTTTCTATTAATAAAGTGGACGAATAAACTTTTTTTTTCATTATAGAAATTTATGTACTGGGTAAATCACAGCTTTCGAATTAAAATTTTCGTAGCGGCTTTACGCATGTTGCTGCTGGCTAACACCATCTATATATAGGCCGGTGCTTATATGCGCCGGGCACGCGTCACTCGTAAATTAATCCAAAAGTTTTTGCCACAGGCAAGTCCCGAATTCCCTCGAAAATTTAGATCTCAAATTTTAGTCGTCCCGTTAGAATATTTTTTACATTTTCTTCTCTTTTGGAACAAAAATATTTGTAAATTCAAAAATTGATGAAAAAAAATGAGATTGTAAAAATTGGTGTAATTGTAGGAACGATTTGAAAAATGGAGTAGCAACATCTTATAATGTGGATAAAATAGTTGCGGTTTCTAGATGTACGCGCAGATTATAGTAGGTCGTTTGATTGGCTCGATATCGATCATCGTGTGAGAATTAACTTCTCAACGTCGATAGTGTCGGATTACAATAACCAACGGCTAATCTTTACCGGGCGTTAAACCGTTTTCAAACGATCCATAATTTCCTTTCCCCACAGTATTTGATCCAATTCAAACTAATGCAATTTTTCAAGTTTTGCACGAAAACAAAAAAAATTGAATCGATCATTGAACTGCTGAAAAATTTTCCAAATTATAATCATCAACAAAAGACTCACATTATTTCATTCATTTTTTATTTCCTCAACGTGAACTTTTGCAAATGTTTTGTTATGACTTTTGCAATTTTGTAAAATTTTTTGTTATGACTTTTTCAATTTTGTAAAAATTTTTGTTTTGATTTTGTGCAATTTTGTAAAATTTGTTCCAAAATTTTTTGCTGTTCATTTTTATACGATGAATGTTGTATTTTGGTGTTGTATAAAAGCACAATTTCGTTGAAAAAAGTCAAATCAGAAGCATGTAAATTGTGATTCTAAACTGATTGTATAACATATATCCAATAGCATCATAGCGCATCTGGCGTACAGATTATATCTGTCGCGTTATTACAACTAGGGGCACTGCGCGGTCCATGTACGAAACGCGGGAATTCGTCAGTAATGACGGGGAGCCTGACGGCCAGATGAGGACTGCACAAAAAAAAAGGAAAAAGGTTACAAACTCGTGCGTAAAACTCTGCCTTCTGTTTTGTACCCTGTTTTGCTCCACGTTTTATAGTCAACTCTCGACTAGTTAATTTTAAAATTGTTTTCCTTTTTTTAGTACCAAAATTTATAAACAAAACTTTTATTACAAAAAAAATCATAAAAAAATGTACATATAAATAATAACGAAACGATACCATAAAAAAACAGATGACAAACAAATAACAACAACAAAAATAAGAAAATTTTTATTTGAAATAATCAAGTTTATATGAATTATTTATTCTTAGACTTTTATAGAGTTGACAAAGTGACACAAAACAACAAAAACAACAAAAATAAGAAAATTTTTATTTGAAATAATCAAGTTTATATGAATTATTTATTCTTAGATTTTTATAGAGTTGAAAAAGTGAAAAAGAGGGGATTGTTTATGAAAACAAAAGATAATTTGAATTTAGTCGTGGTTTTGTTATTTAAATTGCACTGTGGTTTGAGCTAAAAGCATAAATACTGGATTATGAACTGAGTCGAGAGACGAGGGCTGAGTGGGTGCAGGAATCAAAAAGAGAATCAAACGTGCGGTCTGAAAAGGTTCCACTGACTATAAATAAACTATCAGAGTGGACTAATCGCGTTAAAATGCTTCGGAAACAGGAATTCGATTGAAGCGGCTCGACTGCAGCTGAGATGAATTTGCATCTGAGAAAAAAATAAACCACTTGGAGCAGCGGCAAGACCACTTGGGACGGAAAATTGAGCGCGTGTCAAGTGAAATCAGGACGTCCTGTTCAAAGCCAGGCTTTTTCCGAAAATAAATATTCGGTGGAAATATTCGACGTGGGGAAAATCCTTGAGGTGTAATTCGTCACGATAGATTACAAAGATAGACGTGCACGCATGCTTTATTGTGATTGGTCTCAATTGTTCAATTGGCATCAAATGCGCTCACGTTGTTAACAAACGGCTCGACAATTCTCAACTACCCTGTAACGTGGCATTCTAACAAGAAAAAGACGATTGTTTGCTTATACCCGCATGAGAGCCCCTGCCAATCTTTTGTCTATTAAATGCATTCAACAGCGTAATGGCGATTAATTTTGCCAATTGAACAATGGAAGAAATGGGCTGCAGAGGGCGAGATTCCGACTCAGGAAGACCCTTGCAAGACGCAGAAATTATCACAATCAGTCCACATAATTTGCTCCTACAAACAAAATTCTACTTGAGGTCATTTAGACGCACTTAACTTGAATTACTCCACGTTGTTTCGTACCACGTTCTACCAACGAAAATATCCATTTTATTTATTCATTCTAATAAACAATCCAAAAAATATTTTAATTTCTTTTCACTATTTACAATTTTCATAATTGGCTCTCAACGTGGGGCTCAATAAATTATAACAAAACTTTTATTTTTAACAATTAATTAACAATTAATTCTTTTACTTGATGATTTCGTAATGATGATTCTTTTTATTTAAAAACATTCCAAAATGTGCCTTTTTAAATTATTCTTATATTCTGAATTTTAAGACTGGCGCCCAACGTGGGGCCTAATCAATTCATTTCAAGTTTCAAATTCGATTAAGAAATAAACAAAAAAAAATAAGTACAATAAATTAATGTTTTCTGACACGCTTGTTTTATTTATCGTTGACAAATGTTATTTATTTGTTCTCGATTTCAACTGGGTGCATTAAAACGTGCCCGTTTAACCCATGGATGAGAAGACACTGTGTCAACATTGTGTTTTATCTCGTTTGTTTGTTCTCAAAAAACGGTTGGAGTACCCATAGTGTAGAAACAAGAATGGCGATGTGTATTTTGAAACTGACGGCAAAAAGAGGAACGATAAAACAAACAAAAATTTTTTTTTCAGCGAAAAAAAATAACCGAGACACAGAACGCTAATAAATTATTGTACTTCAAATATTCCTCGATTATGTAAATTAGTGAGGCGACTTTCTAAGGGACTGGGAATTTGCGAGCTCGGAAATTCGTCATGAAGAACGCGGAACACGACAAGTGTTTCTCCCTTTTTTTTCCTCTTTTTTTTTGTATTTCTTTATTTTTGACTTGTTACAACTCTATCTCATGCTAATTTTTATTTATAAACGTGATGTGCGGTTTCTTACTGAAGTTTGATTTGACTGTTACGGAGCAATTACCATTTGCCAGAACTTTTTCTTTATTTCTGTCAACAACCAGTGTGGGCGCAAAAATACTCGACGTGAATTCTGATTCATTTCATCGTAAAGCACAATGACTTCGTGCAAGAACCTGAAGAAAAATTTTTTAACGAACTGCGATTTTTGCTTCCGTTTAAAAAAAATTTTTTTCAGTACAAAACAAACGTTTGATTCGGAGATTGAGATGAGATTCAAAACTGTGTAAAAGTTCTAAAAATGTGAGCTCAAAATTGAAGAAAGTTAAAATAGTTTCGAAGGGAATTCAATTTAATTGGTTTTATATGTAAAAATAAAGATGAAGATAAATCAGGACAGATTGTAATAAAATTCTAGATCAATTATATTCAGAGCGATGCCAAATTGGTAGACGGTTAATGAAATTGTTATGCCTGTCGTTGGTCCCACGACAGCGGACTCGTTGATTGGACGAATCAAAAAATGCAAGGAATCTCAGATTTCAAGCGGCAGTCGGCTTTTTAGAATCGATTCACGTCTAATCGAAGAAGCGTCCGCGTTACCGTTCTTTTTTCTGCCTTTTACACTCGCATTCTTTGGAACTCAACTTTCAATGTCGTAACCAATACAATTTTAATTGATAGAACGTTAAGTAGTTATTTTATTTTCTTTCAAACATACCACAAAACTGAAAAAGGTTACAACAAAAAATTCGCAATTTTTTATTAATTTTTTCTTTTCTCTCTTTTTTTTGGATGTTTATTTCTCGGTTCATTTCAAAAGTGTGAACTCATTGTGGAAGAATATTTTTGGACCGTAATTTAGAGTTGGCTTGGCCGTTCGTTATTCATCGCGAACGTCAAAAAGGCATAAATTGTGAAACAATTTTTCGAGATTCCAGCAAAAATCGCACGAGTGCGTCTTTGTAGAAATCAGTTGAAGTGCATAATATTCAATTTACGACTCGAGGAGGAATATGCAAATGTCAAGCATTTTTTTCGCGTCTAAGAAAGTGCGCGCCGCGAAAACATACCCAGCGACAGGCTTTCTTTGCGAATCTTCGACGAAGCACTTCGAACAATGACTGTTTGCTTTTTTATCCTCCTGCCGATCCCTCGTTTCAAGTGTGCGATTATGAATACATTTTAGAACACTTTTTTTAATATCTTTTTTCATCTTTTTTTACAATTTTTTTTTTCATTTTAAAATATCTTTGCATTTTTTTTTGTTAGGTAATAATTATTTTCAGTTTAACCCTTTTAGTCTTGGTTTGTAACGAGTTCCTGACTATTCAAGTACTTTTTCATCTGACGTTTTAGTGTTAGATTTTATGTTAGATGAGGTAATAAAAGATAACCTGATGATAAATAGGCTATAAAATTAACGTACTTAATATTATGACCGGATTAAGGTAGTTGGGTCATTAAATTCAATCAGACAGATTTCGATAAAATTTTGATGGCTGTTTCTTGATTCAAAATATCGTTTATAAGAAAACAATTTTTTAAACAAAATAAAACACTTGAGTGACCATGTTTTTTGTAATTTCAATATTAATGATTAGAAGATTATTATGACCATTTCGAGTACCATTTTTAGTTGGAACGAGCCCCACGTTGGTCGCCAACCATAGAAAATTTGGATAGTTCAAAAAATTATAAACCAGAGTAGTTCTCAAGAAAACGTTTTTCTAAACTAAAGTTAAATTATCGTTAGGAATATTACATAAGAAGAATCAGACAAATTTGACGAAACATTTCTTCTTACCCATTCGGACCAAAATGGCCATAGCATACTGTAAGCCCAGGCATCCAAGGACGAGCAAAATCCAGCACCGAGCCATCGTCTTCTTGGTAGACTCTGTGCTCGTGCTTAGTTATCCTTCGACATGAGACCTCGCCTGCAACAGAAAGAGTGATTTTCAAAATGACATTCGCCAAAAAGGATCCTCCCTTCCATCTCTCTCTCCCTCTTTTGCTCTCAAATTTCCAACGAATTTCTATCCTCTTCTTTTGTGCCTTGCAAGCCTCTGCTTACCGAGCGGAGAATTTTTAAAGCCTCGCGACTTGGCCCGCGGCCAAACTCGAAAATGCACTCGTCGAAGACAGCCAACGATTTTAGATACTTGGCTAAAATATATGTTTCTGCGTTTCTCAACGTACCCCCACGCCGTTGCAGTATCTTTGCTCTTCATTTTTGAGACTATAATAATGCCCTCGCGTTTCGAAACCCAAAGGGTTCGTGATTAGTGGACGCTGTCGTTCAATTTAGGGCCCCCGATTGGGCTGCTCGGTCTCGTTCCGTCCCACCATTCGTCATAAGTAAAAAAGTCGAGTTGTTTCTTCGTTCCAGAATTTGACGAGATTTTCGTTCTCAAATTCAGCATACCGGCGGGGACTAAACAAAACCAAACTATTGTTCCGGGTCGGCTATTTTTGACGATGAATGCGACTCATTATATGACAAGTGGCACGGCGTTCGCCGAACCAAATTAGTGCTACGAGAGTAAAAATGTAACAAGAGCTAAATTGCCTCGAAGAACCTGTTGCCGAGCACGAAAATTCGCAAACTCTAATGAAGCTCGAACAATTGACTTCGCTGTCGATTTCTTTTCCTTTTTTTATTTTGCCAACCCCCGATCAAAAAGTTTGTTTGCAAAAGACACCGAACTTCACAACCGGGCCCAATTTTCGTGACGAAAAAAAGTCGACCAATTTGTCCAGGGTTTGATGTTTTAATCCTGACGTGTTTTCTTAGAAAAAAACGACTCCGGTGCTTCTATTTATTTTTTTTAGATACGGCGCGTGATTTATTCGACGGAAATCGGTTCGGAAAATACTAGCTTGGGTTCTAATATAACACATGGCTGAACCTGCACAGTGTCAAAGAAATAACGACTTGGAACGAAATTGAATTTTGTCGATTTTACGAGAGAAAATTTGTTCAACCTGTATGCAATTTTGTGGAAAACTTTTGCAAATTGAGTAACAAAACATTTAACAAGATTTGAAAAATAATAACCTAAAAAAATAATAATAATCTGAAAAAAATTTTTAGAGGTAACAAATAATTGTGACGAAATAAAAAAAGAACAGCAGAGTGATATATTTTATGAAAGGTAATAAATAATAAGTAGTTGAAAAAAGGGGGGATATATGAGTTTTAGAATAACCGGTTATCCCATCAATGTCACTGTCCACGCAAACGCCAAAACAAATTTGTTCCTATACATTCGCGCTATCGACGGCGTGAAATTTAAACCAGACCTGTTAGATGCTCTTCGCCCAAATAATTAAAGGATGATGCGTCACTGCATACAACAGGCGGAGATTCTATCGTAAAACAGGTCGGTCCATCGTTCTATTCAATTAAGCGCGGCGAATAGTTTGGCGTTGCGTTAATGGGATGCGCACTAATAGACGCCTTTCGAAGATCTATTGCGCAGAGTGCACATTCATCAGTTTTCACCATTCTTAAGTGCTCTCTCCCACTAATTTTTTTCTCTCTTTTTTTTGATACTTTTTTTCATTTATTTTATAGAACTGATACATTAAGGAAATGATGGACTGCAATGAAACGTTGACAGTTTGTTAATTATGTATAAAAAAGAATGCATGTTTTTTTTTCAAAATTGTTTACCGAATAGTTTACGAATAATTACGAATTAAAAAACTGCATTTAACGTGGACTCTTATGGGAGAGCACAAACACAGGTAAAATTCACCAACTTAAAATGATAGAAAATTATCAGACATATTGTGACAAGTTGTTTAACAATTCAAAAGTAAATGGTCGTGGAATGTTGAAAACATTGACCGATTAGATTCAGAATAACATCAAAACAAAGTAAAGAAAACACTGGCATTCTAACCTGTTTCTGTGAAAAATGCTACCAACTTAAGAAGCAAAATAACATCAATTTCGGATATTACAATAAATTTGTTGTTTATATTTTTTGTGAGAGCATATTATTGTTATGGGACACATTTGAGCATATTAGCAATGCTCAACAATATGAAATAGCTTGTAAATCACGAAATAAAGCAGTTCACGTTTTGACATTTCAAGGTTGAAACACTGCAAATTTTAACATTGCAGTATGGGACACTTCTCTCAGTCCCCCACTCCTCGATCGTACCTCCTTAAAATTTATGATTTTGAAATCATTTGATTATGTTTCCAAAAAATGTTTTTTTTTCAGTTAATGTTTTTTTTCAGTTTTCAAACTTTGAAAAGATTTATCTTAGAAAAAATAAATGGTTGTAAACGTGTTAAAACTTTTGAAAAAAATGATAAAATTGGAATTTTGTTTATTGTCAACTTCATGTTTGATTAACTCACGTAGCTATAATTATTAAGGTGACAGGATGGGAGCGAAGTTTGAATTACCTCTCCGAGGCGCAAACTTTTATCCGATTTTATAACGCCGAGATAATTATGAGAGTTATTTTTGTACTGGCGAAATTGTAAGCGTACGACGGGAGTGAGATTGAATTTAACGAGCCGCGCAGTGATTATTATGTTTTATAGATTTTATATATAATATCACAAAAAATCAGCTGATCGATTAAGATAACGATTTGCACCTGAGTCCTTTTCGTGTAATTTCAATGTAGTTTCCAGCAAAAACATCTGGGAGCAATTTCAAGAAAAATTTTATGCTAATTTTGGTCTTCCACTCAACCTTTTTCATCCTCGCAGTTTCATTACAATTTTTTACTTCCATGCAACCATCCTTATATTTCAATTTCCTCGGCCGTTTTGCAACATTTAATTAAACGAATAAATTTAATTATCATCTTTTTCTACGTTTTATTTAACAATCTCGTTTAATTTGCGTCAACAGTTGTGAAATACAAAAAAGTGAGCTGATTAAAAACAACTCTGCAACCAAAAAAAAAAAAATTTAACCGTAAATAAAAGTTCATTAATTTACTTTTCTCATTAGTTAACAGTTATGTAACCAATTGGTATTCAATTTTTGCAATGCTCAGCTTCGCCAAATTGGGCCAAGTCGCACCCGGCTATGGATCCACTTAGTTTGCACAGCCACCACAAAAGGTGGAGTCGAACACGCATCAGGAATATTCAAGTACTAGAAATGCGTCTCCTGTATACCAATCTATCACCTCTTTTATCGAACCAAGAAAGTTATCGCTCCGAACATTTTTTCATGTCCAAAAGTACCAATTTCGTTCACTGAATGAAAATCAGCTAGCAACAGTTAGTCAGTTCGTTTTTTATTATTGAAAAAAAAAAATATTTCTTTTTATGTTTTGATGAGAAAAGATGTGATTTTTGATGGGAAATAAAACCGTCAGCCTCGTGAGAATCACACATTCACGACGCCGCTCGTCCTTGATTGCTGATCAAAATTACCAGCTTTATTTCAGAGAAGACGAAAAATCTTGACGCCACACAGCCTATGTGGCATATTCCTTGGGAACCATCTGCGTCTTGAGAGTGCAAGTTCATAATGACTTTTTTTTCCTGTCGCAGAGCATCAAAAAGTGGTGTCTCTCAACCGTTCAAATTAAGGGACCAGAAAAAAATTTTTTCCTAGTTTCAACATTGCAATTCATTACTTCCCCCTCCCCCCAAGCAAAATGCAAATGAAAAATAAAAAACGTAAAATGAAAACATTTTTAAAAAGGAAAGAGAAATTTGAGTTTTGGTAAACTCGTTTCAGTTTTAAGTAGTTAAGAGAAAAATGTCGAAACAGAAGATGTGAAATTTTATGGATTGATTAATTAATTTATCCAGTTGATCACGTATTCCAAGTGCGTAGAAGTGATCCTAATGAAATCGTCGTTTTTTCTTTCGTTTGAAGAGGACACTTTTTTGCTTTCGCCGGTCGTGTGGCGTCAGTCGCAACAAAGGCCACAGACATCAAAGAAAATCTAACGTCATGTTATTGTACGTTCGCGCGCGCCCAAAAGACGCGTCCAATCTTCCGGTGCATGCTGTTTTATGCAGACGACACGTTGTAAAAAAAAGTACGTGCATGTTTTTGTAAATCCACGAGATAAAATCCTCCTGCACGATGATGTACATTTTTTTCTTATCTACCAATTTTTTTTTTCTTAAATTTTTATTGACTCAAGCTGATAAAAGGAATTTGTTCAATTGAATTGAATTCGATGATTCGGTTAGATTGGCATGATGCAATTTTTTCATGACAATTCTTTTCCAAATCAAATTATTCTAATGGAACGATATTGCGCGGAGAAATGAAGTTGAACCGTTTCATTGCTGATATTAAGAGGTCATGTTTATGGTATTAACGATTTACGCCGGATGTCCGTTCTGGTTATGTATGACGTTGAAATAATAATGCTCCGATCAAGTCGTATCTTTCGAGTTTTGTGTACAGGAAGAAGTTTGTGTCTGGACACTTGTTCCATCAGTGTCTATGAAAAATGACAATCGAATCAAGCAGGACATTGTCGCGTGCGGCGCTTATCGTCGTTTCCGATCGACACGACTTTTTGTGTTTTTCTTTTTTTCAATTCTTCTTCTTCCAATTCAAAACTTTTATGTCTCATAAAATTTACATTTCACAAATTCAGAAAATATTTATGACTATTTCGAATTTAAAAACCTAATAAATACAATTTCACAGCTTTTCTTTTACAGTTTGAAAAAAAGAACGATTGTTTTGAAAGAAATATAAAAATGATTTTCAAAAAATCATTTTATTTACGGAATAAATTAGTTGAAATAAAATGACCTAGAAATCGGAGATGAAATAATAAGAAAAATATATTTCAATTAAAAAAAAAGTTTGATAGTTAGATTGAAGCGACTGATAAGAAATTTTGTTTCTAAATAAAGAATTGCGGCGAGTAGATAAATTGATGGAAGATGATAAAAGTTGACATTGCGCGTCTGGGTGAGGTCGACGAGGGAAATAAGTGATGATGTTGCGTGACTGTAGCCGCGGCGGCGAAACACCATCAGATCATGTCGGCCAGTTTACTTGGACTCGGTCCACCTCCTTCTCAGGAAACGATTCGTTATGATGATCAGACATAGCACGGCATGACTTAAACTCGGCCAATGCGAAGTCGTGCACGATTCCAATTAAACAAACTCCTCTAATCGTATACATCAAATCGGAATTAATTTCGATCAACTTTTTATAACTCATTGGAAAATGAAAAACACAAAATTAACAAACTCCGAGTACTCGCATTATCAATTAAACGTCCAATCCATTGGATAATAAACTCGAGCTTCTTCCCCTCGGTTTACTTGTTACCACAATTGAAAAATTACGGAATTTCGCGTTCTGCTTTCTTCATCTTTTTTTTTTTTAATTTCATGTTCTCTTTCGTTTTTCAGAGACGAGCGACTTTGAATGCAACGCAATTACAGCCTGGACGTTTTATTTTTATCAAGATTTTTATAGGCTTTTTATGGGCGGCGTGCAAATTGCAACGGACATTTTTGTATTGTCTCCCTTGCAGTGTCCAATTGTCTACATGATTCGCATTATTATCACGCGTTTACCACGAATTTTACATACGAATTTCAAATCGAACGAGACGGTGATCAAACATCTATTTGTATTTCGAAAAAAATTAGTTAAAGTTCCAATGTAAAGTCTTTGAAATTTCCATAATTGGCACCCAACGAGGGGCTCTACAGGTTTATTTTCAACAAAAAATTTACTTTTAAAAAGTTTTTTTTTAGTTTTTTCTTTTAGTTTGAATTAGTTAGAAACAACAAAAATAACTTAGAATTATTAATTTCAGTTGGGCTAAAACGAGTTGAAATTGAAACCTCATTTTAAGGATGTTATATGGTGCTGCTATAATCAGTAAAAAGACTAAATAATCAAAACTTTTTAAAAATGGCTTATTTTTTGTTTTTAGCATATGATAATTTTTTTATAACCTTATGTTGACATTGTATTGACTAAATCAATAAAATATTAATAATTATCAAAAATCGGTTGTATTTAGTTTTTGCTTTGACTAGCTATTCTCTCTCCATCTTAAATCTGATTGGCTGACACTCACAGCTGACAGCAGTTTTTACCGGAAATATTGTTTTCATCAGTTTTCATTCTCAAATATTTCGTAAACAAGGCTAGACAGCCCATTTTGTTCGCCGGTGTTTTGTTTGTTAGAATCTCAAGTTTTTTCATGTAGTTTTTGAGAAACATGAGTAACTTCTAAGATAATGAATTCTTCGTTCAAAGTTGTCAACAACCTAACCTCGCCATAAGCGTCCATGTAAAGTGTCAAAAAAAATCCACTTTTCAAACTGCGATATCTCAAAAAGTAAGCTGGAAAGCCCACTTTTTCTTAACGGAAATCAATAGAGCATAGTTAAAACTATAATTAGCAACTAAAATTTTTCATTTCTGCGACTATCGGAATATTCATATAACATCCTTAAGGCGATATGAAAAGTTTGCTTCAAAATTTGAGGTTAGAAAAATCGGTTCGGGGTTGTGAGCAAATGTAACAACATTTTTTAAAACGAAAAACATATCAGGACAAAGACGATTTTCTAAAGAATGTTCTGATATAATTTTTGTTATGATAAATATTGTTGTATTTGCTCACGACCTCGAGCCGAGTTTGTAAACAAACCAGCCCTTTTCATATCGCCTTAAACTGGCGAAAATGATTTTCATGTAATGTTACACTCGAACACGAGTGTCGCAGTTTGCATAAGATAAGAGAAGTCAAGAAAAAAAAGTTATTTGAAAATAACAAATCGAAAGCGTGCAGAGCATGGAGAAATGATTGATAATGTCGTTAAGGGAGAACGTTAAATGACGCTGGATTCTGAATGGTCATCGAAACACAATGTAAGTGCAGGGGCATTAGCGCATTCAAGGCGTGCCTTCAAGATCTCATCTCTCGCGCACTGGAGCTCGTGTATCGCGATAACCAAACGAGATGTAGTTACAAGTGCAAGTACAAGTTTGGCTTTTGCTACCTGGGTGGCACCCACGGCCAATTATCATTCGATTCGTGATGCCTCAGATGGCCTCTGAATTCAAAAAATAAATTTCGATTTTTGAAAAAAAAAAACGAAAAAACAAAAAAGAAAACAAATAAAAACAAAAAAAAACAGTTGTTATTAATGCAACGTATGAGGTTTTTTGAAATCTTGATATGTTTATAATTGTGGACTCTCGGCTCGTCAAGGACTCGAAGGAGAATTAATGTCACGCTCGGTACGAACTTGCGGAGTGATAGCTAGCACACACGATCTTGCACTGCGCGCCTAAATGAGACGAAGCTCATGTTTCGCCGCATTACCATGCGTATTCGATTATGGCATAGTGTACCGCCACGCCAACAAGATAATTACAAATGATTCGCAAACATCGCTTCGCGCCGGAGTATCCTCGACAAATATTCTTCTTTTATTTATTAACCATGCCGTGTTTGAAAAACATTTTTATTTCATAATAATTTCTTTTGAAAGGTGATTTATTATCCGAAGATGAATCTTCATTTCTATCTTTTTCTATTATTTTTATTTTATTTTCTTATTTTAGTTTTTGTTTTTTTTCGTTTGTTTTGTTTTGTTTTGTTTTTTTTTTTTTTTTTTTTTTGATGGGAAGAATGTCGTGACATATTTTGTTAGAAGATGAGATAAGAATTACGAAATCGAATTGTTCTAAGAAAAAAAAATGTTTCCTTAAATTTGGCTCGATTGTTTCACGACAGTTGGTTCGCACAAATGTGATTAATTGGAAGAACGAGGACAACGAGACCGAGCGATTGGCGAGTGCCATCGAGCACATTATGCATTACGTTAATGTGTCACTTCGACCTCTATAAATTTATTTGTAATCATTTTCATTCGTCAAATCTTACCATTTACATTCGAAAGTAACTTCACCTGAAGCTCCAAAAAAAATGATCTCCATCAATTATTATTTCGCACGAAACCAACGAAACTGAAAACAAATTTGACATTGAAATGCGCGCCTAATTAATTGGCGAATTTCTATGCGCGTAAATAACCTGTTTACTTTTGGCCATTTTTTTTTTTTTTTTTTTGTTAACTCCCTCTTGGCTGTCCGTTGCAACTGTCTCGTTAGTGGGTTCCTCTTGTCGCTCTTTTCATGATTCGCCTACCTGTTGTAACGCCTTGTTAAAGGAAAAAACACGGAACCGGATCAGTGAGCAGATGAGCTTCTTGGATTTAATTCAGTGTTGCACCGATTTCGGATCCCGTGTTGGTTCTGTCGATTACAATATGTTGTCGAAGAAAAAAATGTGTTTTTCGATTTTTATCTGAATTTGTATCTGAATTTGAATTATTATTAAATAGGATAATTAAGGATGATGAGTGGTGATGTTCACTGATGTGTTCGAGGCAGGAAAACTTGTTTTTTGATATTCAGATTGTAATGGCGCATTGTTACAGGTGGAAGATGAGCGCAACCACGCGCACACGAATTCGCTCAGGCTAAAATAGCCCGCGCTCCTTTATCGCCGTGAATCTCGATTCGCTAATTACTTGCGCGAGCACCGCTACGTAATAATGACGCCCTTACGTTCTACCTCGTGCGTAAAACGTAAGCACCAAGTTCAAGCACACGATGGATAGCGAATACGCGTCCACGGAATTTGCCAATTAAGGTACACGAGATACGCGAGCGGAAAGAACCAACAGATTTCGCCGAGATCTGTCTCTCGTTCCTTTTATTAAATTTATTTCTTCTTCAGCTTTTTGTAGTCCTGTATTTAACAACAACTTTTACATTTGAATTTTTTTGTTTTGAAACGTTATTTATTCAATGTTTGTTGTTAAATAAAGATGAAATTTTTTTTAAAAATGAAAAGTTGAAAAGTGTGAAAAACAGTTGAAAATTTAAAAAATTTTTTTCTTTGAGAAATGGAAACAAAATTAAAATTATTAATTATTATTAAAAAGTTCAGTGAACGAAAACTTTTTATTTTTTTGTTTTTATTTTTGTGATTATTATTGTTCTGTTGAGTTTTTTAACTGGAAAAGATATCAAGTTCAAAGTGTGATTGTTGATTTGAATATTTCAGTGATTATTGTGCATGCCAACTTCCGTGTTTACGCACGTTTAACACAGTACTAGAAGGCGACAGCGCCACGCCTCTGAAATTAGCAAGATGCAACGAGTGATGTATTTGATTATGTTTTGATGAATGGAAGTAAAACAGTGTCTCACAACATCTCACCTTCTAAACATCAAAATTTTGTTTTCAAAGTCAATTTCTAATTTCATTCTTTTTTATCGACATTCACCTTATAATTGTTCCATGGAGTAGTAGATAAGAAAAATTTCATGTCCAAAGTCCTTTCACGAGATCTTGATAGAGAGTCAGAGTTATTTTTCAGAATTAACGCTTTGCGGTAACTTTACACGACGTGTTTCATCGTGTCATTCATCGTTCAGATCCTTGCAATATTTTCTGTCATTTATCTCCCGTCAATATAATTCTCGTCGCGCATTCAGCGACAATTTCAAAACAGTCTCTTTATCGTAAACAAATAACGCGTCATTTTTCAGCCACTCAGATTTATCGTCCGTTTCAAACACGCTTCGTCGATGTCAACTTTTATTTCTCGATCAAAATCCACGACGACAAAAGCAGTTTATTTGATAAAAGTGATTGTGATTCTGCAAATGATATCTCGTTATGATAATGGCACTTGACTTTTGAGGCTGAGACAAGAGGGACAGAGAGAGCCTTCTCCCGACAGAGAGTCGCAAGTTCCATTATTCTATTCCGGCAATGTGCAATCTGGCCTTATAAAATAAACCACTCCGGAGACGTGCGCGCTCTCGCCGTACTGCACGACGATCTGTCAAATAAATAATCGCAGTTGCGTTCTTATGTATAGGTACGCTGGTGGCTCAAGTCCGCCGCTGATTTATCACGTCTTTGAAAAAAAAGCCGCGCTAATTGACCATCATTGCACATTTTCTGCATTTCTCAATTACCCCCCCCCCCTCTGTTCCTTTTTTCCCTCTTACATTTTCCAACGTTTTCCCTTTTTGACAAAAAAAATTAAAAATAACAATAGAATCATGTTTTTGTTATTTTGTCTGTTTGTTTTTGTTTTGATTGTTTGTCTATTGCAAAGTTGGACTTTTTTCCGTTTCAAAACACTCCAACCGGTGCAATTTTGAATTATTCAAAATTTGTATGTTGGCGCCCAACGTGGGGCAAGAGACAACTTTTAATCTCCATTGAATTGTTTAAATATTTTCACTCCGAGTTTTGAAAAAAAAACAATAAGAAAAAACTGAAAATTATAATTGCTACCGGTTACAATTCAAATTATCACCTTTGAAGTTTTTGAGTTTTTGATGTTTCTTTTTTTGGGTGTCGTTTTTTTCTGTCATTGGGACATTTGGAGGGACCACGCGGCGTTCTTTAATGCATCTCTGGGTAGTAAGTCGTGAGTTTTATCGGGTTGTATCAAAGCGCTCCCGTTCGGTTAAATATGGAATCGGAATGAACCGGGCGGTCGTAAAGGGAGACGACTTCTAACGAAAATTTTGTCGAGGCACTTTATTGGCCAGTTATCACAGGCACGTTCACAATTTATGTATCTTAAATTGAAGACAGCTCTCGGTGCTATTATGTTAATGGGCGGCGATAATTTCTCGCGACTCCCAATGGCCCTTTTTCCTCGCCGATTATTGCGCCAATAAACAATGCGACGAGAAAAAAAAACCCGTTACAGACGCGCACGCATTCGCAAAGAGCGTCCGACACTTTTGCGCGACGCCACAATGCCCCGCACTGTTGCTCCTTTTGCCCTCTCGCTCTTGCGTTCTCTCACGATCTTGAATAATCGAAGAAAACTTGAGATCTTGAGAGCTTTTTGCGCGAGTCTGCGAACGTGTCCTCTCAGATCGCGATAACGCGCGAGACGACAAAAAAAAGCAAACAAAATTCTCAAATTACCGCGGGAATTCGTTCTGCTTTAGTTTTGTTGTGATTAATTTTGTTGTCGCTGATTAACTATTTTTTGAGCGGATTTTTTTGAATTGCTATTGCTTTTGTTTTGACCGAGTACAAACAACAATTAGTTGTTTTTCACGTCTGACATTGAATTTTTGTTTGAATAATCTGATGATATAGCCAGATCATAGATTATGGGGTGTATAATTTTCATTTCTCGTTGACAAGCGTGTCTGTTGTAAATTCATAAATATTAAAATTTTTAATTATTTGTATTCATAGTATGCTGTCGCGATCAAAGGATGTTGTATCACTTGAATGGGTGCAACATTTTGAAATATCGCCCTTAATCTACATTTTATAAACAAATTACAAAGTGTTCAGAAAAACACGCGTGCTGTAGGATAACATTTTACATACGTTTTTTGTAATTTATGATAGCTGGTAAAAATTTTTTTTACTTTTTTTATTATTTGTACAATTTATAAACAAATTACTAAGTGTTTGAAAAAACACGTGTGCTGTTGGACAACATTTTACATACATTTTTTGTAATTTACGATAGCTAGTAAAATTTGTTGTTGTTTTTTTTTTTTGATGGGAAAATTTTATTTGTCACTGATTCGGTTCAATTCGTATGCATACAGAGGCAATTTCAGATCAAATTAACAAGTGGAGGATGATAAATCTTATTTTAATGCAGCAAAGAGGATTAAAGTCGTAAGTTGTGAAAAAAAACATTGAATCAGGGACGATTAAAAAGGTTCGAATGAATAATCCCCGCTCGTTTACACGGCTTGTAAGTGTCCAGACTGGTCTTTTTGACGACACAAATTAGGCAATTTTCACGGCAGTTTAAATTAATTGGCACCGGCCACCTAAAATCATTGCACTAATGAACCCAGTAATTACACTCGCCGATACGCCACTCATTGTAATTCAACAAACAATTTTTTTACTCGCAACGGGAACGAAAATCTTCCCAATTACTTACTGCGAAAAAAAAGTTTCAAAATTGCCGCTAAAAGCAGTAACTGATTTCAAATAAAACTTCCAATCGAAAATTTCGATGAAATTTTAACTGTTGGAATTGTTGATAAACAAAACTATTTTTATTTTATTGTGTCAAGAGTTGTTTATCAATAGAAAAAGAAGAAAAAACATTTGTTTATGTTTGGCTATAAACGATTGTTGGCCAAACATGTTGACATAATCGAACCCAGAAGTTTGCAGAATATCACGTCCGGCGTCAGAATCAATGTTATTGTTATTGCAAAAATAACTCGTTTGTTTATACGATGCAAAATTAACTTTTTCGTTCGAGAATAAAAAAAGGTAGATATTTAGAACACGTGAGATGAATGAACCCATTATGATCTAAGGTTACTCACTTGAAAAAAGTTGAGAATCAGATCAAAAATAGCCGGTTGGGAAGAGTCACTGTTTTAGACACCTTGAATACGTTGACAAAACCAAGGTTGAAAAACCAACTGTATCCAATGTTATGGGATTGTCACAGAGCACTTGTCGGAACGGCACAACCGATTTGAAAAAGCGCGCGTCAGGATACGACGCGAAAGCTCGAGACTAAGTGGCAGTACGATGCTTGTTGAAATAGCCGCTCGCCCACAGCATCCCCCTTTTGGTGTTTACCCCACTCTGCGGGCTCCCCTCCCTCGGTGCCGGCATCATCCAGCAGAACGCGATAGCTGACGTTTTCACCACCCTTGTACCACACCATAATCCGATTGATCTATCATTTCAAGCCGGACGAACAATTTATCCAAACTCGGAAGCGCGCGAAGACGTTATTTTTGACCAAAATTTCGAAAGTTAATGCGCCGCGGCTAAGATTAGATCCAAATTACCGGAAGCTCTAACCGGAGTTTGGTTTTAGACATCCGTCTTAAAAAACAATTCGTTTCGTTTTTTGGTAATCGCTTAGACATTTGACACGTACGGTTACTGATCTCGTTAGGGTTAAACATTAAAAATACATTTGACATTTATATCAGTCGCTGGAGAATACACTGAAAATAAACAAACAATTAAACATTGAACAACAAACTTTTGAGAAAGAATAGTAAACAAAACTTAACAGAGTCAAGTTGTAAGAGTAATTTTATTTTTCGAAAATTTATTTTGTTGAGTTCTATCGCAAAATTTGCATCTTTGTTTACGTCTAAATTTAAGGCCATATAAAAAGTTCGTTTGAAATTTTTGAAGTTAGAAAAACGGCTCGAGGTCGCAGGCTAATAAAACAATGTTTTTGAAATCAAAAAACATATCAGGGCAAAGACAATTTTCCAAAGAATGTCCTGATATAGTTTTTGTCGTCTGAAATATTGTTGTTTTGGTCCACGACCTCGAGCCATTTTTGTAAACAAATCAGCCATTTTCATATCGCTTCTTTGAATTTGCTCTAAACAAACAAAACGTTAAACAATCGAATCCAAATCAAATCACAAATCCTCGATCCCTAATTGAAATAATGTTTGTTACATTTACCCTGAACTGAAAACATATTATTACATGTTTTTTTATTTGTATGAAGTAGATGTTGTACATAAATAATAATATTATTTCGTTCGAGTCTCAGCGCCTGATTACAAATGACGCAAAATAGTGCAATTAATAACAAGAACCGTAACAGGTATAAGAAAGCCGAAGCGGTGCGTTTATTCGGGACCCCTGTTGCTTGTCACTTGAGCCAGCGGGGGGTCGCTTTGGGACATGTACGTATCACTGCAGCCGGGCAATCACCTCGCGGCGGGACATCCCACACCGCATCGCCTTTTCCTCAGTTCGTGATATATTTTCGCACATCAGCCTTTTTTTTCCTCAAGCACGCGGAAAGCATTAAAATTTCATTTAAAATTGTGCTGCTTTTGCCTTGTCGGATAAACGCTGCTTTCTATATCAGTTTTTAAAATTTTTTCTCGAAAGCTTCAGGATCACAATAAATCAATCATAATAAACATTTTTTTGTAACTTTTACACAGCATGAATGAGTTTGGAAAAAACGCCAAGTTCAGTAGCGGCAATGAAGTGTGCATGTTAAATTTAATTTTTCATGTTGAATTTTTAATTTTCGTTTTGATTTAAGACGCGAATAAAAGTTGTATACATGCCGTCGCAATTAATATACCGGCATGAGGTAGTAATTCGAATCATAAATAAACAAGGATAGCAGATGCGATAGCTTAATCATCTCATGATTTGCAACCTCCGAGAGTCTAAATATGAAAAAAAGCTGTCGTTTTATTAAACATTTGAACTGATTAGTAAAAACTTGTTTAGTTTCAAGAAGAAATCACGTAGATAACTGTTGAACCTAATGAAACGTGTCAGAACATGGTTTCTTATGAAAATTGGCTATATATCAGATTTCGACGTTGAAACAGAAGAAATATTTGGCATGTCAAGTTTTTTCTTAGTTCGAGTGCGGACGAGTCGTCTGATGGGCCACGTTATGACAGTCATGCTTGTCATCGCGAGTGTCATCTCTGACATGTGCAAGATGGTTCGTGCTACGTGACAGGGTTCGTGCGATTGCATTTTTTTTTGTCATCAAATACTTGTGGAATGATTAACGTGCGTGGAATTTTTCAATTTTTATCCTACTTCATACATACCTTCACTTACAATTTCTCATTAAAAATTATAAACAACCTTACTCTTACTTTTGTTTTCTCTAAAAAACAAGAAACGAAAAAAATTGAAATTGAAAAGTTGTACTTTTATTTGGTTTTTTTATTTTTGATACGATAAACTGAATTATAAACCATGAGATGGAGAAGTTGAGTCGAAAGAAATTGTTTATAGGCAGTAAAAAAGGTGGAGCAAAATCGTATCAGAATGGGTGATCGAGAGCACAACCTGGCAGATAATTATTCTAGCAATGTGATACAATCAAATTAAATGGCCGTGATGATTTTATTTAACGTCGTAGGGGACAGTGAAATGTGCCATTCGGTATTTCCCAAGAAATTAAATCGCCGTAAAAAGCTGGACGAATCGATAAATAGCGACGTAAATGGTATTATTGGCGGTATTTAGCGCGAGTGAAGATCACATAAATTTGAAATAACCACACGAGAATTCAAGCTGCACGCAAAAACCAGCTGATCTTAACGATGGGAAAGTAATCAATTGTTTTTAAGCTCTTTTTCACAAGATTCAAACTTTGTCAACAAAGCAACTTTACGTTGTAAACAAAAAACTATGAATTCAAAAAATGTTCTATAAACAAAGCTCAGATTCAAAATTCGATATCTAAACTTTGTAAACAAAACTACGAAATCAAAAAATGTTCTATAAACAAATCAAGTCAGATTCAAAATTCGATATCGAAACTTTGTAAACAAAACTACGAATTCAAAAAATGTTCTATAAACAAAGCAAGCCAGATTCAAAATTCGATATCAAAATTTGTCGATACGATTGTTTTAAAAAAAAGTTATTATTGTAAAAAAGGAACAAGAAGAAATGGAATAATGAAATGCTGTTCACGGAATAGCCGTTTCGGGCTGTTTAGTCTGTCTCTGTGTTTTCTTCAAAAGAAATTATCCTGATGCGCGAGCGCGGAGGTTAAGAATAACTGCACCCACGTTTCGCGCGAGCTCTACCTTGCACGAGCATCATTTTCCCTGAGTCGCTAACCTTGTATTTTAAAGTCAAACAGCGTGGATCAAAGAATGCGCGCAGTTCACGGAAACACAAATTGAAATCATTACCACACAACAACAAACTCGACTGCCAACATTTTTTGCACTAAAATTCGTTTCACTGCACCTATTAAACTAGTTATTATTTTCTAAACAAAGCGTTTTGTTTGTTGATTTCAAACTTTATACTAACGTTTATTTCAAACCCATTTTTTGTTCGGTGCCCAACGTACTCGAGTTTAAAATTCAAAATTTTAAAAAAAGTACAGTACAAAATTTGAGACAAATGTTATTCTATTTATCAAATTGAAATTTGGAAAGTGTTGAGAAGAGGTATTGCATTTGTAGGCCTGAAATTTGATGCATAAAGTACGCCCATTACGAGGTAACATAACTCAGATTTGTACACAACATTAATAATCTTTGTACTGTATCAAAATGAAAAATATGCTCTCACACGGATGCGCTTTTGTACGATAAGATAGAGTGCGAAAGGAGGAGGGCGAACTAACGAAAGAAGAAGAGTTGGAATAATGGCACAGGGGTGTTGGTAATTACGTCGTTATGGCTCGTGCCTTTCCGCTGAACGCACCTGCATGACGAGAGCAAAACAGCGCGATTTTAGTAACACGTGCGCAAACAAACTATCGCAACTAACGCAAAACTCCAAGAGCTCCAACAAAAGAATCGTTATTAAAACAATTCCTACCGTTTTGTGGAAATGCAAACCACTTTTTACAACGCTAAATGCATGTAATTCGAAAAACCCATTTCAATAATAAAGAAACGGCCGCGATTTTCTTCCAACTCATTTAAATACTCATGTTTAAATGATTTCAATTTTTGTATAAAAAAGAACTGAAACAAAACAGTTCAATTTTATATTACAAAATTTGACTTTAGGAAAGAGAAGAAAAAAAGAATTTTTTTGGCTCCAGGGGGTCGATTTACTATCAGTTCATTGACCCGAGAAATGAATTGCAAAATTTTTTTTTTAGTTTTTTTTTTGTAAGAGTTAAAAAGAGTAACGAATGTATGTTGAAATGTTTGTTGGCAGGTGAAATAATATTGATGATTGAAACTGAAGTTGCGAATGGAATGACAAGTGAATTTGAACCATTACAGTACGTCATGTTTGATCGCTATCAGATTCTATTTAAAAAGTTCATAAGTTGTATTGGACAGCGCCGAAAATTTATCGTTTGGCGATACTCGAAACACGTGGCAGAGTCTCGTTGCTGTCGCATGCTATTAGTATGTAATTCGAGACTTTTGCGAGCTTTTCGTACGTCTGTTATTGGAAAAGAAAGCCGCACGTCCTTCGAAATATGCAACGAATAATTGATTAGCCGGCATCGATTTCGCAATCAATATGGCTGTCTGCGCTCAAAACCACCTTCTGACGAATTTTAATGTCTTTTTCAACGAACTTTGAAACATTTTTTTTTCAATTTTATCCTCCATAAATAATTCCCACTTCAATTTCATCAACAATCACCAGTCGTACCATAAACAAAAAGTTGAATTTGTAATAATTGTCCAACAATTTATTTAATGAATGTAAGAAACGAAAAATTATATGAGTTTTTTGAATGGTTTGAGTTGTGAAGAAAAAAAAAAGTACATGACAGGTACATCCGTCACAGTAGCGAAACTCTAACAGAATAACAAGTGCGAACCCCTTTGAATTTTCGAGACACTGCCCTTTGGCGAAGCAGTGAACTTGGAATTCGAATTTTGTTTTATCAATTATTATTTTTTGTTTTTCGTTTCAAAATACAATATTGATATTTCATGAGTTTGAAAATTATGGTACAAGATTACAAGGTGTTGGTAAATGATCACGAGTTGTTTTATGAAGTTGCGGACTACAGAGAACGAACGCAGAGAACATGAAGAATCAGTTCCTATATGCAGACTGATCTTAATTTTGATAGAATAATTAAGAACACTTGCTCGAGTGGCGACTGCGAAACGTGTTTTCTTAACTTTTATCGCTGTTAGCATTTGTTTTATGGATGGGTAATGGTTTATAATCTATTGGCTGTCAGGTGTACCCGATGAGTCCATCAGAAAGGTGTTTCAGAGGCAGCTTCATGTCGATGAAAATTACCGCAGGCTCATCGTGCGATTAATTGACCAATCAATTTCAATTTTTTTTTCAAATTTGATCAGTAGGCAAAGATCAAAGATTTTATCAATACACATTTTTATGCGAAATAAATCTGATTGAAAAATGTCACATTTAATTCCTTTGACCTTTTTATCGGGCTAAGAAAATGTTTCCAATTATAAGAATAACAAACAAATAAAAAACTGCTCAATGATAAAATTAAAAGTTACATTTTTAGATCAAGATCCATGTTATGGACTTTCAAATTTTGAAATTCAATTTTGGAAGATTCAATTGAGCCCCACGTTGGGGCCATAACTTTTAAGTAACTCAAAATTGTCATATTTGACATATAAACAAATAAACGAATTCCTTATTTTTTGAATAATGACTCGCAAATAGAGAAACTAAAATGACAAAAAATGTTTGTCTGTCTGTCAATCCCGTAGAATCACTTGAGGTCAGAAAGAAAAACTTGGAGCAATAAAAATTTTTTTCGTGTTTAATTGAAAAATTGATGTTTGTAGTTTGGTCGCGACGATCAGCATTATATTGTTAAGGTCCATAAAAGGAACGGGAACGATGTTGCGGTGTTCTTATAGGTCGGTGGTTGGCAATGGCAATTTCTAGATCGACGCAACGAGCAAGGCATTCCGCTGGATATTGTGACAAAATGAAGCCGTAACTATGATTCGCTATTGGCACGTCCCTCTGATTGCCGGATACGTATCAGAGTATCCTCGAGATTACTCAATTACTGTCGCAAGATGGCGTCCCGGTGTAATCTCAAATGGCTAATTAATAGCAAACCAAACTGGTCCGACAAACCCATTGAAATTCGCAATTACTTCTACATTCTTATACCCCCCATCGAAGTACCATTTTTTAATGTTTTCTTCATTTCTCAAACTTGTTTCACCTATCGATTGACTTTCTAAGTTGTTTAATTTTTTTATTACAAAACTTTGATATAACTTTTATAGGTAACTTTTGTTTTTATTACAAAAATTATTTTTTTGGATATGGAGAATGTTCGCAAATTCAGTACTGATCGTGTTCGTGATACGACAAACTTTCTTTGAGTTTATGAATCTCATATTTTTCCTTGTGGTATTCGAAGCTCGTGTGACAGTGTAAGTATTCCTTGACATTCAATATCAATTGGTGCGTGATCTTATCAATGGCGTCGAGAATCTCTTTGTACGACGTCTTCGACAATTCCACGTGCAAAAACTCCATCTGCAAACAAACGCAAACGACTTTCAGCTTGTAGACTGTCAAGCGAGCCGAAGCCAAACGTAAGCTTACGTTTTTTAAATACTCACGTAACCGAAACTCGCGTGTTTCAACAAATCCTCCAATTCGTCGACTGCCTTTGAAATGAGCGCGTTTCCTTCTGAAACCAGTCTTTGGTTTTCCTTTAGATGATGCTCCACGCACGTTTTGTACTGGTAACAAATCTCCCCGAGGTCTGATTGGCCGTACAATTTCATACCCTTGGAAAAAAAATTTTCTTCTTCAATGTTAATTTTTGTAGTTCCTTGCTAGAACAGTCATTAATGTAGTTTGTAGCCAATTTTAACGCTTTAACGCTTTTTGATCCAGTTGGACGCAATTTAATGCAGAAAACATGCGACTCGTGTTTTTACACACGTTAACGCTCGTCAAAGTTTTTTAAGGCATTTTGTTTATTAACTTTTTATCGTATGAAAATTGAGAAACATTTTGAATTCATCGATCAACGTCCAATTATTTTCTTTCCCAGTTGTAAAAAACTGTGACAAAAAGTTAATAAATGAACATAATGAAAGATGAAACAATCAACTAGAATTAACAATTTTTGTACCTGCTGAAAAGGCTTGGATTAATGTCAAATTCAAGCGTTAAAATTGCATTAAACTCTGTTAATGACTTTTCCACCGGGGTTGTAGTTTAAATTTTTCTTTCAACGTTAAAAACTTGTTTACGTTTTGCACTTCTGAGGCGATCGTGTCGACTTTAAGTTTCAAAAAACTATTTTCCAACGCCACTGACATCAGATTATGCAAATCCCAACTCTTTTTCCGCAGGTCTAACTTTTTCAACTCTATGTCCTCGGTGATGTTGGACGAACCAGAGGTGATCTGGAACTTGAAGTTTTTTATTTTTTATTTTTCACTTTGTTACGCATTTTTTTGTGAATTGATTTTAAATTGGATATAAAAACTTACCGCTGTGATTAAAACTAAAACAAACACTACTCCTGAGTTCATGTTTGATTTGATTTTTCAACGACACGTTGTAAGTTGCTGTTTTTAGCAACGACACTGTTCGAATTCTAATATCCAGGGAAATGAATTGTGAAATTCAATCCATCTAATTCTAAACAGATAGAAACGTCCGTAAGATGAAATATGATGGCAATCGCTTCTATATATAGTATTTCTGAGACTTTACAAGAGGGTAGGGTGTTTGTAATTATCACTCCAAGGTTCACTAAACTGGGCGCACTTTTTGTTAACTACTTTATTTGTTTGTTTACTTTTTATTCACGCAGTTCAATGCGTATTTCAAAATACAAAGTTTTCACAATCAGCACGATTTGTAGGAGGACGTTTTCCCTTTCACCGGTATAATGTGGTTGAAGACGAAAAAAAGAGAGAAAAAAAAACAAACTTGCATATTGGACAATTAAAATTGAACAATTTTTTAATTGGTCATTGTTTGTTGTAGACAGGAATGATGTAAAATGTTAATGTGAAATTATAAAAACAAATGAATTTTAATGATTTGGATTTTCCAGAGAGGAACAAATAGAAACATTTTGCATAATGAAAATAATAATGACATTTATTTTCAGTACTGTTGGATGTTACAAATTATTTTCGCGTTTTCATAACTTTTTCATGTGTAGATAATAATTTTACATGAGAGAAGAAATGCATGGTGTAAGGAAAAGAAAAGAACTACTGGAGGAAAAGATGCGAACTAGTTTTAAGAAGACGATTACTTTTTCTTATTCGCACTCGGAACAAATTAACTTTTGTCATTCGTTTCTACGAAGAAAGCTGAACATTACGTGAATGACAATTTTAAATATGCAATTTACATCTTCTCGGAATTCAAATAAAATATTCGTACTGCAAAGGGGATACTTATTTTATTATTATCATTGTTGTTGTTATTATTATCACAATTTTTTGTGTAAAAAGTTTTGTCATTTTGTTCGCATCAGGTTTCCAAATTAGACCAATAGAATTTTCGCAACAAAAAATAAACCCATTTTTTCAAATTAGTTCTGGAACAAACGTTTGAAAAGTATACAAAAAGGAACATTGTTTTCATTCATTATCATTTTCAGAACAAATAAATTTACATTTTAGCAAGACAAATGTATCTTTTATCGACACATTAATAACTCGACTATCTTTGTATTTATTTTTTTGAGCACTTTTTGTTTATTTTGAAAATATTTGTTTTCATAAATTACTGGACACTTGAAACGAACGAACGTACTTTTAGTTAATTTCTGCATCAATCTCACATAGTAAAAAAGTTAACTTTAAAAAATTTAAATCAAAATTGTTTCAATGACGTAAGTTCCAAACTTTATTTTCACAATAAACGTTATTTTTATAGTAAACTTTGTTGTTAATTTGTTTGTTTCCAGGTAAGAGAAAAAATGTCAAACGTAACAGTACGATTTGCCGCTGAAAAAGAAAAAGTCGATCAATTTTTGAAACAATACTTATTGCCAGTAATGTCCACAAAGAGAAAAGATTGTTATCAACTCTACAATAATCAGACCAAAACTTTGAATGGCGAAGATGACAATGAAAATTCAAACTACCGAAATTGGAAATACCAAACGAATGGTAAAACAATTATTGTTAAGAAAATCTAACGTAAGCGATTATTTGAAAGGGTTAAAGTCAATGGAAGAATGTTTACATATGTAATAAATCAACAGTCAATTCAATTATTCTAGAAAAAAATTCATCCCCAAGAGGATCTTATTATACGGCACTTGTGTTAACATCTCAATTCCAACATCTGATACACGTCCCTTTTGTCAACACAATACAGTAGACAACTTTTCAGTAGCCCTCGAAACGGATATTTAAATCTTGAGATGAATGGGAAACACTTAAAATTCACACAAGAAGTTCACAATCGATATATTTTTATCTTGATGAGGGGCGTTTGAGACATCTGACTGTTTCCGCCAATTGTTTCTTCGATTTCCTTCAAAAACAATTTTCTTGATACTAAACCATCATCTGCAAAAAAAGTAAATTAATTAGTAAATAAATTTATAAGAATAAAAGAATTTCAAGAATGTGTGTGTTAGTTTTGATCCACATCACGTAGGAGAATTCGGACTCGAATTTTTTTTTATGCCTACTAGAATGGAGAGAAATTGAATGTATTTATTTGCTTATTAAAATGCTTTCGCGTGTACGGCCACCCAAAGCGCATGGCTATTAGGATTAATGTCGTTAATTTTTATTGTCATAGCATCATGAAAATAATTCTTGCCTTGTTTTCTCCACGGATCACTAATGAACTTGTGAATATTTTCAACAATTTGTCAACATTTTCATCAGGTTTTGGTCATTACGAAACATCATTATTTATTTTCGCTTAATTTTCAGCGTACAAGTTTGTTTGAATAAAAAAGAGCAATTTATTATTTTTTTATTTTCTAATTTTAAAAATGTTAAGGTGCAGAAGGACCGAAGCGACTATTATGTAAATCGAGGTATAGCTGAGGACTTAATAATATACAGTTTGCAATAGCATCTGTGCACTATTCAGTTGTTCGTTGTAAAAAACGTATTATTATCATTATAGTAATTAGAAAAAATTAGTTTGAAAGATGCGCTCTCGGGATGATGCGTCAGTGGTACGAAATTTCCATTCATATCCGACGTTTATTCTGAAGTTTTGGGATTAGCTGAGCCCACATCTTGAAGCCGAATATAAGATCTTCATTTTTCGCGAATCCAAATTATAGACATTATTCTATCTCGTACTTAATTAACTGTCAAGTTGATTGTGTACCTTTTTCACTTTTGTGTATACAATTATATTTTTTTCTGTAGTTTCTTTTATTGGTTGGTTTTAAAAGAAAAAAAGTTAATGTTGAAAGAATTTCATTCAAGAGAATTAATGTTTATCAATTTTGTGAAAAAGAACGAAAATATGCCACGGTTATGGTATTGTAAAAAAAAGTAACTATTCAAGATCGTAAGTTTTAATAGCCAATCAAAAAAGCGTCGTTGCATCTTAATAGTTTGTCTTGAAATATACCGATCTCCACAATATAAACGCCAAGAGTGAAGATGCTCTCAGCATCGCGGTTGCTACCGGTTCAAAACGCGAATTACTTTCTTTTTGCGTAGCGTAATCATCATCAGATTTGATTGCTGCCATGAAAAGTTATGTTTTCATCTCGGTGAGAACTTAGTTTCTCGTCCTTGCATTTTTATTTGAAAAAAATATTAACAAGGTATCAGAAGTCGTTCATTTCATTTCCAATCACCTTTTTTTGCTGTGTTTGTATAATACAATTCGCCTCAATTCTTGTAGCGCAACTAACGGCACGTTGAGCCTGACGGGGGTGTAACTCAGTGGTAGAGTGTCTGCTTCGCATGCTGAAAGTCCTGGGTTCAAATCCCAGCTCCTCCAAAATTATTTTTTTTTTGTTTTTTGAACATCTTGTAACATTTTTTTGCAAAATACCATAACTGGCGTGAGAAATTTATTATAGATGACTAAAAAAAATTTGAAGTTCATGTTTAGTTAGGGAAAACATTTATTTAGTGGCTTGACATGTAATCTTCCACCATGAGGGATAATAATTCATGAAAAAGCTATACGGTACGGTAGGCTAAATGTCCCGACACTTCGCGCGACCACGCATAAGTCTGGCGATCAAAATTTATGGACGTTTTATGTGTCGCACATTTTCGTTACTCGTCGTACTTCCAGAGTGCTCATCGCAAATCAACTTGAGTGAGTTATCGACGTGGCCAAACAGGAATTCCTGAGTCAATACACAATAACTAGAAGACCCCAGGTGCTAATTCAAATTGAATCGTCATGTTTGTGAGCAAAAACTTATAAATCTCTTTTGCTGATATACATTCTATGAATACATATCAAATCCTTTCTACTATAATAAATAATAATTTTGGGTAGGGTTTACAGGATGTCTAATACACAGAGGTTGTTGAGACAGACAAACTTTATTTACAGTATAATACATTGTTTGATTTACATGTAAATATATACAAAGTAGTAGATAGTACTTGGATGAGTGACCATTTCTGACGTCGGGTACCAACTAGCAAAAGGGGAGCGTATTTTAACGTTCCATATTTTATTGCAATTAATAAAGATATGAATGAATTCTATGAACAAATGCAAAAGATTTGCCCCGGGTGAGGATCGAACTCACGACCTTAAGATTATGAGACTTACGCGCTGCCTACTGCGCTACCGAGGCCGTTGCGGTCGAGCAACTCACGTTCCAGCACACTCTGCAAAACAGATTTCTCAGATGCACCAATCTTATATCACAATTATATGTCTATTTTACAGTTATACAATTTTCTTTTACTTTGAATAATATCCACTTTGAATTTATTTCGGTGTAGTTAAATGGACATGCCATAATCTAAAATTTGTATTTCTATATAATGATTTATCATAAAAAAATTCTTATCAATTTATCACGCGTTTTGATGTTCTTTCCACATTATAAAATTTTGTCTAAGACATCGTGAAATCAGTCATTAATAGGCCAAATTAGGCTATCTACAAAAATAGTTGACTCGCAGACATGTTCATAAATTAACAGATGGTTTAAACGAAGGTCATACGTCTGTCGTACAAGTCTCAATTTTAATTTATCAAAACATATACAAAAAGTTCAATAGTTCCTCATTTTGACAGTAGGTAAATATATCACTCAACTATACCTTACATTTTAAATGATTTTTCCCTTACTTGTGGGAGAACGGCCGGCACCGGCTGAAGACACGGCCATTTTCTTCCTCATTTGCAGGGAAGGAAATACTGTTTACTCCCTTGTTTCCGTGTTTCCTAACCTACAAAACAGAGAAAATGGATGTTTTCAATGAACTTCATACATTTTTTTTCTAGTTAATTTCTAGTTAAAAACAAGACCATGCCAACCTGCGAGATTTGCAACCGAGTATTCGAAAAACCAAGTCAGTTGAGAAATCACAAGACAAAAAGTCACAGCTTGAAAAAACTCAAGTGCGATTACTGCGATAAAGCCTTCTTGGACAAATCCAAGTTACGACGTCACATCTATACACACACAGGCGAGAAACCCTACGAGTGCGAAAATTGCAAAAAGAAGTTCAACTCTGAGACGAATCTACGCATACATAAGCAAACGCACGACAAAAATTGGCACCAGTGCATCCAATGTCATAAGGTGTATAAATTCCTTGGTGATTTGAGGAACCATCTGAAGTGCCACACGGGGCTGAAAATTTATCGTTGCGAAACGTGCGGCAAGCACTGCAACACCTTGCAACGTTTTGTGGGCCACGTGCGTTCGCACACGGGTGAAAAAATTTATGAGTGTGCACATTGCAACAAAAAATATGCCCATCGGACCAGCTTCCATCAGCACCTACGGAGCAAACACACCGGCGAGAAACCGTACAAGTGCACACACTGCGACCAAACTTTTGCAGTGTTGGGCCACTTAAAAACACATATTGCGGCACATTTCAAATTAACGAAACCAAAGCAGAACTCGAAGAACGCGGAGGGCGAGACCCAGAATCTTGACTGTGGAAAATAATTGCAGTATCGAGGGCAGCCAACTTCACTTTAGTTCCTCTTTCCTGATTGGTCGATTTTGACCTGCGGGTTTTTTAAACAGCGTTACTTTCTATTCTATAAGTATATAAAGAAATTAATAATAGTGAATTGCAAATTTAATTAAACAAACAAACACCCATAATTAAAAAACAAAAGCGTTCTCACATTTTGAAATTTAACATTGGGCAGATTTGCAAATTTACATGCCAATTCGGTTAATGTATTTACAATCTTAGTGAACCGTTGTAAAAAATAGTTGATGGTAACTCAAGTTATCTGATATAATACATTTGAAAAATTATAAAATGGCCTGGTGAATTTCTTTGTCTTGAACCTTAATGTCGACCTTGAAAAATGTTAGCTATTCTGATGCAGTCATTTATGCTTGCTTACCCTTGGCAAGATGCACTCGGCTTGATATAGCTCGTGGCGATTCGCTCGTTTAACAGTGAAACGGTGCAACCAAGCTTCTGTCCGATTGTGACAAAGGGGGACGGGGACCGTAACCTCTAGCAGGCGTCAACTCCGCCCGACTGCTTGTCTTCCATGTTAAAATTACAATTATTACAGGAAATTATAAACTTGTTACCTTAATTTTATACTTTACTAAAACTATTTTAAATTCTAATCGAAGTTAAATGTTGAAAATGTTATTCCTTGAACATCATAAATTACAATCATCCCACCTTGATCGAACATTTGCATGAAAATTATTAATGGTTCTAACTTTTTTTTTTAAATCACAAAGTGGCACAAAACAGTGAAAAATTATTGAAAGAAGAACTAGCTTGAATTGGATACAATTTTAAACAATTTATGAATTTCGAAAAAATTGTAGACGCTGGGAGGAACACAAAGTTTATAAATTTAGTGAATGAATATTATTTTTGGCGACGATACTTATCATGCGGGTTGCAAGTATGCTTTTGCCGTTATTATATACTTCTCTGCATCCGCGCTTAATAAAGCAGAATTAACGTGCGAAGCATGATCCGCGTCTTCTGTACGCACTCGATTAATGAATAATCATTCAACGTATTAACGATTACCGGCGGATGCAACTGTACAATCTTACATATTCTTTCATAATAACTCTAGAAAATCACGAGAAAGTGTAAATCAATTGTTTTATCCTCAGTTTTTGTCCAGTTTTTGTTTATACGGTATCTTTTGTTTATTTTCTATAAATTTCTATTTTTACACTTTTTGTGTCTGGATTTTTTTATATAAAGTTTTTGTCTGTCGGACAAAATGGTTTCTGATTTGAACCAATTGAAAGTAATTCGTACAGTTCGTACAGTAAGTAAATAAACGTGCAAAATTATGGCACTCAATGACATATGTTAAAATCACTATATAAGCTTGGATGGATGAGAGTAGTAACTGTGGCCTGATAACAGCCTTACCTCGCGAGTACCACATAAAGAAATGATGAATGATATTTAATTCCATCAATGAGTCGTTAAATTTTTGTATTTTTAATCTAATTATATTTTTGTTGGCACAAGACATTGCCACTGTCAAATTTTCAAAATTATATAGCAATTTTAATGCTTCATATACTATATAGATAGTTAGAATAAATATTTAAGATTGTGATATTAACGTTTGTTCATAAATAAAACTTGAACAAAAAAAATACCAAAACATGAAAATTCATACCAAACAGATGTTTGATTGAAGCAAAATTAAAAATTTGCAGAGCAAAAAACTTGTCTTCTAGTGCAAAAAAGTGCCTTTGTGCTTCCTAGTGTTAAGAGATTTTGGAAGTTTTATACGCTTTTTTGAACGACTTTTTGTGAATCTATTTAGCGAAAGATTGAAAGACGTGGCGAGTTATGTAAAAATAGAAATACTTTAATGAGATTCGTGCAATATCGAGGAAGATAGAGACTCGGATATAAATTCGAAGCAGAAAGAAATTACGTTCTGGTTTTAATCTCTATCGCCTGGGATAGTGTTTATGCTGATGTGATATGCGTATACGCGCACGTAATACATCGTAAAGGGACGTGCGTGGCGTTGACACGTGTAACGCAAACGGCCAGCGTGTCTTATAAAAGAAAAGTACACAGGGCACGCGTGCTTTTACAACCCAGCCAGATGCACAACATATCAAATATAGCTATTTTAATCATACATTCACTTACACCAATTCTATCAATCTTTCACATTTTTCGTTTTTGCAACCTTCGAGAACCAATCTACTAGAAGTCAATGACACTCTATTCACTCGGTTTAAATTTTTGCAAAATTTTTATGTTTACAAGATACTGCGGTGATGATACGTTGCAAAACACGTTCATTCAAAAATAAAATTATTTTTTTTTATAATAAATCATTCGACTCTAATAAAGCAATAATTATCGCAGTATTAACGCCAGATTAACACCCCGGAATAACAAAGTTACTCTTACACTTTTCGAATCGCCATTCATAAATCAAAAACATTGACATTTTATCTGATGCAAATATGCACGCATAAATCACAGTCGGTTTTTTAATCGAGCGTTTTACATTACATTGTATACTATTTAATTAAAATTCAATTCCACTGTAATTAATCGATCAGCAAATGTGGTGCGAATACTTGTGTGCGAACGTCTGGAAGATCAATTTGTGGTCATTATATATCATCGTCGATTACAGCCGACGAAGGTATTAATCGGTGCGAGGTTGAATCGTGCGCTAGATAATGACACCTGTTTATACGCAACGCGATCTCTGCTCCAACATTACGGCGCCTTACGTGCCATTTCTGTTTCTTTTTGTTTCCTTCATCTTTTCTCTTATCCTTTCCTTTTGCCATCACACAAAAGTTGCACGCCGTCAAGGCCAAGCGGATGTTTTAAGAGTCCAAGTATGCTTATTCTTCAGCAAAAGTACCCGCATGTATTGCACAGCGGGAATCCCTTGCAGCAGTCGCATATCTCCATCGTAATCCATCTAAACCTACTTGCGCATGTTAAATTACCCTTTTTTTTTGCCATTTTGTAACAATATTCTCGTGTGAAGATGGCTCTTCATTGTTTGATTAATCGCTGTTTGCTCTGTGATTTCCAAGTGCAAAGTGCAGTTCAAATTGAATCTGATTTCACCCTTCTGAATCTTGATAGATAATCTTGAAATTATGAAAGCCGTCCTTAGATTCCTGGAAAAAATATAGAAAACTAAATTTATAAACTTTCTTAATCGTTATTATTAATTTGATAGTACACATAAAAGTAAAAAAAAACGTTCGTGTTTAGTTTTTAGCTAGGTCCACTCCAGATGTCTCCTTGAACTGTGTACGTTAACTCACTAAACTTTCAACTGTTGCGTAGTATTTTTGGCGACCCCTTTTCTGGCCTGCTTTCGAGAAGACGAAGGGTCCGAGGTTCTTCGAGTCAGCTTGCACTTTATCCATCAATATGTACTCGCTAGCAAAATTTACAATCAAATTACATACGATTTTATATCAATCATTTAAAATTCTAGAAATGTTTAAAATTGTCTTTTCAATTCAAAAATTAGACTTTAAATTCATTTTCTCAATGTTAATATTGTTTCATAGAAAAACATGATTGCAGCTTGCCAAAAAAAAAAAAAAATGTGGTTGCCTGTTGAATGAAAACCGGTTACTTTCATGAAATTGTTTGTGAACATGATGAACTAGTACTAAAAATGAAACGTGTGATTGATCTCATCGAATTTTCAAATGTTAATTACAAAATCAAAAATAGTCACTGATTAGCTGAACAGTTTTGATTTGATGTAACTAAATCAACGACCAAATAAGAACAAGTGTTTAAAACTCATCGAACAATTTAAACACGATTAATAAAAACTTTGGCGCGCGTTCAATTAAAATGGAACATAAGAGTTGATTATTGACTTACGTATTAATGATATTCAACATTAATAAATAAACTTTTAAATGACAAAAAAATGAGAATCAAACAAGATGCAAGGACTGGACTAATAATGCGGAAGTCATCGCTGGACTGTTAAATTTATTCATACAATTCAGTCCGAGCGGCCTATAAAAAGCATAACACAATCAAGATCAATCAAGAGTTCAATTACTTTTTCATCAGTTGTGAAATTTAATTACATCAGATAGTTATGTTTCCTCACAACAATTGCATTAGTATTTATTTTTAACTAGAGCAGATTCATTAAGTTTCGTCAAAAGAAATAATAAATCTCCCGCCTTTCTTGAAACAATAACACATGTTTTTCTATGATTATCTCATTACTGACTGAAACCCCTAATCGACGAAAACCCCTATCGTTTTCACGCTAGAAGAACAATATTATCACAACTGTACATATTTTGACAAACAATATTTATGCCGTTTATGTGAGACTAAGAAAAGCGCCAGCTGTTTGTACTGATGAACTCTTTTTCTCGTAACTCGTGCATCGACTGCGACAAGTCTGTTTTCTTTAAGGGTGTTGCATTAGCATAGATGGAGGAATTCTTTCCAAGGAAAGAAGCGTGAGCAAGGCTATCGACGACTTATCCCAAGTGAAGAAATGAGCAATTGACTTGTAGACGTAAACTGGACTGGAGAAAGTTATCGGGCCATTACCATTCAACGATTTCAACACTCCAGTGGATAAGTAACTCACTTTGAACGATAATAACGTTGAAAATACCGATTTCTACAACTCCTCTAGTAGCCGTGATCGTCTAGTGGTTAGGACCCTACGTTGTGGCCGTAGTAACCCAGGTTCGAATCCTGGTCACGGCAATGTTTCAAAACATTGTCACGGTAGAGGATTTTTTTTTGGATTTGAATTAAATACTTTTTGTAATTATAATTCACAAGTCCATTTGTTAAATCCCACTGTCGTCGAACTTTGTACCATGAAATGTTGTCTTTTTACTCCTTGTGATCTGAAATGAATAAAAATTCTTAATTTTACTGAAAAATGAAATCATACATTTTAATCTAAATGATACCTCCTAACAGACACGCACACAGAAGCTAGTTAATTCAAGTACGCACTGAATGATTTTATTTATACAATTGTAATTTAAAAGCATATAGATGTGTATCGCAAAAGCCCTTTTTTGTCGACAGTATAAACGGAACGGACATTAGCGAATGTTGCTGGAAAACTGGTAGGTCGGATTTATAGTCGTGCGTGCACCGCGCACTCTTGCCAGCTCGTTAAACCAACTTTATAGTGCAGAACTGCAGCTAGATACCTTTATCATCGACTATAAATTTTGGCTCGAGGGATGCGAGCAATTCATTCAATGTAGCCACTTCAATTTTATAGCCTTGTGCTTTTAAAAATGATATCCATTTATGACAATTTTTCACTCCGCCCTGAAACATGCAACAATTTTAAGATCAAGTTTCGCGTCGAAACAAATTCAACAAAACACAACTAAACGCACAAAATGAAAATAAACTCAACCGTGACATGAATTCGTTCACCGAAGCTTTCGTAATCAATTATATTACGAAACGTTGAGACCGTTGCACCGGATGCATTCGCGGATATGGCGCGTAAAAGATTCATCTCTTCCTCCGTCCAATTTCGTCGAAGAATCGTAAATAGGAGAAAATAGTAGTGGGTAAGTGACTCGCACCCCAGCCTCTGGGACGTTTATAATCAGGTGATGAAATCGTCCCTTTTTTTTGCTTTTTTTCTTCATTTTGTCAGTTTAAGACGTGAAAAATGTGACGTGGAAGAATGTCAAAAAAAAAACAGAAGAAAAAAATGTTCCAAAAATAGTGCGTAAAAGTATATGCAACGTGAAAACTGTATATTGAACTTCGATATTGACAAAAAATTGAAAGTGCAATGATGATGATTTATTGTTCACAATAGCGTTTGATCATGCGACCAGCATAAGAAGAGCAATGTACTTTAATTAAAGGCAATGATTAACGACATTCTTTCATGAAGCGTAATTAAATGGCGTGCGCTTTTTTTGCGCGCGTGCGCTCGTTCAATAAACAACGTGAGCATGCGAAAAAAACGAGCGTCCGGGCGTTCATGAAACGTTCAGAGTATCCTCAAAGTCTTCATTTTGCGACGGGTAGGTTGTACTTTGGTCGTCCGATGTGTCCAGCCGGACTATGTAATTGTGTCTCCAGTACCTGCGCCATCTTCTTCCATGTAACCTTCGATGTAATTACAATGAATAAATGATGGAAAATCTAAATGCAAAAAATGGCAGAAGAAATGATTGAAAAAAAACCTGCTCAAAGTAACCAGCCAACCCCAATAAGCAAACAGCGTAACAGAGCACGTTGGTACCATCGCCACGACACTCCAAGGTATCTCTTTGAGTCCACTATCAAACAGTGATTTCATCGCTGTGATGCAAACGTAACAGGAAAATGCTGCCAGTGGTGTAGTTACTATCAAATACATAATGTCTAGAAACACCTGGTTTTGAGAGATTTAAACAAATTGTCAAGTTTACAATAATCGAATAGATGAAATAAAGAAACACAACATTCAGAGGAAAATTAAATAAAATCCTTCACCGTACTTAAGGTGGTTGAATTTATAACATACATGTAGCCAGAATTGCATAAAATTTTAACTCAGTTATATTCTAGTTTTTTTCTCCAAGATTGCAGAATTTGGGAGTTTTTTAAAAACAGTCCAACAAAAATTGGACTTGAATAAACGGTGAGAATCAAACTAAATTTTCCTTTAAGTGTTGGTGTGAAATTACTTGTCGAGTTACTATGACCGTGTTGAACCAAACTGCAAAGCTTCGAGCAACGTTGTATCGCAGGACACTTTTCGTTGCATATTCATGACCGCAGAGCTCGCAACGAGTGTGTCCAGATTCAGTCAACCATCTTTCTAAACATTCTCTGTGCACTCTCCCAACTGTCCCTCGACACCTGAAAAGTAAAAAAAAATAATTAACAAAGAAAAAACCAAAAGTAAACAAAAAACATAAGGCAAACATACGAATAAAAAAGTGCATGAGTAATCGTAAGTATACAAAAAAACTCTTCACTTACTTGCAAGCAGAAATCAATTGTTGAAAGAAACTACTTTGGAAATTGTTGTTCAAGTCGTTATAATTCGAAAAATAATCTTTGTCTAGAGACTGACTGAACGATATTGTTTCTCCCATATGACAAATTCTGCAGATGTCATTTGCTGTATTGGATTCTGCGAAAAAGAATTAGTTTTTGAAAATGCAAAAAGATATTTGAAAGGGAGAAAATTTTCGACTCGTTTGTTTATATCAGACGCGAGAAACATTGACACAAACAATAACCATGACTTGTGATTTCAGGATCATCATTATCAGTTTGTTTTGCCTCCGTTTCGTCTTCGGAATAATGGACCTCTGTTGACTTTGGCTCGTCATAATCTTTAATTTTAGCCACTGATTTTACCGATTCTACTACACCCACGTCATTTTCCTTGCTGCTCTGTTCGTCTAATATTAAAACAAACATTTTTAAACACATTTTTCCGACATTTATCAACTTATGTTTGATTATTTTTTCACGCTTAACCTAAATTTACGACACTTTGTTGTGATTCATTCACTTCGGCTTCGTGGTCGGACATTGAAGAAAGGCGTTTTTCATTGTGTGCGGAAATTTTGCATCGATGACATCACACTAAATAAGTCACTAGAATTTATCGAATTTTGCCAAAAAATATCTTTTTTTGCCGAAAAAAACTTACGACATTTTATCTGTTACTAACTGACATTTCAATTTGACGTTAATCCTATATCAAAACAAACTTCAGAATTGTTTTCAAAAATTTTCCAATGTTTTCATTTTTTATAAATGATAAATGATGAAAAGACAACGATTCGAATATTTGTGTTTGTTTTTTTTTAGAGATCGTATTTCATATTTTGCAAAAGTATGAAAAATTGAATTTTAATAGCGCATCAAAGTGGGCAGGAAATCACGAAATCGTTCGTGCGCCCACGGAATGATTTGACGCGTGCCGAACTGAAAGTCACAACACTCATTTTTTAGTTATTTCTTAGAGGTTATTCAAAACTTGTTCGTTTTGCAAAAACGGATTTTCATACAAAACAACAACCTAATTTTGAGGTTATGTTAAACTGTGTTTTTAAAAAATCCCAAGTTTTGTAAATAAAAATATAAAAAACGTGGACTTTTGACCTTGGTTTTTCGTAACCAAACCAGTTTCAAAAACCCTCGATGAAATGAATAAATGGACATTAAATGATCGATTTCATTTTTTAAATTACTTCACATTTTTGCGACAACAAATTTATTCTGCGCTAATATCCGAAACACGATAATTATCACTTAAGAAACGTTACTCAAAGATAAGTTTATTACGGATGATTGATTCGAGGTTTCGTGATTTTTGCATGTACAAGATTTCAAACTTGTAAGATATCCTTAATCTCTAGCGCTATAATAAATTAAGATTACGCATCCACATATCACCTATGAATCATGCAACGTGGTAGTATAATTTTATCTGTCGCTCTTGAATTCTCGTTATCATGAAAAGCAAATCAATTATCGTCAGAATGAGAGTAGTTCATGAATATGAATTTATGTAACAGTTAATTACCTTTCTGATTTGACGTGATTCGTGAAATTACACACCTATCAGTTAACACTGTCTGTAAATTTGTCAGTGAACTTTCATTCGAATCTTCTTGTTTTAAAATTCATAATTCTTTTATTATATTTATCATCATTGCTATACTTACCTCGTTAATGGCTTGATTATAAGCAATCGAAAAAAGTGTTCGACTTTCAATTAAAAGATAAATTAAATGAGGCGATTAAATCTAGCGATGAATTAGCGTTGGATTTGAACGTTAGCTCGTGCCTCGTTTCTATTTGCAGATACGCGCTCAATTAATCTTCGTGGCCGAAAATGTCGTGAGGGAAATAGCGCCGGCCGACCACCTGGCAGAAATAGCTCCCAGAGAAAAGCGCCACAAAAATTTCAATCCTTACTTTTATACTCACCCTTTCTATTAATTCAAGAACTATTTTTATCAACAACATACTTTATTTACAACCTTTCATCAAAACACTTTCGTAAATTTCAAACAACTTTCACGACTAAACTTAAAGATAAATAAGTTTGACAACTTTTTTGATGAAGAAATATTTTGTAATTTGAAAAAGAATGATTTTTCAAATGAATGTGATTTAGAGAGATTGAGAAATACTCGGGTCGATAATTTTGAATTGACTAATTTAATTCGACGGAGTTGAATCAAGTGGACGTTCAGGTGTTCGTGAGAACTAACGAAGTGCCCCAGTCTTGTCGATTATGAATGAAAGTAACAGAGCCCATTCAGCTGCCGCAAAACTGGCTCTCCGAGATTCACATGCTCGGTTCATTCGTCGCTTGATTACTTTCATTCCGCGTGCAACTCTTGGCTCATCTCGGCTACGCTAGTTCAATTCAGAATTTCATTTAACTCGGCCGTTTAAATAGACGTGCTACACCACCCCTGGACATCACAAGCTGTTTTTAGCAGAGACTTCAATGCCCGACCGAGCTATTTTTCCATTCATCATGTCAATTTGCCGTTTCTCACTCGAATGTTAAACGACCTGCGCAGTCATAACTCAAAACATTTTTTAACTATTTTTCAATTTTTAATTTAGTTTTTAATTCAAATTAAAGTTTGAACAAAACAAAATTAATGAAATTGAAAAAAAATTCATTCAAACAATTCAAAAACAAAACAAAAATATACTTGATACAAAACAATAACCTAATTTTGAGGTTATGTTAAACTTGGTTTTCAAACAATTGCAAAGTTTGTAAACAAAAATGAGAAAAATATAATCTATTGACCTTGGTTTTTTGCAATCAAACTGGTTATAAAATCCAGTGACAAAATTAGTTTTCAGTTTTGGCATTAAAATTTTTGAAATTCTGTTTAAAATTAAACGAGAATTAAAAATAAAAAACATACATGATGTTCATCTAAAAAGGTCAAGTTTGCAGATACTATTCGAGCGCAAAAATGTGTCTGTGGGAACCGAACAAACGACTTCTGGAGCGAATCATTTCGAGCTCCAGAAATTACCTCGGTTAAAACCTGCAATTCCATCGCTGGCCTTACAATTGCATCACGTATATGACACGGCCTGAAACTAAAGTGTGAAATTGATTTGATTCAGACCAGAGCAAATTGTAGCCTCAAAAAGGTTGTTATACGAATTACAGAGTTTTACGCACGCGGAAAAAATTGTAGCGAGATATAACTCGGAACACATGCGATTCGAAAAAAAAAAACAAAAGTTAAGTAACCATTTTGAGAAGAAAAAAAAATTGGCAGCGGTGGGATTCGAACCCACGCCTCCGAAGAGACTGGTGCCTTAAACCAGCGCCTTAGACCGCTCGGCCACGCTACCTGGGGAGTCACGCATTCTCAGCAAGTCGCTCATAAGATGACGAAATTTATACAAACTTTCTGATCTAATTTTACCACTTTTTTAATCCCAAGTTTGAATTTGTTAAGTTTTCTGAAAAACTCAACTTTACCTAAATTAATTTTACTAGTCAAAAACATTGTTCAATCACTTTGCCGTTGATTTTTAAATAAACAAAATGTATTTTAAACTATCAAAATTAAAGTTTTCAAGTCATTATAAAAATTTATAAAAAGTTTCAAAGCCCATAATAAAATATTACTGTGCCTATTTTCAACGCGACGATGCTGGTAAATAATTAATACACACTGTTCTTTAGAAAATTATAAGATGTGCCACGCGAGTGACTTTTCAAGTGCGAATAAGGCTTCAATTTCAAACGCCCTTTCCTACCCTGTTTTGCTTAACATATGATTATTTATTATTGTTTTTTACATAAACTCCCGTAATGGTAGCTGGAAGGTGCGGGTTGTTAAATTAAATAGAACCGTTTGGTACGCGCGCTTTGTACTTACCTGTCATAACTCCTGCTTCCTGCTTATTTCTCTGGTCCTTTAGTTTCAACTCCTACAATACTCCTGCAAAAAAACCTAAACCACATTTTAATAATCAATTTTCCAAACGATAATTTAAACTGGATGAAATTCATAATAATCAAAATAAGAAAGAAAAAAAACAACAAAAGTTTCAAGTTGGAAGGAAAGTTGAAAAAAAAAAGAGTTAAAAATAGTTTGTGACTATTTCATTAGGATTAATTCAAAGTTGAACGAATTGAATGGAAGATTTTTGCTGAGATTAGAAGTTGCTTTTGTGGCGATCATTTTTGAGGGATTAGTGTGACACTTGAGGCGTCGTTCTAACGGATCATTATGTCTCTTCACAGAGGCTCTTTGTCTCGCTGAGTCTACGCGGTCTCATTAGCGGCGTCCGTCAGTCACCTAGCACGCGTACACACCCGAGTAGGCAGGCATTTTACTACATACTCACTCCGACTATTCTTACGGAGCTCGTTAGCTTCTTTTAGCAACAACCAACCGTCCTTCTAAACACAATAATTTACACACGCAGATTTAATGACGGTTCCGAACAACATTTTCGGATACCATTTTTCTCTCCTTTTTCTTTTCTTCTCTTTTTAACAAAATCACAACACTCTGTTTTGTTAATTATCATCTTTCTGATTTCATTGACATTCTGTGCCTCTTATTCTTTCGTATGAAAAAATTGGATAAAAATAAAACGAAGACTTAAATGTTCATTTGTTTCTAATTGTTCGCTGGTTTGAGTAAAACCTTGAACACAATTTGGTATCTGTAATCAATCATTAGGGCCTGCACTAGCGGCAGCGCTATTTTTGCAAAAACCTCAGACAGTTGGACGGCAAAACTATTTGCGGTTGTGCATGCTCCTCGGTTATGGCATATGACATGCATTTTACGCCGACATCTGTTGTCTACCGAGATCTCTGCAAGTCTAACAAAAACTCTCAAGGGAACCCCGGAGCAAAACCCCATCGACAAAAAAATGCAAAAAAAAGACAAAGTCAGCCTGCATTAAGGCCGATTTTATTTACGGTCTGCGTAATGTGTCCTTTTTGTCACTGATTATTTCGTGATGGTTAAAATGCGCCCCTGAAAAAAAAATGAAATCAAAATGTGCAAACTTAACTTTTGTTTTTGTAAACAAAAATAATAAAACTTGGTAAAAATTGTTTGGTTGAATTATAAACTTGTATAAAATTAAATTGAATTTACGATCCGTACTGATTACAGCGATTTATATTTACACGATAAATGAATTGCACTTCGATTCCCTAATGAGCTGATTTAATGTCAGCATGGCACTAACTGGTTATAATTATAAGTTGATTTCAACCAGAAGAACTCTTACATGAACAGAATCTTATCTCAAACATTTCATTTCTGTCTGAGAAATCATTTTCATATGAAGTTGAAATGAAAAATTATTATTTTTGAAAAAAACAATTTTTGCTCTACGTAAAATTATGAATGTTTTGTTTCCGGGTACTGCAAGACAACTGATATTTATAGAAGCGTAAAGTCAGTTTTGTCACAGGATCTTCTTTGACTGGAAGAGCGTTTTCTTTGATTTGGAGATGCATCTGCAAGTCGGCCCTTTACGTAGAGTTTATAGGAGCACTCGGCACCTGTCATGAAATCGTGTATTTATATAAGCGTTCTCGGTTTGGTTCACCTACTACGTTCACTCGGCGAAACCCAAGAATAGATGGGTCCCTCTGGAGATGTGGCAAAGACAGCAGGATGAAACGAAAAAGCGCTCCGTACCGAGAACAGTCACTATATGCCTCGAGTGTCCACGACGCTAACGTATCAAAGGATCTATGACTGTTTCATGCTTTTACCAGTCTTCAAACATGCGTTGATGTATTAGTACTTCCACAAAAAAATTAACTGACCAGAAACGTTACTTAACTTCATTTTCATTTTATTTCAGAATCTTAATTTTCTGATGTACTTCGTAATAGATTTCTTTGTTGCTGATTGCCATTTGGGATAGTTCCATTCTAAAAACAACATCAAAAATAATAAATGAAAAAAGGTTGTACGAAACAAACTTTAACATCTTTGAACAATTGTTGTGATACAATTCACATACCTTTTGTATCGTTGGGTTGTGACTGTGAAATAAAGAAAGAAAATATAAAAAAGACTGCGGAACGAAAGAAAATAACTTGCCTGCTTTCTTTCAACGCGATGCTTTCCATTTCCAATGCTTATTACAACCAAACTGAACCAAACTGAACCACACTGAACCAAACCAAACCAAACTGAACTGAACATGCCCTACCAGTGTTGCCAACTTTGAGCATTAAAATTTTGAAAAGATTTACTTTTTAAACTTTGGCAGCAATGGTGGAATTCGGTTAGTTAAAAACGTTAGGAGGTTATTGTTTACATGTATGTAATTTTGTTTGGCCGCCCCATTGCGCCTCATTGAGATAGGTTTCCAATAACAAGACATTCAAAACAGCGTTTTCAATTATAATTGTTGACATTTTTGTTAAAACCGTTGAGTTTCTATTGGAATTTCGATAAATAAGGTATAAACATTCTCTTGCTATTTTACACCTTTTTCAACACGTTTGCTGTGTTTTCATGGCTGAATTCTTAAGAAATTTAATATTCTAACTTGTTCTGCAAATTTTTTAGTATGGACCAATCTTCGGAAAAACAACCAACCAACTACTACGAACAGGTGTACCAAGACTCTATGATATCCGACATCCAGTTCATCCTCAAAGATAGATACGAAGACGAAGCTCAAGGCAAAGTTATAAAAGCTCATAAAAAAATTCTTGGCCCACTGAACCCAGTCCTTTTAGACACTTTTATCTCTCACCCAGAGCAAACAAAAATCGAAATCAACGATCTGGACCCAGAAGCTTTTCAAACTTTCATCGACTTTTTGTACACTGGAAAAATTTCTGAGGAGGACATCACTGAGGAATTGTTTATGGTGGCTCACAAATACGTCGATTCAACCCTTAAAAACCTTTGTCGACTAAAGTTGGGTCGGAACTTAAGCATCGAAAATGCAGCTAGACGATTGTTGACGTTTTATGATTGCAAGGAGAAAAAACTCATCAAAACAACCTGCACTTTTTTGGCAAGGAATTACAACGACGTGAAAAATCAGGCGGATTTTAAAAAAGTCATTGAACGACATGAAGCTATCGTTGCCGTTTTGAAGACATTCGGTAATTTTTTACAGCATTATTTTCGTTTTTATCTGTTCTAATTTGATAAAACTAATTTAAATTGTTGATTTCTCAGAGGAATGCGACGTGACAGTTTTGACTGAACTCACAAACCCCGATCAGAATACCATCTTTGACGCCGCAACAAGTTCCGATCTAACAATCAGTGCCCAAACGAGATTATTTTTGGCCCACAAAAACATTCTGTCCAGGCGAAATGCTTTTTTAAAAACTGCAATCGATGCTCTACCATCCATCAGCAACGGCATCGAATTTTATGATGCCGATTCCAAAACTGTACAGATTTTTCTGAAGTTTATCTACACTCTTGATGTAAAGCCAAAGGACATCTCTAAGGAACTGATGATTATGGCTCACAACTACGTTGACACGGCGTTGGAAAAAATTTGTGAAAACCATCTGCTGTCTGAACTATGTGTGGCAAATGCTGTGGAACTACTACTGCTGAGCATCGACGTTCAAAGTGAAAAACTGAAAATGGAAGTTTCAAAGTTCGTTGCTGATTACTATCAGGAGATGAAGGACCGAGTTGATTTTCAAAAAGTCAAAGAAAATCCTGCAGCAGTCGAGGCTGTCTTTGGTCAGTTTGCAAGCAAGGTTGATAGTTTGTTTAAGTCCTTGACTGAACATGCAAGTATGTGGTAACTTTATTTTTTACAAATATTTTTATTTTGGAATGTTTACTTGTTATTCTATCTTTGCTGTTATTTTTACTTTTGATTTGTTTCAGCTCTTGGATATTATAGAGATACATTTGTGCTGACGGTACCATCGACTGTTGAAGAAGAAGTGCAATCGTTACAGTTCTATTGGAACAATATCGTCTGGAAAATTGTGACAAGGTTCGTAAACGAAAACCAAATGTCATGGCTTGGATTTTATTTGTATCGCGATAAAACTTTCCCGGTTGTGCATCAAGTTGCATTCTCTTTCAAAGTCATCTCAAGCATCGATGACTCGTACAATGTATCAAGTGTCTCTGATATTATACATTCATTTTCGACAAAAAATGCTATTAATGGATTTCCGAAATTTATAGCATTTTACGAGTTGAGCGATGTACGCAGAGGGTTGATAACAAACGGAACCGTTAAAGTCGAATTGAGCGCTCGTTATGTTTAGTCAACAATCGTCGGCAGTTTTAGAATTATTAGTATTAATTTATATTGTAAACGTTTCATGTCAATTCTCTTTTTCGTTCAGATTATTTTTCTTTAAATAAAACAAAATATGTAATCCGCGTTTGAACAATTTAATATTGTCCAAGCTTCAAGGTCTTGTCAAGGAAATGGCATACAGCTGGCAAGTAATCTCAATTGCGTTTCCTGTCGCGAATTCACACCGGGAAGAAGCCTACTCTGACATTCAGCATGAAGGAAATATCGTAAAGCACTCCGAGAGAGCTCTCGGTGTACAAATAAATAAATTGTAGGTGGACGCGCGCGGATGGACGGATGTTGAACGGAAGCGTTCATCCACGCATTCCTAATGCTCGGTGCGAAACGTGATTCCATTGTTTACAAGACGATCCACGCAACTTTCCTCGGAATACTGATCTAACCAATTACGGTAGCGTATCGATTAACCTGTCGCTCACAATCTACGTGTTCAACCTGATAAAGTGTGCTAATCGTGTGAAATGCTGCTCCATGCCATTTTCATCCTGTCGTCAAGAATTTTGATGAGAATTCAACATCGCAAACCTCATTTCAAGCATAACAAAATCAACCGACAATATTTTACTTTGAAATATTCAATAAAAATTTTCTTTTCTTATTTTATCTGTTTGTTTTTCATGTTGTAAATAAAAAACTCACACAACCTTGTTTTGAGGTTATGTAAAGTATTTGAAAAACACCAAAATCAAACAAATACGTTTTCTTTGTTATGTTTTGTTTTATTTTCTTTTTGATAAAAAGTTACTTTATCTATAACGATAGTAGCAGAGTAATAGAAACAGAAAAGGTGAAAAACTGAAGACGAACCATCGACGGTCAATCGCAATAACTGTCCGAGCATTGAAAAAAACGTCAACTCGAAGAGACTGGATGTGTTGATAAACAAACATTTTATATTAAAATTCCGTTAGGAGCGAGAAGCGTGTGATAAGACCAGAATAATGGATGCGTTTAGAAATGCTTAGAATAGAAATGGAGTCGCCAGTGCGGCGCCTAAAGAAGAGAGGTGTTGGTTTATATCGATGCATATTATATTAATGCCCTGGAGGTTTCTCTTTCGATAGCGATACCCAACCGCGAACATTCTCAAAGCATCGTGATGCATAACTGTATTATTATACCCCTAGTTCAACCTCAGTTTTATGCCTTTTATTCTTTTAGCAAAACTATCTGTGGGTGTTCGTACCGTTTTGATTTAAACAAAAGTCTAAACTGCCATTCACTTATCGGAGTTCGCTCAATTCAATATCGCAAAATGTCAACTTTTTTATCAATAAAAAAACTCTTATTTGACTTGTGAAATTATAGATGATTTATCAAAAGTACCATTTGAAATTGAATAGTCTTAAAAATCATCCCCCTCTATAAAAAATGATAATTAAAAAATAAAAATTTTGCGAAAATGACAATTTAACGTCACCATTTCAACATAAGAAAAGGCTTGTAAATATGAAAATTTGAATAGAATAATTTCAAAAATGTTGGATTTAAAAATTGGAAAAGGCGGGAAAACGTGAGAATTCAAATTGTCAGAATAAAAAACGAAACCGATACAATTGAAAAATGTTTATTAACGATCACTCTGCTTACAAAAGTGACTGATGAGGATTGGTGAAGGGTGTGTCGATGATGTAGAAAGTAATAATCAAAAAACATCGATCGTAATGTCTTCCATGAAATGTATCTTCTTGTAAGAAAAGCTATGCTACAATTACAATATCGCTAAATAATTCTATTATCTACGTTAAAATGCCAACAACGATGCGAGGCTCGTTCATACCGGCAAGAGCCCGACTTGGGCATCCGCAATTCGCCGCCGCTTTTAAGATATATTTTCATATATTTATATCTCTATAATTTTTGTCTTTTTTTTTCATGCAAAAAAAACATACGCGCATTATGTACAGACAATGAACAGCCGCTGTCTTTGTGTTGCCCTTCTCACTTAGTTCTCAATTCTTTCTCTTTTTTCATCCATCTTTTCAATTTTCATCTCAGACGCAAAAAAACAAAAGATAACTAAAAAAAATACCAACGCGATTGGGACTACAAAAAGACTATTTGGGACGGGGGAGGAATGACAATCAAACATTTTTTTTCTCGAAAAAATAATTTCGATTCTCTTATTCTAATGACGGGTTTGTAAACTTGTCATGGCAGTTCATTAGAAGGAGGATAATCGTTAGCATCAATTTCTCAGTCTGATCCCCAGTTTGGCAATCATTTTCATTCTTACTTACAAACCAAATGAAAAACAATACTTTTTTTATAGAAAACAAAAAAATAAATACATTTCGAGAGTAACAAAGTACAACTTTTCATAATGGTAATTCATATAAAAATAATAATAATGATAATAATAATTTAATAATATCAATAATAATAACTCCAAGTAAAGTAGAAAAATAGTAAGATTTTAAGAATGAGAGTATCAAGTTGGGGAATGGACGTGAGAAATGATGTTGACTGATATAAGACGCAGGAGGCACAGGACATGATAACGCCGTTAGTTGGCAGCTATAACCGCGGCCGCCTTCTTCTTCAGAACAATGTCTTTGATGTTGAGGTTGACCTTCTCTTTGCGTGGTGGTGGCACCGATTGCAGACAGAATCTCTTGAACGCCTCGAGCTCACGTTCCGTTTCGTCCATCTCGCCGTCCTCTAGGTCTATGTCTTTAGGCGTGAATACGCTCTCTGCAAAAGACATCCACTCAATACAGTGCTTGGACGCATGCCCAAACTACAATGTTACAAATAAACAAAAACAAGGTTTCTACAGAGAACCAAAAATTGCAGGTCAACTCGAGAGTGTCAAAAAATAAAGACAAAATAATAATGCGAATCAGTTTATTATTCTATCTCAAATCAAAAAGGGTCGGAAAAAAGGTTCAAAGTACAAGCCAATCGCCATCAGTCAAATTTGGAAAAAATCCGTCGTTGAGATTTCGTCGCCAACAGTCTAGTGGGTCTTTTCAAAATCGCGGTCACAAAAAATACTATCAAAATTGTCTTAATCCTAAATCGTTCAACAGCATCGACAGAGAAAAATTAATTACAAAAGAGAGATCTAAGAAGGAGTTGTCGAGTAAAAAAACAAACAAGGTAAAACTAAAATAATAGGATTTGTTTAGTGAGTTTAGATTGGCTCACCAACGAGGTTCCAGTCGTCGCCGCGGGCCGGCGCGTTCGCGCCCGCGCGCTTTTTCTTTTTCTTCGACTTAGTCACGGTCGAGTTGTCTTGACTTTGTTCGGCCTCGCTCTTCACTTTGGTAAGGGTGACGCTCGTGCCGCGCAGATTAATTCCGTTCTCAGGAATCGGATGGCCGTTCGCAACTTTGCTGATTTGAATATTAGCGAGATCCGAAAGACCCGTTGGCAGACAGTCAACCAAACCGTTCCTGGGCGCGACTTTCGTCGCCGCTGGACCTTTTGCAAGCTCCCCCTTGACGATAAAATCCGGCTTTGGGGGAGGTGTTAAACCCGCATTAATAGCCTGTTGCAAAGCTGGACTCCTGATGGTCACCATCCCGTTGTCCGAAACTTTGATTATGGCCTGCTGTTGCTGTTGCTGAAGAAGTTGCTGCTGTTGCTGCATCGGGTCGATTTTCGGCGGACCAAAAGCGGGGTTTCTGATTGTCACCATGTTTGTTGTGGGGTTGTGCATGATTCGAGCAGAATCCTGATTGTAATCTACACAGTCTACAGATTGAGCGCTGCTCTTCTTCTTCTTTTTCTTTTTCTTCCCCGTCGTTGCTGGTCGAGGTTGGCCGGTTACTGTCAGGTCTGCAAAGTGAAAACCAAAGTTGAAAAATCTAGTGATTACAATTACTATCTAGTGATTAAAAAAAGAATTGTTTAATAAAATGTGACCTTTTTCAGAAACAGGTTTAGGCATAAGATCCTGTTTGAGTTTGCCAGTATCCACAACAATGACATTGCTGCCACCTTGCGAGTTGCCGTAACCCGTGGCAGTGCCCCCCATGGCCGTGATAATAGCAGTCTGTTTCGGAGCAGTCTTCGGTTTGGGCATCGGAGTAGACTTGATCGGAATTGGTTTCGTTGGAACGTCCACTTTCGTAATCGTGATGCCCGGTGGCAATTTCAAGTTCTCAATATCGATCTTCGCATCCCCGAAGTTGTTTACCTGGTTACTAAACGAACTGTACGACCTTCTCTCGTCCCTCTCCAAAACCTCTGGCACGCTCTTTATCTGCGGCTTAGTCACCCCTCGTACCTGGTCTAACTGTTTTTTCTGACTATCCTTCTCCTGACTTTTATTCTTCTTTGAACCTTGGTTATTATTAGTAACCTGTCCATTTTTCTGCACCACATTCTGTTGTTTTCCCTTCTTCTTTTCGTTTTGACTTGTCGGTTGTTCCTGTTTAATTTGTTGGTTCGCTTGTGACTTTTGTTTTTTCTGACTCTGCTGGTTCTGCTGATTTTGCTGATTCTGTTTACCTTTAGCCACATTCTGCTGAACAACATTTTCTTTATTCTCTAGATTCTTTCTCTCCAACTTCCTCTCCTTTTTCGTCAGAACTCTCGGTTCAGTTTTGTTGGCTGCTTTCTTGGCGTCCTCTTTTTTTTGACTCTTAAGGCTCTGCTCCTGTTGCAACCTCAGCTGCAGTTGCTGCTGCTGTCTCTCAAGCTGCTGCTTGGCACTACAAGTCGCACAACTCGTCTGAACGGGAATTGGCACTGGGATCTCCTCGACCTTCCTCACCTGCTGCTTCTTCTTTTTCTTCTTTCCTTGATTGTCGTTCGGTTCCTTGGTCTGACCGTTGACCAACGTATAAAGCACCTTGTCCTCAGCCGGCGTTTGGCCCTTCAAAGTAATCGTAACAGTTGGCTCGGCAGAATTACCCTCCATCACACGACGAATCGTCACAATTTGGGTCGGTTTCTGGTCCAAGTCCAGCTGCTGCTTTTCTGCTTCGAGTTTTCGCAACTCGCGTCGTAACTTCTTCCTTTCTTTTTTCGTCAAACTTGGATCTGTTGGGTCTAAGGTTTTAAACCGCTCGAGCAACGTTGGCGGCTCTGGTGGAAGCACTTCTACCGGCTCTGGTTCAACTTTTTTCGACTGTTTCTTCGACTTTTTTGACGACTGTTGTTGTTGCTGTTTTTGATTTTGGTTTTGGTTTTGCGGCGCACCTTTTTTGTTTTTTGATGCTTTCGAGGAAGGTTGGGTTTCGGGGGTTGGGCGGGTTGTTTTGGCGGATTTATTGGGGTTAGAATCACGGGCGAACTGGCGGGAAGGATTGACACTTCCGGCAGGTTTCTGCTGTGGTTGTTGAGTCTTGAAGATGGCTTTTGTGGGTTCACCACCGTTATTGTCACTTCGGGCGTTTTCTTACGAAACTCTGTCAGCTTTTGTCGTTCCTCATCTTCGCGATCTTTTTTCAACTTTTCGTCCAACTGAAAAGAGCCAAAATTGTTTACTAGTTTGAATCGAAATATGTAAATAACAAATGTTCAATGTGAAGACAGGACACGTGTAAACAAACCAAAGAATATAAACAGAGAATTTTTGCAATAAAAACAGAAAACGTAAATGTGTTTTGACTTGGAAAATGTAGACAAATAAAAGAAACAAAAGCTAACATAAACAAAGAAAATGTAAACAGAAAACTTGAAGATTTGCAAAATTACCTTGCGTTGTTTCTGTCTGGCCTTCTTTTCTGCCTTTTTATCATCTTTTTTAACACTCTGTTTGCCTTCGATGAAATTTAACAATGCATCAACATCAGCCATGGACTGAACACTACTCAACCGCGAGTTTTCCTGATGTCCATTTGTCGTCACCTTGTGATCGACGTTCGGTTGCTGCTGCACCAACCCGGTGCTCTGTGTCGACGCATTTTTTGCCGGCAAACTACATTTTTCAGTCTTACATCTGTTTTCTCTCTTCTTTGACAACAATTGTCGTAACCTCTCACGCATCTCGTTGTAATTTCGACTAACAGGCGCAACCGTTGGCTGTAAACAAACAAACAAACAAACATCACTTCAAAATTTGCACAACAATAACAGTCAAAACAAAACAAACAACAAAAAGCAAATTTCGAATTTAGAGGTTATGTGTACATTCGGCAAAAAGTTTTGCAGTTTTTTATTTTCAGTAGATTTTTGTTGGAAGAATGTTTGAACGTTAACGACGACTTTTGGAGTTACTAACATTTTGTTGCGACATGTTGTCAAGGTCACAGACTTTTTGCCCGGCAGGATTCAAGGCTACGCATCACTTCCTAACCTCATTTTTCACTATGGCGTCAGATTTTATTTGCACACTTTTCGGGTGCAAAAATTTTTTTTATCGATTTTGGATCTTATCAACTGTATTTGACATTGTCAAAATTCTATGAATGACTCGAAGGTTCCGACGCTGACAACTTGTTCTAACCTCACAATCGCGCTTGGACGTGTTGATTGCAAATGTAAACAGCCGACACGCGAGTGTTTCTAAGCGACTTGACAACACGCTCGATTAATCAACGCGCGTTCAGAAAATTGGATTTTAATATCCGTCTGAAAAATTTGATAACACACATAATAATTTCATAATTTTATGATGTTTTTTCATAAATTATGTTTTTTATGGTTTTTTATTCAAATAAACAAAGTCGTTCAGGTTTGTTTATTTACTTTTTGCTTTTTATAGATTTTTTTATTCTGATTTTAGATTGCGAAAATAGAGGGGAGAAATTTGTAGAGGTTGTCGAGAGTGTAAAAAATTGCAGACATCTTAGTGTAAAATAAACAATATCATTTTGCAATTTTTTCAATTGTTACTTTTCAAAATTTTTCGTTTGTTTATGTATTGTTGTGACTAATCATTGTGTTTACTTACAACGCCATGTCCAAAAACTTCGCAATAACAGCAGTCGCAATGACGACTTGAGTCTCGAGGTGATGAGCTGCTTGATGAACACGAATCTTCCTGGTTACTGCTGGTATCTGAGTAATCTCCATCTCCTGATGACACTAAACATTTTATCATAAGTATCAATTAGTTTCTTAAAATATTTTGGAATTGAAAACATATAAGAATTACAAAAAAAGTAAATAAACAAAATCAAACATCTTTGTTTATTCAAAATCGTAATTCGAATGACAACATTTATTAAAAAAATTATTTTTTTTTTTGAAAAATACTAACAATCAATGCTGGGCAACCGTTTGATATGTTCGACGGTATGTTGTTTGTGACAAGTAGAAGCACCGTGTGAATGAACCCGGTGCGTTGAATTCGCAACCTTATTCGAGTCTACAGAATTTGCATGGGAATGGACAAGAAGTGAATCTAAAACAGAGAAGAATACCACATTTTTTATACCAATTTCACTTTTACCATTTCAAACAATATACTCCAAGATCTACTTTTTTAATTGGAAAAATAGTCTTTTTATATCCTTAAACAATACCTTGATGAGTACGATTATTCATGTTTAAGTTTGAAGTTTGAGTTGTAGAGTGCCTCGTTTGAGGAACCGAAACAGGGACAGGCGGAGAACAAGGTGAAACCGGAGTCTCGACCAAGTCCAATTTTTCTGTACTGTCTTGGATTGAATCCTGTGCTGGTATTTCTGCAACTTTTGGCAATACTGGGAACCGCGAAGTTGTCAATTCAGATAACGTGCCTGAAAACCAAGAACACCAGTTTGATTTCATTCATGTCTTATTTTTAACCAGAGCTATCAATTTAGTAGAAGTAGATAAATAAAGTTGTACAAAGTAACGTACAGTTTTCAAAACACAGTTTCGAATCACATTTCTTTCTCGAGTCCAACAAACAAGAGCAGGGTGGATTCTCGTTTGTTACGGGTCTCTTTCGTTCCATGATTTTTCGAGCGTGTTGGTAAACACACGAACAGGGAGTTGAGTTTTGAATGAGTTTTTCTGAACTATCTGTAACGTCTTTATCTTCAACAGTTTCTTGCGTTTGTTCCAATTCGTGAACCTCGCCGTTCAAATTGCTACAATCCACTTCCACTTCAGTTGTTCCGTTCAGATTTTCCGATTGAAAATCAACTTCTGAAACAATTAGAAAAATCATTCAATTTCAAACAAAACATTAACTTTTCTTTACTTATTTCTTTAGATTAGAATTTTCTTAAAATCGCAAAAGACGAAATTTACCATCAACACCATTGGTTATGTTTTTCAAAGTACACTGACTGTTTGCCATCTAGAAATTGAAAAAAGTTGTTATCAAAATAGAAAATTAAACTCCAAATATTGTATTTGTTCTTTTTTTTCAGCTTTTTTTTTCTTACTGGTTCAACACAATTATTTACATTAGATTCTACGAACGCCCTAGCTCTGCATTCCTGCTCGTTAGTGCTAAAAGAAAGTGATTCAAATAATTATAAGTTCGAATTTGACTCAAAAACTGAATTTCAAATCAAAGATGAAATTAGCACAAACCAATTTGGCGTTTCACAAGAACAAAATTCCATAAAAATAAGTGCAGTCTCGTATCCAAAAACGAAGCCAGGATCGTTAGAAGGTTGTTGTTTATCATAAGAGACGATACTTTCAACGACTGCTGGAATTCTTTGATTCGAAGACTTGTTCCAGCCATCCAGAAGACGTTCGATGTCCTGTTTGTTGGAGAACATTTTCATGTCTTCTGTTTTTTCTGGTCTGTGAATTTTTAAACAACATTAACAACGTACTATGTTTCGTCAAATAAATTTGACGAAACGTTGAAAAAAAGTCAACGTCAAATTGGTATGAACCTTTCTGTGTTCAATGCTAGATTGCAGGTACGCTGAGATGCACACTGTTTTTTAAAAAGATCACAGCCAACATTGAACGTGTAGTGCAGCATTTTTTGGGCCGTTTGTTCAGTGCTAAAACAAATTGTCATTTTATTCTAACAAAATCCTAAATTTCGTTTCAAATAAACAGTTGACCGAAACGAATCAAAAAATCTTACTTGTATTTTTCTATAAGTTCCAGAGTTTCACTATCGAAATTTCTGATCTGAACCATGTCATCGTCGAACTGTAAAAATCTGTGTACGAGGTCTTGATATTCCGAGCCATTTTTTGGCAAACATTTTCGTAACTGCAAAATTTCAAAATATGCATTAGCTTTGTTAACAAAACTACAATTAAACTAATCAAAAATAAAGGAACGTAAAAATGTGAATGAATTACCTGAACAATCGACGGTAAGTTATTTTGTATAAACGGATCCGTGTAAACATACATTTGGTATAGTTTCTTGTTAAACTGTTCCCACTTGATATTGAGTTTACACAAGCCCTCTTTTTTTAGAAACTCAATCATCTTAGAAACATGCAGGGCAGTTGAGATGATCACGTCGTAACCGTCTAACAGATCTGTACGGCAGAATTACAACAAACAATTTTGTTACTCCAAAAATGTAAAACTTGTTTCAGTGTCTAAACTCAAAAAGTTTCATGAACGATTTGAAATTGAAGTTTTACCTGTTAAAAAAACCTTGGCCAAGTTATCAACATTGTTGTCATGTAATAGAATCAAAAGTCGAACTTTAACTTCAATGACGAACTCTTGAGCCTGACCGACCAGTTTCATAAGTAAAGTCGTAGGGTCCTTCATACTCAAACTGAAAACAAAAACACAAAACGTCAAACTCCCATATGAAAAGTGTGAAAAATTAAAAAAATTGTGAAATAATTTGTTCTACTTACTGAAAAACACACTTGCACATGTTGGCCATATGCGATGGACTAAACTGATGAGTGTAATTAGGAGTACAGTAAGCGTCTATTGCAATATCGAATACAGATCTGATGTAATTCCTTACGTTATCCCAAAGACACCTCAGTGTCATGGATTTTCCAGTCTCCATTAACAAAATTTGTCTGCAAAATTATCAATTTTGTTAAACGAATCATTTTTATACTAGTTTTAATAATGATTGTTTGAAAAAAGTGAAAGTAAGAAACGAAAATCTTCATTTTGCAAAAAATTTTTTTTGACTTGTCAAAAAAAATGAAGTTTTTGTTTGTTTCGAAGTACCTTTTGCATTGACAGCTTTTGCATTCACAATAGCTAACTACATGTTTGTTATTGACAAGTGAGACAGGTACTACAGGCATCGTAATGCAGCTTTCAATGTCAACGTCCTGTTCATCGAAAACTTGTAAATCTTCCAGCAGCGCCAGATTATCAATATCCTAAAACCACAAGTCGCAAAATTATAATCATTCTCAAACCTGGAATTACAATTTGACCAAACACTTAAAAAAAATCAAAAAACCATATGTAATTAGCGAAGGTTGCGAATTCGGTCATTTGCAAACTGACAAATGTCAAATTAAAAAAACGTCCTTGAAGGGAACATGTCAAAATAGAAGAAAACAGTGGTCGACAGAATTTGACAGTTGGGAAGTAGCAGGTCACCTGGATAGAGAGCGGAGAGTCGGGTTTGAGCTGGGGCTCGGGGCCATGGGCGACCATCTCGTCGACGCCGTTGCCGTCCGTCTGCTCGCTGTTGTCGCCGTCGCTCATCCTCTCGAGCTGCGCGACGACTAGTGCACAATCAATATTCGCACAGACCGTTTTTCTCTGCGTCTGTGGTCCTTTTTTTCGTCTTCTTCCTTTTTTTTCTTCTACGCCAACAGCGGCTCCCGTAAACACATATATCTTGCGACTTCCTTCAGCACCAACGAATCTGCAACTTGTATAGAGTAACGAGCCTTGCTCCGAAATTTTCGCCGAGTTCTCATATCCGACGATGTTACCGACGGTTGGCAACACTGTAAGGGAGACAACACAACCTAAAAGGTGTTTAAATTTTGCAAAAAATTGCAAATTAAAACTAACAAACAAAATCATATTTCGTAGTTTTTGAGCAAATTAATTTGTAAACGAACAACATAACTTCAAACTTGCGATGAAAACTTTGGAATAAAAGAAGTGAAATAGTATTGTTGTTATTGTTTTGTTATTTTTGTTTTCGATATACATCATATAATGAAAAAAAAAGTTTTCATACAATAAATGTAAAATGTACAAGTCTATAAACTACGAATGGGTATCCTTATAAAAAGTGGCTAAATATTACGCGTCGTATATACACTTGTTTTGGAACGAAAACTAAAATCGTCAATGAAAAAATTCGGCGACAATGATTTATGCAATGTTTTTTCATCGGACGTTATTTGAACATTTTTGTTGGTCTGTTTTACATTATAATTTGTGGCTCTGTCACTGAGACAGAGATGCTCTTGTGCGGTAATACTTGGCCTCCGTTGATGTAAAGTTCGTCCTTGACAATGACGTCCTCGCCTAGGACCGTCGTACCTTCCATCCTTACCCAACGTCCTACTACGCTTTTCCAACCAACAATACAACTGAAAACAAAAATAAAAAAGGTATACAGATAATGCAAGCAAACAATTTTTCAAAACTAAAATGAAAAGTTTAGAAATGACACCCTAATGTTTACAGCCAATGTAAACAATAACAAAAAAAGGTTAACAAATAATGTAAACAATGGAAAATTTACAACTAAATTTCAAAACGTGACCAAAATAAAAAATAAATCATAACAATTGTCAAATTGTTCAAAATTAAATCGAAAAAAGTAAACAAATATAAAGTAAACAAGAAAACATAAGTTATTAACAAAAAACGTATAATTTGCGAGTAAAATGAAAATTGAAACAGTATTATTGATAATTTACCTGTCAAGCCATGCATGTTCTTTGACAACAGAATCTCGTAAGAGGGTGGTTCGTTTGACACAACAGCCATCAGATAATGTAACCCCAGGACCAACAGTGACATTTGGTCCGATTCTGCAATCGTTGCCAATGACAGCCGTTGGATGAACCAATACATTGCCAACAATTCCTGGCCCAGAATACAATTTTTCTGGTGATTTCTGACGTAGAGATGCAAGGTAAAGAGACATGCCTGCAGAATAACACAATGACAAATCAAACATTGAATTTTAAGAAAAAAAGAGGACAAATAAAATATAAACAAGAAAAAAAAATATTTAAGTTTATGCAAAAAATTGATTGGTACCAGTTAGAAAATCTTTCGGCTGTCCAACGTCCATCCAAAAGCCTTGTAGGTCCATTGCAAATAACTGACCATCCTGGGCCATCCCGGGAAACACCTCTTTTTCAATACTCATCGGTCTGAGCTCAATTCGTTTTAGCACACTTGGATTAAATATATAAATACCTGAAAAAATCATTAATCATTAATTTTCTTTTCTTGAACTTGAATTTTATGGTTAAAAATGTTATTTCTAAATTCTAATTCAACAACTTGAACACTAACCTGCATTAATTTTGTTCGACACGAACTCTTGAGGTTTCTCAATGAAACTTCTAATGCGTCCATCGTTGTCATAAACAACAACACCATACTTGGAGGGTTCCTCGACCTTGGTTACAATGATGGTCCCCTCTTTTCCATGATTTTTATGAAACTGAACAAGTTGCTTAAAAGGAAAATCACAAATCACGTCGGAGTTCAGTACAAAAAAGGGCTCGTCATTGTCGGCTAACAAATCACGAGCAAGTGCCAAAGGACCAGCCGTGCCCAAAGGTTCAGTTTCGTGCGAAAATGTTAATTTTATTCCCAGTTTGTTTGCTTCTTGTTGCAGCTCCTTTTCCATCTGGTCTGCTCTGTATGATACAGCCAGAACTACTTCTGTTACATTTATGTCAACCTTTGAAAGAAAATATTTTTCGTTATTTGATTAGAAAAAAATAAATTGTTTGAAATATGAAAAGTGGTTTTTTACCAAAGCTTCGATTTGGTGCAACAGCATTGGTTTGTTCGCAAATTCCACCAGAGGTTTTGGTCTGCTCAAAGTCAGTGGCCTAAGTCTGGTACCATAGCCGCCAACAAGAATCAGGGCCTTCATTGTACCTAATTTCCTTTTCTTTTCGTGCATACTCCTGTAAATTAATTATCTTTCTATTACCTTCAGAAATACCACAAAATCAAGATTTAAATAAAAAACAACAAACATGAAATGAACATAGTTTCCTCTAAAAAAATGCAATTTATTTAATGAGAAGCCACTTGGTGCTATAAACATATTTCATTGTTGAATTGATTTTTAATGACTCGGTTTTTTGTACTTTTTTGATCTTTATCAAAAATGAAAAAGACAAAAATTTTTGAAGTAGTTAAATAAGTGATTAGTTGATAAGAGAAAATCTATTAGTCACCAAAGAAAATATTACATAAACAATGTACAAACGCCAGAAGTGAAGAAAAAATGTAAATAAAGAAGTTTGTGTGAGTGCGAGAAAGAATTGTTTTTAAATTACGTGCAAGGGGGTTTGTTTACTCACGACGTTTGAGCAAACAAACAAAAACAAGCCGACACAGAGAGCTTAGACGAAAAATGAGAAAAGAATCACCGCATAGGAGCACTGTTGCGGCCGACGATCGGTCAGTACTGATAATTGTCCACCTTGCCACGTATCTGACATCAGCTGTCACGTTTTGAGGTTATGTTGACTTTGGTTCGTATCAAAACAAGCGCCCGACGTCTCATCAGCTCTATCTTTTTTTCACCCAAAAATAAAAATGGACAATTAAAATAAAACTCACGAGACTTAGACAAATTCGATTGCTGCATTACGGGGCACAATTCAGGTAAGTGACAATTCGCACGACTTCAGGTTTGTTTACTAAACTTATTTTTAGTTTCCGCACTTTTTTTACCTCGAAATTTTTTGTCTATCAGGCGAACTTGTCAAATTAGATACTTATCAGATTATCAATTCGACCTTTGTTTATTTTTAGTAAACAAAGGAAACAAATTTAAAATTATTTATTTTGGATGTAATTATTTAATTTCCCTTTTTTTGCTTGTTTGCAGGTCTCGTTGTAATTATGATTTTAAAATAAAATTCAAATGCAAGAATGTTCAAATTGGAGTCATATATAACTCCTGTGATATTGAGTTACGTTGAGAAATATGTCAAGAATTTCAAACCAGAGCAGTCTCAGGTGAGAAACAAAATTGTTTGTTTTTGCCAATTCTGGTTGTAAATTATTTTCAAATGTTAATCTTATTTCGTTCGTCTTTTAGGTGTCGTTATGGGGTGGAGATGCATCTTTTCAGAATCTTGATCTGCGGCTAGAAGTTCTGGAAGAGCAGTTAAACCTGCCTTTTAGTTTTGTCAGCGGTCATATTCATGAACTGCTCATTCATGTGCCCTGGGTGAAAATAAACTCTGAACCTATCGTTATTACAATCAATACAATCGGTAAAGACAATTCTAAAAACAATTGCGATTCAAAAAGTTGCTTTATTATGTAAACATACTTTTTTGTTATTTCTTTCTTAATGAAATTAAATTTGCATTTTCAGAATGCATTTTAAAACTAAAAAATGAAAAAACTGAAAACCCACAGTCATCAGTTCGGAGTAAAAGAAAAGAGTTGTTGCAGTAAGTAAGAAAGGATAAAAATAAAAAGATAATTGCAAAAGTGAATAAACAAATAATTCTTTTTCAGAGAAGAAGCTCCGCCGGGATACATCAGGAGTATGATTACAAGAGTGATAAACAACATCACCATCAACTGCAACAATTTGATACTTAAGTACGTCGAAGAGGATATAGTCTTAAGCATCAACGTACGATTTTTGAGCATGCAAACTGCCAATCACAAATGGCAACCTGTTTTCACAGGTAAAATTAATTAACAATAAAAAAATAACGATTCAAAATCAAAAATTAATTTTAAAATACCTTTCCGTAGACGTTGGAAGCTATGAGGTGAATTTGCAAAAAATCATAACGGTACAGGATCTGACTTTGTGTTTGGACAAGATGGACACTTCTGGCAAGATTGAAATTTACCAAGTAAGCCTACCAAAAACAAAACTTTCGAATGACAGAGCTTTGTTTAGAAAAACAACATTCATTTTCATTTCATTTTTCGTTGTAGGATCCAGTTTTGTATCGCTGTTCAATAATAATTCGTCTGATGATGAACTATCACAGCAACACTGCGAAACGTGCATCAGTCAGTCGACTCGATCTCCACTGCGAGAAAATGGAATTCAGTGTAACCGAACAGCAAATCCCAATGCTGCTTAGATTGTTTGCTTTGGTTTTAGCCTTACAAACTAAGCAGTTTCCGATTGAAAAGGACAAAACTACTTTGGAAGATGATAGAGAAAGCATAGGATCTGGTAACCAAAATTTGGAAAAATGATTTCTGTTATGCTCGTTTTATTTATTTAAATAAAAAACCAATTTTTGTTTTAGATGAAGTGGTTTTATCAGCAGCAGCAGCTGACGGTTGGGGAGGCTGGGCGTGGAACATGGTTTCGTCATTTTTGCCAGTCGACTGGGACACAGACTGGTCCGCCGAACAACAAATCGCCTACTCCGGCCACACAATTCATTTTGGAATATATGTCGACGAGGCGACTGTTACTTTTAAGGTGGAATTCAAAACTTTGAAATCGCAACTTTTCAAAACAGAAAAAAAGACGAACTTTCTAAAAGTTGAAACTGACGAAAGAAAATTTTTGTTTGCAGAGTGTCGAAAGTATTAAGGAGCAAATATTTTACAAGTCTCGAAAAATTCGGTACCAATCGTTCTTATCTTTGAAACTAACTGGAGTCGTGATCGATACGCTATTGCAAGGAGTTACGATGACAAGTTTCCAAGCGGGGTTTGGAAGTATCAAACTTTACCCGAAGGGCCATTGCCCTTGTGGATATCACGAACTTGTCGATGGATTTGATGTAATTGATTTCATTCGATTCGAAAATGTCAAATATTTATTTCCCTGATAATTTGTTTATTTGTTCGATTTCAAAATTAAAAAACTTAATTTCAGCCTCCACTTTATGTAACTGCTGGACACGCAAATGCAGATTATCTTAAAGACACACTTTTTGACGCTGAAGCTATGGAGAACCAGGGTAGGAGACGAATTTATAAACAAGGAATCGAATGCCATCTGGCAAATTTCACAGGTGATTTTTCAATATTTTGTTTGTTTTTATCATGGAAATTAAAGTTGTATACTTTTTTCTTAATTGTGATTTTTTGTATTTTCAGACAGTAAATTGTTGGAAAAGTGTCCAGCGTTCGTGATGGATTATGTTTACTTCATAGACCTGCCAGAAAATATAACTGCTGAAAAGATGTTCGAATTTGGACCTAGTCTTGAGTACAGGTATTCAAAAAAAACCCAATGTCGTTTGATTTTTAATTTTTCTGACATTTTATTTTCTGACAGTTAAATTAATGATCGAATTATTCCAGCAACTTGAAAGAGGACAGAAGAATTCGATACATTTTTGGAAATTTGACAATCAGGCTGTGCTCTGGCTTAGTTCATCGATTCGATTCTATAAAAGAAGCAGCTTCCAAGTACAACTATCATCCATACATAGTTTTAAAACCAGGTAAAAATAAAGTTTCAAAAACGTTAAGATTTTTTTCAAAATTCGTATTTGAAATAACAAAAAAAAATGTGAAATGGAATTTTCATTTCAGAACCGACCGTGGACGAACTTCCCCCGGTGACTGTGGAGGAATACGAAGCACTGCGAGAGAACATTCCGATGGTAAAAGTCGAGTTGGTTGTAAACAAAGGGTCAATCGAATTCCAACTGGCTGATCACAAAACTGTGCTTCCTCGACAGAGAAAATCTTTAGATAGTCGGGTACCGAAATTATTTTTAAAACTAAAAAATGTTAATTTTCAAAACATTTTCTTTTTCTTTAATAAAAATGTCAATTTTTCAGCAAACTGAAACATCGACTCCAACACTCTCAGACGATCCGTTTATAAGTTTCGATTGGGACAAAGTTTATGGAATTTCCACGCAACCTTTTTATCCGTTTCGCTTGATCTCTTGTGCTTCAAAACAAACGGATATCCCTGCCGAGATGCTGTTCAGCTGTTATCGAGTTGTTGAATTGGAGGCAAATATTTCACTATTATCGATAAACAAATAAAAGTTGAAGCAAAATTTTACTAAAATAGTTGTTGAACGTTTGTTGAACTTTTATTTTTGGTTTGTAGGCGGATGGAATCAGCAGCCAACTGTACCTGACCAAAAATTGCCGAATTTCTACAGTGATGCCCTTTTCTGTGAAGTTGAATTACAAATCACTGTTGTATCCACAGTATTGGAAAAGTCTCGAGATTGTTCACAGGTCTCTGAACGTTCACAGCGACAGCCTGACAATCACTGGGACTAAACGAAAAGTCATAGTGGTCATTGCCATTCTCTCCTCTGTACTTAATCCCGACGATCCTGCGAATTTGATCGCCTGCTCGTCCGTACTGAAAGACGCTTGTGAAGAAACTAGTACGTCCAAAAAATCATTTTTTTCAAACCAAAAAGAAAAATTTTATAAACAATCAATCACTTTATTGAACCTTGAAAATTGTTCTCAGGTCCTATTTATTTGGAAACGTTCTTTGAAAATGTGAATTTCAAGAATGTCACAACTCTGACGACTGTTTCCAATAAGGCAAATGTCGGATCGATCAAAATTTTTGCTCACAACGAATCACAACAGGCTTTTATTTTGTCTGGTCCAGAAGACGATGGAAGGTAAATTTGATTTCACATTTTTCAATGGTTTTTATCTAATCTATTGTAACAAAATTATAGAAGACTTTTTTCGTTATTTGCAGTGTCTCAGAGGAAAGATTATTATTCACAGCAGTAATGCAGTATTCGAAAGACAGTGCTGTCCAAATTCATCCGCCGATTTTGTCTCTACACCTGGGTGAGATGACAGGTTGTCTGGACCCTCTTTTGCTCAACTGGCTCGAGTACCAAGTGACTTTCAACAAACCAAAAAGTCCAAAACACTCGAAAGGTGACAACCAGAAACATGTCAGCGAAGGAACCCTGTCAGAGTCTGGCAGTCGGAGGAGAACGTTTCGCAGTTTGCATGAAAGTGTGCACAGTTCGTCGGATAAGGAGAAAAAGAAGATTGATTGTGATAGTAAATTTAAATTGAGCCCAAAGATTGAGGAGGATTCGAAGTTCATCACAGCGAAGATTTCTAACAAAGAAGTAAAACTTCAACTTCTTATTTTTTTTAAAATTTTTTCAAATGATTTTAAGTTGAGATTAAATATTGACCTTTTTTCAATTGCAGAACAAAAGCGTCTTGACGAGCATCATGAAAATTTATTCCTGGTGGAAGGATTTGATTGTGAATGTTTGTATCGAACATATTACTATCTATACTCCGTCGATGACTATGAGTGGAATTGGAGCAGATGGTAAGTTTTCCTTTTTTTCATTTTCAACTTAGAATTGTTTTTTTATTATTATTAGCTTATTAAAATTTTTATTTGTATTTTCCAGGGATTATCGATGCAAAAGATAGAGCACTGAAGTCAGAACCGAATTTACAAATTTTGGTCACCAAAATGCCATCGATGTGCATTCGCTCAGCCAATGTTCAGTCGGAAATTTTACTGCCCTATCTCAAAAGACTACCCGCGGTTTTACCCAAGTCGATGTGGACCAAACGTAAAACAAATTAAATTCTTAATTGATCGATTCAATCAAAATTTTTATAAAAATTAAAATACAATTTTTCTTTTAGGAATACACAGTTTTCCATGGACACTCGACATCGTTGATTTTCAATGCTACACCGTGAAGGGAACAGCGAAAAATAATTTCATCAAAAACGTCTCCTTCAATGCAACTATCGATTTGACCAGCAAAATCGTCAACGAACCAGAAGAAAAAGAATTGTCATCGATCAATTTGTGTGTCTATATTGATATGTCTCCGATTATGATTTCAATTTGCGAACAGCAGGTTGATAATATACTTTTTTTTGTTTAATAAAAGAATTTGTGATTGATTGAAAAACTTGAATTCATTTTTGAATCTATTTCAGGTGCTTTTTCTGCACAGCATCGCAACAAATTTGATATCAACGATCAACAACATTTCTTCATCGAATGGAAACCGGAATAAGTTTACAAATTCTAACGACCAACATGAAATCGCATTGGTAGCTCCGTCCTCGTCGCCTGCAGCGACTCAGTTGTTGTATTTGGAAGAAGAGACGACAACTTCAACGATATCCACTGTCAAAGACGAAACAGAACCAGGTTTAATATTTGCAGCTCTTTTGGATGTTAAGTTCGTTAATTTGATTAACAATTGTTAATCAAATGTTGAATGTTTACAGAGGAGGAAAACTTGTTATTGACAGCCTGCGTGCAGTGGACTATCACAAAGTTTACTCTGAAGATGTACGTTCTCGAAGACGAAATTCTGCCAGTTTCGAAGCTCGTTTTGGAGTTGGAGGATATCATAACTTCGGTCGAGATGCACCAAGTTTACTTGAAGTTAAAGCACAAAATTACTACTGCTGCGATATTTCATTATACAAGGTTGATTATAAACTAATGAAAATAGTTTGTTTCATAATTTAATTCAATTTTACAATTTTGAATAATTTAAATATTCGAAAAAATATTTAGAAAATTGAAGAATCAGATATTGAAAATATTACAATTTTCAACTAAAATTTTTCGTTTGATTTTTAGGTCTCCTCAATCGAAACATTGGGACTTTGGCGAGTATGTGGATGGTCTTCTTTTGTGTTCTCGCGAGGACAGCGTTGAAAAAGGCGAGGATCTTGGTTTTTTGAGTTTTATTCTAACTGTGGCCAAATCACGAAACGTGTACACTCGCTGGGGAACCAACAAACCCTGCAAAACACAAAAGGTAAATCTAAAAGTAATTTTTCAAAAAGCAAAAATAAACAACGAACTTGAAAAAATTAAAAAAGTATGTCTTAAAAATATTTTTCCAGAAACACACAAAAATCGACGCAGTACCATCGTCAGAAAATTACATAGCAGAAATAGTAGTAGCCATCCAAACATTGGACGTGATATTTCCGCTGGACTTGCTGTCTAAATATGTGACATTTTTAAAACCGTTCTTGAATACCCACGGAACAACGATCGAAACTCAATCCAACATCAATGACACGTTTTTCGTTCCTCCGTTTATTGGGATTACTTCGTTGAAAAACGACACGTTGCCTCTTATTTATCTCGAATTCAAGGGGTTTAGACTGATGGTCCCAGCTGCGGGTGGAAAATCTTCAAGTTTACCTCACGATCTGCTGATGATTCAGGTTTTGAATTCATTTTTTTAATTGAATCCACACAGTCGAACTTTTTTAAATTAAACATTTCCAAATTGTTTGCAAACTGAAAAGTTTTTAATGTAAAGTGATTTGAATTTATTTTTGCAACGTTTGTTTTTAGTTGGATGATATCAAAATTTCACCATTGGCTGACAATCCAATCTGTCGAATTCCTCTTCGTTCTGATATTTATCAGTTGGCATCTCAGGCAAACATTCTTAATATTCCTGGTTCAGCAGTGGAGGATCGACAGTACCAGATTAACGTCCATGGAATCTGCGCTTTTACAACAACTTGGAAGAATTATCAGCAGAGTGTTAGAAAAGTAATTTTTAAAAATCATTTGTTGCCTTAAAAGTTAAGTTAGAAATGCTGGATTTTAATTTGATTCAATAATTTTTTTGCAGAGGATATCTCAATCGTATCTCTATACTATAAACGAAAACCCAGCAGTGGAGTGGAACAAGATGGACAGTCGAAGTCCTTTGGAAACACATTTTTCTACGTTTTCTATGATTACAAGGTTGGCAAAATTAAATAAAAATGTTTTATTAACTTGTTTGGTAATTTACCTCTCTGATTTTAATCTTTTTTGTACAGGTTTGATTTCTGCTTCTTGATAGCACCGATAATAGTGTTCAAACCAGACATCGTAGTTTGCAGTGCAGCAGCTGAGATCAACTGTATGACAGACATTGAGATGGCTGTGAACATGGACCAGCTCAAACTTATTTCTACGCTAGCTACTGAACTGCAAAAGTTGTTTGTGAAAAATGCTGATCAACCCGTCGAAACTGGCGGGAGTTCCAAAATGTCTCTCAGATTAGCGACTTTGGAGGACTGTGATATCGATTATGCCAAAGATAGTGGGGTGGATTTTGAGATGTCTAGTCTTAACTCTATCAGTGTGGTAAAAACGTTTTTCAAATATTATTTTATCAATTTTCAACATTTTTTTACATTCCTTTTTTATTTTTTTTGTTTGTTGTTCTAGGGAAAACCAGCATCTCAAGAAGTCGCAGAATTTCCAGCGTACGAATTCCTGATGAACTGTGGGAAAATTACGTTTTCACTTTATGAAGTGAAGAAGAATCATGATTTGATTGTAAGACTTGTTAATGTCATAATTTAGTGGAAATAACTAATAGTAGTTAAAAGTATGGAATGGAAAATTATTTTTATGTTTTAGAACTCAAACACCGACGAAGAAGAGGTTCTAAAACACCCATTGCTCTATGCGATGATCAACCAACCAAACTTGTACATTTCCCAGCAGAAAACCACTCAGAAAATACAGGTCATTTTTATTCTCCAAATGAATTGAATCGATTATTTGAATTTTTTGATAATTAAATAAAAACTGTTGTTCATTAGGCATCTTGTTTCGACGTAGCTCTGTCTCTAGCAAGAGAATCCGAGTGTCTGACATCGATCCCCACCAGAGCGGACTACCGAGTGCTTTTAGTTGAAACGAAAAGTGGCGAGCTGCATCCGGACACAGGAATTCCGCCCTCGTTTCTTACACTCAAATGCGAAACTGTTCTCGGCAAAAATCCACAATTTAACATCAACCTTGGTCGACCTATTAAAATTCATTTCTCGTTATCAAGACTAACCGAAATTCAATCCATTAAACAGAAGGTACCAATTAGAACTTTTTATTAAAAAATTAGAATTTTTAATAGAATATTTTGATTTTTGATTAATTTTCATTATTCTCATTTATCTGTCACCAAACACTGTGCTGATTCTGTTATCTGCAAATCTAAAATTCTTCACCGAGCACTTTTTTTTGTTTCGCATTGTCACTAGGTCAATTTGATCGGTTCTTTGACTTTACCGAGGCGAGTAGTCTGGGGGTAAGACCCCAGGCTCGTGTTCGGGAAGACGAGGGTTCAAATCCCCTCTCCACTTGAAAAATGTCAAATGTTCAGAAATTGTGAAAATAATTGTAATTATAAGTTTATTAAACTTTATGATATCTTTTTCATGACAAGCACGTTTTGATTCAACCGGATTTTTCACTTCTGTGAATCTCCATTCCAAAACGTGCAAGAGTAATGGCAGGTTAATTAACTCACCTAGCTCTTTGTGCTAGTATGAGTCAGTCACCTGTCCAACAGTATTTCTTTATGTAAAACTACAAAAATTATAAAAAATGTACAAATTATGAAAAAAGTCACTGTTTTACTTTCTTTTCAGGTCCTTTTGTGCCTCCCAAAGTCTCTATCAAAAACAGCCGAGCCGAAACCACCCGAGCCAAAAACGGAAAAACGCCTAACCGTCGCAGACATGCACCTAAGCACAAGCCAGATGGTCCTTTCGTTTGAAACTGAAACGAAAACCGAACTGATCATGAGCCTAGCGTCGCTCACATGCAGTGTGATTCAGCTTGTAAAACCCGACCGCATCTACCAAAATTTTGCTCTTAATTCGCTGGTAATATCGGTCAACTACGAGGCTCAAATCAAAGTGCTTCTGAATCCCTGGTGCTGTAACGTTACGGTTTGTTTCCTCTGGGAATCGTGGAAGGATGTGTGCAGCAAACCACAGGTACAGGTGCAAGCAGATAGCGACAGCCTGTACTTGGACTTTGGTCCGAAACATATCATGGCCCTGAGAGAGGTCTGGTTGGAGTACCAGGATCAACTTTTGGGACTCACGAAAAAGCCGAGTGAAGAGTTCCAAATGCAGGAGGAACGTGAAAAAATCATGATGGAGCAACATTATAAGGACGACCTGAAATCGGGTGTTTTTCAGTTCGTCGACGGCGCTGTTGATGATGTAACTTATCCTTACCAGGTCATCTTTGTGAATTATCCTCAACAGGCCATGGCTTGGCGGTATCCTCAACCCAGGACCCTTACTAGAATTCATGTCTCGCCTGTTCCATTTGAGGTACGAATTAAATACAAGTTAAATAAAAGAATTTAAAAAGGAAACCAATTGAATTGAAAAAAATCCACTGAGTCCCACGTTGTTAATTTTTGTCAATTGAATTTTAAAACTTGATTTTTGATAATTAAAAAATTTGTTTCAGGCATGGCATCTGGACGGATTGACCGATAACAAGATCCCCTGTGTGATAGAATACTGGAGCGAGATCCAGATGTGCTACCTAAAGTACCTGGACTTTTACCTCTCAGAAACGGACAGCTACCGAGTCGAACTTGCTGACAAACCGCCAGTCCAGGCTGCGTCTTATGTTTGGAGGATTGTTCTCTGTCCAACTGGACCCACTTCAACAAAAACTCTCGTGGCTACTAGAGCCTTGGTCGCCTGTCTCCGAATTGATTCCTATTTCAATCCGACCATCATTCCAAATTTTCAAGCTGCACTGAACATCGGAACTATTCACCTTTCACTGTTTAACCACGTTGATGAGGATAGTTATGTCAACTTACCTGAACCCCTGCAGGAATACAATCTTGCTGGCAAAATTCCTCAGGTTCAATGTTTCGCTTGTCTCGAGCATAATAAAGCCACTTTCGTTTATACCAGCTGGTCGTCTGGGTCGAGTCTTATTGACGTGGGAGGAATTTTGAGGGTTCATGTTTTGGATTATGGCTTGTTGACCATGCAAGAGGTTTGTTAAAATGATTTTGCAGAAAAAAATTGATTTGAAAATTTGAAAGATTGATTTTTGTAATTTAAAATGCAATTTTGTTTTGCAGGTTCTAGATTCGTTGGATGAAAAACTACTGATCTGCAAGTCCGAAAAAGTGACCATCTCCCTGACAGCAAAACCGTTCTCACTCAAACTAAGTCCGGCGATTAGTCACACTTTGGCAACGTCTCTCCACCTTTGGAATTCAGTTTTGAACGAATCCAACAAGACCACAGTGATTCTCACACGTTACGTCGTCGCAAATGACATGTCCGTTCCAATTCGGTTTGGTCAGAGTGGTACCAACGAGGCCATTCTACTTTACCCTCGCAGATGCCACTTTTATTCGTGGAAAAGTCCGAATAATAAAAATTTAAGAGTTTCAATCAAAAAAGAGAACGGCTGGATTTGGAGCAAACCTTGTTCAGTCAATAGTGAAGGTACAAAAAAAACTATTCAATCATAAACAATTTAGAAACGAGTGTTTTAAATAATTTTTGTTGTAATTTGAAAATTAGGTATGGATTCAGTGGATATTGGTTCGGCGACAATTTCCATCCAGGTGACTAGTCTGTCAGCAACTCAGAAGCTAATCACGTTTGCTGGACAGTTTCTTCTGATCAACACGCTGATAGAAAGTTTTGATATGAAATTAATCGAATATGAAATCGAAAACAGTGGAAAATCGACGGTCTATTTTGTGGGTGGGAAAAGCAGGGCACCGTCAATGATTATCGAGGACAATACAAATGTTGTGATGAGACTGAGGCTGAGAAGTGAGTTGTTTGAAGCGAACACTAATGTTCCCTGGACTGGAGACATTCCTTTGCAAAGCAATTCGAAATCGGGTCAACCTTGGCTGGTTAAAGGTAAAATGTCCAACTTTTTAAATCGATCATTTTTGATTCTGTATTTTTTATATCGTTTCGTGTAACAAATTTGATTATATGAATGATGAAAAATTTTGTTTTCAGTTCCGTTACAGGAACGAGGACAGTTTATTAGTATATGGGTCAGAATTGTCACAGAAGTTGATAATGGAAAGACAAAAGTTTTGGTTTGTAACTTTTAACATTGTTAGATTATAAAAAATTGTTTTAATTTTTTAATCAAACAGTTTTAACTGTCTTATCGAATAATTTTCAGGGTATTTTGAGTCCACTTTACATGATCCAGTCTCATCTTCCAGTACCTGTTACAGTACAAATTGAAACTAGATCTTTGAAAACTGTACTAAGCAGGACTATCAATGGAAAAGGCGAAAAACAGCAGTTGTATTGTCCAGGAACTTTTGAACATTTTCATCAGTTAACTTTCCAGCTCGAGTATGTTTGGACAATAATAATTAATAATTAATTTTTTCATTTCTCTTTTTATTTTTTTAACGCGTTTTCAATATTTTTGTTTCACAGAACTGGACTTTCAGCTTCGAATCCCTACGTGCCTTTATCATACAGTTCTGTAGACCAGCGGAAATTTTTCAAACGACCAGAAAAGGAAAACATTCAAGCAATTTTGAAGGAGCTGGAAAAGTCAAATAACGAATCGACCTGGCCTTTTCAGGAAGATGAAACTTGTGAATGGATTGCTGCCGAACAACCCCAAACTCACGTTCAAGTACAAAAATTAAAAAATTAAAAACTGAATAAAAAAGCAAACATGTTTTCTTTTTGTAAAATGAATTTTCATTATACTTTTAGGTGCAATACAGAGATGCTGGTTTGGTTTCCAGCACTCTACTTCTAGAACTTCAACCTTGGTGTTTTATCATGAACACTCTAGGATGCTGTGTTTCTGTAGTTTCTTGTGACGTTGAACTGTGTCAAATACCACATTATGGAATAGTCACCCCGCCCAAATTAGATGTTGGTTGAAAAAATTTTTTTCTCAAAGTTCTCCTTTTTTATTTAATCAACAAAATATTTATAACCAATTGGACTAATTTTTAAGGATACTTTTCTACTTGGAATCGGAGTCGGGGACACATTTTACACGTCCTGTCCACTCCAATTAGCAAAGCCGGATTGGAGCCAAAGTTTTTATATGCCTCGGATCAGTGGTTTGATACCAGTCAATGGAAACACTCGAACGTCCGTTGATTGTGGCATGAGCGTAAGGATTTAAACTTTTTTTGCTAACCACATATCTCAACTGCTGATTTAGACATTTTAATTTTTTTGTTTTGTAATTTTTAGGTCTGCTTGTTGAACATCAGTTCTAGCATGCAGGAAGACATGCGTCTGATTCGCATTAGCAGCAATTTCGTCGTAGGAAATATGACGAGACAAGAAGTTTTGGTGGCAACACTCGCAGTCCCAGAGGCATCGGCAAATTTGCCTTTTCCAAACGACCTTACTGCTTACAGTACAAATATCCTGCCCTCTGAAAATTCAAAGTAACAATTTTCTATCAACAAATGTTTTCCCAAAATAAAAAGAAAGTTTTTGATGTAAAAGAATGTTTATTTTTCAGACAAGGAACTCCAGTCGTACAATGGTTCACAATTTACGGACCAGTTTTGGATTCTGCGGCTCTTTACATTTCAATCAGTTTGGGACAACGCTGGTCTTGTCCCCTTCGAGTTGACCAAAGTATTACTAGGAAGTGTATCTCGGTCCCTGTAAGTAACAAAAATTTTCAATCTTCGAGTTGCTAATGTTTCTTTTTTTTTGATTTTGAGGAATGAAAAAGTAACATTTCACTACTTTTTGTTTTTCAGAATGGCTATAACACAATGCCAGTAGTTGTTACAACCCAAGAGGATAGAAACACAACTTACATAATGATCCATCCAGACAACCATCCACTGTTGTTCATTGAAAACATGTGTTCGTTTAAAATTTTGGTCAGCCAGATCACTGACTCAGGTTGTTTTCCCAAAATTTTAGTTGCAAAGTTTCAAAATTGATAGAAAGAATATTAATTTTTCAAATTTATATTCAATTTGTATTACTTGCTGTAATTTTTAAAAATTTTTTTTCATGTTTTGTATGTTACAGACGTTATGGTTAGTGATTGTGCCCACTTTTCTTGGATTTGCGAAGTTGAAAGTGGCGGAACTTGTTACTATTCAATACCTTCGATCAGCAGCAAACTGCCTGATGCACCTTATACCAATTCACTTGCTGCGTTTGTTTTATCAGCTACAAACTGTGATGATAATGAGGAATCAAGAATAACAGGTTTTCATCAAAAAAAGACGTTGTTAGCAAAACACAACAAATTAAATGTAATAAAAAAATTATTTTCAGATAAGAAGCAATTCAACTGGTCTAGAAGCATCAACTTGCCATCGTCAGTTTGTGACCCGACTGATCAATTTGTGCGTTTACCCTATTACGGCGACGTGAAATTGACGATGCAAACTCGATGCTACACCACTTATATCAACATCAGTCCAATCTCACAAGTAAATCAATTCGTCCCGTATCATTTCCTAACATAGAAAAGAGTTGGAAATTGAAAATTGAACTTGTTTGTTTTTTTTTTTTACAGACAGAAATATCAGCTCGGGATATCAGGTGTAAACTAATTCGAAGAACCACAGGAGTCCAAAGTGAGGATGAAAGTGAACTTGACGAGGAACGATACACTGCTTTTACTATCCAAGTAAAAAACTCGTTCAAACCAAATTTCTCATCAAAAGTTGAAAACAAGAGTTTTGTTTGAAATTCAAGGTTTGACAAATTTTTTAATTTGATATTTTTTTTCAGAGCAATGAAAGTTCCACATCAGCTGCAACTTTTTTCTCAGCGAATGACGAGTCGGTGAACACAGATTCTGTTTTTTCAACGCCTCGAAATTTGAGAATCAGACCGATCTACCTATCGAGTGAGATTTTCGAACCGGCAGACGAGCCACCAGCCGAGGTCAAAGTCATGGACAAATCCCTGATCATCTATCTGCACAATATGAACCTGGTGTTAATGCAGGACGCAAACGAGAACGGCCATCGGACGGAAGTCGCCAGCCTCTCCCTAGTCAACGCAATTGTCGACGCGGACCTTCGCAGTTCAGTTACGAGTGTCTGTTCCTACATCGGAGACCTCCAACTTGACAACCAAATGTTCGATCAGGGCGGGTTTGATTTTCCCGTTGTTTTGATCAACCAAAACTCACTGCCTCAGAAGGATCTAGTCTTTTATTCCAACGGCAATCTTAATTTGAATATCACAAAAATTGTCGACCAGTCGCTAATTTATGTCAAGATTTTTTGGGAGATGGATGGAAGAAAAAAAGGTACAACTTATCTATATATCCAATATCTATATCCAATCAATTGTTTTATATCAATTTAAAAAATGAAAATGAAAATGAAAAAAGGAAAAACAAATTATTTTCGTTTCACTTTCAGCCTGTAAAGAAGTAATTATAAAAGTGTCACCAATATCGGCGTACATCGAAGACACCTACATCACCCAGCTATTGGACTACGGCAGTTCGATGATGCCACCCTGTTTTGTATCGTGCGGCGAAGTAGAGAAAAGCGTGGTACCGATCTCGATGAACGTGCACATGCCCGACTCGGTGTTGGTCGATGCAAAAATCCTCGGCAGTCCTCTGCGACTTAAGAATTTCGTCATTGAGCCGATCTCGCTACTTTTGAGTGTACACACGTCGGTTAGACTGTACGTCGCACTCGACCACTCGCCCCTTCATTTCGGCACTTTTGAACGAAGACACCTCCTTACTACCCCGTACAGATTGGGAAACGCTTTGACTATGCATTATTTATCTGGAGCTATTTTTGGAGCGGGTACATTATTTGTACATTCTCAATTTTTTTTATTTCGCTTCTCTATTAAATGTTTAAGTTTATTTTTCAAGAGAACCAAATGTCTTATTGTTTTGTTTGTTTTAGGATGGGTCGTTGGATCTTTAGAAATTCTGGGTTCGCCAGGTGGTTTCGCACAGGCACTAGGTTCAGGTCTTAAAGACTTCATCTCGATGCCCTTCCAAGGACTTTTGCAAGGACCTGGGGGATTCATAATGGGCATCACTCATGGATCTGCTAGTCTAATGAAACATGTCACTGCTGGTACGAAATGATAACTTGAAATTCAAATTTATTCAAATTTCGTTAAATTGAACGATTCCGTTGTTGAAGATTGTTTTATGTTTCAATTACCATTTTAGGTACAGTCAATTCAGTTACGAAACTAGCATCGAGCGTGGCAAGAAATTTGGACCGACTGACTTTAGATAATGAACACCTTCAAAGACAGGAAGAATCCAGACGAATGCGACCACAGGGTGTTGCTCAGGGGCTTTACCAGGGTCTTACCGGATTCGGAATGAGTTTATTGGGTATTCAAAATTGAAATAAACAAGTTTTTATTTGTTACAAAATTTCTTGCTCGACGAGTAAATAATATAAAAATGTTTCAAAAAGCTGCTGTTGCTGGCTTGGCACACCATCCGCTGCAGCAAGTTTGGTCTGGTGAATCTACAACCAAGGGCATCGTAACTGGAGTAGGATTGGGACTTGTTGGAGTTGTCACAAAACCTCTCAGCGGTGCTGCTGAACTTGTTGCACTTACTGGACAAGGACTTTTACAGGGAACTGGATGGAATTCTTTACCAAATGTAAATTTTCCAACCACTTCAACGAAACATTTGTTAATCAATTTTATTTTAATGATATATAAAATTTTGGTTTTTTTTCAGCCTCGCCAACGTCCAGTGGTTCAATACATAACAGGATGCACAGCAATATCACTGAAATATGCCTGGCATCTGATGCAACTATTTAGTGAGAACAAAAACGACAACATCCTGCACGTGGTATGCGCAAACCAGGTGATTCCAGAGGGTAGCGACCGACTTGTAACTCTTGTGCTTACGCGCAAAGATCTGCTTCTGATCAACGCCGTCGAAGATTGCGTGGAGAAATGTTTCCCTCTTGAAGACCTTACTGGAGTTGGTCATCCTTCGGAATCAACTGTTTTACGTTTCTATTGTGCCAGCAACGAAAGCCCACCGGCACGAAATACTTCCCCGACTAATGAAAATGAAGTTTGCGTAATTATTCTTCCATGTTTGAATGTTTTTTGTTTGTTTGTAATTATTTAAACAAATTTTAAAATCTTTTCCATTTTTTTTCAGATGGACCAGCAAATGCGAGCGCGAGTAGCAGAGTACGTTCGAACAAGTAGCACAGGATTAACAAGCATCTCGACAAACAGCGACGCACAATCGGACACACAAGATTCTGTACCTTCGCAGCCGGAAAACTGTCTACTTTTTCACGTCAACTCGGACTCGCGAAGTTATTTACTGTCATTATTTAACATTGCCAAAAAACAAAAACAAGGAAGCGACTTCATCGTTTTGTAAATTTGAATTTGAAGAAACTAGCACTGCTGTGGTGTGAATTGTAAATTTGTTAAGATAGAAATGAAAGAGAGATATAAATTTATATGTATCAGATTTTTTTATTACAATTTTAGAATTAAACTGTACAAAATGTTGAATAAAAAGATCTCTGATTGACAGGATCGATTCTGTGAGAACCGAAAAATACAAAATGCATCGAATGTTGTAAATACAAAAATATTAATATTTTACTAATCCCTTTTGTGACGAATCAGTAGTTTTATTGATGTTTCATTGAAGGTGCATGGTTTTTCGTTGAGATTAGTTGTAGTTTCTGGTTTATAATGGAGCCGCGAGTGTTTTGAGTGCACTTTTAACTTCGTCGTAAAGTTCTTTATAGTCAGGGTGTTCTTTTACGAGCACCATAAGACACGTTCGTTTGACACCAAGGGCCGTACCAATGTCCTGTCGCGATGGCACGTAACAGTACGGAATGTCTCGGTCCTCGCAAACAACTGGCAAATGGCACATTATGTCAATGGGCAAAACGTCCCCGGCAAATATTGCGACTCTGAAAAAAACCACATTACAAGTTTCATCCAAAAAATCTTTTTATTTGTTTTTATTTACTTTGTTTTTTTTTATTAGAAAAAGACTGACTTTGTTACTCTGTGGGAAAAATGAAAACTTACCCTGTTTCTCCTTTTCTAATATGTTTTTGTACATCCTTAAGACCTGTCCTGATGTACGTTTTGTGTTTGCTGGCTACAATAACATAAGCAAAATTTGAATAATTTTTTGTTTGATTAATAATGTTTGATGATTTGTTGTTGTTTATCAATACCTTTTTTGATCAATTTGTAAAGTTTTTTGGTTAACTTTTTCGGAGCCATGGGTGAGGATATTTTGTTGACGTAACGTAATTTCTCTTCGTAGCTCAGTTCCTTGTCTCCCTTGGCTTCTTCGTCGACTTCCATCATTGAATCGTCCAGCGCCATTTTTGTTAAATATTTATTTTTATTTAATAACTAACAATCAGTAAATTGAAATTGTTTTGCTCCTCAAAACGTCTTCAAACACCACGTGTGTTTATGTAGGCAGATTCAGATTGTTGTGGCTCAGTGCTGCCAACTGTTTTTCATAACGTAAAGCTAACTTCAGACGTGTACCAAAAAGAGGTCACTTTCAAAATAACAAAAAAAACATCAAATGATTTTTGTGATGAATGCAAAGATTAACAACAAACAACAACAACAAAACTTGTTATTTGTTAAATTATTAATAATCGGTTTTGTTCAAGTTACTCGAGTTGTTATTTACAAACTTTTGCGCAATTGAATCGGATAAATTTGCAAATACATCTTTTGTTCGGGATTGTTTTTTGTGATTTTTATTGATATATTTGAATATGTTGTTTATTTTATTTTTACTTTTACTACGTTAAAATTAATGAAAAATGCAGTATATGAAAAGTAAATTAGAATTTATTCGTATAATAAATTTTGCAAAAATTAAAAAAATGACAAAACAGCCTGAAATTTTGTAATTACATTGTTTACGAAGTGATGTTCAATGATTTATGATATGTCAACAATCGTTAGATCTTAAAATTACTGGAAATGAATATAGAAGCATAGTTTATTACAAACATTATCATTCATATATACAGTTTTAGAGTGTTTTGTTTACAATATGTTTCAAGTACTTTGCATTAGTACAAGAGTGTTATGTATATAAACAATTTGTTCACATTAATTGACCTTGTTAATTGCAATTATAAACAATTAAACTGATGACATTGTTACAAACGATAACCTTTCGTTCAAGTTGTTCGACCTACATTACGATAGCAAAAAATCAAACTTGTTTTTAAAGAATCGCTAAAACAATAATCCACTAACAAATTCAATCAAAAGCAAAACCAAAACAAAGATTTAAACATGGAAAGATGCGCGGTAACATCAGGTGAACCCGGGTTGGGGGTGTAAAGAGAAAGAGAAGGGGAGGAGGTCGGGAGGCTCGAAGTTGTAAAATATTCCAAGTGCGGCGCTGCGGCAGGTGCTGGGTGGCGGACTAGCACAACTAGCTCGCGCCCTGTGGTGGAGTTCTCGGTGTCGGAGAGTGCTCTCTGTCAGTGGCGTCGCAGTTCGTGCATGGTGACGCAAGTGCGCTGGTGAGTTAGCCCAGAATGCTGCATCGGACTGGCAGTCGCATCGCCATTTTCTGTGTTTGGTTCTAACCCAACTGGTGTCGGGCCGCTGGTGCGCGGAGCTGTGCGTGGTGCGTGCATCGCGGCGACTCCGACTGCGCCCGTGACAAGTACGCGCTGGTTTGTCGTTGTCTCGGGTCTGTCCCTTTTTTTCGCGCGCGCAAAAATGCTGGCGCTGTCGCTGCTGCTGCTTTGCGAGCACCTCGGCCCTGACAGCTACAAGTAACGATGGACTCGACGTGTGTCTAGTGGCCCGTGGCGTTGTGCTCGTTCGTTCCCCAGAGAGTTCGGCCGTGATCGCAACCAGTGTGACACAAAGTGCGCGCTGCCCAATCTTGTCGATCGACGCAGCGCTCGGATAACAGCGCCGCTGCTGCTGTCACCATTGCGCTCCTCCTGGATAATCGCTGCGTCATTAACCACCACTCCGACTTATCGCGACGACAATGACTTCGCGAAACATACCCTCGGACAAGGTAAGGCCCCTGAGGACCGAGGCCACATTACCAAAATACTATTTTTATCCGCAAAACTAAAATAGCCCCTTTTTACAACGTCCCCCAAGGATACCAAAACAAACGCACAGTCGAACAAGTTCACTCTTACGTTCGAACTGCCAACGTTCACATTTTGCAAATAAATTTTCACTTTGCTGGAAAGTCAACATAAAGAGCGATTGCAGGCTTTCTGAAGCTTGAAATAATGATTTTGAGATTAAAACAAGGACTTATTTGTAAATTATTACTGTCAAGTTGAATTTCCAAGGTGATGAAAATGACGATAAACAAGATGAAAAAAAGGTCACGAGGGGAAGAGATCCTCGATGCTCTCTAAATCTTGATGTAGAAAATCTATTCCTTCCTGATAGCTAAAGTGCATTGGCAAATTCAACTTGGACGAGTTCATGCGCGATTTTCGCATTGAGGGATTATCAGCTGGATTCAATTTGGTCTTTTTTTTCTCTTCTTCGCAAATTCGTCGTACTTTGCTCCAAAAATGTAGGTTGTTTCTGAACAGTTCTTTTCTTGAAATGAAATTCAAGTAAAAGCCTCAGGTCACAGTGTTTTGGAACGGAAGTCAGGCAGTTTTAAGAACAAGCTATAAACAATGTTGAATAATTTAAACAAGTACATTAAATGTACTTGAAATGTTCATTGTTTTTGTTATTAAACTCTTCGAGCCCCACGTTGGGCACCAACAATGGGGCAAAATTGTTTCAAGTTTCAAATAGGGCACTTGTCGGAGTGTTTTGAAATGAAAATAAGTCGATCTTCACGGTTACATAAAAATCAGCTATTTTGGCAAACAATTTTTTTATTGGAATAAATGTCCTTATTGAGCGCCAAGTATGAAAAAATAAAACAATTCAAAGCGGCACATGTCAAAGAATGTTGGCCGCAGAAAAAACAAACTTTGTGATAATTGTTTCAAATAATTATTATTGTTTTGTTTCCAAATTCATCCAAATGCAAAACAATAACAAACAACAACTCTGCATCGAAAGTACCCAATAAAATAATTCTCAAAAGTTGGTCAATCGTTGTTTAGAAGACTGTTTTTAGGTATTGTTTTGTTTTCTGTTTTGTTTTGTTTTGCATGTGACTTCTCTCTGTCAAAGCGGATGGTCTTTTGTGTGGGCGCGTGCGGTAGCCATGTTGATTCTTAACCCATTTCCACAGATTTGCCATTGTTTGCATCGACGGACAGCGTATTGTGCACGCGAAGCCATTGAGGTGACAGGTGTAAACCCGTTTATTATTTTGGCGATTGCACTCTCGGTGTTTGTGCGACGAGTATGCGCCATCTGCGCACACCGCTTTGTACCTCCCTCTCTCTCTCTTTCACATCTAATAAACTTGGTCCGCTTTTTCTTTGACGGTTCTCAGTTACGTCGCCTCTTCTTTTTTTGCACCTTTTGCTCCGTCAACTGGTACTGTCACTTCAAACATCACATTTTGTAAACCCAACTGTTTGAAATACAAAATAAAGACCCTGTTTTTGCTAACCTTTGTTGTTTTTTTTTGCAAAATTCCTACATTGTAGAAATACGTGTTAAAGTCAATTTAACAAGTTAGTTAATTTGAGGAGAGAAAAAATTGTGTTTTAAAAATGTGTTTGAAAATTGTTGGACGGCGAGTTGAAGGAACTTTGAAGCAAGAAGCATCTCTGGCTTGGAGTAAATGAGTGTTTGTAACTAAATAATTGACCAGACAAGCAAGAAATTCGTATAGGCAAGTAGATTGGCTTTTTGTGCGTACCAACTCGTTTCGCTTGTAGGTCATGGTGTTCTACAATCAAACGGAGCATCTTCTACCGTTAATTATTCTCAAATGGAAGAAGCGTGGATGCCGCACGGTACACTCATAACACATTCACCTGAATCCCTGCACTACGTTCAATGTTCGGGCTCAAACTTTAATGGCAAGTAGTTTGGCTAGGTCGATGCAGCGTTGATTAACATGCACGGAAGCAACAAATATGTCTTCCTTCTTCTACTCTTTTGACGTTCTGTTTTTTAAATTCTTTTTTTGCTAAATGACTTGCAAAATCAAGATTTGTCATAATTCAAAGCTGTTTCGCAATCGAACCAGAGCTAATTAACACGTAGGTCATAATTTTTACAACCGCATTGTGGTTTTCATACGACAATTATGGTCTTCCTTCTATTGTTACTAAAATACAGTTTGTTTCGTTGAAAATGTCATAGTTTTCTTTTTCCATAAACGAACCAATCAAATCAGATGGATATATTTTGAAAAAAGAAAAAAAATATACAAAGAAAAAACAAATAAAAATCACAGTTTGAATTGGTTTAGTGTTGTAGACTTTTTTTTTAAGTTACAACAATTTATTTTGTTGTCATTCAATTTGTGATATCTGATTTGGAATATTCAACGAGATTGAAAAGAGTTAGTTTGTAACAGCGATAATAGAGTTGGAATGTAAGTATAATGATTCTCATATTGTGCACAGCTAGTAGCGCATGACCGCGGTTGTGCCTCCCTTTCGTAATAAGGTAAATGCACTCGTTATCTTGAATTTAAGAACTTTATGATTGTGCTGTTATTTTTCGCAATGATACTTCATCATCGAGCCACAAACAAACTAAACTTCATTTAAACTCTTTCCTCTATTTTTTTATTTACCCTTTGCAAAGTAAATGTTTTGCAAATTCATTAACTCCTGGAAAACATTCAGTGTAACTGAATTTGATGACCCAGAAAATCGCACGGGTATGGTATAAATATCATTTTTATAAAAATCCAACTTTATTACAGCATCATAATAAACAATAATCTCCCCATAAAACGTGGATGAATTTCCAAGCTACCGCATAAAACAACTTAGTACATTTTGTCCTACCATACCAAAGTACAAAGCAGAAAATAATAAAGTTGAAATGAAGAAAAAAAAACAAAGAAACAAAAACTAAAAAAAAAAAATAAAAAAACAAACAAACAAAAATGGCTGGAAGCAGAAAATGAACAAAGCAAAGATGGGAAACCGCGTTTGATGAGACGAGCAGACAAATTAGAAGCTGGTACATGTTAATGGATGCCGACTGGGCTTGAATTTCTGCGATACGAATGTGCGATAAGTGGATCATGAGACGAAGATGTAACGTGCAAGGCGTCGATTAATTATTACGGTACCGTGTCTGACGTTTGAGTGCGGCTTCTCTCGATACCGATGGCTCGAACAAAGAAAGCCAAGACGTACGTGCGCCTCGCGTTTTGTAATTTCGATTAAAAGCAGTCGCATGCCATATCCAAAGCTGCAGCGATGAAAGGACGTGACGGCTGCTCGATTTAACTCAATTGACATTAAATGTACCTCGTCGTATTCAATCTAAAATGCTACTTTTTAGGTCCAACTGTTTCTTTGAGCCATTTCTATATTCACTCATACATTCGTTTTTCTGAAAAAAAAAAAAATAAAAAAAATAAAAAAATGAAAAGGAAAAGTAAAAAAAGTGAGAACAAATTGGTGTAAATTGGACAAAATTTAATATCGAATCATTTTCGGTTATTTTGTCGGATTTTCGTGACGAATTATTCTTTGCCAGAATCAGGGTAGCTTTTATGACGAGATAATGAGAAAATCGCATCACCGTTTTGTGCCTATCACCGAAAATTAGTACACGATTATACCTACCTAGATATCTGCTTTCGTGCTCAATAGCGGTCGTCAATAAACTTTAAAATCATTTCAATTCACTCGACTGAATTGTATTGTATGCATAATTATTATTTTTGAAAAATCACCTCAACTTTATCAAATTACATTCTTTTAAACCAACATGTTCAATCACCGATTTGACCCTATTGACTTTCAAAAAGTTTTTTAATTGAGTTAACTCAGTTCAAAAATATTCACCTAACCCTTTTCGTCCAGACCTGAAAAGCTGATTGAAAAGTGAAAAATTTGAAAAAATTCAACCGTTGAAATTTGAGAAATTGGATTAATTTAGTTGAACACTTTTTTTTTAGAGTTGAAACCTGCTGATCGTGAGGTAGAAAATCAAGATACGATAAAATCGAGCGATTTCGAAGTTGTTGGAGACTGGAAGCAGTTGGATGCAGCGATGACCCAGGTGTTGCACTTTCGTTGCCGGCAAATTCTAAAGTTTATATGCGAGAACACGACATTGTCACTTTTGATAAGTGCAAGAAGAAGACAAGCTCGGATTTGCAAAAGCGGATTACTTTGCTTCCAAGACTTGGCAGTTTGTTGTTAAGTGGCGCAGTGTCACCTTGGATACGCTGGGGTACCAATCGCGACACCAACTTGACGACAAGTTTCCGCCATCTCAACTTCAATTATGACTTGAGATTGTTCCAATATGCCTCTTAGGGATGTCCACTCAGAGTCTTCCCATTTCAAGTTGATTAATTTGTAAATTTACTACCCAACTGACAAAAAAACTTGTCCAATAACTTTTACTCGAAAACTTGTCCAAAAAATAGTTTGTTTGTTTTTGAAACAACGAACGTTTTTGTTCAAGCGAATGAAAAATTGTTCAAAGGTTGTAAAAAAAAAGGTTGTTTAACAAGATTCGAAAATTGTTGTAAGATCGGTTTTGTGATTGCAAAAAAAAACATTGTGCGAGCGAAGCGAAGATTGGCAAAGCGGAAGCAGCACTCTTTCCGTCTAAATAACTTTCACCATGCTAAAAATCCACTTTCTTGAGTGTAGCCTCCCGCGGAAGTAAAGTGTATAAAGGAACGAGCGTGTGTGCGTTCGTGTGGCAGACAAGTATGCCTGGCCGTACACTCGCGGCGTCATCTGCATGGCTTCTCCGGTGTCAAAGTGACGTCGGATACGTGAAATCCGATAAGAAATCAAGGATGCTTTACTTATCTTAAATTAATGACTGTAACGAGGATAGGACGCCAAGATAAATCTTCGAAGGAGAATTATTGTCGTTAAACAACAACGCCACGCACACGCAATAAGTCATCCGCTCTGAAATAACATGCCTTCGAATAATCTTGAGAAAAGTTCGTGTAATTTAATACCTTTTTGATTTTTCATTTTGATTCCATGGCCCGACTGAAAAAGTTTCAAAGACTCCAAAAACCGCGTTCAGGAGTGTTTTGAAACGAACAAAATCTCAACTTGACGATAAACGATGGATCAAAAAGATTGAACGTTATTTTCAGTAATTAATTCTGCGAGTCTTTGTGATAAATAAATCAGAGTTAATCGCAAGGGTACGCTGATACATTAAACTTTGACGACAACTAAAAGCGACCGATAAGATTAGTTTGGACTCGAGCATGTTTCAATATTACTTCCGCGGCACTTTTAGGGACCGAGTCGCACGTTCATCGAGCAAGGCTGTGCTTTGCTTCCGCGTGAGAATTTTACGCACTTGCCTCTCATTGTCAGGCTTGTGACAAAGACCGTTCTCGCGACGCGCAATAATTACATCTCGCGCCGCTCTACATGACGATACAACGCCGCGTAATTACAAACTACAATCGTCTCGTTATTCTACTTATCATTGCCTTTCATTTCTTTGATCCCCTTTTTTTCCCTTTTCTCTCAATGTGTTTTTTTAAACTTTTCTTCTCATGCTAAGTTATTTTATTTTTACACCATGAAATTGAGTACAAATTTTCTTTTTTTATTAATTCTGACATGAGCCTAATTTGAACCATTTGATCTTATTTTGTTTTATAATTGGCACCCAACGTGGGGCTTAACAGAATAAATGATTTTTTTCAAAACATGTTTTTTTCATTATTTCACGTTATCAAATGTAGTTTTTGTCTGAAATTTATTCATGAATCATAAACTGCTTCCGGAGTTAAAAAGGAAATCGGCATCGACTGATAATTATGATTTACTATCGAAATGAATTGACGCAAACACACTGTCTATTCAATAAATATTTACATGAGTGAACCAGCGATGCGCGTCTAATTATCATAAGTATCGCGAGCCTTTCATTGTTGCAGCATCTCTCGCACTACTCTTGTTTGTAAATTTACGCACAAGTTACAGAATTGTGATGTAAATTGCGCACGTTACATGCTCGATGGTTTTTTTTAAAGAGAAAGTGTACAATCTGCTCGCGCCTGTTGTGAAATCTTTGACGATTCCTTTTCCGATATTTTAACACAATCAGCAGAGGGAACTTGCGTCAGTAACAACAATCGTTTGTTCATTTGTTCATTTCATTCTTCTTCAAATTTACATTCATATTTTTCAATTCTTAATTAACTCGACAACAATCAACATTTCAATCTTCGTTATTGGCTGTTATGTTTTTTTTTCTTAATTATAATTCGCAATGAAATTAAAATTCAGATTTGAAAATCGAAATAAAGAGTTCTGTTAGTCAGCAGTTTGCTATTTTTAGTTTTCCATATAGAGCAATACTGAAACTACGTCATGTCGAAACTTTTTATGTTACAATAAACTACACGTTATTAAAACCATTGTACTTTACAAATGATACAAAAGTTTTCTGTAAGTTGTCCAATTTGCTGCAGAAAAAAAAAATCACACGTGATTTTTTTGTTTTCTTTTTTTTTTTTTTTGATAGTGAAAAATGCTAAAAACTAAGATTGTACTTTTTGGTCATCTTCAAGTTCTTCAGCAAGTTTATTTTTGATACCCATGAATTATTGGCGCTCATTGTGACAATGTCTGCTACGTGACAAGGCTTGTAAATTCATCATGCTCGACTTTAAATGACGTCGTTCGGTGTTTTTGAATTCGTACGCACCTCCACTTTAGGCGCTGTGTGTATAAAACGTTGAGCTTAATTAAATCATCTGATAAAGCAAGTGTCATTGGCCCAAACGTTTCTCACTCGAAGAAACTCGAACGAAACTAAAAGTGAAAACTCAAACCAAATTTGTTTTCTAATTTTTGTTTTCACTATCAAAAGTGATCAAAAAGTTGAGTCTTTTCTAAAACTAAAAAGTTCAACTAAAAGTAAAACTAAAAAATAAAATCAGACTTCTGCTTAAATTTGAGTTCCACTTAGAAAACATTGTTCGAAAACTCGTTTCTATAAAACTGTTCGAATATAAATTTTAAATCCGAGTTGTGATATGGAGAATGCTATCGTATTTTTGGGTTGAAAAGCGAGCGAGCAAATTCGATCGTGATTTCGATCGCTGTTCATCTTTGATACGAGTTAGCATTGACATAAGAATTCGTTTGATCGGCAATCGGTCTACTCGGGTGCACATTCGGTACACGGATGCAGCGACTGTGTCTGTGTGTGCGTGTACGTGCACATCTGGCAGTGCACGAACACCCAGATCGATACTTCTGAGAGTGCTACCATCGCCGCACGATAACGTTTTCGCCCACGTCTGTACTTTTAAACTTCCTAAATATCATGCCCACTATTCTTCATTCACTCTTTCAAAAAAGCTCCCCAAAAGCACCAACGACATTTAATCTCAATTTTGAAACAAATTTTTTTGTTCGCAAGATTTCAATAACTTCAGCTCGTCTTTTTCACATCAATTTGAGGTTTACATAATTCTATTCTTTTATCACTGGGCTCCTTTGATAAAAATTCAGCGATAGAAAAAGGTACCCGCTGGTATTAGACTGGTCGTTTTTTTTGATATTGAGTTTTTTTTCTACATTAAAGGCGAACGTTTGTCTATACTTAGGTCAGACGAAACGCCTACTATCTATCTTGGATTCTTTCTCCGCTCTTCCCACGATAAATAATAGCCTTTATCCTATATCAGCGTGTTCGCGGTAATGCTTAACGTTTAGATGGACCCGTTCACTTAGGTGTAACCAAAACAGTTAATTTTGATAGCATCTTTCAAATTCTGATCCCGTTCAGAACTGTGCAAATTTGCCACTTTTTTTAAACTTTTTTCTCGATCAAAATGAGTTACATTTATGAATAATAACTTAACCCGTTATGACCCAGAGACCTGAAAAGAGTTAAACCGAAATAACCAAAAAATCGAGCTTTCAAATAAGAAAGAAAAATTGATAGTGAAAAAATTAGTTAGGTAGATTCAGAAGTAATTTTACTCCTGACCTATAATGGGTTAAATTGAAGTTTAAAAAGTTGATTTTAAGTTGTGAGAGTAGTTTTAATGTAAACTGTTTTTGAATCAATGGAAAATTGAACCTTTTGAGTTTTCTTTGCAAATTATGAGAAGCGAACCATTTTCACAGTCTAAACCCATTCTATGTAGAAATGCGGAAGGCATTCAAACGAGACTTTATAGCGTACAATTGTGCCTAACTTATGTTCAGAAAATTGATGAGTTACTATAACTAGAGGCAGTATATTTTGAGATACAGTGTGAACTTTCCCCTACTTATATTCATAAGGTTTTCATAATCTATCTAAGCTGACTAACCAGATTATCCAGTTAACCAATTACGTTAATGATTGTACAACACTGACAATACAACAACGTTATTATTATTTCAACAACATGCTGTTTAAGCACTTTAACGCAACTTGTCGTTTCCTTTTTTTTTCAAAGTAATAATTGAAATTTGAACTTTCATTAGTTTATGATTTTGAAGTTTTAGAAAAAAGTTTTTAAAAAATAAAAAAAGTTATCGAGTTGTCTGAACTTTTATCACGGAATAATTTTAAAGTTTTGGAAAGGTCGCATTATTTTGATTAAAAACATCCATCTCTGATGCAATCATATTGAAGTGAAATCAAATCATAAATCTGAAGTTTATCATTTGAATGGATCTTGTCGAGTAATTATTTATTAAGTACAAAAAAAAATTGGATCAATCCTAATGAATCGAGTGTTGCGCAAAAAGTAGGTAATATTCCAGTTTGATTTTGGTCCCATTAATAAAATACGCCCAAGCGTCGCAGCCGTTGCACTCAATTACAAAGTTTACTGACCTGACTGAAGATTGTGATTCACGCATTAGTCGCTGGATTTTAATGAAAAATAATATTAACGAAGCAGTCCTAAGACAATGGTCGTCACATGACTCAGGCTTAAGTTTAACAATTTAAATTGATTCATTTAAATTTTGCACAAAACTTAAGAGAGTTGACAACAAGACAAGTGAAACGTGCAGTTTTGCAAATCACTGAGTGTATTTTAAAAACCTCTTCGAATTAACAAATTACCTTTCAAGTAAACATTCAATGATGTTGTTGTAAGTTTCAAGGATTTTAAATACACTTGTCATGATGACGCAAAAAACAATTTCAAGTGAATCGTCACGTTGGGCGCCAACAAAATCAACATTCAAAAAGATCCATGTCAGATGCAAACCAGTCGAAAAATGTATTCCAATGAAAAATCTGAATTTAATTGTCCGAGTTGACAATAAACTGAAACAAACGAGCCCTGTCGCTAATCCAAAAGCCATTATTGTCCTTACGTAATTTTGTCGCATTACGCATACAATTGCAATGAAATGAAAGCACAAAGCTGCACAAAGCCGACTGATAAAGAGAAAAAATGAATGAGAGGAAGACAGCAGAAGAACAGGAGGTAAATGATGGCGTGCAGCTAGCAAGAGAGGCTTTGAAGGACCGATGCGAAGTGAGAGAAAAATATGCCGTCTCAGATGCAAAATAAAGGAAGATGAAAAAATAGGAGGTCGAAAGTGAGAGGGAGATAAACGGCATGGGGATAAAGTTAGGGTGCGCGCGCGAGCAATGCCAGAGGAATTGCGGCGTTCAGATGCATGGCGGCCAACTGAACATAACAGAGAGAGCACGAGGCGATCGATACTCTCCAACCGAGAGCCGTGAACCTCTGCGGGGGCGCCCACCACACCCTCGCCTGCCATATTCTTACTTCTTTCACTCCACCATCAGCATCTCGCGCAACTCCAACCCTCATACGTTTAGCACACAAAACGTCAAAGCTTTTTTTTCCTTATCATCCTCGACTATTTTGTCCACATACTGATCCGAATCAGTCTAGTACTTTTATCACACCCTTGATAAAACATCTGCGAAAAATGTCCATTTTCAAAATTACAACTTTTTCAGTATTTTTTTTTTCTAATGTTTTGTAGTATTTTTGAGGCGATCTTCGTGATAAACAAAAAGTTAGGCAGATTAAAAAAATTAGTTGAGCCCCACGTTGGGCACCAAATGGGTCAAAAGTGGGTTAAAAAAGTTCTGTTTTTAAAGGGAAAGTGAGAACAATTAAAAACTGGGAAAGTTTTATTTTGAAAATTGAAAATTTTGTTATTGATAACACGTAAAGTATAGGGGTAGCAAATGATGGATGTAAAGCACAAAGTAACAATCTTGAAGCACCAAAACCGAAACCACAATACCGCTAAAACAATTAGCTATCGACCCAGTAAACTTTGACTACTAACATGGTACTAAATAGGGTTCATGAAACTGAGAAGCTATAAAATCAGATCCTCTGAAAAATGTATTTCTGCTCCAACGTGATTTTTTAGGTTCCTTTTTACTTTTTTTTTTTTTTTTTTTTTTTTTTCAAACACAAAATTTAGCTCCTGGCGTTCGCACCCTTATTGTTACACGTGTTTCTCATTAATCAGGCTAATATGAGTCAAAAATAACACTGAAAAATGTGAACTTTCTTTTAAAGAAAAAAATAAAACGTTTTGGAGTCGAAAATAAAAGGTACTTTTTTGTGATTTAATTTTTTTCCAACTGGTAAACAAATTGTTTGAAGTAAATTTTGGGAAGGATGTTAATTCTTTTCAAACATTTGTAATCGCAAACAAATATTAGAATTGTAATGAATGTTAAGATTACAAACAAATTGGTAACAAATAAGAATCAGGGTTGTTCTTGAAAGAGCCTCAGTAACGAGCATATTTTGGAGCGTTACCAAAATGTATTGTGGAAGGAAGCAGTTACATGCATATTTACACGCAACGGAAATTCGTTTATACCAAATAATTGTAAAGTGATATGATTCATTATTAAAGAGCATGTTTATTATTAAAATGGTTCGAATGTGTTTGTGGAAAGTTTTGATTTGGTTATTTTTAAATTATTCATTTCATTTGTAAAAATAACAGTTAAGTAATTGGTTTCGTACGAGTTTCGTAATAATTGTATACCATTTTGGTCGCTTCGGTTCTATCAAAACAGCCTTTGAAAATTTTCATTTCAGCTCGATACTTCGGTCTTGTTGAATCAATTCTCGTAATTGGATTGTTTGCATTCCAATCTGCTTTAAATAAATGAGCACAAAGACGTACAGAAAAAAAAACAAAACAAAATGTTATCTCGTCAATTTGAAAACAGTGTTCGAATAATTAATTAAATAAAGTGAATCAAAATAATCGAATCAGTTTGTAGTTTAATGGAGAACTGGAGCAAAATCGGTGTTCCAAAAAAGCGGCAAACAATTTGCAAACAAACGAAAAATCAAAACGCGCAAACGTTATGGTTACGCGAGTTTCCTCCAAGTTTCGCCAAGCACTTTAATTTGTCTTTACTTCGTCAGAATACCCGAAAATAACTCATGTTAGTAGCAATTAATTACAGTCAACAGACACTTTATTGACATATTCGTAATTTTATCGCACCGACGAACATTTACGAAGCTCGCTAAATTTTAACTTTCGAATAGTTCACATTCAGAATCTTCTTTTACCAAAAGTTCGAATCGAATTTTCGGGCCACTCCCATAACGTCACTGTAACTCGTGAAAAATCAATTCTAAAACCAGCTGCATCGCTTGAAAAAAAAAAACTTAAAATAAATAATTAACTTTTGTAATAACGTTCAAGGTGTTTGAATGTTTTATAGTCAGTTGTAAAGCGACAAAAGAATAATAATTCTTTTGCGATAATAATTGCGAGAACAAAGTGGACCAGTGTATTTGTGTCCCTGACCACGTCAGCAAAACTGGATGAAATATCGGTCAATCCAATTAAATTCTAACATCATCAGTTCATTGATTCCTTAGCTCGGTTGTACGGCTTTTTGAGCTCAACCTGTCGCTCCTATTCTGCTTTATGTTATTTCAAAGTTTAACGCCCAATGTCCAGTGCGAATGACTTCATAATCTCGACAAATCATCTTATTAAAAAAAAACTCAAATCACTTGTTCCTACCTCTGCTCACGCCTGTTACTTAATTTTCCTAACTCTTTCATAAAACTTGTTCAGGAGATGTGTTTTAAAATTTTTTCAAAATCTGAAATATCAATTTTTTTATCTCACTTAATGATTTGTTTATGAATTAATCAGTCATTTAATTTCATTGTTGTAATAAAGTGTAAACTGTTGTTTTAAAAAAAAACAGCAAAAATTTTATTTGTTGATCAACCTTTTTTTCTGCAATTTGAGTAAATTGACTGAATTGAGAAAAAAACGGAAAATAAAAAAATTAAAAAAAATTGAAGATTCAAATTTAAAGCTGACTCGGGTGATGAATCGGTTGTTATGCTCGTCAATGGGGGGACACGTGCATCTACAATATCTACATAACACGTGTATCTGAAATATTGTGACAGAATTGAGGTATTCGGGTCGCTGGAAATCCGCCAGAAAGTGAAAATCGCTAAAGTCAGGCCGACGTGCATTACGTGTGGTTCCGTCATTGTTTTTCCATCGCATAATCAACGTTGGTACTCGAATTTTATAGCTTCCAGTTGGCCAATGGTGGCTGCGACCTTCAAACGATGCTTTCAAGGCCACCAATTGTTTTGACCTAGTCGTTTCAAGGGAAATGCCCACGCTCCACGTTGATGCAAATCATTTAATCGCAGGTGCCGATTTGCTCGGTCGCTTTTATCTCAAGCCCCTTTTCCACACTTTTTCATACCCCATTCAATTTCACCCCACAAAAAAATTGAATTGAAATTGAAAAAAAAAAACAAATGTTGCAAATTTTCAATAAAACATATTTTCATTGCCACACAATGTTTGAATATTTTTATCTTGTTTATTTTTATCTTGTTTATAATTAAACAAAATATTTTCCTTGTTTGTTCCAGGTGAGAGGACGAATTGGATAACTTGTTTTTAATTGAACAGCTTGTGAGTAGATGAACAAATTGAATTCTACTTCCACGACGATTTAACGGGTTTTCGCGGAACCAATTTGATTGGGGAAAGTTTTTATTTTGCATTGTTTTCAACTCTTTCTTTCACTTTTATAAACGTGGGCGTTCTAGGAATTTATGAAGAATCGTTTATGCACTTCTGAATTTTCCTTCTCAATGATAGTCAACCCACACAACTTCGTTCCTACTGTGCCAAACCGAGATTTCATTCAGTTTTTTGTTAACCAAAGAGAAAAAATGATTTTCAAACATTTTTCACAAACAAACATTTCTCAGAAAGTAAAAGTGATGAAATTTGAAAAGAAGAAAATGAAATGATGAAAAGAACGAACAATTGGTGGATCAAAAAAAGAAAGAGAAAAAAAGAGGAATGTTTATGCACGATGGAGTGGTTTTGATATGAAGTCGTCTTTTAGCTATAACCCTCGGTGCTTAAGGTTTTGAATGACCCTAGATAATAAAAAAAATGACGAGGAGAAGGCAAAACAGCGGCAGAAAAGCTGACGTTGTGCGGGCGCGTGCAACAAAAGTGTGGAAATTGCGCGCACCTGGAACAACCACTCACAGCCAGCACTCCCTTTCGAGTCATTCATAACGTGCCTGATGGGAACACGCGTACCCATTTAGTGCTTCAACGTCATTCATTGTTCCTTAATCACCAAGATGCGGCTCAAGATTTCGTTCAACTCGATCAAATTACCGACACATTCTTAATTTCAAATTCATTCCTTCATCCTTTCTTCAATAAATATTTAATTTTTTTTTTTCACAACACAAAATTTATCTCAAATATTAATTTATTTAATTGATTAACAAACTTACGTTTGAGCCCCACGTTGGGTGGCACATTTAAAAACAAAAATGTTTGGCAAAATAAGATTCATAACAAAAAGTTGATTTCATTTGTTTATTTATTTGGTGTAAAAAAATATGATTAGATGGGTAAAAAGTGAAAGATGTTTGGTAGAACAGCATCGTGCGAATCTGCAATTCAACGTTTTTGTCAATTTACAAGAACAATTATCGCGCGACCGCAAGTGCCGAAAATCATCAATATTCATCAGGACGAATCATTTCGCTCGGGCGGCTGCAAAATTATTCACCAACGACCTTCTTCCCTTACGTGCGTGTCTACAACTTCACTCTTGGACTGCCATTGAAAACGAAATAAAAACCAGTTTTAGAACGAAATCGAACATAAGCAAATGAACGAAATTAACGTCGGTGCATTGGGGCAATGTTAGCAGCTCGAAAACGGAGCCTGCACGATTTCAAGGATCAATTTCAAAAATGTATTTTCGCGCGTCCGTATCACCGCGATATTTTTCACTAAAAAGATGACGTAGAAGCCTTGGGTCAAGTCGGGCATCGAGTCAAGGTTGCTTTCCATGCGCAGCGACAACTCAAAATAAATGGGTCAAAATGCTGGGTTTACTTTTGTCCTAATATACAGGTCAACTTTAATTCAACCGATACAACATTTTTTTAAGTAATTAGTTCCCTTTTAAAATTCAATCAAAGTCAATTAAAGAAACACAAATCATGAAAATCCGAAAAATAACAAAAACAACAAAAACTTTACATTTTGCAATCTGACTTTATTTCATCTTTATGTGGTTTTTATTCAAATCACCTGTTTTTTATCTTTTTTGTGACTTTTTGTGAACAATTTTGTGTAATTTAACAAGTTTTTTGAAAATAATAATAAAATGATGAAAAAAAGTAGGTATTTTTTGTTATTAAAATAATGGATGCAATGATTGGAGTAACGATGATGGTGTGTAGTTGAAAACAAAATGATGCAAAATAAGCAAAGTGTCAAATTGATCGCGCACTGGCACGTGACTGGTTGGCGCGTCGGCGCACAATGGTGCCTACGTTGAGGTGTCAGATCAAGAATCAGCAGTCTCCCATCGTTGAAAATTGTCGTCGATCAACAGACTCCCTACTCGACTGTATGGCGCAGAGCCTTGGCAGCGTGCGATGACCTTCTTACACTCGACAAATAAGCTCTTTTTTTATTTTTCGTCATAAAAGCCACACCAAAAAAAAGTCCTCGTGATCGATCGAATTCGCCTGGCGGCTACTGCGCCAGACGAATTCATAGTCGGACCCGCCTTTAATTCAAAATTATTTTTCCTTCAACTAACAACAGCATTGAACAATTTTTGTCCCAGAAGATTATAATATTAGATCAAAATTGGAAACGAAGAATTAGAATTTGAATTATTTTAAAATTTGTATAATTGGCGCCCAACGTGGGGCTCGGCGGATTCATAGTTGTTTTTTGCAATCTTAGAATCACTTCTTAGCTATTTATAACTGAATAAAAAAACGATCGTTTGTCACTTGTTGTTTTTTCAGAGAATGAAAATGTGTTTGATTTATTTTTGTCGTTCAAAGTATGAAGTTTCTGGTTTAGTAAATGAGCTAACGTTTTTTTTTTTCGCAAATTCCATGAGATTTCACACTGACCATCTGACGTCATCTTTTCTTACCGTCCAGGTGCACGTCTTGACACACCAGACAATAACTGTGCTTTTATGACCGGTCTACCGCACATCTTGATACAAGTGAAAAAAAAAGACGTCGTTTTCACGGTACAGCGTGAACTCAGATGCAATCATGCCAGAGGGGAGAGTGCCAATAATGGATCAAACGCGGTGTCCATAAATCGTTCCTTTTCGTGCTCGCCCCGGCGCATCTCAACGAATATCCGTGTGAACATCTGCAGTCATACTAAGTGATGTTTTGCAACAATCAAAATTGGCTCTGCTCAACTAATGGGTTTCGTATTTTTATTAATGGGTTTTGTTTTTGAATCGACTTTTTATTCTTATCAAATTGACTCAATTTACTACCAGGTTTATTTTCAATTTAACGTTTGGTTTTTCGGTTCCAAAGTACTTCCAGATTTTTTACCTTAGTTTTTTGAACTATTTCAAAATGCTTATCATCGGCGTCCAACGTGGGGCTTCAGATATTCATCAGCACAAAAAATTGTTTTTAAAATAAATGTTTTTGGTTTTTGCTTCGTCGTAAAATTCCGCTTCTTTTTCTTCTGCAAATCACTACTGTGACAGTTATTGTTCAAATTTGTAACATTATAAAATTTGTATACTTGGCACCCAACGTGGGGCTCGATAAATTTAATAAAAAATTGTCTTTAGAGTTAAATCGGTCTGGTTTTTATTTCAAAGTTATTGTTTGAATTTGCCTATTTTAAAATTTTTATACTTGGCGCCCAAAACGTGGGGCTTGATGAATTCAATAAAAAATTGTTTTCACAATAATTAAATCGTTCTAGTTTTTGTTATTTGAAACAACACTCCGATGTGATTTATTTTCAACTATTTTTGTCCAAGTTGTAAAAAATTTCTTACGACTTTGATGTCTCAAAGATTTGTGTTATTGTGGATATTGAATATAAAAGACATTCAATTGTATAATAGTTGAGATTTCGATTTCACATCAAGTTGTCCCTTTGATGGTAGATCAATCACGTATCTAATGACCGCAAATATGATCACTGTACTCTCGATTGCATCACGCGCCTTGATATTCAGAATACGTAAACACGCAATTATGTCACCAACTACAGCCTTGCCAATTTATATTTGAAATTCTAGCGTTATGTCTATGTTTTCAATGTTTCAAGCGTTGGACGCTTGACCAACGAATCGAAAGTTGGACCAATTAAAATAAAAAGAGAGAGAAAAAAATCGTCATTTTCAATTAATTCTAATGACATTTTGAATGGCAAAAAAAAGAAACTGTTTTGATCAGCCGCAACTCGTAAATTTCCAGCGTTGCTAATCGGATTACAGTTATTTACATTTTCCAGTTCTTCCTGATTGTCAAGGTGACGTTTTTCTCACTGTAAAGGTCTCGGTTATTTCTGGCCATGCACATCAGACAATATATTATTTTCCATTTCACATAAGAAACGACGGTTGTGTAATGACGCAGTCATGCAATCGTGATTTTTAAAAAAATCGCCAACTACTTGTTAGATATCGTGATTTGAGAAATGCGAATCCTCGTGTTCCCAGTTTTTCAGTCAACAAACTGACTCAAAAGCTGATCCAAGGAAGAAAAAAGTTTGGAACAAAATTGGACTGTAAAAAAATCATCAAATTTGAAATGAAACAACAGTTTACTTAATCTCGAGTTCAGTGTCGGATTATATTGAATTAGCGGGTTGAATTATTTCTGATGTTTTCCGGTAGGCAACAGTAAGAGTTTATTTTTAAGCGGATTAATTGGGCGACTCAGTGCGCAAGGTTGAACACTAACTAGGCCACGACTTGTTATCACTCAATAAAGTAAAATTTATCTATCGATGACAATAAGTGCAGTGCACTAATGAATGGGCAAATTCCCACTGGTTTGCATAACTTTCCAAAAAGTAACAATTGACCTTGACGAACATTTTCTCTTGTTTTGTTAATTTTTCATGAATAATATCGGAACTTTCAATTTTTGAACGGCTAATAATAATTTATTTACTTTTAATAAAAATACATTCGATTGTATAACTGATTAAAAAGTTTATCGTAATTATATTAATGAATTTATTCATGATATTGTAATTATAACAAATAATTAATCAGTCAATCATATTTTGATTGTACAAAACATTAAAAAATAAAAGCTGTTTTTAATTGCAAAAAACAGTTTGCAGTAAAAAGTACGATGCGTTGTTGGAAAAAATGCATTAAATGCATTTGAATTTAATTAAAGATTGCGATTCACATTGAATTTGATTTGAAGAACGAATTAAAAATAAGTACAATCATTTTCGTTTAATGTTTTTATTCAAGTTTTATTTGAACGGTTGGAAATGTACGAGTCATGTTCAGCCGTCGTAGATAATTATTATATACTCATTGTAGATATTAAATTGCTGAATTTCGTGCTGAGTAACAGTCTGCGCGAGAACCGGCCACTAATCGTAACCATAATTTGATGCACTGTACAGTAGTAACATGATATATCATCACTTTGTTGCGGATTTATTTGAGTGTGCTTTAACTTTTATTTTTCGAAAGCCGATTACCTATATTAACTTATTACACTTTAGGTTATTCTTAACAGTTTATTTTAATGCTACGACATTTTTATGACAATTTTAAATTTCATTCATGCAAATCAAAATTTCAAGATTATAAATTCATCTTTTTTAAACACCTTTTTTTAAATACGAAATCAGATTTCCTAATAATTTTTTTTTTTTCGGTTTTTTATCATACTCTTTTATTTTGTGTTTTTTTTTATGACAATACAAAACCATTTGAACTTTATTGAATGTTTGCTATCAGATTTGAGCTGTGCATTAATTTTCACCAGCTCTATTAATCTCGTTGAACGAGCAGTTTAACAAGGCGACGTTCAAAAGTTCAAGGCCAAAAATCGTATTGGTTCATCTACATGTGTAGAAAATTTAAGTTTCTCTGAGTTTCTCCTTTTTTTAACTCAGAGCTGAATCAAAATCTTTCAATGAAAAAAAAAAAAAAATCAAACTTAATCCACCCCATTTATTCTAAGAAATCCAAAAGAAATCCAAATCAGATTTCTGTATCTATGGAGAGTCCTGATCACTTTTTTTGTTAAATGCATCAGTTTCATTCCACAGTTCTTTCAGAGCGTCGGCATAAAAACGAATCTCCAGCGATAAAAATCTCCTTAAATCTAATTTTATGTGTCCCTCCTTATGATGGTTTTCAGCGACCCAAACTTCACAGAATGTTATAATACCCAACTCTCGCAGTCGGCTAAAACGCGTTCGGACACGTTTCTCCTCGATAAGACGCTGACTCATTTCGATGGCACCCAAATCTTTTGTATCGCAAAAGTTTTAACACAGTCTAGACGAATGATTAAACTCTTCAGTGCAACAATGACAAAAACTGTCACACTAATGGCGAGATTTACACTTTCCCTCTTCAATTTGATTTAAACAGAGTTTTACAAATTGAGTTTTAGAGTCTTGCATTGAAACTTGATTAGAAAAGATATTTGTGGTTTGTTTATTTGTTTGGTTTTCTATTTTTTTAAGTTGTGACGAATGTTGGTATTTAAAAATAAAAATGATTGAAGTGGTTAAATCACTGATAAGTCAGCGTAACTAATATAACTGACGTCACCGCGAATTGAAGCAGTTTATATTATCTTTTTGCACCCTTCTTAGTCACACCGGACGGACCCTCGTGCATTACGCTTTTGTGCGCCTCAAATCCCTCGCGCGAATTTATTTCGGAAATTTCCATTTTCGACAAATGAAAGTACTGTTGAAACCAACGATTACAAAAATCGCTTCTGCCCAATTTCACAGTTTGTGGTTTTACGATTCTGTTTTATTAAACGGTATAAAAATCTATTCTTTCGTACGATCTATACAAAAATTTAGATACAATTTTATTTAAATTGCACAAAACTGTTGTACAATTTTTTTTGAACTGATCGCTTTTTTTATTCCAAAATATTTCAACATGTTCTGTATTGAATATTGTACATTTTTTGTTTCATTTTGTTTTGCAGTTTAGATTGTTTTGTTTCATAATTTCCTTATCGAATTTTCGACTCAATCATGTACACATTTTTGATGAAAGATTATTTTTTTTATTTAACTTATGATTATGATTATGATTAAGACAATATTGAAAAGTTACACAGAAATTTTTTTGATTAAATTTCTTAACTGTTTGATTTATTGCAAAAATTGAAATCAGAATAAAATAGCAATTAACAAAACAACAATTCTGGCTCTGGGTGGGATTTATTTATGAATTGTTATAATTGGCGCCCAAAGTAGGGCTTGATTTTCGAAATTTTTGAAGGTTGAATAAAATGAAAGATGAAAAAACTGAGCTCAATTTTGCAACATTCGATTGGATGGATTATCAGCTATAGGTGCTCTTGTGTCTGTACGTATGAGGAAACACTTTTCCGCAGAACGCGGATGCGAGGTAGTATTAACATGCGCAACATAGAATGCTCCAATGACCTGGTTTGACGTGTTCGCATTGATCTATTTACGGTGAAGTGCATTTGTCAAGTCAAGGTAAATTCGAAAGATCATCCCTTATTATTTATGCGGGAGATTCGTCCTTACCAGGACCTCGTATGTTTCCTCCACATAAAATGCAAAAACAAACAAAACAAAACAAAACAAAACAAACAAACACAAAGTTCAAAAACATGACTTCAAAAAATTGATCTTTTAAAAGTAGCGAGATCGAACTTCTTTGGATTTTGAAATTTATTTTCCAAGGTTTTATGTAAAAATTGAACTTTCAATAATAAAAATTTTGCATCTTAGTAAGGCACACGGTTGGGAGTTGTAGTTGTCTTGGGTATCTCTTCTCTCTACATGGGAGCGAGTTTGTGTTACGAACTTGTACAACTTTGCGAGTGCGTGATCTTCTCGTTCCGCCGCAGGATCACAGAAACAAGTGAATTGCTCCGCGAAACCTCGCGTCTAAATATGGTTCTAGTCCTGTCTCAGGATATGACTTTGAGTTGGCGGAATGCTGTCGCGCGAGCTAACCCTGCAGTTGAACAGATTCTTGCAGAAATTATTATAAAACAGTGCGTGCGACCTCTCTGTCCAATTTCATTCATAGAAAAATTTTCCATCGACAAATTGAACAAAAACAAGAAATCAATATTTCAACATTTCAAATTCAGATTCATTTTCATCATCTCTTTCACGTTTTAGAAAGTTTGTAACTTTTGATAAAAACAAGTTATTGACAAAATTAGAAAATTTTTTTTCGTCTCTCAAACCTGAACTTTCAACAAGAAACAAGTTTTTGTTTAATTGTGATGAATTATATTCAAAGTGCAGCACTCGAAAAGAAACAAAAGAAACCGCTCTTTGGCTTTGTGCAAAACTAAAAAGCTTTGATGGAGACAAAAATTTTCGAGCCCCATAATTGGCTTGCAAATGAACAGATTCGCGCAATTCGATTCACAGCTCAAATATTCGAATTGGCGAAATGCACAGGCACTTTACAATTCAGCCATTCTTTGGCTTGTAATTTGTGTCAGCATCCCATACAGTTTTGGCTTATGCACTGTGCATCTTCAATCGAGCACTTTTCAGCTTTTTCCACATCTCTTTCTTTTTTTCTTGTCAGGCTGTGCCACATTGATAAAAACTTGCAAATTAAAAACAAAAGTCTAAATCTACAAACAGTTCTTTTTTTCAGAATGCAAAATTAAATGAAATGTTTTTATTTGTAATTTTAATAGTTTATTGTTTCCATGTATGGTCGTTATAGAAGAGAAAAATGTGGACGGTCTTGAAAAATCTTAAAGAAAGATGCAACATACACGTGACGTCAATTCGAAACGATTATTATTATTATCATGGCATTGAATTAAATCGTAAAAAAATGCAATAATGCATATGAACCGCCCCCTCAGGCATCGTACGAATAATTTGGACTTTATTGACAAACATTTTCTATTTAAAGTTGGCCTTACTCTCTCTTTTCATTATTACTCGAATTGCTTCAAGCCGATGAATGAAAATTGCACGAACAAATGAAATGTTTTTTTTTTTATGATTAAAGATTTTGTTTACAATGGAAAATGAAAATTAATGAAAAATGAAAATTACAAGAAGAAAAAGGAAAATTTATTCAATCATTTTCTATTAATACAAAAATAGTTGGCAGATGTAGAACACAGCTTTCTTAAATAATAACGCCGAACAGGAAGTGAATGAAATAGATATTGAAAGTATTATATGAAATAGCTGTAACCCTAGCAGGGTTGCTGTATCTTGTGACGATTTCGAGTAATATAACCTCGTAAAATTTGAAGTGTAAAATGTGGAAGATTATTAAACACTATTTCACAACAATTTTTAACATTTTTTAAGATTGTTTTTGTGCCATTGTTATTGTCAAAATAGTTTTTTTAGTAATATATAAAAAACATTTTTTTAAGAAGAAAAGAAAGTGTAATATTTTATGGAATCTATAAATTCATTTAAGAAATGTTTAAAACGTGATTCTAAAAAATTGCAAATTATTTGCAATTATTTGCAATTATTTTCATCCAAGTTATGAACACTTGAAAACGTCGACTTGAAAAATTGAATTAAAAAAACATTTTCAGATTTCACTTATATTGTAAAATATAAACATGCTATTTAGAATTTCTAATGGGCAAGAGTGTTTTTTTAATTGCGTATACATTTTCTAATGAAAGATGAATATTTTTTCTTATGTAAGACTGTTTTGTTTCAGATAAACTTGCGCCTCATTCTCGTCAGCGGTAAGACAAAAGAGTTCCTATTTAGCCCAAGCGACTCCGCAGGGGATATCGCTCACCATGTGTTCGAAAACTGGCCAGAAGGTAAATGACACTCGAAAAACAATTCATTTTTACAATTAGTTTTCGATTTTTTTTATGGAACCTATTTTTTCATTACTTTTATAAATTTGTTTTTTTTTTTTTTGAAAAAATAATGATAACAATGACATGACGATGACAAATAATAATGATAAGAAAATTATTTATATTTAATAAATAAAAAATATTTGGACAAATTTTATAATGAGAAAAAAATTGTGAAGAAAAGTACAAAGAAAAGGAGAACATAGTTGTTTATTGTGAATGTGAACCAATCGATGGTGATTGCTTTCAGATTGGACGGAGGAGGCGGTCGCGAAGGCAGAGATTTTGCGACTAATATACCAGGGTCGTTTTCTACACAGCAATGTCACGCTCGGCGCGCTTGGGCTTCCTTTCGGAAAGACGACGGTGATGCATCTTGTACCAAGGGAAAACCTCCCCGAGCCGAATTCTCAAGGTAAACAGATGTTTCTTTTCATTCAAACAAAAATAAATAAAATCGTTTTGAAAAATTTCCCCTCAATAAATCGCATAAATAAATGTTGATAAAAGAGGTAAATACAATTTCTGTTTTGGTCTGTAAATAACGAATTGAATATAAAACGAGATGTCAACATCGTGTTTGACAATTTATTTAACAATAAAAACGTTCTGATACATTGAAACAATCAGAGACCAATGAAATGATTTAGTTTAATTTATGTATTTTCACTCGTCGCACGTTATTATACAATAAAAAGTTTTGGAACACTGGTTGTTATGCGCAGAGCATGTAATGTAGCGGTATTTGTTTTCTATCTCGCGTCCAAGATTTTTGCGTTTATACGACAACAATAATGTTTCATTTCCGTATCATGAAACACGTATAAAAGTTTGTGAATAATATGCTCAGCGCGGTTAAGATGAATGTCGCTTCGCGGCGAACGTTCTCGCCAAATTATTTATCGTTTCCACGTAAAATCTATTCTTTATCTGAAATTACAAACAAAATAAACTGTACAGATGAACCCTATCTGGACATTATTCAAATGTTGTTTTTGTTTTTTTTATCGGTTACTTAAAACTGAGATATCACAAACGCGAACTTTCAATTTCTGTTGAAACTGATTTTTGAAGTTATGATGCTAAGCAGGAATAATTTTGTCTATCACGAAACAAAAGTTTTATGTTCAGAAGATAAAAAATGTTCGTGCGCCAAACCTGGATTCTTAACCTCAATGTCAAGAGGCCGATTATGTAATATAATATTCGAATCAAGTACTTTGCAAACGTTAGCAAATATAACAAAATAGACATCATTTCTGTCTATAAGTTTCACTGGCAATATCAATTGATTCAATTTTAAAATTGCATGCTATGAACAAATCAGATTTTTGGTTAAAGTCAAAGACGAAAACATTGTTTACCAAATAGCAATGGATTTGGTTTTTTCATCTATACAAATTTTTAAACGATTTTGTAAACAACAATCATTGTTCTATCTAACTTATTTACTAACCTACTTTTTCACTTTTCAGATCAAAGACAAAAAAGTAAAGGCGGAGGGAGCAGTTGCTGCTCAGCTTCCTGTTGCATACTTTAAAAATTGGCTACAATGAATGTCCAAATTGGCCATCTTCTGCGACCCGGCTTGTCAAACCGAAGCTGAACCGTGGCTTCTAAGATTTTACGCTGATGTATAAATACGTGCTTGAGTTTGAGCGAGCCAGCGCCACGCAAGTCGACCGAGTAGATCGAAGGAAACAAAAAAAAGCAGAAAAAATGTTATCTTACGTACTATAGCAATTAAACAAGAATTTAGCTCCGGGCACGCGCTGGCGACTGTGTCACGAGAATCACAGCATCCCCAGACATTGTACAGATTAGTCCCCCAGGATGGCGACCAGCCTGTCCGGAGATGGTCGCAAAATGGCGGCTGCTTCACGCCATAAAATGGCGCCCTTAGCCTAGCCACACGCTCTCTCTAGGTGGCGCTAGCGCGCTCACACTCAACCGCCACCTAAAATTACCATTGTGTTATTATTAATTGTGTAGATGGAAACCGGTGTGTGCATTATCGTGTGACAAATCATTGTTTCGAAGTGTTTTGCGATGTGCGAATGCAAGGTACGATTGGAAAGAGAGAATAAAAAAATTTATGTTGTGATATGCAGGTAGAAATTATATTATATACATGATAATAATTACAAGAAAAAAAAGGCAAAAAAGTATATTATTACGTATACATAAATCTATGAGTGTGTAGATGTGTATACGCGCGTTCGGATTTTGAACACGAGTATACGCGTTCTGTACAAAATATAAATACACGCGCACGGACAACAACAACTAAACAAAATGAACAAAACAACAATTACGCTGTATGAGTTGATGCTGACGCTCGGCTGAAAATTCTCATACGAGATAGACTTTATCATCATGAATTCAAAAAAAAGTAATTATTATGACATCACTTCGAGAGTTTAGTATAAGTATCCGAAACGAGATATATGCCTGCGACTAAAAAAAAGAAATACAGGAGGACGTACTGATTTCGGATATTGAAACGGTAATTCAAATAACAAGTCGAATATATATTACCTTGTTAGCTCGTTATTTCAACGCCTTTTCCCCCTCCCCCTTCCTTTTCCCATTTTGTTATTGTCTCGTCCCTCATTTTTGTATACTCTCGTTTTACAAAAACCGGTGCAAAAACCCAGCTTGATTATTACCAAGTTTGTAATTATCAGAATTGTAAAAAAATGTCAACATTCTTGAGCTGTAAGATATCGCATTCCACCCCACCTATCCTGAAACATAGTATTTCTGTTGATCACCAGATGGCGCAACCGGATGCTGCAACCTAATCAAACGAACATCGAAAATTAGCGATAGGAATTGATCTGATGATTCGAGACTTGTAAATGAGTGATAAAAAATAACGAAAAAATCGATAAACCATACTCAACTTGTAAGATATGTAACAGTTTTGATCGTCGCTGTCTTTTTAGTTTTGAGCACACTGCGCCATCTGTTGTAATGTTGATTTGTTTTTCATGTGCAAAAAGTAAAAAAAAAAAGAATCAAATCAGTGGGATGGTTTGCGCGAGATGTGTTGTTCGGATTCGTTTTTTCTTCTCCACGTTGTTGTAACCTGTTCTACATGTAAATCCTACGCTAACTGTATTGTATTACAACTCTCACGGATGCATACAAATGATAAAAACGCCCTTTATCGCTTAGCGACATCGGTTGGGTCACAAAATAAAAAATTTCACGACAAAAATTGTTCTGTTTTACAAATACTTTTTGAACAGCGATAAATGGCGTGGTACGTTTAGTATTTTTTTTTAATTTTTCGTTATTCATTGAATTTTGTACTTGCGCGCTAGGGCATGATTCTTGTTACCGCGACTCATCGTGTAAAACAGTATAGTAACTTGAAACTTTTTCAAGACGGAGAAATCAAGTAGGTCGTCGGGTGTTTTGTCACTCTGATTTGATTAAACCAACTTCTATTATGTTTTATCAATTTTTACATTCTTTTCAATTTTATTTTTTAATCAATACGTTTTAATTGTTGTTTAATTTATTATCGCGTGTTAAATATTTGATTTCTCTCCCCGACTTATGAAATGATACTTTTATTTTCATTAATTTAAGCTGACTTGTGTTCGATGGCGATTATGTACGACGTGCAAATGATTATTATCTAATAGAACTGATTTCTGCGTGAACGCTCGTTGACGTCCAAAAAAAAACGGAATGAGACATACGAGCAATGCACAAATCGGCGACTGGCTTTTCAATGCGAATCTCTTATGTACCATGTGCGACCTACTTTTCGCCGCCATTGTTGTGATCATTCAATTAATAAGCGTTACTTCTCGTGGTAGTTCAGTGAAATACGCACTCACACATTGAATTGTACGTATCCGACTATCTCCGTTACGCCTAAGTACCCGCAAAAACAACAAAAAAAACAAGACGTAGATCGGTTATTTTTTTTAAAACTATCCCTTATATATTTCTTACTATGAGACTGTATGATTTCAGATTGTAATAAATTACTTGAATCATGTTTATGATTACGCGCATAATTTTATCTGTTTCATTTGCACTTCATTTCAGTGTTTTTGTTTACTTACTATGTTGTTTTTCATTTTATTCTACTTATTTTTCTGTAGATACTGAAAATGTCACTCTTTTTTGTATTGTATAGAATTTCTTTTTATTATTTTCATGAATCGGAGGGCATGCTCGTTCAAAAACGAATACATAGAATTGTAACTGAAAAGGATGACGTAATATTGATACAAATCACTGATAGATTCTTTCAGAATTTTATGTAACTCTTTAAGTGCGAATTTTCGTTCGTTTGGTATAGAAAAGTCTTGAGAGATGTAGATGAAAGTTTGAAAATAAGTTTTATTTGAAAAAAAAAGAAAAATCATTTGATGAGGCAAATGAAATAATGAGATCGGGAAGGATTGTTGGCCATGAAAATGTTTCGCGGCCAAAAACCGATCAATTGTCATGGACGATTGCCAGAAAGGAGAGAGTTAGTTTTGTATAACAAACCGCTGCACTCAAACGGTCAGACTCTTCTTTATGCACTGATTTCAAAAAGTTGACGTATAAATAATACTCGTAAAAGAAAACAAACTATAATTATTGTTCCGACAAAATCAGCTGTTAGGTTTTTCTCCCGAATTTATATCACTGAAGTAAATGTATATAATAAATGAAAAATATATATATGAATATATATACGCAATAATCGTCTCTAAGAGACGCGCATAGGGACACGTGTCCAAGTTTTCCTATCTTTTTTTCGCATCAATTTTTTTTATTCTCAAAATGAAATTTTTTTTTATTTCAAAGTTAAAATGATTCTGAATGGTTTTTTTCTGTAACAGAGGGGTAAGTGAGACTTGTTTAATTTGCGAACTTTTTTTGGAGACAGTAAACGTTACCAAACAAAAAATCTAATATGTACTTTGATTAAACGAAAAATAAGTTTAGCATGTTTCAAAATTAAAAAAAAATCTTTTCCTCTAATAAATAAAATAAACTGTGTGATAAATTACGAAATAAGCTTTGAGGAGGTAAAAATACTATAATATAAACTTGCTAAAAATCATCATTGTGATCCGAGTACAGAAAATGTTTATCAAAGGCAGTTTTTTATTATAGAAAATTGTTCTGAGGTTTGAATAAGTTCAATTTGAAAATCGATTTTTCATCAAAAAGATAGTTCTTTTCATCTCAGAACTAATGATGTTAACTGAAACTGTAAATTAGAGTGCATTTTGGTAAAAACGCAATTTAAAGAAACTGGCATCAACCGTCCTTATGATAAAAATCCTTTAAAAATAATAATTTTTAAGTAAAAAATGGTGTGTACTCGAAGAAGCAAAAAAATTGAAAAAAGTTGGTTGAAAATTGTTAACTTTGATTGAATAGAAAGGGTTTACTCAAAAGTAAAAAAAACCTAGCTGTCATTGAAATACGTATCGCATGTGTGTAGTGGCATAATATGAAATTAATATACCATCAAATCAAGGCTTGATACCGTAACTTAAGCAAAACAAACAAACTGGAACAATATTCGTTACGGCATTCAAGTCTTGCATTTAAACTAAACGTAATTAATCGAGTCGTAAAAATGATTGTCATTTCCAACGAGTCCTTCAGCAACATTTATTCTTATTCAAACATATTTTCAGTTTCAAAAACTTTCCATTTTGTTTGAATGTTATTAAGTATTACTTTTTTGTTTGGTATTAAATCTTGTATTGAATTTAAATTTAGTGAAATTGACTTGATTGGACAGAAAACTTAAAATGTATTTTGAAAAAAGACAAAAAAATTGAAGTTGAATTTCGTTCAATACGTATGAAACTAAAGCAAAAACTTTAACCATAAAAACTAAGCGGTGTAATATTAAATTTTTATAATTGTACGATGTATATACGTGTACCTGCGCAATTGTACGCGTGGTCTGCTTTGTTACTAGGCAATAGATGATGTACTCGCAACATGTAAATAGGATATGAAAAATAGCACTTTTAACAATAATGTTTTCGGGCTTCGATTCTTGGTTTTTCATTTACTTCACAATTTTTTCCAAGTTCAGTACATCGATGCAACACATCATAAAATAAAACAAATAAAAACCAAAAAAAACTTGAAAATGAAATACTACAATCGACAACTGAAAAAAAAAACAAAAAGTTACATCTATTTTTGGCAACAAATAAAACTGCGATAGGTCGTATGTAATAATTGCTTACGCATCTCAATTTATCACAAGTTTACGATCTAAGGTTGACCATCAAAATTTTTCAGGTGAATGCTCCTCTTTTCCGTGTGACTGTAACTCTTGAATGTTTCGTTCGACTGATGATTTTACGTCAACCAGGAAGATTTTTTTACTTTTGGTTCAATTTTGCTACAACTTGTTTGCAATCTTAAATAAGTACATAGCAATTTCGAAAAAAAATTCGAACACAATCAAAAAGTTGAAGCAAATTTGTAAACCTAAAGTTTAGCACTAAACCGCCGTTGGTTGGCGTAACATCACGACTTCATTCACACCTTGTTTGTAAATAATCTCTGTTTGTAAATATAAGAACATATTTTTGTCTTCTATGTAAGATCAATTATGACAAAACGAGCAAAAAAAATAATTTGATTGCAAATTAATGAAATAGCTCCTAGATGATAATATGAAGAAACAACAATTTGAAATAAAGTTGACAGCGTAATGGATTGACTTTGTCCCATACTTATTTCAATCGTTTTCTAATTTCAAAAAATAACCAACACCAGTTTTTAGTAACCAACTTGATTTTATTCATTTTAAATAGTTTATGGTATCCAGTAAAAATGCTTAGTTTGTGATCATTCAAAAATATGTGTGTGTGACTTAAAAAATGTGTTGAAAGAAAAAAAGAAACAGCAACTTACAATTTACAGTGTTTACTCGGTGACAATGTGTTAAATTTTTTTTGTTCTTTTCATTTCAAAATTCAAGTTTACAATTTCAAATTGTAACAATTAAGCGCTGTCTGTTGGCGAGCGAATATCGTCAATCTTCAAGATCATCTTCACGAGTTGCGTCGCCAACTTGATCTGCTGGATTTTGCTCTTCAATGATTCCACCACATTTTGAACTTTCATATCTAAAAAAAGAAACGTTTCGATTTTAATTTTCGTTTAAATCATGAAAACGTGTTTTTAAAATTTAAAACAAAGTTGAAAACAATTAAAAGATGAAAGAAATAGAAAATAATACAAACCACAAGTTCCACGATGCATGCAATCAATGCCCAAAGCCGGATTGTTTTCTGAAAGTTGTTTCGCCTTGATCTCAGCAAGAACATTGACAGATGGAAGGCCAGAATTTTCAGCCAGTGCCATGGGGATGGATTCAAGAGCATCGGCAAAAGCTCGGAAAGCGTATTGGTCGAGGGAGCTGTGTTTGTCAGCCTGAGCAGTGATCGCCAAGGCACATGAAATTTCGGATGCACCACCTCCATAAACTATTCGTTCGTCGGTGATGAGATTGCGAACTGAGCACAGCGCGTCGTGTAGAGCACGTTTTGCTTCCTCGATAATCTGTACAGAAAGAAAAAGTACAATTTTTTAATTACCATGCATATTAGTTTAATTTTAAATTGCTTGATTCCGAATGAATGCAATTTTTTAATAACTTTTGAAATCGTTTCAAATGTTTTTAATTATTTGTAGCAATTTAATTGACAGTCATCAAAGAAATATTGAAATGACAGAAGTATAAGTTGCAATTTTTCTAGCAAGATGTCTGAACAGAGATGCAATTATGTTAGCGTTCCTGTAATTCTTCTTGCATTTTTGTCGAGATGAGGATTTGTGATAAAAATGGGGAAATTATTTTTACCATTTTGTTTCCACCGCGGATGAATATAGTAACGGCGCGTGAATTTTTGCATTCCTCAATCACAAGCATTCTGTCCTTGGTTGTACCAAACGTGAGTTCACGTACAACACCGGCGTAACCAAGTTTTTCTGGCGTCAGCTCTTCAAAACGAGGAACAATTCTGCCTCCAGTTGCGATGGCGATTAGCTGGAAATATTTTTACCAATGATTTTTATGTATAAATAGTATTTGCATTTTCATTTATTTTTTCGATCATATAAGACTTTTTATTAGTTTTGACGCCCTCAGATCTCAATGTTCAATCATTAGAAGTGAGGGGATGACCCAAGATCTCTTAACTTGCATCGTTCAAATTTTTCCGTCATCAAAATAATTTCATTTCTCTAAAAAAATTCAAACTTTGCCGGTTAATTTTTCAAGGGTCTACTTCTTCTGGTATCAAAGTATACTTCATCATTGGGCAAATTGATACTTCAAAATTTTATTGACACAAAATTTTAATTTTTTTTGTTGTAGATCTGGCTATTTTTGATTACCTCAATTTCAGGTCCTCCGACCCATCTGACAGCGGGCAAATCTCTTTGTAAGAGAAGATGATTGGCCTCATCATCAAATCCCCACTGACAGATCGCAAGTGTTGCTCCAGCGTCTTTCACCTGCTTGACCATGATGTCGAACTTTTCTTTTTCGTATTCTCTCAGCGCTTTGTACTCTTCGACAGATGTCACGTCCAACTTATGTTTGGTCTTGGGTTTCGGTGGCTCGAACGGGCAGGTCAATATTGCCAGCTTGACATTTTCCAATTTCTGCAAAATTTAATTCATTTTTCCAATTTCAGTTCAAATTCAATATTAAGTTTGAACGAAAAATGGTTTTTTTTGAGAAAGAAAATTACCTTGGGCATTTGAGGATGACTGAAATCTTTATCGACAACAACTCCGCGAACCAACATAGTATCTTCCAATCGTCCACCGACCTTTCCTTCGATTTTTATAAGTTCGAAGTTGACATCACGTTTCTCCAAGTCAGCCACTGCCATCACAGCGTCCACCGCAATCTCGGCCATCTGTTTGTGGCACTTGTTGATGCTGTAACACAAACATTTTCAACTTTTCAATTGGTAAGTTTCGATCACATTGTAATAAAACTACTTTCATTATTTCTTGTTTCATTGAAAATTGTACCCTCAGCTCTCATAATCATTGATCATTGGAGCCACTGCATCGTTCAAATTTTCAGTACAAGTACACTTCAACAAAATTCCTCAACCAAACCAAATCAAAAATGAGATGATATTGGCGACTCAAAATCTTGCAAATTGTACTCAACCGAAATCTCAAACTCTGCCCTCCTCTGTTGCGCTTTGTCATCATTGGGTAAACATGATTTTCAATTTTTCTTTCAAATATTTAAAGTTTAGAATGTTTTATAGATTTTTACTCGATTTTTATAGATTAAATATTGAAACATTTACATTTTGGATCCCAATGTAGTCATGGCAGTTTTGATAAGAAGTTTAAGGTCATCAGGATTGATTGGAAATTCCTTAGCGATACTAGCAAGGTGGTTAACGGCGCATTCGGCTGCAGCCTCAAATCCGTCAGCTATCTTGACTGGATGGATGCCTTTGTCGAGCAGTTGTTCAGCTTGTTCCAGCAGTGCTCCAGCTAGGATTACCACTCCCGTGGTACCGTCGCCGATCTCGTCGTCCTGAGATTTCGACAGCTGCACCATGAGTTTTGCAATCTCATGATCCATGTCCATCTCCTTGAGAATTGTTGCACCGTCGTTTGTCACGGTGATGTCACCATCTGGGCTCACCATCATCTTGTCCAGACCTTTTGGCCCTAACGAGGTTTTCAGGATGTTTGATACGTTGCACGCTGCCATGATGTGAGACTGAAAAATTTTTAGAATTTTGCTTACTCTCAAACTCTTTTTTTACATTTTTTATGTGAATGTTTTGATTTGTTGTTGAAAATATATTAATTTGTAGCATTATTGATTGTGATTTGACAATATTGAAAAATGCCAAAATTTTGAACAGCAACAAATGCGTTTGTTTTAGCAAGGTGTCTGAACAGAATGCATGATTTTACATCTGTAATTCTCCTTGCAAGTGAAAAAATCTCAAAATATGAAAAAAAGGCAAAAAAAACATAAATAAGTTTCAACAAATTTAAAGTAATACAATAAGATTTGTTTATTTTCGTTTGATATCTGAAAATTCTTACACTTTTTTCTGTAACAAAAAAAAGATTTGTCACAACTTCCACAGTCAGACATGTTTAAATCTTGTTGTCCTTTTATGGTCACAAACCAGAGTCTTTTTTCAATCCTAACCTCAAATTTGACTTAATTTTTTTTTACTAAAACAATCCTCAAAAAGACAATTAGTTTACATCTCAAACCAAAAAGATTGAACAAGTTTGCTCTAAGACAAAAGCAAAATTTTTATAATATCATTTATTGTCTGTCACGTGGGTGGTAACAAAAATCTAAGTTCGCAACAATCCAAATAACGTGCAAAAAAATGAATGAAACAGAAGTAAAACAAAAAAAATTGTAATACAAATAACGATGAACAATTTGGTGGTTGTTTAATTTATGCAAAACGCCAGGTAAGATAAATGAAATTTCATGCTTACTTTGATGGCATCGTTGCCGGTTAGGCGTTTCTGTCTTTCTTGGTCACGGAGGATAAGGAACGGTCGACCGTACTCGTCGAACGAGATCAGTCCTGGAAACGCAGCCATGACTGCTTTTCGGACTCGATGTTACGTTAAATACTTTAAAAAAGACTTTTTTTCGATGCACAATTTTTCAACACGTTTTCTCACACAGGATCCAACCTCAGACGACGGCCATTTTAGATCGCTTCAGTGGTACCACTACAAATAAAAAAAAGTCACTAGATAGAAGTTCTTCTATCACCAGATTTTAAATTCAAGAAATCTTTGTTACCGACTTTCGATGTAAATAAAAGTTTGCTAATTCAAACGAATATATAAATAAAACAACCATGCAATAAAAATTGATAAAAATTATAAATGACAATGTTAATCAATCCCAATGTTTGTTATTGTTTGTTGATTTTTTCGTACAAAATGAAGTTTGGAATTTGACCAAAATATAAACCAAACAAAATTCAATAATTTTTACGATTTTTTTCATAAAAGAAAAGTCAAAAAAGTTACTCGACAATGTTTCTAATAAAAACATTCTATTTTGCATTCAAACTAAAAAAGATAACAACCCCTTCCCCTCTCCTCCCTCTAATATCAGATGGAAACTGACGTCAACTTTCGCTGCTAGCTTGACTCTCGCAGACGTCAACATTCTTCTCTGCAGCGCGGTGAGAGGTTATCTGTCGGCGGCCAGTGTGGGTACGTGTCATCACATCTCAGTGGCTCACGTGTGTCCTCTTATCATGCGGTAATTCGCGTAATGTTGTTCTAAATTCACCAAACACATCACGGTCAACAGTCGGCGCGTCGCAGCACCACTGTTTACCGCGTTTTTTTTTCAAATGTCACTTTTGATTTAAAACGACCCAAACATGACATCATTTTTGCAGGTCAACAAAAATGCCAAGGTGCTGTTGATGACATTTGACCATTCCGATCCAACTATTTCGGTTTCGCGATGTCGAAACCACAGGTGCAACGTAAGTGTAAAACATCCAGTATACCAAATATTGTTTCACTTTTTTTGTTTTCATTGTTATTTTGATGTAAATAATTTTGTCTGTCGTTTTTTTCAGGCAATTCCAACGTACTTAAATACGTCAGTTTGGTAACTTTGACACTTCAAAATGCTTTGGTCGGGCTTAGCATGCGATATGCTCGGACTAAACAAGGAGACATGTTTCTCTCCTCGACAGGTACTTTGCAAAAATGAAAAATGTTTGGTTTCATGCTTAAGTTACTTTCTTTTTTTTAATTTTATTTTTTAGTGTTGTATAAAGGTAGAAAAAAATAGATAGTTCACACTAAAATAACTGATAAAGATTAAAACGATTAAAAAATAAAAATAAATAAAAAAAGGAAAAGTCGGTTTCACTATATGTAAATAATATTACAATATGATAATTTATCTGTCTGTCGTCAGACCAATCTCCTTTATCGTTTTTAGGCCGTTGATAAGCCATTAGTAAGTAGAAAAAAAGTCAAATGTAAATCACGTTGATGCTGAACAAACAAAAAAAGTGCTTATCTAAATTAGTTAAGTTTGTTATTTCTTGTCGCAAGTAAACACTGAACACAAACAAATAATTTGCATTAATTGTTTGTTTTCTTTTGCAGCTGTTGTCATGGCGGAGTTTGTTAAACTGCTAACTTGTTTAGTTGTTGTTTTCTTCGACGAGGGTGGGTTTCGACCATTTATTCATGCCTTGGACACAAAGATAATCAAACAACCGTACGACACTCTGAAAGTGTGCGTGCCATCCTTAGTTTACATCGTACAGAACAATCTTTTGTACATCTCAGCCTCGAACTTAGATGCTGCAACTTATCAGGTACTCATTCTAAAAAAATCATAAACCAAAACAAATGAAAAATAATAACAAAAACGAATAAATTATTTGAACAAAACTTTATTTTTAGGTGACATACCAGTTGAAGATCCTAACAACAGCTTTCTTTGCCGTGACAATTCTGCGAAAAACCCTCATCAGAGTTCAGTGGGGTGCCCTGATGATGTTGCTTCTAGGAGTAGTTTTGGTTCAACTGGCAAACACTGGACCACAAAAATTAGCTTCAGGAGTCGAGCAAAACCAACTGCTCGGATTCGCCGCGGCGCTCAGTGCCTGTTTCCTCTCAGGATTCGCTGGAATTTACTTTGAGAAAATTCTAAAAGGTTCAGACATCTCCGTCTGGATACGAAACGTCCAACTGAGTTTCCTCTCACTGCCATTTGGACTTGTCACCTGTTTTGTCAACGACGGAACAACCATTCGCGAAAATGGATTCTTCTTTGGTTACGATGGGTTTGTGATTTACCTCGTGGTTTTGCAGGCCTGTGGAGGATTGCTTGTTGCGTTGGTGGTGAAACACGCGGACAATATTTTGAAAGGCTTCGCTACTTCGCTGGCGATTATTATTTCTTGCGTTGCGTCGATTTATCTTTTCGATTTCCAGCTGACTTTCCAGTTTGCTTTGGGCGCTTCTTTGGTCATCTGCTCCATTTTTATGTATGGATATCAACCGAAAACAGTCGATAAACATACTGTAAACGAGAAAGTTTAACTTGAATGAAACATTTGGAACAATAATTTTTTCTGTTTTTTTTTCTTTTTTCTCTCAGAAAGTTTTGCTTATTGTCATTTCGTTATTGATAGATGAAATGAAAGTGTTGTGACTATAAATTTTATTTATTTAAACGTTTTCGTTTGATAAAAAGAAGTAGGTTTCATACTTAAATACAGACTTTTACAAGTGTAGAAGCTGCATAATATTTTTTGTTTAAATAGTTTAGAAAACACAAAACGGAGCACAAATTTATTCAGATATTGTAAATAGTTTTGTAGATCAACGAAAGTAATGTAATTGGGATTTTATTTTTTTTGCAAATGTGTATTGCGGAAATTCCTCAATCGTGATATGTCGAGTACAAGTTTTTCATTAATATTAAAACAGTTGTAAAAGTACTGGTTTGCTGTAAGGAAAATAATCAACTTCGTGTTTGTATCAGTGCGCATAATAATCCGAATGGCATTTATTAGTAATATTTATTCGACTGAGAATTTCATTGTAAAGAGAGATCTAAGATCTTAATCATTGTTTGTAACAGTTTTTACAAGTGAGTATTATTTTATGAGATTTTTCAATGTAAATAATTGACCTTCATGAATTATAATAATTTTACAACCGAATTTACTGCCTTTTTGCACTTTTTTTCATTTTGAACACCAATTGAAGAAGCCGCTGAAGGGTTTTTTTTAAAAAAGAACTAAAAACTACAAATGGTAACTTCCTTATCGGCATAGTTGGTAACAGTGAAAATGAGTTATCATATTTGAGGCACGCCGGAAAAAAAACTACTGCAGATATCAGTTGAACCGTAAACTTTGAGAGATTAAGATCGCCGGTTCGAGTTCAGTCTAAAAAAACATAACAGTGCAAAATGGGTGAACCTCAGTGCAAAAAATCAAAAGCAGGAACATGTTTGGATCAATTAAAGGAGTACACCGTGGTGGTGGCAGACACCGGTGATTTTCAAGGTGAGTTCAAAAATCAAACTACTTATAAAATAATTCATGCAAAAATATTGCTCTGAATTCATTCTCGGGTCGTAGGCCAGGCCTGTTGAGAGACACGTGCTTTTATTTCTAATTTACTTACCGAAATTAAATATTATTTTTGAAATTATAAAAAATATTAATTTTGTTTGCAAAAATGCACAGATGTTGACAATGACACGATTCAGTTAGAAAAATTACATAACTTCGATTGTACATGGTTGTGAAATTGATTTATCTCTCAGGATCCATGATAGACAAGGATAGAAAAGTTGATTGAAAAATGATTTGAAAGTTTGTGAGATTGTGCAATTCGAAGTTATTTTTCTTTTGGATGATAATCGAATTGGTTATCTATTATGTGACAAGAGCTCAACTTTACGTGACCTCGTTCGTTTTTAAATCTATCCTAGATAATGAGCGTCATTCTGTGCATCAAGATCATCACCTTTCTTCATCGGATGTATTTATGTATCGTAGAAATAGTTACTATACGGCCATATACACAATGTATTACACATTGAATTAATGATCGATACCATTATGATTCGTTGAATTGTAAATTACTATTTTTTCATTCCTGCAACCAGCGTCATACAATTTTTTTTGTAAGAAACAAAACATTTATTGTTACATGTAAATATTTTTTTTATTTTCAGCTATGGAAGCATTTAAACCTACCGATGCAACGACTAATCCATCATTAATATTGGCCGCTGCCAGTCAGAAAAAATATTCTCATTTGATCGACAAAGCTGTTCAATATGCTAAAAAAGTCGGAGGGTAAGTTGAACAAATGCCCAAAAAGTGGTGTTTTTGTTTATATTTTTGCACAAATATTTTCTCATTAAAACGTTTCAGTACAAAAACATAAACAAATTCGAAATTGAATAAAAAAAGTATTCCTTAAAAATGTTTTTTTAAGGAATACTGTGAAAATACTGTGAATACTACTGAAAATGTTAATTGCATTTAATTTTCATTAATTGTTTGAACTTTGTAGAAAAAATTTGGACGAGCAATTAGACGCAGCATTGGACATGACCTGTGTATTGTTTGGAATAGAAATTTTGAAGATCGTTCCGGGACGTGTGTCGACAGAAGTTGACGCAAGACTTTCGTTTGATAAAACAGCTAGCATTGAAAAGGCAAAAAAGTTGATTGCTCTCTACGAAGAAGCCGGAATTAGCAAGGAGAGAATTCTCATCAAACTTGCTTCCACGTGGGAAGGAATCCAGGCTGCAAAGTAAGGAACAACTTTTTTTCTCGTTTGTTTTGTTTTAATTAAAAAAGATTATTCGATTAATAAATGTGGTTTCAATTAACGTTTATTTTCAGGGAACTGGAAGCGAAATATGGAATCCACTGTAATTTAACTTTGCTGTTTTCTTTTGCTCAAGCAGTGGCTTGTGCTGAAGCTGGTGTTACCTTAATTTCGCCATTTGTTGGTAGAATTTTGGATTGGTAATTTATTTTGTACATTTTCCAACAAATTTTTGATTCTTTCAAAAATTATTATGAAATAGAATTTTTTAAAATGTTTTTTTAATTCCATTACATTTTCAGGTACGTCGCAAACACAAATGAAAAATCATACGAGGGATCAAAAGATCCTGGCGTTATTTCGGTGACGAAAATTTACAACTATTACAAAAAGTTTGGATACAAAACTGTTGTTATGGGAGCTTCTTTCAGAAACACTGGTAACCTTTTTTCATTCAAATAACTTTTTTATTTCTTCAACTATTTATAGTTTTTAGTTTCATTCAAGAATAATTGATTTTCGAATAATTAAATGTCGGTAATTTTGTTCAACAGGTGAAATTAAAGCACTCATTGGTTGTGACTACTTAACAATCAGTCCAAAACTGCTTGAAGAGCTAGATAAAAGCAACGAGCAAGTTAAAAGACACCTCAGCGAGGAAGTTGCAAAGAAAAGTGACCTCCAGAAAATCAGCCTTGACGAATCAAAGTTCCGATGGATGCTCAACGAAGACCAAATGGCCACTGAGAAACTCAGCGACGGCATTCGTAAATTTGCAGTTGACGTGCGAAAACTCGAGGCACTTCTGCGAGAAAAACTGCGGGCTTGATTCGTACAAAATTCACAAAACGACAAAAAATCAAGAGATTTATAAAAAAAACTATTTTAACAAAATTTGGAATTGTGGGGGTATATAAATTTTATAGAAGATTTATTTTTGAAATGCTGCTATCCACTATTTTTAAACAGATTTATATCTCAATGAGTTTAATTCATGAAATTGTGATGCATTTTTGTAAATAAATATGCCAACGTCTTACACAAAATAAAAATTACAACATTTATTCGTAACAATGCCTAAAAAATGTTCCTTTCGTTAGATTATTAGAAAAAAAAAACAAAATTAATTTCGTTCAATTTTCTTATCATTTTTGTTTGGCCCATTTCAACTCTTTGTAGTTTTTCCTTACATTATTTTCATCTTACCGAATTCAATTAGTGTGTTGTTTTTTTCTTTACTTTTTAAAGTTGTTTAAATTTTAATTTTCAATAATTGATGATTCATTCTGTTTTGGTTTTTATTTTGTTCAGGTGTACATTTTAACAATATGTTAACTACCGCGCGCGCATTTTTACGCGCATGCGCACAACGACAAATGGCAAAAAGATCACCATCGCGCATCGCATGGAGGGCAGCTTGGCTATTGTCTGTCACGGTTAATTGTACGCGATACAAAAATAGTAACGCCAAAATAATGCAACCTCCGCGATCGTCCTCGGTTTGAGTGGACGCAACGAGACACCACCGAATCCGATGAGTCTTCACGACCACTATTTCTCCGGGGATGTCGAGGACGACGTAGCTGAGTTCGCGAGCAAGCTCATAACAAAGAGGTACACAAGATAAGCGTCTTACAACCTTCCTTCTGTCATTCTTCTCCTTTTCATTTCGAGTTTTTTAACCTGACGAAATTCCACTCTGTTGTCAAGATGGTTCCTTTGTTTACTCTGTCATCCCGTCCTTGTAAACAAACGAGTTGACAATTTTGTAACTGTCAATAATTGAATTTGATTCAATTTAACGGTGTATTTGTCTATTGTCATTATTATTATCACTGTTTTATAAAACCAAGGTCATTCTGATTGCATTCTGTTTTTCAACTCGCATTTTTCGGAGATCATTAAATTTAACTCGATGCTTTGGCAGCTTCTGAGAAAACAAGGTTTGTGTTTTGATTTTACATTTTTTTAGGTTACTTGACGTAATAGCGCAAGTTCCATTTTTCCTCCATTGGAAAAACAAACAAACAATTGAATTTGCAGTTTGAAAAGTTTTTAACTGTTTTTCATCAATGTTTATTTGTGATATTAAAAGAAAACAAAATAAAAACAAATAAAAGTAAGAATCAAAATAGAAAATGCGAAAAAACTAATCAAAATTGTTTTGTTGCGAATGTGGTTTTGAAATGTCAATCCGTCTGAGAGTTCGTTCACCTGTTTGGATGGTTTAAATAAGATCTAAAGTTGTGTAGCGAAGCGTTAGCTTATAGCACCAGTAGAAAAGAACGGTACATCGAGCGGATCATACTTTGTTGCTACTTTTCACCTTTTGCCGTAAGCTTTAGGATATAATACATCCTTCAAACGTTTCCTTGTAACTTACTCTCGTTTGCATAATTACGTGAAAACCAGTTTATTTCGCAATTCATACTTTATCATATCAACTATTGGGTCACTTGTGAAATTATGCATAATTTCAACCAACCAAAATTCTTTATCTAAAACAAAATACTTATTCTATACTCCTATTTTTACACCTATTTTTTTAACAACATGATACAGCAAAAATTTTTTAAAATTAGATAGAAAAAATTTTGAAAAACAAAGTTTTTTTTGACAAAATTAAAAAAAGTGAATCAAGGTTGGGAATGAAAATTTAAAGGTTCTTCAAAAGGTTCAAATTTCGGAAGTCAAGGAAGGCACCGGAGAAAGTGTTGGGGTTACATAAAACTTGGTTGGTGTTGGTTTGAGTGCCGGGTGGGAAACGTAACATTCACTGGCTCAGAGTACGAACGAGTTTTTTTTGTCCAGCGCAATTTTACTTTCAGCGGCGAACAGTTGGTGACTCTGCGACTTGTTTTCACTTTCAGAGTGCTCGTGTTCCCGCCGGTAGACAACTACAGGAGGTTTCTCATACACCGGCTCGTGCAGGATCGCTTCGCCAACTTGTTGCACACATTTTCCATTGGACAGGGCATCGCAAGAAGAACTGTCGTTTGCTTCAAAACCGATCTGAAAAGGTGTTGCTCACTGCCTCAACATCAAATTTTCATCTGCTTTTTTCTTCTGCGAATCCCAAACGCATTCTTATAATCCAAATTTTCTAACTTTAGTTTTTTGTTTTCATTGTTTAGTGATTCTAAGACTATGGGAGTGGAGGAAAGGTCACCGGTGATTACACCGGAACATAACACGAGACAGAGACCAGGTTTGTGATTTTAAACAGTGTCAGTGAAGAAATGGAGTGGTGGAAAATTGAAGGTGGCTTTTGGTTTTTTAGTTAAGTCGGTACCAACGGTTGAGATTTACCGTCCACCAGCCGCCAGAAGAGCTGCTGTTAAAGAGGAACAGACTTTTTCAAAGGATTTAATGTCGCCGGAAAGTGCTGATTGGTAAGTTGATTCTTAGAGTGAGGAAAAAAAAGTCTTCCGATTTGTTAATGTAATTTTGTGTTTGCATTATTCGGTGTAAATTCTGATTGTGGAGTGAAAGTAAAAACTCTTGACTGGCGTTTAAGAAGACATAATCTGACATCACTGTTACTTTCAAAGTGACATAATGTTTTGAGTTTAAAATTGCACGTCTGTCAGAAACAAATGAGGCAACTCCTCCAAATTTTTTTCATAGAATTCAGTAATCATAGAAAATTAAACGTGTTTTTAGTTAAGAAACTTTTGGTCATATTGAAATTTTGAAAATTGTTTTGAAATTTTGAAAACACGTCTAAAAGTTTTTTTTTTAATTATGGAAATTATGATTTCTGTAATAATTAGATATTGAATCAAAATTCAGTTACGTTTTTTAATGCACGATTTTTAATTTGCAAAAATTTGATTTCAGCAAATCCACAAGACCAAAACGACCAGATCGTGCAGTGTACGTACCAAGGCACCGTCGCGACACCGATGAGATACGAGAATCTCCACAAAAAAGTCACACTTCAACTCGCGACCGAACTCCAAAAGCGCGCGCTTCAACTGCGAAACTTGAAATCTCATCCGAAGATTGTGAATCTGATCACAACTTTGAATGTCAGTCAGAAAATCTTCTTCAAACTCCACTAGTATCAGCTGCTTTAGAAGAACCGAAATTAAACTCCGAACAAACAGTTTGTAACGATTCAACGAATGAGATTGAAGATAAAACGATAGAGGATACACAAACTGTCTGTCAAAATAGCTCGGAAGGTGAGAAGAGTTTAGTGGAAGTTGACAAAAAAGTAGAGGACGAGGAGGGAAGTTGTGAACTTCAGAAGGAGGAACGAAAAAGGTGCGAGAAGGTGCTGGTGATCTCGGACAAGGCAAATCAGCCGCAGGAGACGGACAACCAAGTGCCTGTTATTTCAATGACCCCGCCGGAGAAAAAGGTCAAGAAGGTTGAACGACCTAAGAGCAAACCAGCTCCTCCACCTTCACCGCCTATCAAAATTAATAGGGACGAATGTGATTGGGATAGCTTGTTCGATGATAATGGCGATTGTTTGGATCCTACGTTAATTGAGGAGGTGAAATTTAAATTGAAATTTTTAAAAAGTTTTTAAAATGTAACTTCAAAATGTAACTTTGAAATGTAACTTTTTAATTTTTGCAGCTAACATCGGCAGTTGGTGAAGTGATGATTGAGCAGCCAAAAAATAGTTATAAATCGTACTCGAAACCTGTGGAAGTTTCCAAAGACGAGTATGCACATGTTATAGAGATCTACAATTTCCCATCTGAGTTTAAAACCAGCGACCTCGCGGCAGTTTTTAGTCCATTCAGCGGTGGATTCGAACTCAAATGGGTTGATGATACTCATTGTTTAGGCGTTTTCAGCAGCGCTTTAATAGGTAATTTGAATAACGAGTTTCATTTTGATTTTTTCCTCAATCTGTTAAACTGTTTTTTTTTTTTTTTTTAAACGAAAAAATTGTTATTTTGCACTGAGTATTTTGATATCACATACAAACCATTTCAAGAGTTTTGTAGGTCAAGGTTACAGTTGCGATAGGTCCTTTAACTTTCTATCAATTACGTAACGCCAATTTCTATGCAAACGCAATGTAGATTTCTAACTCGAATTCGAGTAACTGATAAAGATAAACAAATTAAAACTGCATGTATGACATTATTATTAAAATTGATTATTCATTATTAATTTTAAAATGTTGGCATTTTTTCAGCTGCACGTGTTTTGGCCTCTGAACATCCGTTTGTAAAAACTCGACCTTTGAGTGAAGCAACAACGTTGAGCAAAACAAAGGCGAGGAAGAGTTCTGAATTTTTGTTACCATACAAATCTCGTCCTGAGACTTGTGCAGCGTTGGCAAGACGACTTGTAACCGGTGCACTTGGTGTGAGACTAGCAACGGCTAGACAGGAGAGAGAACATGAGAAAATTATTTTGCGGGAAGCCAAAGGTATTTTCGATAGAATTTTATAATTTTATATGCAATACAAAATCAAAGTTTTATTTAATTGAGACATTAATTTTTGCTTTTGTTTCATTTTGTTACAGAAAAACGAAGGCTAGCAAACAAACAGCGTGAAGATGCTTGGGAAGGTGTGATTGCTCAGAAGTAACGTTTTTTGTCCCCTTTTCTTTGACTCAACAAAACTTTCGTCGTACGAAAGTGTGCCTTGTCGCTCATACAATTTCATACACATGACTAAGTTGAATTTTTCTAATTACTGCCAAAACAGTTCGAAAATATATAAATTAAGTAATACAAAAAAGGAAAGCAATACTAAAGTAAGCCAGTAGTTTGAAATTCTCTGCCATCATGTTTCTTGAAATTCGATCAATAGATATATTTATATATGTGGAACGAAAAAAAAAATATATAATCAATATTTTATCAACTGTAATAAATAGCAACAATTAAATCACTGTGTATGTACAAATAGATAATTTATTGATATCATTCAGATGTAATGATCGAAATGTGTGAAACGTGTTTCGGTTTCATCGTCCAATAGACAATAAGTTCGCAGTGACCTTTTATAATAATATTATCATTGTTCTCCAGATTTTGTCGTCGATATTGATAAATCCAGTGGCATTAGACGTCCCGTCCCTTTTTTTTCGGTCGGACGCATTTTACTGTTTATTGATCAAGACATACGCACAATCATTTTTCTGTTGAGGAAGAAATTTTGTGACGATTCAGACTTATTAAAAGAAAAAACGCTTTGTTTGCAATTTTCTTGAAAAAAAAAGAAAGAGTTTTGCGTGGACTGTGTGAAAATTTAATTGTCGGTTTTAAGAAAATAAATCAATTCTTTTGAATAATCGCAAAGTTTTTTTCTCTAACTGTTAAGCTCTGTGGTACAACTCAACAAGAATATTGTATTTTTGTATACGATTGTTGAAATAGATAGTAAAATGATACATTACAAAATCACTAGTCATGTTACCTATATTCGATGTTACATTGTAATACATCGCAAAATAAATTAATGTTTACGAAACGAACAACTGACATGGAATAAAAATATTTTATGTAAACTCCAATAAAAAGTAATTCATTGTTTCTCCTTTCTGTTTCAGTTACAAAAAGACTTCACAAATAATTTGTTTAGAATTTGATTACTTGATCGTGTAAATTTTTTTAAGTGAATTAAAATTCAAATCCGTTCAATTATCTTACTACCTGTCTAAAACTCAACAAGTTCGTTAAAAGTGTTTCTCAAACGTGAACAAAATAAATTATTCCTGGTGAATAAGATTTTCTATGAATTAAAATTCAAATTTCACAAACAGCATTAACAAATAGCACCAAAATAGCAAGTAATAAAGTAACATAATAAAATTTTTTCAAACGTATCAGTTATCACTTTTGTATTTTGTTCTTTTTCTAAGTAATAAGAATTCTAAAATCTAATTATCACTAAAACATTACTTTTAATTATTTTCTTAGCAAATCAAAGTTAGGTCTAAAATTATAATTTCCCTCAAAATGTCCACGCCCCTTGTAGTACCTGACTTAGGGGGGCTCGTCATTGTTTTCATCCAATAAGAACCTTCCTCGTCGAAGAAAACTACCGTTGAAAACCCTCTCTACTTTTGCTCCAAAATATAAACCAGGACAAATTCTTAATCGGCGTCAGTCTTTTAATCACCTTCCATTAGTGACCATTCGAAATAACATCCTGACCTTGTAATTGACAACAACGATTTTGACCTTGACCTTCACTGTTGTGTTTTTCATAGTAAACAGAAAGTGAAAAGAGTAAACAAAAAGTGTACAAACTTGGTACAAACATTATTGTACACAAGAAAACGAATACATTTCGAAAATGAATGTGAACCAACAACCAGTGGATGCTAAACCGACGGTTCAGGAGTTTATCGTCCGGTTACCGAAGAAGAAAAAGCACTTGTCATTGATGCGCTTCAACGGCAACCTCAGAGTTGACGTGTCAAAATGGGATAAAGTGAAGCTAAATCGGGAGAACAACTCGTCAGAGTACAAAAATGGCGTTGAAGAGTTGCCCAAGTTCGGAGCTGGTTCTGCGTATGGACACGAAGCTCGACTGGAAGCTCGGCGGAAGAAATTCGGTGGCGGTAAAAACAAATATGACGCTGATAATCAACCTTGGATCTTGAAGGTGAAATTTTCATCTTGAAAAAAAATTTTTATCTGTTATATTTTTTATCTCTAAAAGTGTAATATCATCAGATGAAATACAGAGAATTGAAATCAAATGAAGATGTTTGTAAGCAAACTTTGTTTCATTGTATAAACATAGTTGACAACTGATAAATTGTTTGTAAACAAATGCGGTTTTTGAACTGTTACATAAAATTTCTTTTGTTTATTTACAATCCAGATTTGTTATCAACAATTCTTTTTGTTCAAAAACAAGCATGTTATTTATCAACAAAAATTGTTCTTGTAAACAAACAATTGTGATCAAACCGTGATTTCTGTTTGACGGTGCATAGCGTTTCAATGAACAAATGAAACAAACATTACAATTCATCCACAACCAATACCGATATTTATAAACAAAATTCGTTATTCATGAACAAAAAACCATTTTTTCTCTTTTTACAAACAATCGCCGCAATTCGTAATAAACAAACAAACTTTGTTATTCATCATCGAAATGGTCTGCAATCGTAAATGAACAAACTTAAGAACAAACAAAACAACCATCAAATTACCGCTTTACTCAAACAAGATTTTATTTCTTCTTTCAGACAATAGACAAAGAGAAGGCTTCTCAAGAACCGTCGCAAAAGGCTGCACAGAAACCCTTTGAAAAAACCTTCCGAGGTCTTCGCGACGGTGGGATTAACGAGAACTCGGTTTACTACATCTTCGTGACCGGTCAGGATGGCTCGATCGAGGCCCATCAGCTTGACGAATGGTACTCATTCCAACCGATCCAGCGTTACAAAACCTTCAACGACGAAGAAGCTGAGGAGAATTTCAACAAGCGACTAGCGACGTACAACTACTTTAATTTAATGGCTCGCAAAAAGGTGAAACCGAACGAGGAAACCGAAGAACCGGAACAGGCCGAATCAAAAAAGGGCCCTAAGATCAAAACTGATTTCATAGTCTCCGAAATGGACGACTGGGCGATCAGTTCCGACAGCGAGGACGAAGAAGACTCCGAAACCAAAACAAAACAAAACAAAAAATCCGTTACGAAGAAAAAAAAGAAGAAACAGGATTCTGACAACGAGGCGTTCGAGGAAAGTGACGACGGAGATGACGAGGGGCGGGAAAAGGAGTACGAAACTGATTCATCCGAGTCGGAATCTGAACTTGATAAAATGACCGAACTGAAGTCGGTTGCCCAGGAAGACGGATTGAGAAAACAGTTGGTGTCCGACGACGAGAGTGAAGATGAAGAGAAGAAAGAGGAGAAAATGGAGGAGGAGAAGAAGGAGGATTCTTCGTCGGATAGCGGCAGTGAACAAGTTACAAAGAGCGCGAAAAAACCAATTGTGACGAAGGTTGAGACAAGGATGGAAGTTTTTAGTGGGCCTTCGAGTCCGGACTCGGAAAGCAGTTGTGATAAAACGGGTCCAGCGTTGAAGAGGAAGGCTCAGGAGATCGTGGAGAATTTGAAACGTCAGAGAGTTGAGTCGCCGGTGCCACAGATCAGGGCGGGAAAGAGTACTGATATTTTAACGGACAGTGCGGTGAGGAAGTACTTGGAGAGGAAACCGATCACGATTACGGAGCTTCTGCAGAAGTTCAAGAAGAAGACTGGCTTGAACAGCGATGAACTTGCGAAAAGAATTGCGGATATTCTTGTTAGATTGAAACCAAAGAATAGGGTTATTAATGATAAGAAGTATTTTTCGTTATGATTGAAAATTTGTTGGTTGTCGCGAATTGGGTAGACAGAATTGTAAATATTTGCATGGGACATGGAAAGTGAAAACGAATCGTACAATATAGTGTACTGAATGTAAATTGAAAGTTTGATTTTGATGTAATATTACATAGCTTGTGTACAATTTTCCTGCTTGGTGAACTATATAGCATTGGTTTTTATTCAATTTGAACGACTTTATGAATGTGGATTTATTGTTTTTTTAATGACAATAAAGAGTTTGTAGAAAATACACGATTTTTAAACAAAAAAAGGACTGGTTGCGTCTAATTATTTTGATTTCTTGTATCAACTTGTACAAATAAATTCAATAATCGAAGTCTTAACTTTACAGTTTTTTAAAAAAAATTAATTAAATTAAAATAAATCAAATCAAATTTATTAATTAAAACCAACATTTTCATTTTTCAATTACATTTTAAGAACTTAAATAGGTATATTGTAGTTTTCAAAATGTATTTTTAGTGAAGCATAATTGTTGAAACTTTTCGTGCAGTATAAACAAATGGCACTATTACTCAACTTGCAAGATTAGAATTTTCTGCCTTCTGTGAAAGTTGTGTTCCTGCTGACTGGTTTCTGCTCGTACACTAAAATTTCTTCCTGGTGATCGGCTGGTTTGATGTTCTCTCTAGATTCTATTAGGATCTCAAAACTGATTCTATTGAGACCTAGTTTTCCCATTCAGTTGATTCGTCCGTGTGACCAGGGGGGGGGGCAAGTAAATCTTTCCGGTTCTGTACACGGAGCGGCGCTGATATGCGAGCATGTTATTATTGGTTCAGAGCAAGAGTTATGAGAAATGTGAATGAATCAAATGAATCTAATTTCTCTTAACTCTTGCTCTGAACCAATAAGGACACGCTCGCACATCAGCGCCGCTCCGTGTACAGAACCGGAAAGATTTACTTGCCTCCCCCCCCTGCGTGTGACCGTGCATGAACCAGCCCATCACGGCGTTTGGCATCACTGCATCACATGCCATACCGATTGATATCGGCACCAGATATCATTTCCGTGCAAATTCCGGCTTGTAATTAACATAAACATCAGCAAAACTATCGAGTGTTTTCGTTCAATTTCATCTTTCAAAAACGTAAAATTAAGATAAAAACTTATAAGCACTGACGTTTGTAACTAAATACAGGTAATAATGAATTTCACTTTTGATTGATTATTTTTCATTTCGTGATGGTATTTTATGGTTATGTTTGGCAGTTACACAATAAAAATTGCATCACAAAAATAATTTGCACAATATCTGAATATTTGATGGTGCAAAAAGAATAAGTCGTTTCGAAGGATAAAGTAATAGCAAAATATGCAACTATGTAACTATGTAACTATGTATGTATGTATGTATGTAACTATGCTTTACATCAATGAATAATCGTAGACTTTTAATTACTGCGAAAACAGTTTCAAAAGAAAAGACAGCCTTCAAATGCATACCAGAATTCACACATAAGTGTAATCATTGTAATAAAAGATTCAGCCGATTAAGTATTTTGTCAGCTCATATCATAACTCGCACGTATGGAAAGCCTTACAAATGTGAGTACTGCAATAAAGCATTTGCCCAGTTAGGTAGTTTACAATATCATGTTAGACACCATACCGGTGAGAACAGAGAATCCTTACAAACTCATACTGGTTGAAAGCTCTAAAAGCGTGAAAATTGTGACAAAAGATTCAGGAATAAGAAAATAAAAAATTACACATTAGATTTCACGCCGGTGAAGAACTTTTGAAAATTCAATTTTGCACCAAAACATTCACTTGATCAAAAAATTTGACTATAGCTTTCCGAGATTTCAACTCATCTAAATATAGATACAGCGAAATCTGAAAACATTTCCTAACGCATGTATAGATCAACATAAAAATAATTGTTTCGCTTTTTGTGTATTTACAGCGGAGCTGGCGCTTGATACCATAAATTTTTGTATGATCAAGGGACGACCAATAAGAATCATGTCATCCCATCGTGATCCATTGTTGAAAAAGTCCGGTGTGGAGAAGAATATCTTTATCAAAAATTTGGACAAAAATATTGATAATAAGGCTTTGTATGACACGTTGTCGGCTTTTGGAAACATCCTTAGCTGCAAGGTCGCCCAAGATGAAACGGGCATGTCCAAGGGCTATGGATATGTTCAATTTGAGACAGAAGAGGCTGCCAATAAATCAATCGACAAAGTTAACGGCATGCTGTTGAATGGCAAAAAGGTACGTTTTCAAATACAATTTGAAAACATTAACGACTTTAAAATGAGAAAAGCGAGAATTGCGAATTATTAAATTGATTGAAAATAGATAAGTTAACAAAAATACAAACAAATTATAACATTGCAAATGTTTGTTTTCAGTATTTAAATCAAAATACTGATTAAATATTGAACTAGTTTTGTCATTCACAAAATCAGACAAGAAATCACTTTATGTAACTCAAATCATTTTGTCTTGTAGGTCTACGTAGGCAAATTCATCCCTCGAAAAGAACGCGAGAAGGAGAAAGCCAAGCATTTTACGAACGTCTATGTGAAAAACTTTGGAGAAGATATGTCAGATGAAAAATTGAAGAAGATAGTACGGAAGTACGGAACCATCACGAGTCATAAAGTGATGAGAAATGACGATGGAAAGTCGCGTGGTTTCGGTTTCGTAGAGTTTGAGAACTCGGAAGCGGCTAAGAAGGCCGTCGATGACCTGAACGGCAAGAAGATGTCTAACGGCAAGATTTTGTACGCGAGCCGTGCCCAGATGAAAGCCGAGCGTCAACAGGAATTCGAGCGCGAGTTTAAACAACGCGTAATCGAGGACAATAGTCGTTACCGGCGCGTCAATCTGCATGCTAATAATCTTGAAGACACAATTGACAACGAACTTTGCGAAGAATTCTTTGCTTTTGGAACTCTTACTACCGCATTCAAAATGAAAAAACTAAAAAAAGAAAAAAAAATCAAAATCTCAAATTAGGCTTCTCTGAAAAACCATTTTTTGCCTTTTTCTTAAACAATCTATCTCGTTCATTCTTGAATGGTTTTTTATGTATTCAAAACAATACAAATAAAATTTGGATATAAAAATCAATCTAAAAGTTGTTTTATTTACTACAGGTATTAATGCTTTAATTATAAAAACAATTTATTGACTCAAATGCGCTCGGAGACAATTGAAGATTCTTGTTTATCTTAAGAATTGTTTTGAAATCTACCATTGTGTGGCACTGTTTACATATTGACGTTTGAATTTGTATCACGTTTGAACGTGAACATCCAGGATGAACTTACAGAACTTAACTTATTAAATGATAACAAATGCAAATGTCATTCTGTAATAGTAGTTAGAAATAGCTCGCGATACATAAATTTGCAACTATTTCATAAATGGTGTCGTATAAGAGTGAAATGTCCAGAAAAAAAGTCAGTATACTTAAAGAGATCCAAAATGGAAATATCATATGGTAAACTACGATTCACATTTTCAATTCATCCACATTTCATTTCTTTTTAAAAAAGTGAATTTTAACGCTTTCACTATTTTTAGAGGAAATTCAAATTCCTGTTCCCTGGGGTCAAATTAGTGGTGAGCATTTAGAAAAATTGTAAACGCTAAATTAAAAAAAAACTTTTTCTCCATTTTTATTAACATTTTCAGGCAAATGGTGGGGTTGTACAGATAAACAACCAGTAATAGCACTTCATGCTCTACAGGAAAACAGCGGATCATTTGATCCCATTGTTCCTTTATTGGCAGCTGAGTCCATCCTCTGTCTTGACCTTCCTGGACATGGTTTATCATCTCATTTACCCAAGGGACTATGCTACAACGTCGTTTGGGACGGATTACTCTACTTACGTCGGATTTTAAAACATTTCAAATGGCAGAAGGTTTTTTTCATCATCTTCTTTGAAAATAATTACAACTTTTCAACAAAGATATAATAATTAAGTACAATGGTGGTTAGGTAAAATTATTAGGACACTGTATGGGGGGAGAAATTGCATGTTTATATGCTGCAACTTACCCTGACGATGTCGAGTATGTGATAAATCTCGACGGAGTGATTTCAGTTGCTTACCTACTTGGGTAAGTTATGTTTTTAACAAAGTACAATATTTTTTTAAAATTATAATTAGTGCAAAATCATTCTAATGTTTATTTTTTTATAGTGGTGAACGAGCTGGGTCTAAACTAATACCTGAGATGGGTCCGAACATCGACAAATTTCTTTTGTTAGAAAAAAACATGGAAAACGAAAGTCGTAGCCTTCCTTACAAGAGTATGATTGATGTAGTTTATAATGCTTACGAAGGTGGTCTCAGCATTCAAGGTGCTAAAGTTTTGATGCGCAGAGGCATGAAACCTATTGAAAAATCCAACCAGTATGTCTTCACTCGAGATTCGAGACTCAAAACATTAAATGTAAGGGTTTAGAAATCAGACAATTTAAAATAATAGGATTCACTTGATATCTAAGATAAAATTGAATTTTTTACAGTTGTTCAATTGGGCTTTAATTAGTGTAGAGCTGGCTTTGGATTTTGCAAAGAAAATCAGATGTCCTTATTTGAACATTAAAGCTTCACCTGGTAACAACCTAGATGAAAATATTTACAACTCTCTTCTGGAAGAAATTAGAAAAGGATCGTCGAAGTTTGTGCTGCACGAAGTAAAGGGGTCTCATCATGTACATATCAACGAGCCGGAAAAAATTGCTCCTCTAATTAATGATTTTATAAAATCATACAAATAAAGAAATTCTAAATACGAATATGTTGATTTATGTTTTTTTATGTTTTTTTTATCATTTTGTACTTTATCCATAAATATCGTTATGATTAGATCTCTTTTATCGAATATTCCATAAAAACAGAAGAAATTAAATTCATCGACACGAAAATATTTTTAAAGGCTTCATTGGCAAATAGTCATTTAGATTAAATTTGTTATAATGTTTATATTGAAAATTAATTATTGATCATAATAAAGTTATATTAAAAAGTTACCATTTCTATACCATGTCCATCTGTAATAACAACAGTTGTTAATTTTTGAACAATCCTTTTACAAATGTCATCTTATGAATGACTGAAATTCCACAGGAAATGAAAAGAACATTAGTTATTCTGAGTTGTTGCTGTAAACTGTTATCTTAAATTTATTTATTGATTATTTTTCCATTGATTATGTGGTTTTTTTAATAATAGTACACTGTAAAAATCAACAATTGAAAAAAATCGATTTAAGTTCTTGTATCAGCGGTATTTTGCAATAAAATTGTACAGCGTATGTTCAAAAAGAGAATAAATACCACAAGTTTCAAAAGCAAAATCTGGAAACTATATCTTTAATTGTCTTTCATAATATCTCTAGTTCCTAGTAACACTTTGTTATTGGTATGCAAATTTTGTGCAAAACATTTGAACAATACATTTACACAAATCTAACTCCGCAATGTTTCATATGTTTCTGCATGGCCATGGGTCTTGTATTACAAAATTTTTTTATGTACTTTCAAGTTTGTTATGTTTTTTCATATTTGTTTTTTTTTCGATTTCACAATGCATTTACATTTTTATCAAACACAAGTTTTATTTATTGAAGCCAAAAATTGTCAAAGACCTGAAAATATGATCAAGCGTTAACAACGGACATACTCCTTTTTTTGAGATAACGTTTTATTTATTTTTTTAATCATTGTTTTTCTATGCATTCAAAATGAATGCATTAAAATGTAATGTTTTTTTTCAAAAAATTATTTTCTCGGAAATTTCTGATAATGACCGTAGTATATCTGATAACATTTTCAAAATCTTAATTCAATTAAGATAATTTCGTAAAAGTCAAATCCATTATAAAAGTCAGAAAAGTCAATGCAATTAAAAAAGCGTGTCTAATTGCACTTATATTGCGATATGCTGTTTTCATTTTTAGTTGATGACTTTTCGTTATTATCAAACACCATGAATTAGTTTAATTGTTTCATTCATTATCTATTGAGAATAAATAAAAAGCAGTCGACTACTTACTCATTGTGTTTGGTCAGTTTCGCCTCTGGTCAGATTTGTCTTGTCAACGACTGTCAATATGGAATTCACAAGGCCTTTGTGGTTTCTCCTCATTTCACTCACAGGTAACATAAAATTTGATCGAAAAATCAACTCACAAAACACTTAACAATGTACTTTGTATTTTACCTTTCACGTAAAAGTCATAAATATAAAAACAACGAAAAATATTTTTTTATAGTTTTTGGGAATTGTTTTCTTTTAAAACAAAACCATACTGACAAAGCATCAAAGATTGAAAATGGAACTCCAATATGTATTAAAGATGTGCCTTACAATGTTATGATAATGTTCAATGATATGATTATCTGCGGGGGTGCTTTAATAGAACCAAATGTTGTTCTGACTGCTGCACACTGTGTCAAAGATGCTTTGAGATCGAAATCGGAATTGTTTGTTGTCGCTGGTACGAGTACGGTGCCGAAAGTCACTTCCCTGAAAATGCCATTCAAATGCATTTCAATCAACTTATGCGATGTATTCTACAAAAAAGTATTGTTGCTGAAGATATAATAATGCATCCGAAATATGATGAATCGTTAATGATCGCATATGACGATATTGCGTTAATAAAGGTGAATTATATTTTTTATAATTGTATTTCTTTTTATTAAGTTATGTATTTGTTTATTTTATTAACATGACGATATTGCATTGATGAGGGTGAATTCTATTTTTCTGAATTGTATCTCTTTTTGTTAATTTATAAAACTGTTTATTTTATTTACATTTTTTTTAGTTGGCTAAAAAGTTTCCGATAACGAACCAAATAAAACCGATCCGCTTGCCGAACCAAGATCTAGTAATAGGCCAAAAGTTAACTGTATCTGGAATTGGCCAACTAAATGAAAATAAAAAGGAAAGTAAATGCTTGCAATTTTATGAACCGCAAGTTGTAGATTGCAACAAATGTCTATCATCTTCACTGGATATTTCCGATATATTTTGTCACAAAGATAATACGGGAAAAAGGACACATAAGGTAAAAATATTAATGACATTAGTTTTCATTTCCATACAGAAAACATGAGAGATTAAAAAATGTGTTTTTTTTTTATATTCGCAGGGTGACAGTGGAAGTCCTTTGGTGATAAATGGCGATGAACAGATATTGGTCGGTATCCATTTAAGCTCAACTCGATGTAAACTTAAGCCGGGTACAATCCAACGTGCGATTAATGTTTATTACTACTTGGATTGGATTCGTGAGACAATTATGGATCTTTTTTCAAATGAAATCCGAGACTCGACATGGTAAAGAATTTGGATTAAACTGAACTTGAAAGAGTTATATAAGTCAAAATAAAATTATGATTAGATTGTAAACCAATAAAATATCTATTTAAGAAATAAAATTTGTTAATATTATTTTTATCTACACAATTCTGAAAAATTTAGTAATATTAGTAGTAGTAGTAGCAGCAGTAGTAGTAGTAGTGGACAGCTATATTTTGAATTTTAACCCATTGCAGGCACACTATAGTGCGAATTTGCAGCAAAGACAAAGATACTAAAGTGCTGTCTATATGAGCTAGACAAGGACACTAAAAAAGTGTATCTTTCACGGGTTATTTTCACAAATTTATTTCAATAAGATGCAAAAGTTTTTAGTCATAATAAAAAGACGACGCACTTTTGGTAATAACAATAATTAACTAAACCGATCGTCTCCTGCATTATACAATTTTAATCTTATCAAGTAAAAAACTGTAATGATTGTTTATTATTCCGAAATAATTTGTTGAAATTATATACATTAAAATATAGTCCATAGCTATAATACTGCACGACCCAAACATGAACTGCAAAATCAAGAATGAAGTCGTTTCACATTATTTTTGCTCTGCTCATCGCCATTAGCGGTTTTTCAACTGGCGACCCACCAAGATGTAAATTAAAAAACTTTTTATTATAAACATGTTATTGAAAGAAACTTTTATTTCAAAACGCAATAATATTCATTATTCAAAGAATTTCAATTTGCACAATTTCAAAGTTTATCTAACGATGGGTTCAACAGAATGTCCAGGAAAAGCGTTGAAGCGAATTTGTGCCAATGCATCGTAAGTATAAAATATACATTGAATTTTAATTATTACAATCTTAATACTAATTCATAACTTTCTGTTGGCAGTTTTAAAGCTAAATGTAAAGCAAAGGAATTATGTGTAGAGTACCACAAACATAGGGCTGATATACGACAGAGCTGGTCGGGCTAAATTCGAGCTATAAAGATAAATTAAAAAATGTTTTCACCTAATGTTCATGATAAAATGTAAATTAGTTAAGCAATTATTGAAACATGATGGTATAAATCAAACGTCATTATTTAAAATAATAAATTATTTATTCATTTATTTAACAGTTGAAATTGTTTTCTAAAATGAAACTTTTTGTCGAGTTTGTGCCGAGTTGGTGTCGACAAACAGTGACGGTCTAGACATATTATATATTTTGTAAAACGCATTTTGATAACAAAAGTACGAATTTTTTTACAAAAAAAAGTAAAAAAGCTTCGACATTAAAATGGCCATTTTTTTCAGTGCATAGTGAGGTAGATCGCTTCACCGGACTGCCTGAAAAAGTAGTTCAGGCTGTCCCAGGACGACCTGTAACCTCTTCAAAAATTGTTTCGCTTATTTAAGCATAGCTAAGCGTTACCAGAGCTATATATTTTCCTTACTCATTAGTTTGAGGCACAATTAGTTTCCACCACTATCGTCACTGATATAATTTTTACTTATTCGGTTTACTTGCAGAAACGAATATTTTCGCTACGCCACCTTTTGAATTACTTTTCAGACCGCGCGAAATTCAAATTTGCACAACTCGGCCTTTTCTTGTGGAGAAATTTGTTTTTCTTTTTTACTGCATGCTAAAGAAATCAAAAAATTTTAATTTTTCGCAATTTTCATGAAGCTACGGGTTATCTTCAAATTTGCATTTGTATGTAATGTCGATTGGATTGAGCACGAAAATTCCAAAGTTTTTATTTCTTACATGAAGAAGGAACTGATGCCAAATTTGTTAAAATTATCTTATTGGACAACAAAGTTTATTGTGTCACTCACTCAATACAAAATTGAATTGTAAGTATAGCTAGAAATCAGCGATTGATAGCGTAGTTTTATATATTGCAAATGTATGTCTATTTCTTGATACCAAACCAAAAATAGTGACTTTTGAAGTTATCTCTTTTCGCGCAATTATCATATTATATTTCCTTTGCATTATCAAACTTTGTATGCATATAAGAAGAAACGTTCGCTTCAGACACTTTGCTGCTTCTCTTCTTAAGGCAAAGTAGATTTTCAAAATCTTCGTTTTCAAAATATTCGTTATCAAAAAAAGGTGATTTCGAAAAAAACTAAATTCTGAGAAAATCAAACAGCATGAACCATTTAAATGGAAAAGTTGCTCTCGTGACCGGTGCTAGTCAGGGTATTGGGGCGAGTATAACAGAAAGTTTGATACGAGCTGGTGCGAAAGTGATAGGCATCGCCAGAAGTCAAGAAAACTTGACAAGATTTGCAGAGTCGCTTGGAGTCAAACAAAGTCAGTTTTACCCAATAGTTTGTGATCTATCACAAAGCGAACAAATTGTAAATGCTTTCGAAAAAATCGAGTCAGAATTTGAAACAATTCACATTCTTGTGAACAATGCTGGGGTACTTTTCAATAGCTTCATCATTGGTAACTATGTAACTATTTTCAATTTTAAACTCAAAATATAAATCAGGATCTATATGATCTACTAATACATTACAGATAGTGACATTGAAAATTTTAAAACTATCTTGGACGTGAATGTATTAGCGTATGCTATTTGTATAAACAAAACTGTCAAAATAATGAGAGATACGAATGTTCATGGTCATATTATAAATATTAATAGGTGAACAAGTTTTCAAGTATAATTCCTTACTTTTTTAAAACCAAACAAAAATGTTTGTTGACAAAACGATATCAGTCAACAAATGAGGTAGCAAATACTTAAGCTCACCATTTGACAAATATTTTATTTCCACCATTTTTTCTAGTGTCTGTGGTCGATGTGCTGAAGCCGTTGAAAGTCCATCGAATTTATTTAGTCCTTCAAGGTATGCGATCACAGCTCTGGCCACTGTATTGAGAAACGAATTAAACGTCGTCAATGCTAAAATCAAAGTCACAGTACAGTTTTTTACAATTTCACCATGCATGTTTTACAAATAAATAAATAAATAAATAACTGGATTCAGAGAGTCAGTCTCCTTTTAGAACATCATTCCAAGTATTGTGAAAACCAGAATGATGCTTGAATATGGTTTTCCAAAAAATGTTCTCCGGATCATTCCTTTTCTAAATGCAGAAGACGTTGCGGATGTAACAATGTTTGCTTTGAATACTCGAGACCATGTACAGGTATAATTTTCAAAAACAATAACAAATGGATGATTGAATATGAATATTTAAATTTCCACTAATTCTTATGATTTACAGATCAACGAGATAATGGTCACGCACATTGATAAACCAAACGGTGTTTGAAATGTCATAAAAAAACTATTTCACAAATGTAAAAAAACAGTGCATGTGCAAATTTATTACTGAACAAATATGACTGACTGTTAATCGCAATTTTTTCGTGCAAAAAAATGTAAATTATGAAAATAAAAATTTACCTAATGTACTCGCTAATTTCATTTTATTCGCCAATGTTTATTATCCCTGACTTTTTGCATTAAAAATAATTTTAATCAGATAATTATTTAAGATCGGAAAAAGCCATAACTTTGTACTTACAATTTCAAACAAAATTAAATCAAGACAAGAACCAATGAAATGGTTGGTATCGACAATGATACCAACTATCTTTAAATGTAACTGAAGATTAAATTATCCAGAAAATAAAATTTGGAAGGAAGAATGATCTACGGTCGCACATCAGTACTCACACCGTTGATATTCCATTATGTCACTTTAGAAGTGACAGCAAAAAAAGAATAAGATAAGAATAATTTCAGACCTCACGCTATAATTCACACCTGCAAAAAGCTTTGTCAGTGTACACTCTGCGATGAAAGATAGATTGACGGGGGTGAATGTCTATTCTTCTTTAATTTAAAATAAAGGAATCGTTTGACTATTACGTTCGAGTCGTGATTATTTTCTTATGGCAAAATTACTCGTACACACCAAAGGCCCGAGTCAATGAAAATCACCTGATTTTATTGGAGTAAGCTTTTCCAACCCTCATCCGAGCCCTCATCCCAAAAAATGAGAAACATGCCTCAGAACTTAGTCGTCAACTTGTAGACAACTTATGGACAATATAATGGGAGGTTTTTATGAATCTCTCATACGTATTTAACTTACCAGCAATCGACCAAATAAGAATAGTCAAGATTATTTCAAAAAATATCGATAGTCAATGAATATTGTACTATTAAATTTTTTCATTTTCATTATAAGAATGCTTATCATGGAACGTCAATTTTGACTGTCATTTTTTGCAATTTTTATCGAAACTACAAGCAATCTTTAAATTTGCACATCGTAGTTTGATTAGTTATGTAATGTTAATTGGATCGAGCACAAAAATCTCTCGTTAAAAGCGCATGTAAAAAAAACTTAAGAAATGTAACGTCAAAATCTTGATCAACCACCAGCATCAAAAACTTGAACAATTTCTAATTAAATCTATATTTAAAGTTATTGAACATCAATGCCTACTTGAACTTTTATTTCTCACATCAAGAAGGATCTGATTCCAAATTTATAAAAAAATATCTTATTGGACAAAAAGTTTATTTTTTTACTGGCTGGATACAAAAATAATTGTAAATATAGTTGAATATCAGCGTATTAATGTAGTTTCAGATATTGCATCGCATAAATATTCATTTCGTCAAGTTATGAGTGTATGTCTATTTCTTGATACCAAAACAAAAGTAGTGACATGTGAAGTTACCTCTGTTATCGCGCGATTTTTATATCATATTTCCAAGTGTCGAATCGCATTTTGCATTATCTAACTTTGTATGTATATAAAAAGAAACCTTCGCTTTGGACACTTTGCTGCTTCTTTTCTTAGGGCAAAGTAGACTTTCAAAAAATTCGATTTTAAAAAAGGTGATTTCTAAAAAACTTAATTTTGAAAAAATCAAACAGCATGAACCATTTAAACGGAAAAGTTGCTCTCGTGACCGGTGCTAGTCAGGGTATTGGGGCGAGTACAGCGAAAAGTTTAATACAAGCTGGTGCAAAAGTGATAGGCATAGCTAAAAGTCAAGAAAGATTGACAAGATTTGCGGAGTCGCTCGGAGACAAACGAAGTCAGTTCTACCCAATAGTTTGCGATCTATCGCAAAGCGATCAAATTGTAAATGCTTTCGAAACAATCGAGTCAGAATTTGAAACAATTCACATTCTCGTGAACAATGCTGGGATACTTTTCAATAGCTTCATGATTGGTAACTATGTAACAGTTTTTCCTTTTTAAATTCAAAATATAAGTTAGGATTTACATGCTCTATTAATTTATTACAGATAGTGACATTGAAAAATTTAAAACTATCTTGGATGTGAATGTATTAGCGTATGCTATTTGTATAAACAAAACTGTCAAAATAATGAGAAATACGAATGTCCATGGTCATATTATAAATATAAATAGGTGAGTAAGATCTCAAGAATCTCGTTTGGTAGCTAATCCTTAGCAATTCATTCTATAAATTTGGTATTTCCAACATTTTCCCTAGTGTCTGTGGTCGATATGCTGAAGCTGTCAAAAGTCCATCGCATTTATATTGCGCCTCAAAGTATGCGATTACTGGTCTGGCCACTGTATTGAGAAACGAGTTAAACGTCGTTAATGCTAAAATCAAAGTCACAGTAAAGTTTTTTACAATTTTACCATGCTTGTTTTACAACTAGGTGAATAATTCGATCCAAAGAGTTTGTCTTTCTCTACCAATTTTAGAATATTACTCCAGGAGTTGTGGCGACCAAAATGATGCTTGACTGTGGCTTACCAATACGCCTTCTTGATACCATTCCTTTTCTGAACGCAGAAGACGTCGCTGATACTATTATGTTTGCTTTGAATACTCGAGACCACGTGCAGGTAGAACTTTTCACAATAATTAACAAATGAATAATTGAATCTGAATACTTCAAACAAATCCCACTGATTCTTGTTTCTTGATTTTCAGATCAATGAAATAACAATTACGCACATTGATAAACCAACTGGTGTATGAAGTATCAAAGAAGAACTAACGTATTCTTATTTTTCTTTCGTTAACATAACTTGTAATTTGTAAACGTTAAAAAAAAGTTTGTAGACATACAAAAGTTTTATTGTCAAACAAGTTGTTTATTCCATTTGCCCAGATTGGAGCATTTCTGAAAGAAGAATCTATCTAATATCCTTTTATAAAAGTTTATTGTTTTTCACATTCATACACAATCTTTATCAAATGTCGAAAAAACATTTTTATTGTAAATCTAAATTCAAAACACAATTTATTGTATAAATTATATTTTATTACTCCAATATTTATTTACATTTTGTTTTTTTAGAGGAAAAACTTGAGGCAAATCCGGTAATATCCTAAGTTTAGATTTGTCTTTGAAATCCTCATACTCACAAGCATAAGTGTAACCTAAATTGTAATTACTAGGATTTCTCAGTTTCATCCAAGGAAACTTATCAATAATATTGTTACAAATAATATCTTTCTTATTAAACTTCCAATATGGATTATTAATAGTCACAAAAACAACCGAGAAACCTTTCTGATTAACCGATCCAGGTGCGTAAACCACCTTGAAAAGAAATTTTGGCACTTGGAGGTAGATTTGTTTATCACTTCGTGAGTTCAAATTGTGCAAAAATATTTGAACAGGTTTATTGTTTCGGTCGGGTAGCGCTAAAGTTCCAAATGCTCCAGTCCAGACATCAATTTTTGTCCTATAGATTGATATAAAGTTTCGTAAAAACGTTTCAACGTCTTTCCAGTGTCCTCTGTTGATCGTTTTCCACATTGGTGCGACGTTCGTATAATAAAATGTAGCTGCTTGTTCATTCTGATATAAGAAAATCTGCTTTTGGCACTAGATGACCTCTTTCAAAATTTTGTTGTGCTAAAAAAATTGTTCGTTTTAGTTTCTGTAGGTTTCCATTAATTTTTGCTTACCAAATTGATATGAATTATTAAAAAAGATTAATTGTTTGATTTAAAATTAAAAAAAATTAATTGAACTCACGTGTCAGATATTGTTGATCGATTCCGAAAGTTTGATTGAAATAAGCAATTTGAGAAGCTCCTAAATATGCAGAATTGATATCACGATGGGTTCCAGCATTGGAAAATGCTGAAGATTCTCTTTTCCAGATCTGCTTATGGTTTATACCAGGTAGAATTTTCGAAAATGCTATGATAGGTTGGTTCTTCTTCTGATCGTAGCAGACATCAAAAACTCTTAAAAATGAATTCTCACCTACAGCATAACCGCTGACGAAATGATGATAATTTGCCTTCTTGCATGACGAAAACATTGAATTGGAAATCGACACAGTTGACTCGTTAAATCTTCGCAACTCGGATTTTGGCATTTTTTTACAGCGAACGTTTTTGAGCTGGAAGGTTTTTTTACTTGTAGGAGTTGAAAAACTAAATTCTTTAGCACCTTTACATGTGATAGTTAGGGAGGTAGTTTCAAAATTCCAATTGTTTATTATGAAACTGTTGCCCTCTCCGGGACAAGATATTTGGAAGGATTGTTTCACTCGAAAACTGAGAAACTGCGAGTTATTTGTTGGATAGATGAAACTCTCTTGATGATCGTGAAGAATCGGAGCGTGATCGTCGAGATCATTTTTGATGTCGATGTAACATTTACAGGTAACTGAAAAAGAGAATTTTATGATATTTTATTGTTAATAACAATTCAGAAAGAAAAATTGTTGCAAGAAAGAATATTCTAAAAGTTATACTCACTTGGGATGGTGTACAGGGCAAAACTGAATAATGTCAGAAAAAGAAATTTGAAATTCATATTTGTTTGAAAAAATATTAAACTGCTGTATAGATTGAAATAAGAAACTGATCGTCGACGAACTGATCGATTCTGGTTTTTATTCGCGAACGATCCAAAATTTAGATCAACATAATTGTTATCAATTTAATGATCCGGCAAAATTGTTCATCGATTATAAAGTAAGATAACGTAATGACAGCTGCAATGCATTTGGCGATTCATAACTTTTTGCTTTCTTATGTTTCTCTTTTAAACCATTAATTGCACCTCAAAAAGAACAATAACTAGTAACATTGTATCATTTAATCATTCTACTATTGTTACAAAAACAAATCTATGTCTGTTTTTTTGTCTTCCTACTTTAATAATTAATTTAAATCAATCTAGTTTCCTAGCAAATATCAAATAACATATTTGATATAGCTGTGATGTGGATTAATATCTTTATCATAATTGACATTAACTTATATAATCTCGTTATTATAGCTAAAACTCAATTAATAAAAGTATTTTTCTATGTTCGTTAATTTCTTATTAACAATTGGGTAATGATATTCGATCTTTCTGCGATAGTAAGACGTTACATAACTTCTACAAAAAAATCTATAAAAAATTATTTTTTATTAAGTATTGATGGGTATCGGCGAAATGAACAGCATTTTTTAAAGTACAAAAAGTGTTTTCAAAAAGTTTTCTCTATCGAGAACGAAAAAATTCTACAAAAAACGAATTCAATGTTGTAAACAAGCAAACTTACAAAATCAACGTTTTAATACAGAGATTCCAGCTAGTTTGAAAATAAACGTGAGGAACGGAACAGTAGTGAAACGGAACGTAACAGTGTTGCCGTGTATAGCGCATGAAAAACCCCTAACTTTTTCATGCAACAAAACAGATAATGATGAAGTTTTAAGTTTGAATGTTTTAAACCACATGGTGCAAATAGGTGTATACAGAATACCCTGTGTGACGTTGTCGGATGCGGATGTGCAGTACACCCTGCAACGCCATCGAGTGCGCATTCATAGTAGATCTAGTGACGTCACTAGATACACGTGCGCAATAGGTCTCGGGGCACCATCGAGTACGCATGCGCAGTAGGTTTCGGGACACCATTGAGTACACGTGCGTAATAGATCCCACGTCACAATCGAGTACGCGTGCGCAATAGGTCTCGGGACACCATCGAATACGCGTGCGCAGTAGATCTCGGACCACCATCGAGTACGCGTGCGCAGTAGATCTCGGGACACCATGGAGTATGGAGTACGCATGGGCAGTACATCCCGCCACACCATCGAGTATGCATGCCTATTAGATCAAGTGACATCACTGGACCCGCAGCCGCAGTAGATCCAGTAATATATAAGTGAATAACTTTTCTTCCGGCTTGTTATTTTTTCATTCTCGTGGTTAGGTTTAGAATTTTTTATATAATTCGAAATACCTAATACTTATAATAAATTAATAATATTATAATAATAATTAATGATAATATAATTAATAATTTCAAAATACTCAAAATACTTAAACTTTTTTTAAAGATTTCTTTTGAATTTTCATTCGCTGTAATTGTTTAAGTTACTTATTCAATTTTAACACATTTTTAACTGTTCAGTTTTTAAATCAATTAAGTTTTTTCGAACTACAGATGCACATAGTTTTAATTTGTTTTATTTCCACATATAAATTTTACTTTTTAATAATAATATTAATACTATGTTTAGTAGTTTGTTATGGAATATAAAGTAGTTTGATCGCGATAAATGTGCATCTTTTTTTATACAAAATAAAGCACTTTTCTAGACTTCGTAACCATTTCGCTACAGATCGCAGTCAGTTGACTATCAACTGTCCGTTAGACGCTCCAAGGGTGTTTTGGGAAGTCTAGACAATTGTAGTCGCGATTAGTTTTGTTTTGGATATTAATTTTAACTTGTTATGAAATTGTTTATAAGAGTTGATTCATTTTACATATATTTTTGTGGTTTTATACTTCAACTTAACTTGTATAAAATGAGAAACATTTTTATTGCTTTTACTTTCGATTAAGAACAGCGAATGAAAATTTTTTAATAAATTTTTGTTAATCAGTCAAACTATTTTATTTTTAGATTGACCTAGTTATCATAGTTTTCTTAAAACCATATTGTTCGCGTAAGCTTGAAATTTAAATTATACTTAGTTTTTCAAAAGGTTTTTAAAGAACATGAATGTACAAAATACGATAGCCATATAGTAAAGTTTTTTTCTCAAGAGGAAAATTTTGAATTAATTGGCTTCGAAAATGAGTTACGTTTTGGTTTAATCCTGACTTCTAATTTTCTGTTTTTCTTTGCACTGGTTCACCCTGAAGGTTTGAAAAATGAAATCATAAATACAAATTTAAGTTTCACATAGTTTATTCAATTAAAATATATATTCATAGTTACGATCTATAAAATAAGTATAGAATCCCTTTGAACTTATTCTAAAATATATATCAAAATTAAATCGCGCAATATAGTATACAAGTAAAAATCGATTTATTTTTAAAAATTATAGTCTTTGTGTAGCTCATGAAAAATTTTGAAAACTGAAGAACATTTTTGCAATACATTTTCTCCAAGAAATTGACATGTTTCGTTATAAATCTTTATTTCACAGTTCGTTGAAAAACAAACTTCATCTTTTTATAAATTATTCAAATGAAATATCTTTTGAGCAACAATATCAAGATATCGTTTTTGTGAATATGTAAGTTTCATTTGTTTTTTCGCATAACACGTAAATAAACACTGTTAAAAATTTAGTGTCTTATAAATTAGCAAGTTTTTAGAAACATTTTTTAAAATGTTTTTTTTTTCAGTTTGTGTAACGAATCATAAAACTAATTAATACTTTTTGGTTCCAAGTAACTCTGACACTAAACTTTTATAACAGCTAATTCGTTGAACAAAATGTGCTTCCTATTTATTTACATAAATCGACGATTTCTTATATAAAATTCTATGACGCAACAGAACATATATAAATTAATCTAATGCAATATATTATATTATCAAAATATATATTAACGACAATTCATATAATAATCATTTTTATATTTTAATCTAAGCTCAATAGAAAGGAAATAAATATGAGAAACTGAAGCAAAGAAAAATTGGTGTTATCAATTTTTTCGTTTCGCAAAATACATTCATTAACATTGAACCAAGACTTTTTAGTGCAAATTTGGTTTCCAATTCTCAAGTTTCAAAAATCTAACAAAAATTATTATTGTTACCGAACGAATGTAAATTGTGATAAAATAACAGGCTAGTTTTTTCATGCGATCGACTTTTTTACCACGCGAGAGAAAATGTACATCTTACAAAAGATCACTTCACCTCACTTTTACCTCTTTTTTTTTGTTTTGTATTGTATTTATATAAAAATTGAATAAAAACGAAACGTTATTTTCGATGTTTTTAAAACGTCGCTTTCAAGAGCTAGGTAGATCTAGTGCATTGAAAATTAGTATGCATCCCTCAGAGAACTGTTACAAACGAAGTTTCCAGGTCTTAAATGTAAGAAAGGTTCATTCCCCGTTCAAAAGATACTTCGTCGTTGTCAATAGTTACATTTTCAGCTTCTCGGGAAACGTCTGCAACGCCATTCGATGAACTGTCTTTAGAACCATTGATACTGTTTGTTTCCCCAGGTTTTTTGAGAGGTTCCAAACCGATTATCGTGCGCACATTGTCTGGCAATTGATCTGCGATGTTCATCAACTGATAATACATCCCTTCAGCTTTTGATAATGTCTCTCGTAAGTCGATGTGCAATGAAAGGTCATTGATGTGCTGTAAAAAATATTCTTATGAAAGTCAATTACAAGCACACAAAAGTTTTATTGAGAAGAAAAATTTGTTATCTTACTTTGATAATTTCAGTGAACCCATAATGGTTGTCAATAAGAGTACGTTTTTGAGTATCCAAAACCGCAGTACAAAAAATCAAATGAAAATTTTTGCAAGGCAGCTCGGTCCACAGAACCTCCCAAAGTCGCATTATGTCGACCGCGTCAAACTCCCTCTTGAAGAGGACTAATATCCATCGAAAACAGAAGAACATGTCTCCGGAATCCTGCGAGTCCAAATACTTGGCCAACTGTGGCTCCAACACTGACAGAAGGTGATAAATTTGACACAACTGCGCCTTCATCCCAGCTTGATCCATATCGAAATTTCGATTCTGTAAAACGTCATTTGAAATATTCAAACTTCTATTTTAGATTTATGAGATTGGATTGGATTTTTAAAAAGTTGTTGCCCTACCATTTTAGCCATGAAACCAACAAAACACCAAAATGCATCAACTTCATTCTCCATAAGACACAAGATTGGACTTAACAAATCACTCATGCCTTGTACGTATCCCAGATCAAAGTCATACATTACATATGTCATTAATATGTCATAAAGTTGAGATAAATGGGGGTTGCCATCGCCAGAATAAAACGGGTGCGTTCTATCTGTCCTATTTACGTCTTTTTCTACAACAAAACAAAAAACAATTTGATTGTTAGATATATAAATGTGGTTCAGTTTTTTCATTTTATAAAAATTTGGGTTCCAAAGTACCTATAATAGTTTTCCGGTCTCTATATTCAGAAAATCGTTCCTCTTGGCTTGGTGTCATGGTCTTCCATTGCAATTTCATAGCATAATATTCCTCAGTCTTCTTTTTCCTAAGTTCTATTCTTTCAACAGCAGTAGAGTTCCAGGGGTAGTAGTTTAACAAAAATTTCCATACTTCATAGCGTAATGATGGAGAAATACCCTATCAAAAAACAAAAAACTAATTAAAATCCAAATCATTTTTTTAAGTTTCAAAATCGTTGAATTAAAAAAACCTACTCCTTTGAATATGATTCGTTTTACAGCATCTGGATCTGTTATTTTTCCACTCGGATCTTTGAAACTGTCCCATTGTTCTTGCGTGAGTGGAGTTTCTGCAAAAATAAAAAATTAAAAGTAAACTTAAGAAGGAAAAACTGATAACGACAGCATTATTTTAAAATACAAAATTTTAATTACGTCTTTGGCATTCCGTTCTTGGCGGCAAATTGATAACCAATCCGGAGTCACCAATCACTTCATACTCATCTCCAGTGGCCGAAGATGTGGTAGGATAATGTGTAATCGTCTCAATCGCCTGACGTAAAATAGCATCGGGATTTGGATTTCCATCTATTTGTTCAGGTGGCATGTCTTT